>OY829510.1:6387872-7621742 GCA_963691665.1 Clepsis dumicolana | reverse complement strand
TTCTGCTTCAACTAAACCAAGCGCGTAACAGCTCTCTTTATCACATTAGGTCAGTGCTAATCATCAGCATAACATAATGCATACGTAGTGAATAGTCGCGTTTAGCCCGCCATGTTTCAATACATATATCATGTTTAGTCGCGCGAGCAGAGCCTTGGCGTAAATGTACGTTTCACTCACCGCCGAGTCTTGCGCTCCTAGAAGAGGAAATAGGAAATAGGCTGAAACATGTCTAGCTGAACACAATGCGTATACTTGGGGTGACACTAATTTGACAGATACCCGGTGGTGTTGGGGCGGGGCGGCGCGCGCTCCCGCCAGGCCGCGGGCTTCATGGCCGCTTCGATGGCCGCCCTCGCTTCGCTCGCCAGCCGCTCGCTCTCCCCGGAACGAACGTAGTCCGTGATAAACGCGCGGAGGGAGCATTCGCCACCACTGATCAAACATTTAGGACCAATAATTATTTGACACTGAAAAATTACCATAAATTTAAATGACGAATGTACTTAATGGTACTTAGTAAGGAAATAAAGAAATAAAATATTTAAATACGAATACGATGGCCCAAATCGCCAGCTATTGAGTTCCGCGAGATGAACGTAAGTTCTCTCTTTAAAAATCTATATTTTATTCAAAAGTTACATAGGCATCGACCACGCACAGTGACTCGTGATTATTGTGGTACGGCGCACTCACACGACGGGCTCGATGTCGGCGGTGAGCTTGTGCAGCGCGGGCAGCAGCGCGTGCAGCAGCCGCGGGTCGGGCCGGCTCACCAGCGGGTAGCGCCGGCGCACCAGCGCCGCCGTCGCCACCGGCGCCGCTGCGCACCGTGCAAACAATACCGATCACGACTATGCTCCGCGTATTTTAGGGTCACAACTGTTTAAAATTGTGTTAACTTCTAACAAATGTTATTTATTACATGTAGATTTTTTTTTCATTTGTCTTCGAATTTCCGTAACACGTGGATAGTTTGACCGTTAGTTTATAGTTAAAGTTTGAATTGAATTATTCAACGATGACGTCATGAACGTCATGATTTTCAGTGATTTACAATTACAATTTATTTTTAACATAAAACTACCGTGAGACTCAACCATAGTGAAATAAACGGATTACTCACGTATGTAAGTTGAGTATAGCTCGACATGTTTCGGACTAATCCGTAGTCCTTCCTCTGGGAGCACACGCCACGCCGGTGGCGAGACGTAAACTGCTGCGTAAACGTAAGCTGTAAAAATTACGATGAAAACGAGGGTAGTTGTGAGCCGCCGTCAGCTGCGCCAGCAGCCGCGCGAGCAGAGCCGCGGCGCGCAGTTTACGTCTCGCCAACGGCGTGGCGTGTGCTCCCAGAGGAAGGACTACGGATTAGTCCGAAACATGTCAAGCTATACTCGACTGACATACGTGAGTGATCCGTTTATTTCGCTACAATTTATTTGATTACAATTTGTTTAAACTGCTGTAATAAGTAAGGCCTTAGTTTTCTCACACATATTTCATAATCAACCCGATTAGACTAGGTTTTCCATTCAACGAAAAAAAAGTACGTATAAGTATTTGTAACACATTTTTTTATTTATACTAGGACGTGACGGTGACATACCCGTCAGTTTGAACAGCTTTTCGCGTCGCCGCTGCGGCCGCTTCTTAGCAAAATAGTCTGCGATCCGTAACTCCGTGGCGGTATCCGGCGCGCCGACCGCCCGCGCCGCCGCTAGCGTCACGCTCTCGATTTGCAGGTAGTCTGTCAGCAACAGTTGCAGCTGGCGAAAGAAAACGCGTTTACTGTATGTGGGAAGGCCCTTGAGTTTGTAGGGTTCATAGACAAAAAAATGAATAAAATCCCCAAGGCACTTGTGCCACCGCCGGCGAGTAGCAAGAAGCGAGTGATTTTTGGTATGAAAAGAGTGACAGAATTTTGATGCTAAAAACATTCGCTTCTCGCTGCTCGCAAGCGGTGGGACAAGTGCCGAAAGCTGCATATCCACTAGAGCTACGTGTGGTAGCCCAGCAGTGCGTGAGGAAAAATCCAACATTACGTTACCCAATTTTTATAGCATTTAGAATAATATTTTCGTCCTATCTATTTTTAAGAAAGAACTGCACTTACAACTTGTTGCACAGCGCTCCAGTAATGGATTTCGGTGTGAAGACACGAGTCCGATATGCGATGTTTCTGTAAAGCAGCGCGCCATAGTTGTAAGAGTCTGGAATTGGAAAGTGACATGTATAGTATGTTTCTAGGGCAGGCGACAAAACGGACAATGACACAAACTATTATGTTAGCGCCGAAAGAAAATGATACGTATATACGTACGTATGCACGCGGTTATTACTAGTGATCACCTAGTCCTAGTAGAATAGTGCGCGCAGTATTCTTAAAACGGGATCTAAAGTTTGGACTTCAAGCATAATGAATGTAACCTCTTGTTCCGGCTGGCGCAGGCCCGGAACTGGTCCGCGAGCGCGGCGACCAGGCGCAGCGGGCGCGCCGCGTCGCCGGCGTCGTCCGGCTCCGGCAGCTCGTCCGGTGACGGGTCCGGCAGCTCGTCCGGCGACGGCTCCGCGTCCGGCTCCACGTCGCCCTCTTCTACGATGCGCCGGGACACTGTGTCGATCACGTTTAGAAGCTCGTCTTGAATTTGGACTTTGAATTTCTGCAAATGTGTAAAAAGTATAAAATTTCACGTATTTTTTTTGCCGAACTCAGCGAGATACAATAATAATTGAAGGGGCTTCAATGTCTTGTCATAACATTTTATTGTTTTATGTGTAGGTGCTTTTTCTTGTAGTGCTTCCTAAGAGCTTCGCACCGCACGTTCGTCGTCGATAATGTCATAACATAAAGAGCGCGAGGCGCAAGTTAGGCTTTTCATTAAAATTTAGTATATTTAAGTTTTCGCAAAGTGAGAATTGGTTCTCACTGGTTCTCGAGCAAACATGCCTTAAGCGTACCTCAGTGGCTTCCTTGAGCTGATCCAAAACGCCGAGCGCCTCGAGGGATATCATGACGGTGGTCTCAAACGTCTTGTCTTCCTCACTAAGCGAGGCTTCAAACTCTGGAGTGATGTCTTGAAGGTACGCATCCGTTACTTCCTCGCTTTTCGTCAGCTCTGTAAAAGACATGATCTCATGATATTTGTACTTTTTGATCACTGGACTCAGATATCTAAAGATACGTGTTGAAGTCCTCGAAATTAAGAGATAATGGTCTTAAGACAAGAGACAGTTAATACTAACTTGGTGAAGATGAGTGACGATGATACAATGGTTAGAGGTTAGATACCAGCAAGCAGCAGTGCGGTACGGCGGCGGGCGGAGACGCGGCGCGACAAAGGCGCCGTTTCGCCGTACACCGCGGCACTTAGACGCTTCAGTATCACATCCACCAGCTCACGTTTCTTGTTCTACGATAAAGTAAAGATTCATTGGACTTTGCGCAGGTAAGGTCCACGTTCTTGGTTGTCGCTCAATGCACGTCTTTCCTCCGGGTGAGCGAGTAAACAGGGACGTAGAGCAGAACTAAGTCCCTTGGAAAATGATTCTGGCGAGCTTAATTTTGATGGCCCGCAGTATCCAGCAAGCCCAGGCTGAAATGGTCACCGAGGGGGGTTTAGTCAGCAAGAATCCCACATATTCCCTCCGTTTCCTCAACACGTCGAATATTTTGGAGAAGATTTATCCCCAAAACGACCAAAGGCCCTTTGAAACTCTATTTAGATGCAGTCTGGCAGTAGTGTCCGGTTGCCGACACTGCCGCCTGTACCTCTAGATGCTGCCGGGTAGTGTTGAGCGCGTGCACGTGCGACAGCGTGGTGGTGGCGGTGTCGGTGGCGGCGCGCAGCGTGGCCGCGCACGCCAGCACGCGCCCCGCGGCCAGGCAGTCGCGGATGTCGCGCTCCGACACTACTACGCGTTCACTGCCACAGAAAACACGTCATTGTAGTACAGGTTCCACAAGACTTATCATGTCAAGAAAGACATAATTAATTCTCTAGTTTTTCCACAGCTTGGTGGTTTCTTTGGTTGTTTTTTATTCTCATTTACCAAGCATTGACATTTCATCTAATGTCTTTTGATTACAGATTGTAGCAATCAAGAAAAACACATGTAGATCTCTTCCTGCCTTGGGAGTGGAGTGACAGCCTGCACCCTAGCTTCTTTGTGTCAATGACTGCCTAAAATAATAGCATTTAAACATCTGTTACATGTGGAAGTAGGAAGTGTTGAAACACCAAACCATAACAAAACATTTTTTTTAACCTTGCGAGACCCTACATCACAAACTGAGGAGAAATGTTAAAGTGAATTTGTATTTCTCATTAATAATGACTTCAAGCTTAATTAGTAATAGGTTTACATGTCAGTTAGCATGTTGAGGGCGTGGTGGTGCGCGCGCGCGTCTCGCCACAGCCGGCGCAGCTCGTCGCGCCGCACGCGCAACAGCCCGCGGCACGCCGCTAGCCGCCCTGACGCCGCCTCCGTGCGGTTCCCCCACTCTGACAGAGCCTCACCCACTTTACTGAATTTCTACAAGAAAAAAATTACAGCAGAATATCACTAATGTGGCACCCTTCACCCTCGTCTCCCTCACCCCTAAATAGGTAAGCAGATGGCCTTGTAGCCAATGCTTTATTTAAATAAAAAAAGGATGAATAGACTTAACCCTTTCAAAACCAGGTGACTACTATGGCAGCCAGCATGAAAAACTCTAGAAACCCATAATCAACCAATGTGGTGGAAAAACTAACAAAACCCAGCCTACCTAATATACCTGTACTTGCCACTTGGAAAAGTTCAATATTTCAAAAACAGGTTAACCGATTTTAATGAAACTTAGCTAAGAACCATCTCGATTAAAATAGCTTTCAACTGAAAAAATCGCATCAAAATTGGTCCACCCGTTTGGGAGCTATGATGCCACAGACAGATACATAGATACACAGACACACAGATACACATGTCAAACTTATAACACCCCTCTTTTTTGTCGGGGGTTAAAAACTGTCAACTTCAACTTTTTAATTAGCTAACCAAGAACCATAGGTGTTCTATTGCTAGTTCATTGCATTGACTTGACATTTTTGTACAATATATGGCATAGTAAACCTTATTTCAGTTACAAATTAGTTAAAATTAGAGTGCAGAAGTACTGGCTCTCTGGAGAGCTGTGGGGGTCCAGTCTAGAGGTTTTAAACGCCTGGTACCCAGGTAGCCACCAGGTTTCAACGTTTTCCGCGTTATATCTTTATTAATCAAAGAGACCAATAAATCTATGGCCACGAAGAACATACTTGCATAACTTCCGTGATTTCTTGGGCATGGGCAGCTACTAGCTCGTCAAGTCTTGCGTCACTCTTCTTATACTCTTTCTCTAACTTAGCCCGCTCCTTCTCTCGCTGCTCATTCGTCTCACTTGCCGATAACGTACGAATAACGGACATGAGAAGCCCACTCTGTGAGCAAAATTTGTGATGAAATTATAAATGATAATTTTATAAAAAAGTAGAAAATGAAACAAATTTGGTTACCGTTTCTTTCCCTTGTTTCACCCCTCTCGGAGGTTTTGTTGGTGGAGGCGACGACATTATTTCTAAAGATATTTTGCTAACAGTTGTAAGCTAAGAAATCTATTATACGCCCTAAATTCCAGTTCAATTCAATAAAAGTTGAGTTAAGAGAAGTTGACGTTTGGGAATGTGTACATACACCCACAGAATACCTTTTTATAACCGTACACCTATTTATTTTTCTCCGTCACCTGTCAGTCCTGTCACAGAGTACCTTTTTATAACTGAGATAGAGATGTCACTTCAACGTTTCGCACACAGCGACATCTGGTGCTTTGTGACGGCAAAATATGCGATGACGTCATTGACGTCTAGTTTCCTAAATGCTAAATTAATTTACTTTGAGCAATTACTATCACACCATGTTCTATTATATACATTAGAACATGGTGTAATAGAAATTGCCCAATTTCCCGTTTTGATGAATTTGATAATTTTTCAGTGCTTTATTTTTTACACATTTTCTTTTTAACAAGCATTCCAACTCCAACTTAGACACCCGGTGAATGTGAAAAACCACAGATTAGAGAGATAATGGCGGCCATTATTCATTCGTTCCGTTCCACTTATACCTTCACTGTACGTTGTTTTTAGTAAATAAAAAAATCTAAATATTTATTCATATATAAATATAATAAATATATATATATTAATCAAAACCTCCTGAATTACTAAAAGTCTAAGTTTTCGCCCCATTTTATTAGGGTTTACTTGCAGATATGATACTTTAACTCAACTAGTGTCCATAGAATATTCTGTATAATATTTTAGCGTAAGAAAAACTGATGCGTGTAATGATATTTTAGATAAGACATTACTATAATTAAAAAAGGTCGATGTTACCAGTGCTCACAAAATAATCAATTAGCATAAACGCATTTTTATACAAGGAAAGATAAATGAAAGCATTTATTAAGCGAAAATAAAATATTTGTTCCAAAATTTAAAACTTCAATATAAACTATATTTATATTAGCACCACCTATCAACGTGTGACAACAACTTCATGTCTATAACCCAACCAAATAGAATATTACTCAAGTATATACTATACAATGTAACTTCAGTGACTATTGAAATTAGCTGGACAACGAAGTGTACATTTTGTTCTAAGTTATACCTAAGTTAAGTTAAGTAAAAACTAAGTTAAGTTATATATAGGAGGTTTTGATATTTATTTTGATTTTTTTATTTACTAAAAACAACGTACAGTGAAGGTATAAGTGGAACGGAACGAATGAATAATGGCCGCGATTATCTCTCTAATCTGTGGTTTTTGACATTCACCGGGTGTCTAAGTTGGAGTTGGAATGCCTGATGAAAAGAAAATGTGTAAAAAATAAAGCACTGAATAATTATTAAATTCATCAAAACGGGAAATTGGGCAATTTCTATTACACCATGTTCTAATGTATATAATAGAACATGGTGTAATAGCAATTGCTCAAAGTAAATTATTTTTACATTTAGGAAACTAGACGTCAATGACGTCATCGCATATTTTGCCGTCACACAGCACCAGATGTCGCTGTGTGCTAAACGTTGAAGTGACATCTCTATCTCAGTTATAAAAAGGTACTCTGTGATCTATGGTAGGCTGAGTTACCTCAAACTCTCGCAAGCAACTCATTTTTTTTTCTCAGCTTTAAATACGTGCAAATGGCTAGCGCTTAAGGACATACTACATAGTTATCATAGAAGGATGATGTCTGAAATGTAATTATTTATTTTTAAATTCGTCCTACTAGCAACACTGTTTCAAAACTGTCAAGTCAGTCTCCTCTCTTCTCCGACTTGAAATTCACCGTTTTTGTTTGAAATTGAAAAGGTTACCAGGTTACACATAAAAGCTGCTGTTAAGTTTCGTTTTATTCAATTCAAGGAGAATATAATTTTGATTCATTTATAATCTAACGTCTCTGTTGTGTCACGTATTGTTCTGGGAACATATTTTGCATTGCATGTTTAGTGACTATGGATTACTCCACCATCAGCAACAAAACATCATGCACCGAAATCGCGGACATATCAAACGGGGACCTTACTGAAAAATATTACTCTCTCAAAAAGCAGTTCGACAACTTATCCAGCAATTTCGACGCGACAAAACAAGAGCTCCATGAAGCCACAAGGAACTACAACACTGCCTTAGATGTTCAAAGGTATTTAACAGCTGAACTTGAGTCTCACCAAGCGGAAGAAGTACGTAAAAGAAACGAACTGAACTCTCGAATCACGAAACTGCAAGAAGACATTTCGTCATTGCGTGATGAGCGTACCGAGCTAATTGAGGCTCATTCAAAGGAAGTGAAACAATTAGAAGCTGAAATTCGTCGTTTGAAAGAGGATAATGCGTTTAAAGAGGACCGGAAGTCACCAGAACGTGATACAGGCGAGCTCGACGATGCGCGGGCGGCTCTATCTGTAGCTTTAGCTGATGCGGCGGCGGCGAAGGTAAGACAATTAAGACAAAACCTTAAGTCTGATGCATTGAACTGGAATTTGAATGACGACCGATTAGCCTAGTGGTTAGAGGCCCTGACTATGAAGCTTGAGGTCCCGGGTTCAAATCCCGGTCGGGGCAGATGTTTGTATGATGAATATGAATGTTTGTTCTCGGGTCTTGGGTGTTTAATATGTATATAAGTATGTATTTATCTATATAAGTATGTTTATCCGTTGTCTGGTACCCATAGTACAGGCTTTGCCCAGTTTGGGACTAGGCCAATTGGTGTCAAATTTGTCCCATGATATTTATTACTTATTTATTTATTAGGTACTTACTCCTAAAGCTAATAAATAAATAGCTAATAGATGTTATATCTTGGGTGCCTACTTTTTAATTTGAAAAGTGAAATTGAAAGACCATTCTGTCTCTTTCTGCGTTTTATCAATTTCTTTCTTTTATCCAGGCAACTTTAGAAGAAACCAAAGTTGAGATTTTGTCATGGCGGCTGCGTTCCGAGGAGCTGGTATCTGAGATGGGTCAGATGCGTGAGACCGCAGAGGCGCGACGGGAAGAGGTGCGCGCGGCGGCGGAGCGCGAAGCTGCCGCGCTCGCCGATCTAGCTGAGGCACGGGCCATGCTAAACCAGTGCACAGACGCGCAGGGGCCTGAGCATGGTATGTTTTATAACATACTAAATCATCATTGCAAAAATATTTATTGATAGACCTCTAGAGTACGAGGGCTGTTTGATAAGTACCCGTTTTCTAAATATATTAATATCACTGGCCGCAAATAAGTATACCAACTTTTTAAGCCATTTTTCAGAGGCGGGAAAAAAAAAAAAAATGGCATTCTTTTGTTTTTTTTCTCATTTGACAACGATTCAGTGAAGGCGTGAACTTAAAATTGTTAAAATGGAGAAAGAACAGTATCGGTCTGTAATTGGATTCTTATTTTTGGAAGGAAAAACATGTGATGAAATAAAAGTAAGAATGCAAGCGGTTTACCATGAATGTGCTCCTTCTATGACAACCGTCAGATATTGGTATAACGAGTTTAAGCGGGGGAGAACAACCGTCTTTGATGAGGATCGCCCAGGCCGGCCAGTTGAGGTGACTACAGACGATATGGTTTAGAAAATTGAAAATATCGTTTTAGCCGACCGCCGAATTTAACTTCGAGAAATCGTTAATGTTGTAAACGTTCAATCGAGAGGGTACAACACATATTAGAAGAAAAATTGGGTATGAAGAAAGTATCGGCGAGGTGGGTGCCGCGTTTACTCACGGAGGAGCAAAAACGGAACCGACTGACTACTTCGGAGCAGTGTTTGGCCGTGTTCAAAAGTAACCCGAAGGAGTTTCTGCGTCGTTTCGTGACCGTGGACGAAACGTGGGTCCACCACTACACCCCGGAAATGAAAGAGCAGTCGAAGCAGTGTATTTTACCGGGTGAACCTGCTCCAAAGAAAGCAAAAACCGTCCCATCGGCTGGAAAGGTCATGGAGACCGTTTTTTGGGATTCGCAGGGTATTATACATATTGATCATTTAGAAAAGGGAAAAACAATAACAGGGCAGTGCTATGCCAATTTATTGGATGAATTTGACGCCGTGTTGAAGGACAAACGATCCCATTTAAAAAAGAAAAAAGTACTGTTTCATCACGACAACGCCCCGGCTCATTCGTCCAGAGTTGTGACGGCTAAATTAGCACAGTTACGCTACGAACTATTGTCTCACCCCCCGTATTCTCCAGATTTGGCCCCATGCGATTTCTTTTTGTTTCCCAACCAAAAAAATGGCTCGGTGGCAAGCGATTTGGATCAAATGACGAAGTCATTGCCGCCACAGAGGCCTATTTTAATGACTTTCCAAAATCATACTTTTTGGATGGTTTATTGAAGCTTGAGTATAGGTGGAACAAATGTATAGAGTTAAAAGGTGACTACGTAGAAAAATAAATGCATATATACAAAAAAAGTTGTTTTTTTTTTCCATAAACGGGTACTTATCAAACAGCCCTCGTAGAGCAAGATACAAAACAAACCAATTGTTGAAATATAAAAAAAATAAGAATGTAACTGTTGATTTTACCTACATATTTATGAGGTCGTATGATTTTTCTTTGTGTTATTATTTTGATAAATAACTGCTAGTAAAATGTTCTCACTCGCAATTCCAGCTGCGAAAGGCAATTCCATATTTGCAGAAGTGGAGGATAAAAGGCAGGAAATGGCTAAGAATCTAATCCAGATGAAACAGACTAATGCCAGGGTAAGTAGCCTGCTAACATTTGGTAATATTGTGATTATCTAATGTTAGCATTTTAGTAGGTACAATTTTATTACCACAATGATGCTTAAACAAAAGAGACTACATGTATCTTGTAATGGTTTCAGTTGCGAAGGGACTTGGCCAATAAGCAGTCAGAGGTTGAAGCATTGCTGCATGAGAAACAAACTATTTGGGAGCAGCAGGCCGGCGCAGCCGCCCACTATGATAGAGAACTTATAGGTGAATATTGTGACTAATTTGTATTTACCATGGGGCTGCCCTGTCCCCCACTAGATGAAAATAGTAGGTAAAAAGGGTCACCGAAAGTTATTTATAAGAATGATGGCGCTCTTCGACCGAGGGGTAAGGGAAGAGGATTTTTTTTACCAAAAAACAAGTCACAAACAGAACATAGACAGTAGACGCAACTCACGCACGTCTACGATCACTGCATTGTAGTTGCAATATCAATGTAAAAAAGAACATTTTTTCTGCACGATAAATCCCATTTTAGTATGTCAAAAATAATGGATACTAAACTCTTTTCATGCATATTTTTTCTTTTGTTAAAAGATAATGACACAATTTTCTCATAAATTAAATTGTATGTTCCAGAGAGTTACGAGGAGCGCATATCGCAGCTGGAGGCTCTAAGCGAGCGGCAGCGACGCGAGCTGGCGCGCTGGTTCAGCAAGCTGCCCGCGCCGGGGTCGCCGGCGCCCGGCTGGCTACCCGCCGTGCTCGACCATCTCAAGTGTGTACCCCCAGCAGCACATGATCAATCAGTCTGAAGCTGTCTTCTGTACCCTTCGGACATAGCCAATGTCCAAGTGTTTGGCTTAAAGACGTACATACGCTCTTATTGTCTGTTACAGTAAAGTTGTTGTGCAATTTTTATTAAGCAGTCCACTTCCACTGCTTAGAAACTACTGCCTCGACAGAAATGATAATGTTCAATGATTATATGTCTGCTTTACCTAGGCTCTTCAATACTGGTCGTTTTAAAAAAAATAATGGGTCGAAAGTAGCTTTGTGTCCCAAAACATCCTCACCGATGATTTCGCAAACTTTAATCCAAAAATCCCATATGAGAATTGAAAAACTAATCTCTTATTCTATGTATATTATTTTCCAAACTAGAATAATTATTTTCCAGATGTGAGTGCGAGCGTCTCCGCGCCGAGGTGCTATCTCTAGGCGCAGCGCAACTCGCCAGCGCCGCGCAGGTGCGCGATCTGCGCCGCAAAATAGCCCTTCTGTCTGCCAGCGGGAATAAACTCAACGCGAACTCCCCTGAAGCCGTCGACGGAGGCAATAAGGAGGATATTCCTGTGTACAAAACGGTACAAGCGAAGCGGTTGACGCCTGATGAGGTTAAGAAGAAGGTGTCTTTCAATTAAGTCTGTTTTATGGAGGTTATGACTTACTGTGTTCTTACCTCGTCTTATTAAATAAGTGTGAGCGAGAGATAAATACAATAATCGTAAAAACCTAGAATAAGTAAATGTATGCAGGACAACGTGAAAGTGATTATGATATGCACTGGAGTATGTAAAATGATGTTCAGTAAATAAAGCCTCTGTATTGAATAAGTTTAATATTAATAATAAATAAGACGAAATAATGAAATACAAGACTTTTGGTTACAAAACAATACGCAATTTTTGTGTTGTGTTGCTCAATAATGCTGTTGACACGCAAGGAATCTAAAATTCACCTAACTGAATAGCAACCTTGACTTGTAATAAATTTATTCCTTCTAATTAGTTATGAGCCAACTAAAGCGATAGCGTCGCAGTATGTCTTTTTTGCTTTCCAACATTTAATATTTTTCAACTTGCCAATGCTTTATAGTTGCGTCCACAACTTGGTTTCAGTACCTCATTTGCGCTCTTTTTCTGCTGAATGCGCAATGCTTATTGTACACACTCATGTATCGCCGGTGTGTAAGCGGCATTATGCTTCAGTTCAACTTTTTTCAACGCAAACGATATATTTGGAGCTAAATGCGTGCGTTAAACCAACAAAAAATTGATAATTATCGAAGTTTAGCTAAGCGAGCCGGAAGCGATTGTTTTTATGTCCATAGGCCTTTAAAATCATAGAACTGTTGGTTCGTTATTTATTGTTCTCTGGCGAATGATTTTCGAAAATTTACACGCCGCGATCTTCGTCAAGGATATCATTTCTCCTTATCCACGACTCGGCGCGCCAATCTTTTGTGGTTTAAGTACGTAGGTGCCTATACATAGAACTGGTATAATTAATATACTTAGGTAATTATTTCTCTATTATCGGTTATGCTTCAGTAGGTAATGACTATTGATAATGTAATTCCTTGTTTTTTCCAGCGGACATAACATGCTTTCCCCGTGTCCCCGACATGTCAGTAGAATTTGTAGGAGTGCGAAATATCTATTAGTATTAGAATCATGACACAAGCCAGGTACATGACTCACGTTTTGCTATAGTGTTATTAGCTCTCCACCGACTGTGGCGGTCTGAGCTCGCGCAGAGCATGTTCGCGAGCATGCGCGACGTGGCGCTCCCGTCGAGCAAGCTCGCGTGCATCCCGCGCCGTTCGCGCGCGCAGTCGTGTTGCCGACGCCTCTTGCACGCATTTTGAGAAGGCACCTGAAATAAGTTTTCTGTTAAAAAAAAATTTTTAAAACAAGCTTTCTTGCCGACTGTCCTTTTTGTTGACTGTAGGTACTTGTATTGCCGTCCAACCTAAATATCCATATCCACACCAAATTTTAAGTCGATGCCTTCAAGCATTCCCTCCTGCGGAGATGATCGTGCGTGGCCGAACCACCAGAATTTAGCTACCGCATATTGGATTGTCATGGGATTTACCTAAGTATGCCTATGAGTACGAAATCTCACCGATAGTGTTCCAACACTTGACCACGTCCTCGACGGCGTTGCGCTCGTTGTAGCAGTCGATGACCTGCTGCCTGGTGTCCGCGCACACGGGGTCCAAAGCGATCATGTTCGCTGTTCGCATCTCTATGCGACGCGCGAGCGAGTTCAGATCGTCTACGGTTATCCTGTGAAATATAGAATTATGATCTATAGCCAAAGGAGATACGAGTACAGTCAGCTGCAGAAGTAGCTAGTGATGTGCCGAGTCGCTGTTTTGGTGTATCGAGTCGAGTCGAGCCTGTTTATTCATAATTCGATTCCGCGATTCGAGCCCAGTACTCGAATTCTATGTTAGGTATTCGAATGATGACTCGAGTCCAGGATTCTATATAGTCTGGAAATTCGAGTCCAGAACTCGAGTCCGTTACCAATTTTAAAACAAAAAGAAATGGAGGTTTAGCATAATGACACAACGATAATAAATCAAACGTTTTTAATGAAAATATTTTTAACATTACAAAAAAAACAAGGACATACTTAAGGAGGTATGATACCTCTTCCCGACTTGAGTACTGGAATCGAGTCCGACGTACTCGAATCAAAATAAATTGGTACTCGAATAGGCGAGTCCAAAGCAGGAATCGAGTCTGATTCGAGTCAAGCCGTACTCGGCACATCGCTAGAAGTACCTAAGCAACCAAAGCGGTCACAATGATCGGAACAACCTCTTATGTCTATTATAACTTAACCATAAAAATTTCATTTTTAAAGCAAACTTTTTTGTCGACTGTACTTTTTGTTGTTTGTACTTGTGTTGTTATGCAACTTGCACATCCTTAACAAACTTCAAGTCGATGCCATTAACCGTTGAAGTTCCTTCCCGTGGACACGATCCTGGCCGCGCTACCAGAATTTCACTACCAGATTATTGTATTGTCACCGGATTTACATATGAGTATGGCAAATTTCATCGTGTACTATTAGCAGGCTGTGGCTGTTACTAACTTGCTTCTCTCAGAGTGGCTTTCATCTAGACACTTGATCTTCTCCATGAAAATCTTCTCTTTGTAGTCGCCCCGCGGTTTAGGGGGCACTGGTACCGACGCCGCGGCGCCGCCAGCTATCGTTGCGTCTTCCACTAGGCGTTCCACCTAAGACCAAGATCAATCATTGCATTTCGTGATCACACTTTAAATGTGGCTTTCAACTTTCAACCAAACTTGGCCAAAGAAGCGAATCGTCTTAAGACATGCTTATAAAAAGTGAGATAAAATCATCCGCTGAGCAGCAATTCTTTCTATGTAGGTATGTACGAGTGGCGGCGGAATGAGTGTGTGGTAAAGTTTAAAGGTCTATAACGATGGATACATGGGAACCCAGAGTCTAGAGAAGAGGAGGATCAAAGGAGACTGTTTTTCGCTGTTCGCTGTGCCACATCAGCATCACTCTCACACGACCCTACAGTTAGTTAGGCGGCTCTCTGAACGGAGAGTTCGCCATTAAAATTCACTCAGCATCACTCTCACACGACCCTATTATTGTGTCTCGTGTTGTACTCTGTTTAAATTAGTTGGGCGGCTCCCTGAACGGAGAGCTCGCCTTTAAAATTCACTCCGGGAGTGTCGAAGCAAGACACTCTAATAAACTAAGTGCTTTGAAATTTCATTCATCAGCATTTCTTCCTTAGCTTAAGTAAGCTAAGGAAGAAATGTGGTGCGTGAGTACGTACACAACTCTGGTGTAAAAATGCTAAAGCAGGTTCTCATCTCACCATCTTGTTGGAGATGCTGATGTGGCTGTCTTCGGGGTCATCGAACTGTGGTGGCTTCGGAAGCGGCCGCGAGAAGTGCGTCGAGCGAACCGACTGGTTGCTGCCCATTATGAACTTGCTTGCCAAATAAAAAACAAAGATAATTTATTAAGAAACGCTAAGATCTCTTCAAAGATTAATAAGATGGTATAGATATAATGCAATCACTGCTGACTGACTGACTTTTGCACCAACCTGGGTTAACACTAACTCTGTGTTAACATTACCTACGTCATGCGATACAAATACGTCAAGTAATCCAAAGTAATTTCAAACCGTATGTCAAACCCAAGGTCGATGCAAGTCGGCCTAAGGGTGGTACGTTACCACATCAATTGATCGATACCTAGTAGAATGGAACAATCGACGTCGATCGATAGTTTCTACTAGACCACAACAATCGATCGATTAGTATACCCGGCGGTCAGCCAAAGATACCACACTAATCGATCGGTAACACCCTAATTAGCTAGGTAAGTAAAAAAATATTTTCGAAGAGAAGAATTCGAAGGGAATAGTTTTCGTTTCCCTACCGCCGAAGCGTGTGCTCCCAGAGGAAGGAGTAGGAAACATGTCGGGCTATACTCGACTGACATATGTGAGTGATCCGATTATTTCACTGTAAGTAAAAGATGTTAGAAGCCAGTAGGTAGTTATGTAGCAAAACAATCGACTGTCTGGCTCCAAAAATTCGCCCCAGGCGTTTCGTTATCTTACCCGGAATCACTGCTCTGTTAATAATGTCCAATTAAATGCATTCTACGAAAGATTAACACGAAAACTAAGATACGAATCAAATGTAGTTGTGCAAGCTCTCAACGGAACTAGACAACACTGAGAATTGGTTTATGTATTTGTTTAGTCCACACGACAATAACCGAATTGTAATAAATAAGTCAATGAGAAAGGTTCGGCTAGTTTTACCTTAGGTAATTGTCGGTAAATAAGTAAGTATTGTTTTACTTTATTGAATCGGTTTTCAAACAATCCAATGAAATACCTACCTACATTCTACACAGCCTTTACAGCGCCATCCCATCTTCCAATCCAACCTAGGAATTCTTCTGAAGAGGGAAAATCTGATATTGTTGATCTAAATTCCTATTTGATCAAGGGTGGAAATATCCAAGGGTGCTAGTGTTTACTTTAGCGTACGACTGTACCTAGTACCCAAATGGGTTCGTTTCCCCCAAGCCCCGTAAAACCCTTTATAGATGATTTGATATCTATATGTATAAAAGCTAGAGAGCTATTGTCCGTTTCGCGTTTGGAAATGTCCCACGAATCGTCCTTGAACTTTCCGTGATGATCTCCGCGATACAATCGGTGATCGCTACCATAGCCGCAGAGCATTGCAAACGGATGTAGCATTTTTTATGTTCACGACATTAATATTAAATGGCAGTGAAGTTATTGTAATGTAGCGAAATAAACGGATCACTCGTGTACAACATTATGAAGAGCTTCTGACTGCTACCGGAGATTGAGATTTGTTATCCGTAACGCCCGTGACTTTGACAATTGTTCAGGCTGGTTTTAGTGTCGGTGCGCTTAGCGTCACACTAAAACCAGTCTTATAGTGCTCTAGTCAGGAGCAAACTTGAGGCAGCGTCTATCGCGTGGAAGTGGAACCCTCATGAGGCCACTTTACGCCTTGCTCCTCAAGACAATCCAAAAGGTGTTTTTGAAATTTATATGCAAAAAAAGTTACGGGTAGGCACTATCCTTTCCGTTACCCGACAAGGTTTCTGCTTGGCACCTTGGGATTTAGTTCTCTGGAAGCGAGACGTAATTATGGGCTATTGACCAGAGCGTGTTCAATATTGCGTGGAGATTCTGACTGCCCGGAGTTGGTAGGGCAACTAGTCCGCCTGTTCGCGCCCCCACAGTCCCAATCCAGGTTCAATTTTCGCCCCCGCCACCGTGGTCTTGTGACAGCTCCCAAAGCGCGCACTGTGTCGTATCGTACAGGAGTTCACCACTTGTTTGCACTCTACATTATCTTAATGCGCTTCTTGCATCAGCACCTGACTGCGATATTTTTGCTACTTAGTAAGTATGTAATTGGAGGATTATTTATATGTATATGTAGTGAGTGTATGAAGTTCTGTGAGACGAAGAATGGCCGTCCGTCTTCACTGTTTGTAAGTAAGTATAAATGTTTCATGCTGTTATCTTTTTTACTATGTGGTATAATTTTATTAAGTGTAGTGATTCTTTTAATTGTATGAATTTCACAGTTCCTGGGTATGTCTGTGACGCTGTGTAATTATTTTATTAATAAAAAAAGCGAAAACTTTGGGTACCTAGGTATTGTTTTGACGCTTTGGCACCATTAAATACTGAGCCGCCATTAAAATATTCAAAACACATTATAGACATAGACATAGACATAACTCATCATAACTCATTATCATGATACTCGGGGCTTAAATCAATACAAAATATTCAAAAGATTTATATAAAGTATGTAAATAAAATACAAACGATACGTAGTTAATAACTTATAACAATAACTTTATAGTTTTAGTAAAGTCATAAACTTAATTCAATATCGGTTCACCGTACGGATAATACGAGGGCTGTTTGATAAGTACCCGTTTTCTAAATATATTAATATCACTGGCCGCAAATAAGTATACCACCTTTTTAAGCCATTTTTCAGAGGCGGGAAAATTAAAAAAAAATGGCATTCTTTTGTTTTTTTTTCACATTTGACAACGATTCAGTGAAGGCGTGAACTTAAAATTGTTAAAATGGAGAAAGAACAGTATCGGTCTGTAATTAGATTCTTATTTTTGGAAGGAAAAACATGTGATGAAATAAAAGTAAGAATGCAAGCGGTTTACCATGAATGTGCTCCTTCTATGACAACCGTCAGATATTGGTATAACGAGTTTAAGCGGGGGAGAACAACCGTCTTTGATGAGGATCGCCCAGGCCGGCCAGTTGAGGTGACTACAGACGATATGGTTAAGAAAATTGAAAATATCGTTTTAGCCGACCGCCGAATTAAACTTCGAGAAATCGTTGATGCTGTAAACGTTTCAATCGAGAGGGTACAACACATATTAGAAGAAAAATTGGGTATGAAGAAAGTATCGGCGAGGTGGGTGCCGCGTTTACTCACAGAGGAGCAAAAACGGAACCGACTGACTACTTCGGAGCAGTGTTTGGCCGTGTTCAAACGTAACCCGAAGGAGTTTCTGCGTCGTTTCGTGACCGTGGACGAAACGTGGGTCCACCACTACACCCCGGAAATGAAAGAGCAGTCGAAGCAGTGGATTTTACCGGGTGAACCTGCTCCAAAGAAAGCAAAAACAGTCCCATCGGCTGGAAAGGTCATGGCGACCGTTTTTGGGATTCGCAGGGTATTATACATATTGACTATTTAGAAAGGGGAAAAACAACAACAGGGCAGTACTATGCCAATTTATTGGATGAATTTGACGCCGTGTTGAAGGACAAACGACCCCATTTAAAAAATAAAAAAGTACTGTTTTATTACGACAACGCCCCGGCTCATTCGTCCAGAGTTGTGACGGCTAAATTAGCACAGTTACGCTACGAACTATTGTCTCACCCCCCGTATTCTCCAGATTTGGCCCCATGCGATTTCTTTTTGTTTCCCAACCTTAAAAAAATGGCTCGGTGGCAAGCGATTTGGATCAAATGACAAAGTCATTGCCGCCACAGAGGCCTATTTTAATGACTTTCCAAAATCATACTTTTTGGATGGTTTATTGAAGCTTGAGTATAGGTGGAACAAATGTATAGAGTTAAAAGGTGACTACGTAGAAAAATAAATACATATATACAAAAAAAATATGTTTTTTTTTTCCATAAACGGGTACTTATCAAACAGCCCTCGTAAATATCAATCAAACAAACACCTATTAAGGTGTCATGTAATCTTGTTAAATTTTGACGTTGATAATTATAATGAAGCTTGTTAGAGTTTAAAATAGGTATGGCGTAAGAGCCTGGCCACACCTGCTTATATGCGTCATTAAGGGCCGCATCGCTAACTTGCTTGATAATTAACAACGTAGCCACGGTTATCCCTTTTGAAGCTTTGAAGCATAGAAAGAAAGAAAAATATTTATTCAACGTCACACAATTTCACGAAGCCACATTTCATTTGTTATTTGAGTCCACGGTGGTAGGTATTGGAAATTGGTTAAGCATTTCCTTGGTGAACTATACCGTCTGTACCTCCTTTATGGCACAATTCAAGTTGGTAAGACCAAAATTCGTCATACAGGATGTTTAAGAGGTGTAAAAAACAGGTTTCGACATAGGTAGGCAATAATATGAATGCTTTGCATTTCTAAATTCCTGATTCAGCTGCAAATTCCAAGGAAAGATAAAGGGCTTCTCCCTAAATATAACCTCCATGTGCAAAGTTATTTGGCTTCTATATTACATTGTACCTACTTACCTACTTGAGTTTTGAGGTTGAGGAGTATGGATATACTTTAGTGAGCCGATCTATTAAAACAATACAGCCGCTAACAAACAAGAAATTTAATTATAAGAATGAGTTGAAGCGTACAATCACAATGCTTACTGCTGAGGATTTAAGTGCACCGTTCTTATTGCCGTTTGTTTATGATTTAAAACATTATTTTATATCCACCAATACATTAGTAATAATGTGCGAGTATACTATATAGTATACTATATACGCTGCCAGCCTTTTGGGCACTATGCCACGGGGGCCTTATTTAGATTTAATTTAGTTTTAAGTTGTAGTTTATTTAGTTTAAGCTTAGATTTAATGTCATTGTATATTTTCGTGTTACCATTAAAAAACTATATGGATATTAAAGATTTAAAAATAAATGTAAAGTGTTTGTTTTGTTTTCATGGATGATTTAACTCTATAAAACCGCCTTCAAAAAACCTCAGAAGAAAACATAAAATAATCCCCAAAAAGCCATGAGCTTTAGGCCTAGCAGAAATATGAAGTCGGTGCGGTGCTAGCGGAATATTCTTGGAATGAAGCACCGACTTCATATTTCTGCTAGGCCTAAAGCTCATGGCTTTTTGGGGATTATTTTATGTTTTTTTTCTGAGGTTTTTGAAGGCGGTTTTACTTTTTGTTAAAAGATGTTTTATTTCACAATTTTTAGTTACGTTAATATTTAAAATAATATCCGCCAACTCCGTTAAGCCGTTAAGGAGTTGTACCTTCCATCATCACCTCATCAACACGAGATGATGACTACCAGACGCAAGTACTTGAATAGCTTTCGAAAATATATGAAACACATGATACGTCCCTATAAAATTTGAGGGTTGCCCTCGATTTCCCTGGGATCCCATTATCAGATCCTGACATGGTGACAATGGGACCAAATAGAAAGTATACCCTTTCGAACAAAAAAAAATTTGAAATCGGTAAAGCCGTCTTCGAGTAATGAAGTCGGTTAAAAAAGAGCAAGAGTGAAAGCCATATAAGTAAAACAGAGCTTTGCCATTGCTCAGCACATTGATCATTCTATTAAATTGTTACGTAGGTACCTAGCTGTTTCCTCGTTACGGTTTCCCTTAGCTCATAGGCTGATGAGAGCTCGAGTTCGAAACAGTAAAGTTGGTAGGTCAATCCATTGGGCTACCACGGCTTTTTATTAACAACATTATACTTGCTTACGTTAGGGTACAAAAAAAAGTTGCATTGTATTGTATTACGCTTGACGATGACTAGGTAGCCTTAAATATGGTCTAATGACATTGATATGAGGAACCGGATGCATGTTCGACTCCGGCGTTGAAGGGTGCGGAACTATTTAGTACCTACCTAGTTATACTAGGTACAAATTAGCTAATTCCGAGAACTGTTCAATGATTTTCCAATTTGGTAAAGGTCATTCGCTGATTTAGAATAAATGTGCGGTAATATTTCTGGTACGACCGAATATTGCCACTATATATTTAAGCTTAAATAGCCGCCAAAATAGGTCAACACAGAGATTTAATTTACTTAATTATTTTCAGGGGTTTCCTGAAACTGACTTCTGTTCTCGTAAGTTTGTAATACAGGGGTTATATTTTATTGTTGACAGATAGTAGAGGATCAGTATTTGTGGAATAACAGCTTATTTAGACACATTGGAAGTCGTCCCCGTCCCTATATACTCTGTCATGTGTCTTGAAGTCAAGACTGTGATGAACAAAATGGTAGGAGACATATAATAAGTACTTAAGTATTCATTTCATAGTAGCAAAATTAAGCACCATTATTCTACACAGTCGATAAAAAGAAATTACCCGGAAGCCTAAATTAGGCAACTTACTAAATAAAAGACATGTTTTTTATTTCACAATATTTTACCTCGTTAAAATTTTTAAACGAAAAACTTGAAAGTTCTTATAAAAACGCAAACAGCTAACTGTCTAGAGCCTTTTTCGACACTGTCAAAGTGATGTTACAGCCAGATTTTCAAGGCATTCATATACTAACAATTGGCCTGAGAAAGGCCTGGATATTTTCACGATGCACAAAAATATCATGCAAGTTGCGTTTGCAAAATAAATGAGAGTCTGTCATTTTATTAAATTACATATGTTTGGCCAATGTATGTTTGTAAGTGAAGTACAGGATAAGAATTTAACATGTTACAAAAACTTCATTTCAACTGGGAATTGGATTACGCGAAATGAATAGGTATTCGGGGAAAAGTTACACTACCTAGGCAAAAATATTTGAGTACAATGATTGATCTACTTACTTATTAAATGATATACCCTGTGTTGGCATTGGGTGTTATTCTCCAAGCTCTCATATAGTGTCGAAAATTTGTCACTTTGACGCTGTAACATCACCACGCATTAAACATTGCGCATAAGGAAAACGAATCGCTCTGGCTCGCTACTACGACATCACTTTGGTAAAATCGAATACAGGCCCATGTAAGCATTTACTGTCATAAAGCCTTGAATGTAAATTACATGGGTATTTCGGTGGCACAAAGAATCCCGGACTTAAGTCACCCTTATACTCTCCTATATCATTTATATTTTTTTGTCAAATTCTTGAAAATGTATGGCAATTAAGTAATCCTTTCAACGCGTCTATACTGATAAATGGAAAACTTAAAATAAAGTATACTTATCCAATTTTAATAACTAACTTGTTCTCTGTGACTGTGACACTTTTTTAAGGTCGCAATTTTCTAATTCAATCTGTTAATATAAAATTGCGTATCTCATGTATCGATGATTTGTTTATTAAATTTTTTGAAGAAGCAAAATTCACACCCCATGCGGATTCCGTTTTTTTATGCAAATCAAAATAAGTACATAAGTTTTTATGTAAGCTAAAATAAAATTCAGATTTCAAAACTTTAATATTACGCGACGCGTCGTTAGATGGTCAATCAAAAAATAACAAAAGTTAAAAAAATGTCCCGTCCATTACCGCTTAGTAATACAAGATTAAAAACGTTCTTGAGAACAATTATCAATGTACGGCGAACTAAGGTCAAGAGTAAAGATGCGCAAAACTGGTTCTTGTTAGAACAGAATAGATCAGCGTAAACACTGCTCATGAATAAATTCTATTGTCATGTGTAGGTATGTAGTGGAGTTCACTATTTAATTGATTAGGTTGGAAAATAATGGCTTGAGTTGAATATTATTCTTATGTAATCGATCGCTATACTTTTTTGATAAAAAAAAATTGGCGACACTTAGTCCCTGTGGTAGGTAAGTTACTGGTTAAAACTTTGTTCGTGTACCTATTTACCATCAAAAAGACTAATCTAGCAACTGAGTTTAGACACCATAAAAAAACTACGCAGTACAACATTCAATTCTGACACTTTCAGCGGATAGCTACTTATCCCAACTATACCTAAATAAAGATAAAATAAAGCCCAACAGCAATGCTCAATCAGTTAGGTTAGTGTTTAAAGAGAGATATTTAATATTATATTTGCCCTACTTCCTCGAATGCCAACAGATTATGGTAAGTATGGTAAGTGACGGAAACAGAGTAACTATGGAGAGCTACCATAAAAACTCATCAATACCTCCAAAATGCTCCTAGGCGTAGCTAATTGCACGACACCTGCAAAGGCGAAGACCAGACTTTGTACCTAAGTTTTTAGCATTACTCAAAAGCAGGACACATAATCTAATTGCAACTTCTGTATCTGTATGCGGCGGTAATCCATGTCAACCCGCCACGCCGTTGTAAGTTGCGTCTCTGGCGACGCATGACGTCACCGGAGGCTGCGCGGTATATACGAGATGCGCAAGAGTGGCTCCTCACTGTGCGCCTGAGTGAGACTAGAGCTGACCAAGATGTTACGTTTCGCTACCATTTGCTCTGTTGCGGTAAGTGGCAACAAATTAAGAAAATTTAAAAAGTTATTTTTATTAGTTTCTAGAAAAAAAAAATGTTAAACATGCTTATTATACCTATTTTCGAATATTTTAATTTCAATATGTCATTTATAGGTAACATTGAAACAATATTACTTTAGGTTTTATTTCTATTTTTGAGGTACAATAACATCAATTGTACATTGTTGAAGTGTATAATTCGAGTTTTCAATAATCAAGCATAATTATGATTTTAATAATTTTTTAAAACATCGTTAATTCAGCTTAAATACAATATGTAGTAAGTAAAGTCAATCAGTTTACTGGCGGACTATCTAATAACCAAATAATTTTTATAACATTGTTATTATGATAAATAATAATTGATTAATACTAATAAAACTTTCTTCGAAGTAGAGACGCTAAGAACATTACATGTAGTAGGTACCCTATTTTTATGGTTGATATGCAGAAATCATGCTTTGGTTTAAATTAAGAAATAAAACCTTAATACATTTGAATTTTAAATACAAATAACCTAAATTCCCCACAAGTTTAGGTCGCCATAAGCTACCCGGCGGCATCCTTTATTTAACCAATTTCGCACGCAGCAACAGACTCTTGCAATTTGCATCCTATTTTCTCCGCAATCATTGGTGTCATCAAGTCATTGTTATTCTGTGGAGCATTTCTCCGTATAATTTCGACGTGTCTGGCGGTGTGTCAAAGAACCTTTAAAACCATGCTTGTGTTCAAGATAGAGTCTGGACTAGTAATTTAATTTACTTGAAATATTTCTGAGCAATTATTCCCAAGAATAAAAATGACATTTGGAAGGGTAACAAGGAAAACGTCTTCAGACATTGTGGGCACTGAACTAACGTAATAGTAGAGACACATTTTATTACATTCTTTTTAGAGATTACTCAGTATTACCTACCTTCAAAAGCTCCGAACATAATTATGAATTACCTAAGGATATTAAAAGAAGAAATATTTTAAATTCATTGTTGTTTGATTTGTTTGATGGTAATTGTTACTTGCTTTGTAAATATACTAAAAGTACCGTATTGTAAAATAATTGATAAACGTTTGTATTGATTTTATAACATAATATTGCTATGTTTCTGATGCCACAGACACTTGGGAGCGAAGTAGAAATTTGTTCAGCCACAGTAGAATTTCATGCAACTTGTCGAAGTCTTTTTTCTACGAACCTTTGTATCAGAAAACAGTTCAAAATTTGGCACATTTACATACCTTGTTATTGCTAATTATTGTCTTCTAAACTATTTGATACACAAATAATACTTATAACATTACACAATTAATTTAAGTTCACAAAAAATTTACACAAAAACGTCACTTGCTAGACATATTGTTAATGTTTTCTTCATGATTGTTTGTGGAGCGTTTTTTTTTGTCATAGAATCTACTATTACATAGAGTCTGAGATGTGTAACGAAAAAGTTTTGATCATTTAAGCAATAAAATAAAGTGGCGCGAGGTTTCAAAACAAATTAATTATTGCGACTTGTAGAGAAGAGAAAGAAAAAATCCATTGACATCCCTTTTAGACTATTAGATGACTCGAGGATGACTCCAAAGTATGACTCAGGTATTGGACTCAGGCACAACCTCCGACCTTGACATTCGTTCTAAAGGCATTCATAATTCCTCTGGTCAATATCACATTATTGGTTAGGTTATATATGAGCAACGTTTTTGAAGGACATAGTTTTACCGCAAAGTTAATTAATTTGTATAAACATCGCCGTTGTGAAACTTACTAAGTTATTTTCAGCCCGACTTCCAGGTAATTGCAAATGGCCTGCACTTGGCACACTTCGTTTAAGCAGGATCACAATGAGGTGCCATACACTTGACCAAAACAACGCATTTGCCTCATTGGCTGTGTGCTGTGAGGCAAGTTTGACAATGAAACACAAAGTTGCGTCGTTAAATATAACGAGTTGAGGTTAAAAAATACCGTATTGTAATCTCCTGTTAAATAAGTAAAGGAGTAAAATGACTGCTTCGAGGACTCAATGACACCAAAATTGGTGATATAGATATCACATCAGATATGATTTGTGACTTTTTTTTCTGTTCGATTCAATTTGAGGTGTAAATCCAGTTAAGTGATCAAAGCGTACTACCGGGCCCACAGGGTAGGTATTTATAAATAGATAAAACTTTAGTATATAATCGAAACGAAAGTCAATATTTCTAGACACTATCATACCATAAAACCCAGCTTAAACCTAACTTTACATCTGCTGAAACTTCAAGATAAATTTTAAATTCAATAGCATTGTTTTTTTCAATATTCTCGTTTATAAGCGGCTAACTACCATATTGGGTTGCAAGGTTTGAAAAACAGCAGATGCAAGCCGTAACCAACCGTAATTCAGTTAGTTCGAAAACTAAAAAAACTCACGGCCCCAGTTTCACGATTTCACATATGTATATGTTTCAACAGGAAAACGCACATCGTCTCAAATTGCGGTCTGTCTGTGTATCAGCACAGTATCTCGGAATGCGGAAGCTCCGAGCAAAAGGATGAATTACTGTTTCGATCGGAATCTAATCACTGGTTAGTGAATCCGATGACCTTAGGCGGAACAATTACTGCGTCAACCTAACACTTAAGCAACAATAATATGTGAATTTTTGGTCCGAGAATTATAAACATAAGGCCAAAATTCAAAATTAAATAGCGAATGTCCAATTATGATATTGGCACCGAATTTAAAAACTTGTTAACTATAGGTACATATTACGCACAGAACTTTTTCAGGTAATCTTTAATTAGAAATTTAAGTAAAAAAAAAGCTTAAGTACTTACCTAGTAATTAGAGACCCACCCCGGTTTCGCACGGGCAATACAATAATTACAATTAAAAATGACCGCTCTGTTTTTTTTTCATATTTTGGATCTTGTAGATTTTGAGTAATTAGAAAAGTTGAAAAAACCCCGACATTGTAATTTCAAAGTTCAATATTTCAAAAACGGGTAAACTAATTTTAATGAAACTTAGCTAAGAACCATCTCGATTAAACTAGCTTTCGATTGAAAAAAAAACCGCATTGAAATCGGTTAACCCGTTTGGGAGCTATGATGCCACAGACAGATACACAGATACACATGTCAAACTTATAACACCCCTCTTTTTCGTCTGGGGTTAAAAACGCCTGTGACATACAGATGGATGATGATGATGGAGATGGATGGATGAACGGCCGGAAGAAAAAAATCATTTATTTCCGACAACATTTTGATACATTATTGCATTAGGATCATAACCTATATACGAGGGCTGTTTGATAAGTACCCGTTTATGGAAAAAAAAACATTTTTTTTTTTGTACATATGCATTTATTTTTCTACGTAGTCACCTTTTAACTCTATACATTTGTTCCACCTATACTCAAGCTTCAATAAACCATCCAAAAAGTATGATTTTGGAAAGTCATTAAAATAGGCCTCTGTGGCGGCAATGACTTCGTCATTTGATCCAAATCGCTTGCCATCGAGCCATTTTTTTGGTTGGGAAACAAAAAGAAATCGCATGGGGCGAAATCTGGAGAATACGGGGGGTGAGGCAATAGTTCGTAGCGTAACTGTGCTAATTTAGCCGTCACAACTCTGGACGAATGAGCCGGGGCGTTGTCGTGATGAAACAGTACTTTTTTCTTTTTTAAATGGGGTCGTTTGTTCTTAACACGGCGTCAAATTCATCCAATAAATTGGCATAGTACTGCCCTGTTATTGTTTTTCCCTTTTCTAAATAGTCAATATGTATAATACCCTGCGAATCCCAAAAAACGGTCGCCATGACCTTTCCAGCCGATGGGACGGTTTTTGCTTTCTTTGGAGCAGGTTCACCCGGCAAAATCCACTGCTTCGACTGCTCTTTCATTTCCGGGGTGTAGTGGTGGACCCACGTTTCGTCCACGGTCACGAAACGACGCAGAAACTCCTTCGGGTTACGTTTGAACACGGCCAAACACTGCTCCGAAGTAGTCAGTCGGTTCCGTTTTTGCTCCTCCGTGAGTAAACGCGGCACCCACCTCGCCGATACTTTCTTTCATACCCAATTTTTCTTTTAATACGTGTTGTACCCTCTCGATTGAAACGTTTACAGCATCAAGGATTTCTCGAAGTTTAATTCGGCAGTCGGCTAAAACGATATTTTCAATTTTCTTAACCAAATCGTCTGTAGTCACCTCAACTAGCCGGCCTGGGCGATCCTCATCAAAGACGGTTGTTCTCCCCCGCTTAAACTCGTTATACCAATATCTGACGGTTGTCATAGAAGGAGCACATTCATGGTAAACCGCTTGCATTCTTACTTTTATTGCATCACATGTTTTTCCTTCCAAAAATAAGAATCTAATTACAGACCGATACTGTCCTTTCTCCATTTTAACAATTTTAAGTTCACGCCTTCACTGAATTGTTGTCAAATGAGAAAAAAAAAACAAAAGAATGCCTTTTTTTAAATTTTCCCGCCGCTGAAAAATGGCTTAAAAGGGTGGTATACTTATTTGCGGTCAGTGATATTAATATATTTAGAAAACGGGTACTTATCAAACAGCCCTCGTATACTATGTTAGTTAGTTAGGCTCATAGAGTGTCAAGGAACGGTGCAAGATGGTATTAGGTTTGATATGAGGAAACATTCAATGAACTTAATGAAAATCAACTTAGATCTACATAGCATAAACTAATTTGATTTAATAATTCTAGTTTATGATGAAATCAAATCTAGGGTGATGCAGTATTCATAGATTATTAAAATGAAAGCTGAACTCGATTGCATAACTATAATTGCAACTAAATTAATTAAGTATTCCAAAACCCGGAAATGCTTTCCCAAAATTAAGCTATGAATGTGATCATTGATCAAATACAGCACATAATACGAATTTTGTAATTTTGTAATATTAAAATTCTATAAATTTTGAATTTTAACAACAATAATTTTGAAACAATTTAAAATTAACTTTTACAACAATATAAAAAATCACAGGCCAGCACAGGCCTCATCTCAGAATAAGAGGGCTTGGACTATAGTTCCCACGCGGGCCCAGTGCGGATTGGGAACTTCACACACACCATTGAATTTCTTCGCAGGAGTGTGCAGCTTTCCTCACGATGTTTTCCTTCACCGAAAAGCTCATGATAAATTACAAATGTGATTTCCGACATAAATTCCGAAAAACTCAGAGGTGCGAGCCGGGCTACCGGGGTTTGAACCCTCGACCCTCTGCTTCAGAGGCCATAGGTCAAACCACTAAGCTATCACGGCTTCAGTATTATATAATTATAATTAGAAACGGATTTAGAGATAGCTTCCTTTATAATAAAGTCATTTTAAAATTACCTACCTTCCACGCATATATCCGCCAATAAAGAAACTAGGTATATCTTTGAAGTAAACTCCGACTTTGTGCAAAACAAGCAACAAAGTATTTGAAGTTTTTGCGTATCAAATGCTTCCTTAGGTCATCACTATAATTAGGATATCGGAAACTAAGAAAAACGTTTTTCGCAAAAACAACGTGAATTATTGTTCCAGCACGATTTCATTATAATTCGGATAACACCAAAACATTAATGATGTTATAATAGAACATCAATCATTGAAGAAAAAATATCTTTGTTAATTTGGCTACACAGCACCTACCACTGATTAATTTTGCGGTCGACGCGTAGGTAATCCCAAAGTTTTAGCCACACCTACTTAGTTTTCATAGAGGTAGCTTATGACCCGCCGTCGTAATCAACTAATCAATGAAATATTTGTTTAAGTGCAAAAACAGTCTCGTTTGTCGCTCAATCTGTCCCTTTCTTAGTGGGCTTCAGTGAAGGATGCACTGAGCGACAAGCGACAAAACGACGCTCGTGCTAGCCCCCAGATTCGAAAACAAACTATAACACTCTGATTTTATTTTTCTGTCGAGAGCTAAAACTAAATAAAAAAACATAAATTAGGCTACGTTTAAAGCAAATCCGATAAAGACGTCACAGATGGAAGTGTTACTGAGTCACAATCGTAAGATTCATAAGTTTCAACTAGTTTCGGTTCATATTTTGATTTTCCGTGTGACGTTATTGCTTATTGCTCATTCAGAACGGATTAAAGGTTAATCGTGAGTCAAGATTGAGCTTAAGTTCATGGCTACTACGGCTTTATATCGTATGCTATGCACGCAATGGCATGCATAAGTACCTACTTAAGTACGATATTATAATAACGTGGTTTTGATCGTCGTTGACCAGTATAACATAAACATAAGGACCTAGATGTTTTTTTATTCTATGAATCTCCTTTAACATTTTCTAGACTTTTGTAACAATGTCTACTTTATAAGCGACTCAGAACTAAACGGGCTGTATAGCCTGTATAAAGTTGGCTATTTTAAAACTATTCATTATCTAACTGGCATAAAAACAAAGTAGTCTTTATTGGGCTTGTACAGGTTGTACATCCTATAATACGTTATTGAAATTAGCTCATGTTTATTTTATCAAAACACACTGTAATGCTGACATGGTCAATTACGGAACACCTTCATTCACATACCTTTCATACATATTCATATCGACTGTCTAGTTTGTTTGTTCTCGGACCTTCGATGGACCTTCTGAGTTGTGGATCCTTATCCTTACTGCTGTGCTATTTTATTAGCCCATCCAAGAATAATTAAAAAAACTGGCATTTATAGTTAAATAAACGCAACATAATCATACATTTAATTTCATTACTCATATTTTTATCTAACTATCTGACATGCTAACACTATTCACATGTCCGTTTCAATCTTTATTTCCTATGAAGTAATTATTATGTAAGTGTCACATTCTAGCTAGTTTCTATGTCAACTTAGTCGATTACGTAGACTTACATTATCTAGGTAATTAGAATTGCATGATTTTGGAAATTTCTCTCACTACCTACATGCTTAATTAATAACAGTTATTACGAATGAATCGGAATCTTCTACTGCCAACCAAATGGTATTGTTGATTTTTTTAACGCTACGTGCTTACGTAGTACGAAAATACTATTGACCAATCATGAAGTCTAGTCAAAGGATTGTGTTCGCTTCTTTAATATTTTACGTTTAATTTTCATGTTTTATTTTGGCATTAAAACATTATAGTATAAGAGTTAATTGTGCTTTCTTACATAATACTTCATTCTGCCACTGCATATTTAATGACTTTCTTTAAATGCATCCTATGATAGAACCAAAAACCCTCCGGCAAAAGCACATTTTGAATTCATCATGTCGACTGTAATCCGATTATTTAATCACATAAAACCGCCTACAAAAAAAAAACCTTGGAAAAAAACGTAAAATAATCCTCTAAAATAATGGTAAATAAATAAAATAAAATGCGTTTATTTCGGACAAGTCGGTGCTTCATTCAAAGAATATTCCGCTCGCACCGCACCGACTTCATATTTCTGCTGCTTAGTGCTAGGCCATAAAACTTTAGGCTTTAGTTTCTGTTGTCCGAAATAAACGCATTTTATTTTATTTTATTTATTTATCATTATTTTAGAGGATTATTTTACGTTTTTTTTCCAAGGTTTTTTTTTTGAAGGCGGTTTTACTTTTTTTTAAGATTTTTATTTCACAATTTTACGTTGATTTAACATTTTCAGAATTATCCTCCAACTCCTAACCGTTAAGGAGTTGTACCTTCCATCATCAGCTCATCAACATGAGATGATGACTACCGGACGCAAATACTTGAATAGCCTTAAAAAATATATGAAACACATGATACGTGCCTATAAAATTTGAGGGTTGCCCTCGATTTCCCTGAAATCCCATCATCAGATCATGATTTGGTGACAGTGGGTCCACCTCAGGAGTATACCCTTTCGAATAATGGTTTAACATTTTCAGAATTATCCTCCAACTCCTAACCGCTAAGGAGTTGTACCTTCCATCATCAGCTCATCATCATGAGATGATGACTACCAGACGCAAATACTTGAATAACCTTAGAAAACATATGAAACACATAGTACGTGCCTGTAAAATTTGAGGGTTGCCCTCGATTTCCCTACCACCTCCGACCAGGAGTATACCCTTTCGAATAAAAAAGGAATTTTGAAAATCAGTCTACAATTGACGGAGTAATCGATGAACATACTTAAAAAAAAATACATACAGTGGAACGTAGAACGTAGAACCGACTTCAAATAACCTCCTCCTTTTTTGAAGTCGGTTAAAAAGGAGGAGGTTATTTGAAGTCGGTTAATAAAATGTGTCCATTGTTCTCAACTGACAAGGATAACAACTAGGTGGCTAGGGCATCTTCTTTTGCCAGGGTCCACGAGTCTTCTCTATCAAGTTCAACCGGACCATCGTTGATTAATAAAAAGTAAAGAAATGCTAAATTGACATTTCGTTGATTTCCCATGGCTTCGTCTTCAACAATAGCGTTTATATTAACCTATCATAAAAAAGTTCTTGACGTGGCTTCTACGTGGATGATATTATAAGCGTCTTCAGTTTTTATTTGCGTAATCATTAAGTCATTTGCGTGTGTACAAATCGACATAAAAAGTCCAAAGTCAAGGTTATTCAAAATTTAAACATTCGGGTGGAGCCATAAGCTGGTGGGTTCCTAAGTTTTATCTTCATTCGCTGGTGCACTATTATGCATGTTAAGTGACTTGTAAGCAATTTGTGTTTGCAGCATGGACTCGAAATTGGCCATTATTGTTTTCATTATGTCTAATGCAATTAACCGCGAATCATATAAAACTGTTATCTATGTACAGTTAAGGGAATCATAATATCAGAAACAGATATCAACAAAATACATATTTTTGCACTCACCACGTATAGTACATCTTCATTTATACTGGACTGTACATTAATTACTAATTAATTTGTATGCAGCCATTGTAGTCGTTTTTTTTTTGTTATGTTAAATTAATTAAAATGAAACATATGAAAATTTTGTTTTTTGTACCATCTGGGAAAAACGTATGTCTTTATTGCCATTCGTAAGTTGATTGAGTACAGGGAGCATGATGCATTTATTAAATTTTACAGTCAAGTACATAGCGAGAACAAAGAACTTAAGCATACTGAAGAACTATTCTGAGACGATGATACTTTAAAAATTAGGATGGATAAATCACAAGATATAAAACATTCTCAATTGCCCGGGCCAAACAAATACTTACTTCAACCATTTTTGTGGACTACAACAATCAAATCATTCTATAAACTGAACCTTATACCATAGAAGATATTAAAACCGTATTTTAAATATCAGTTGTTTGCATCGTTCCTTCAACAATGCTATCCTGGCCACGTACTTTTGTGGTCATCTCGGCTTGCTGGTAGGTACACACGGACATCGGACGTAAACTTAGCATAAGATAGCTATTAGCAGACAAGCAAGAGTTCACGTGGATTTTAATTAATGAAGAATACGTCGTTTGATTTTCCGTTACGCAGTTCAATTGAATTAAGTGAGGTTGATTAGTCTCAAATTAAAGTTGGGTTTTATCGTGCCGAAACAGCTGAGTATTAAAACCCTGAAATTTATTATATATGTACTTAAGCATCTATCACCCATCAGGTCAGGTCCTCTGAGTTATAATAATAAACCCATGTGATACTTTACGCATAAAAGTCGAACAGTTTTAAATGATTCGCGGTTAATTGCATTAGACATAACGAAAACGGGATACTGACCGCGATTACCTTATAGGAACCTTACTTCGGGAGCTCATCAAACCTATAAGGTAATCGCGGTCAGTATCCCGTTTTCCTTATGTCTAATACATAAAAGTCTAGTTCTAGTTTAAAGCTCTGTACAAGTTTTCGTTTGGAATAAGTTTTTGCCTGATGTTATTACTAGTACACAAAATTTTAGTCCGTATCTACTCGTAATAGTATTGGTAAGCAGATGACACGACGCCAAAGAGTCACTCCCTTACCTTCTTATTTGCACTGTCTATTTATTGTTTTTTTTATTTAGGCAGATGCTGTGGAGATGTAATTCTGGAAGACGACATTTATTTTGACGAAGTACCTTGCTACAACAGACTGTTCTTAAAATGTATTGTTTCTATTAATCAAGGACTTAGTTTAGATACAGGACATGCTGCGTATAATAAGCGTAGAAGCGTACCCTGTAATAGTGCTTTGTGTCCACCTTTTTACATTAGTCATTGTTTTATAATGAAGCTCAGGATATCAGGTTGTCAGGATCATGATAATGCAAACCCCGCTTTAATACTGCCACGGACAACGAAACATTCATGTTTATATTTTATCACTGCACTTGCTTGACCAAAGCACCATTAATTCTCTGTAAGCATTAACAGCTATTCAGAAGCGATTTGTTCCCGTCATAACTTGGACTTGACTCCATTAAATCTCGGCTATGTGCAGGGTGTAAATAGTAATCGTTTTTGACACCTTTCTTGAACATTTATGGACTGAGTTTACACCTACATACTTTAATTTATTTAAGGGGTAATTTTGGGTTTGCCTGTGGGGTTTTTGTTATTACCTATCTATTTGGCCCAATGTTTATGGATAAGATTTTTACAATCTTTGAGTACTTTCCTAATTAAGGTGTTTAACCCCTGACTCAAAAAGAGGGGTGTTTTAAATTTCACTTATGAATCTGTGTGTCTGTATGTTGTACCATAGCTCCTAAACGCATGGACCGATTTGGATGCGGCTTTGTTATTCGAAAATTAATTTAATCGAAATAAGACTTTTGCCTCAGTTTTTTTTATACGACAAAGATGGCAAACGAACAAGTGGGCCACCTGATGGTAAGTGATCACCACTGCCCATAAACACCCGCAACCCCGGGGGGTTTTCAGATGCTTCGCCAACCTAGTATAGAGAGCTAAGATGAAATGCCTCTTGTGCCCGTAATTAGTACTTTAAGATGAAAACGACACCGTCGAAAAAACTTATTTAGTATGGCTAAAGATTGATTCACAATGCAAAGAAACTTCTTTTATTGTTATAATTAATGTGAGGAACCTGATTTAAGTTTCGGCATTAAATTCGTTTTTTTAATCTTGATAATATTTTATCCGAAGATTCAATTTTCCTCATGTTTGTTAATCAAGTTCAAGGTTTTGTAGCTCATTTAAGGAACTCTCAATTTATTAAATGAGGTTGACCATTTATTATAAGATATAATCGTAGTTTGATGAAGCTATTATATATTCAAATCTGGACCCGCGTATTAAAGCTACAGAAAATTATAACATTTGGCCATGACTGGTTAAAATAAAATCAAACAATGTCTACATTTCGCAGATTAAACAAAAGTTTAGACATTAAGTAGCGTTAATTTGATAATAATCTTAGAGAAAGGGGTTGCAAGGTGTCTATGGGCAGTGGTGATCACTTATCATCAGGTGACCCACTTGCTCGTTTGCCTTCCTCGTCGTATAAAGAAAAAGAAAGATAGAAAGGAAGTTTTGGCTATCAAGGGATTAACAGGGTCCAGAAAATTTAAATATTCCGAACTGGCAGAGTTCAATATTATTAAAACGTCTTGTTGCTGCCGCTTTGATACGATAATGATATTAATGATTAATACCAAAGAAATTACCAAAAAACAAAAAACGACTCCATAAAAATTCATAAACTGTCCCAGACCAAAAACTAGGTTTTGGAGCCATTGACAAAAAGAACACCCTAAACAAACCGAAAATCTATTGAAATGCAAAGAGTGTGGGAACTAGATTCGAGCCCGCTTCGTCTTTTGTGATGTCTCACAGGTGACGGTCAGCTAACTATACTTTAAACTGCTCGTTACTAGCCATACTTACCTACTCATATTTATTGAAAGGCGAGGAGTTGCTTTTGAGGCACTTCTCTTAAAATATGGAGTAAGCTGTTACCCGCGACTTCGCCTGCGTAGAATCCTATTATCATTGTCCCGAGGGAGCTCTACAATTTACCGGGATAAGCCTATGTGCTATAGTTAAGATATTGATTAGCCGTGTTAAAGAAGCAGTGTTAAAATCCTCAGGATGACATGAAAAACAGCGTGGACACCCTGCTACTCACCGGTGTTTCTCATTCATTGAGGTCTTTTGTCAGACTTCTGCTTTCGTAACAAGGGTATTAAATCAATGTTTTTGTCCAGTGGCTTTACTAATTTTCAATTTCAAAACATTGTAACCCTTAATGTTGTAAAAAGACTCCAAATTAAAGAAAATCAGTCTCCAAAAATTGTTGGTTCAGACAAGATTTCTTAAAGGATTTTTCAGGTCGTTGCCCTTGGTATTCCCAGAGTACCTGATGGATTCAATTGTAGTTTTTGCATAAGCCACAAAGACAAATGACTGCTCATTCTGATCATGCATAACAATTACCTAATCTCATAATCTAGTGATTTCGTCACGGTCAATAACATTAACATGTTTATTAAATGAATGACTATTACGTCGCGAATACGTATAAATAAGTTATTCTAGATATTATGGCTTTTTCATAACAATAATGATCAGGTTAGGCTCAAGGAAGAAAATTATTTATACCGCAGGAATGGCCTACTTCATTAGTCCCAAAATTTATTTTTGCTGGCTAGCTCAGTGCCATCTACTAATGACATAATCAGTATATTTTTCATAAACGTAATTTCACATTCATCTAGACCAACAGCCGCGATCGACCGGTTGGCCGCTATCCCTGTAATAAAGAAACTGATTTGCGTGACGCGATAACTTGAAAGATGCATATCTAGGTACTCCAGTTATACAAGTTGAAAGTTCATTCAAGACGAATTCCTTGTGTAAACTAAGCCCGCCTGCTTGCTAACTCTCTTGTTCTGGCCCAGTCTATGTATTTTTGTTAAAATGTGTAATTTAAGTGCGCTCAACGTCTGTCTTTATTTCACAGTTCAGTTTCAGTACCGTTATACTATTTTCAGTAGATATACCGTTCACATTAGCCATGAGATCCCTAAATATCAGCTCACCCACAAGTAGACTTACATACAACTATTATGCATTAGCAATGTAAATGCTATTCATGTATGCCGACCGTCTCCAATCGGTCACTGGAATATATTATAGCGATGTCTGCTTATTTAAATAAATCTATTTGGGTTGGATAATTGGCAATTTTGAATACATATTTACGAGTGCCTTGCTTATCCTACAAAGGATTATATTATAAACCATAGAGCCATTGCAAATTATGCTTAAGGAAATATACTAATTCCTAATACACGTGGTTACCATAAAGAGATAAGCAGATAAACGGGGTAACCTTTAAACTAGACATTTTTTGCCTTCTTTTTTCTAATAACAATAACATAAATAAATTCCATATTTATTCAAGGAGTTGTTTCCCAGATAAAAATAATACCATGTGATAAACTATCAATACAGAAAATTAAGGCATTGTATTTTTTGGCATGGGTCTGTTTTACCTTTATTTTCAGCTGAAATACATCATGTGTTTTTAAAAAATTACATTTAAATTAATGTATACAGTTACTGAAGAACATATTTTTACCAAAAAACATTATGCATAATTCATTATTTTCAAAAAATTTAATTATTTGTTTTAAGTGTTTTTGGAAAACAGTAGCAGTAGTACTTAAAGTAGTGCATATCAGGAGACTCGCAGTATGAATATTATAATCGAAACGGTCTTCCAATTGCATACGTCTTTAAATGGTTCATACTAAAAATCGGCTTGTACAGTATATAAGTAAAGTACATGGTACAAACCCAGATCGTTTGGATTACGTTACGAATAGTTTTAAGCAGTTATCTAACTTTATAACTGGTAGTCATAATAATTATACACCTGTAGTTAAATTAGGCTACTGACACAGTATCTATACCTAGTACCTAGTTTGTTTTTATTATGCTAGTAGCATTCTACTAGTTCGTAATTAGTGTTTGTCAGGAATCGTGGTAGATCTAAAGACTCTATTTCCGCCTTACTTAATTGCTTATTCATTGATTAGACTTTACCATCGCGGTGGATGCAAAAAGCACAAGACCGGTCTGTGGGAGAGCCTCGGGAGAGGCCTATATCCAGCAGAAGTGGACGTCTTTCGGCTGACAATACATGATGACTAGGTTTAGTGCACATGTATTTATATTGCATACACATTAATTAATTTAATTTCATTCATATTTAACTACATTCGTCGGCATCGACTACTTCAAACTCCGTTACTTATTTGTGTATTTGACCATTTACATAGCCAATATTAGTCATGATACACGGATATATGCTAAACAGTTTATATGTATATCTAGTAAGGTCGAGACGTCATCGTGTGATTTATCCGGTTTTTGAACGAATGTTTTCATGTTGACTGTTCGCTATTAATTTGATTCGTGAGGGGATTATTAGTTAATGGTGGTTCAGTCATCCGTCAAGTTTTTTATACAATGGTCATTGTAGTTATGGTTCTTTTATGCTGATTTAGGTTTAGGTAACCGGAATCTATATGCACGGCGCTACGTTAGCTTTATAATTTACTCTTTATTCATTGAACACCACCTACATACGTATAATCTATAATATTTACAATAAGAAAAACTTTTGAAATAAGTACCTAAGTAACTATATTTGAGCAGGCGGTATAAAAATGTCTAATAACACTTAACCTAGGTACCCGTATACCATGTAAAGGATCAACATATTTTTAAGGCTAATCCGTCTTTTGTTAAATTCCAGGTGGCGCTGTCATCGGCAGCCCCCAACCCCATCTCCAACGTGTTCGAGATCGACATCTCCCCCGAAGAAGCGCAGAAGTATCTGAACAGCCCGCCGTTTACTGAGCCACAGCTGTCAGGACGTACTGGTGTGCTGCCTCTGGTATGTATATCTAATATTAATGGCTAAGGATTTGATGCTTGGTTGAACGTACAATCTCCTATTCCACCCACTTGACAGGCAGCAGATGACAGTGACAATTTTGATCTACAGTGGATTACATAGACAACATGACTTTAAAAACTTTTCAAATCAACACCGAATTGCCATTGCAATAAAAGACGTTTGTCAGTATGTGAAATAGGGGTCTGGTTGTAATTGCCTTAGAAGTTCTAGTCGTATCGCCACGTGCTATCCTAATATTGCGCAACCGTACATAATTATTTATTTACCCCTTCTATTAAACAGGGATAAAAACAGTTTTTATTTGCCTGAAGCACTATTTCAGAAAATGATTTCTTATAAATATCCTGATAAATTGTAGCAACTACCGCGCCCCTCTCACACAGATTACATACGAAAACTACCATTAAGATAATAGTCGTGTGTAGGTATTTTATACTATTATTCTATTATTTTCATTACTTACCTAATCGCACCGCCTGCTTTAAATCTGATCTTACCTTTATTCCGTTATGGTTGCCTGATAGAGATCGCTATGTAGCGATAACGCCGCGCATTGCTGCCGTGCATTTTCTTTGTACCTTATTTTTTCTGTTTTGTTTATTATGTGATGTTCAATAAAGAGTTCTTGTATTGTATTGCATTGTGAGAAACAACCTACACCATCCGGATGGTTACCGTAGAAGATTACCACCATAACCCTCCAAAGAAAGTAATCCTGATAAATTAAAAGAATAGGTATCGGTTATCTTGGTTGGAAAATAAACCCATAGCGGGCAAAATTTTTTTTTGGGTTTTTTAAAGAATCCTTTATTGCACTTATTCTTAAAAAAATCTCTGAAAACGTCATAGTCCAAGAATAAATTGATTATTTCGATGTGTTTATTTCAAGGTGAGATGGAATGACCCTCGCTTTCGCGCAGCAGAAGCCGGCCCCACCCTCGGCCACTACTGGAAGAACGGAAAGGAGATCGAAAACACTGAAGATTATGTAGAAGAGGTACCTTACGGATTCGGTCTCTGTCTGATACAATATCAGAGGCCCTATTAGTCAAGACGCTAAATAGCGCAAACACTACAAGTTGCGAGCAAAATGCTTCCATCCGTGTCTTAGCCACAAGCCTTAAGTGTAATAAAGTGGAATAAAATTTTACTGGCGTCCTCCAGCGTTCACGATTGTTTTCTGTCTACGATAACACAGATTATATATGTGAACGTAACTATTAGCCAATAGTGGTCAGGATTCAACTGGTTCTATTGTACATAGAGCTTTATAACTACAACTACATATTCTTCAGGTATACGACGCTTCCCAATACCACGGCCAGGATGGCCTTGGCGCCTATGCATACGGCTACCAGGCCCCAGAATCCTCGAAGGTTGAGAACCGCGCCAGGTCCGGGGACGTCACCGGCTCATACACTTACAAGGATGGAAATAATGAGCTTATCAAGGTACACAATATCAGTTGTCTTGCTTATTATACTATTTAAATAAATATTCTGTTACCATAATACGCCTTAACACAGACATTTTTAGCCAGCACGACTTAAATTGGTTCTTAAACCACACAGTTCCATTTCATAGCCCAAAAAAATGCACATTTTCCTGGGACTTTCCCAAGTTTTGAGCGGCTTGTCAAAATGTATTCATCTAGTTACAACCTATTACTAGAAGACAGCCTTCATTAGATCTCTGCATTTAATATCGGGTTTGATCTCTTCACGAAATGCTTTACAATAACAAAGCCTTACAGTGGGAGATTCTCTATGTAGCCGATTTGCCATCTGTCACTTGATACAAATTCCAAGCTAAAAGACTAAATTTATATTATTATGGTAGTGACAGCTATCAAATCGGCAGAATAGAAAATCTCCCTCAATAATCTTTTTTTATAGTCTTGTTAAAAGTTTCTTCTTTCTCCAGGTTCGCTACTGGGCTGACAGCGAAGGCTTTCACCAGGAAGACAACCTTCCCAAAGTAGAGTTGCAGCCAGCTCAGGAGACCGAGGAAGTGCGACAGGCTCGCCTAGCTCACGAGAAGGCCTGGAACGAAGCCGCAGCCGCTGCCGCGCAAAATCCTGACCCTCAGTAAGTCCTTAGACTTATCTCTGACTTTGACCCTGGACAGTTTATTTTCAAAAGTAAGCTATTATAGATACGCAAGTGCTAGCCTAGATAGAAGAAGCCGTGATAGCCTAGTGGTTTGACCTATGGTCTCTCAAGCAGAGTGTCGTGGGTTCAAATCCCGGCTCGCACCCTGAGTTTTTCGGAATTTAGGTGCGGAATTATTTTTTTTTAAACATTGTATAGTACTTTATTTACATAATAAAAGCAATTTACAATGACATTAAATCTAAGCTTAAACTAAATAAACTACAACTTAAAACTAAATTAAATCCAAATAAGGCCCCCGTGGCATAGTGCCCAAAAGGCTGGCAGCGTTGCCTCGCTGAATAGCGATGCTGATTCTTTGAGAGAGAAAACCGCCAGCCCTTTGGTCACAAGTTGCATCAACTAAGCGCTTTTGTAACTCAGAAATAAGCTTGTAAGCGCCGGGACCCCATGGACCCAAAAGGTGCGGAATTACATTTGTAGCTGAACTTTTCGGTGAAGGAAAACATCGTGAGGAAACCTGCACACACCTGCGAAGCAATTCAATGATGTGTGTGAAGTTCTCAATCCACACTGGGCCCGCGTGGGAACTATAGCCCAAGCCCTCTAATTCTGAGAGGAGGCCTGTGCCCAGCAGTGGGACGTAAAAAAAAAGGCTGGTGATGATGAAGTGTTTTGCAAGCTAATTTCAGTTTTGAATCTAATAATATTGAGTACAAGGTGCGCTAAACTAAGCTTAAAATCTTTAAAATTGAAAATCTTTAAATTTTAAAAGAAACTTGTATGAATGTTTTCGTGAGATTGCATTTTTTATTCCCATTTTCAAGCAGTTGGTTAGAATACATGTTTTATATTCTAACTATTATAATGCCAGTAAGTTTTAGCTAACAATAAGTCGCTCTGATAGTTGTTTAGAGACTCTTTTTTTTTTTTAAGCTTTTTACAAGCTTTTATTTAACTTGCCGTGTTAGCATACTGTGTGTTTGTGTGGCCAGATTTCACTTCCAGTGGTCAGATCGACTTGCGATTTGGTATGGATAATATAAATGTGTAGGTTGGATGACAATACAAGTAAAGTCATCAAAATACAGTCAGCAAAGGCGTGCTTAAAAATGTCTGATTTGCCAGAAAACTTACTTTATGGTTTGTGTATGGCAAATAATTATCATCACATAAACAGTAAAACTTGCAGCGGATAATCCTTAATTATTTTTTGTAACTCTAACCTCGTAACACAAAATTGCTATTTATATTCTACAGGGGCGATTACTCGAGCAACTATGACTACCACAGTGCTGCGTCGGAGCCCGAGGCAGCAGTTGCCCCAGTCCGGGAAGGCAAAGCCTACTCGCAGGCTCAAGGCAGCTTCCAGTCAGGACAACAGTACCAACAGCAGCAGCAGCCGCAGTATCAACAGCAGCAGCAGCAGCCGCAGTATCAGCAGCAGCCGCAGCAGCCGCAGTATGGTCAGCAGCAGCAACAGAAGCTGCAGTACGGTCAACAGCAGCAGTATGGTCAACAGCAACAGTACGGCCAACAACAACTTGGTCAACAACAGCAGGAGCCTGAACCTACGGTATGTACAGAGTGTAGATTGTTTAATTTCTTGTGTCACATTTGATTTATTCAATAATTACTTACGAAAAGATTCTTATTCTTTACAATACAGTACAATACAAGAACTCTACAATAAAACACCAAAATAGAACAAAGGTACAATAGAATCTAAAGATTAAAAAAAAATTGGATGACCTAATTTTTGGTGAGATAGATATGAGATCTTTACTTCTGACACTCGATGATAGTATAAGAAAACTAAATCAGCCATTGTTCTAATATTACCGAAAAGTTTCACCATGACTCATGAAACATGATTACAACTCTTCTGCTCAATTCAGATTTACCACAATAAGGTTTATCAAGTTGCCTGTTCCAACAACCTTATCTCTAAACTAGCCATTTCTTATTCTTCCTCAGGGCCCACCTCTCGGTTTCTTCTACAGCTACAACTACCCCGTTTCTATCATCCTGGCGAAGAGCGACGCACAGCCTGGTGCCCTCAACCCTGGACACCCTGTTGACCATGACACAGTTTCAGTCAATGCCCAACATGGTTAAATACGTACAAGCTTTCATCGAATACACCTGTGTCTATCCATCACTGCTGTTATCACGCTACTTGAATGAATCTTTCATAATATGAAAAGGTTAAGCAAAAATAAAAGAAAAGTGATTGATTTTTGGTCTCATTTGAGAGTGAGTACAATTGAAGACGCTGGCTGGTTTTGCCGTTGTATAAAACAGGAAACGATCCCTAAGCGTAGCATTGGGTCTACCCAAAATTCTCTAAGTATAGAGGCGTCATCTACGACGCCTCTATACTTAGAGAATTTTGGGCAAGAGCACAGGAAGTTATACTATAGGTTAAATGTAAATCAGTATAGTAGGTTACATTTTGATTAACGTCTTTAATTGGTCTGTGATAATGAGCATGTTTGTCACATGAGCAAGCAAATTTGGTTTATTTTTGCAAAATATGATGCATTGCTTTTGCACTTCAGTTTATGTTTTTTTGCTGCTGTTCGTAAAGTATAAGCGTTAGGTTTTAAGTAATGCTAATGATAGTCTTCATCGGAACCGTTTTGGTATCGATATCGTTTTTGATTTATGTGCCTTTCGCTAACCGATGTTCATAATGAATCGATTTGTATGTGCGTTACACTAGCGTGCGCAAATTTATCGGTAACTTAATGAGAATGTCGGTTGTTGTTGCCATTTGAGTAGCAAATTAGGTTAAGTTTAGTATCAGTATGATCCTGGTCGGTGTTTGAAAGTGTAACTACGTGCAATATTGTATTTTATAACTTCATAATGATTGGTTACAAAAAAATTACACAGAACAAATTTATTTTATGGCTTCCTTTTTATGAGATGTTGTATTAGTATCGTTATTATTGTTACAGTCTTGAACCCGGCCAAGAACGAAGTAAGATATAAGTACCTAATTTGTTACTATGTTACCAGTAATGTCAATACTAAATTTATAAATTGAAATTAAGTATTTTACTTGTATCAATGAATATTAAATAAAGTACTTTTTTTAACTATTTTATTTATACTATCTATATTTTGGGACAACACGAAATAAGAATGGTTACGACTAAAAGACGAAAATTTATTAATACAATAGTAATTTATCATTATCATTATTCATACTTGTATAGGCAATTGTATAGGAACCGGTTGTGCCACAGGCAACATTAGAATCGGCATGCCTACACTATGTTTTCTCGTCATCAATTTTTGTAGCCACTTCAACCTGCTTTCTTCCATCGGAATCACGGATTCTAGAGTTTGCATTGGACTTGAAGTTGAGCTAGTAGTGGTTGGACTTTCCGTAGTTGTACTTGTAGGGTTTGGCCTAAACGGCAGACGCTGTCCAATCCCGCCGATTATACCAGCAATACCGTTGTACATCCATGCAATTGTATCTGGTACGTTTACCTCAAAAGGAAGGAAAGGAATCGCAGATATAATACTTCCAATGAAAAGCCTTTGTCCGTTTGGTAAAACTACAATTGCTTGTCGAGGCATTATTTCGATGTTTGGAACTTTTGATTCAGTTTCTGCATCTAAGACGACTGAGTCGGAGTCTCCATTATTGTGTTTCAGGTTGGGATTGTTTTCGTTTGGGTCGTCGAGTCGATTGCTTGTCTTGGACTCAAGGTTTGGCAAAAACATTATAATTGATTGCGGTGTCAAATTTCTGAAAACAATACGATTTAAAATAGTTAATAATACTGATCTTAGTAACTCTAAACTTGTAAGTTTTCATGTTCCAGATAAGAATGTTGACAATTTATCTTATCGAATAATTAATAATAGAACACAACGATATAAGGGTAGAGCTTTACATAACATACTACTAGTCTACGTAATTATAAGGTTAATTTAACATTGAAAATTAAATTTTCACCGAAGTCATTAATAAAAGCTATGACAGGTATACGCCAGATGAGAAATGTAACAGTACTTACAACATCACAGGCCCGCTTAAAGAATTCATTGGCTGCATTGCAATCAGCTGTTGTTGCAACGCATTATACTGATTCTGCTGCATCAGCTGTTCCACCATTTGCTGCTCCATCATCTGATTGATCATCATTTGATTCATCACTGGCCGGGCCATCGGATGAATTTGATGATTCATCATTGGTTGATGCACAGACAGGTGACTTAAAAATGGTGCTGCACTCGCGTTCACCAGTAACGCTAACATTGATATAAATCGCTTTGTCATTGTGTAAATATTTGGTTTTATCACTTTTAGTTTCACTTAATACACCTTCACAGTTTTATTCGTTTGTTACTGCTAAAGCCTGTTGTTCTGTACAGGGTGTGTATTGTTTGAAAGTGGTTTCGAGTCTGACAGGAGCGCGTGTGCTTCCGGTGGTCATTATTATGCGATGTAAGCCCACTGCCCTACTCTCTGGAGTCCTGACCTTGTCTCCAATCGGCTTTCTTTTTTTAGGGATCCGAGTTGAACGAACCGTGATTACCATACGTAATTACGTTAAATATTCAATTGTTTAAAGGTTTTTGTTTACATTTTAATTTTGTTTGATTCAAAGCGTGTTGTTATTTTTGTCGTAGGTAAATACGAACATTTTTACTATTATGTAAGATTTTCGAAGGTAATGTTACCTAAATCTTATTGAAGTTGTTGAAATCATTCACAACGCAGTAGCTATTCGTAGTTACGAATAACTATGCTTTATAAGTTGATTTGCTGCAGAAAAGTGCTGGTAAATTAGTACCTTTCATTCTTATAAATTATCGATGGACTGTTGAAATTTCCCTTCACAGGGCGAAAGGGCCATAAAACAGAGGACCATTTACATATGCATGTTAATTTACTTATCAAATAAAATAAGACGTACAAAAAAGAAAAGTGCAAGTATTAAACTAATTCAGCATGTATACATAGGTACCTACTCATAGCACAAAGCTCGTACTTATGTTTGGATTTGGAGGAAAAGGAAAACCCCAAAAAAAACAAGGAACCCTTATAGGATCACTTTCTTGTCCGTCTGTCTGTCTGTCTGTCTATCAAGACCCTTTTTCTCAGGAACGCGTGGAGGTAGTATGCTGAAATTAATATCAAATACTCAAGCTTTCTAAGTCAACGCAATTAAAAGATACAGTCATTAAAAAGGCTATTTCCATACAAATTGCCGAAATCCAAAAACCTAAAGGGTACTTCCAGTTGTCCTAGAAACTTGAAATTTAGTATGAAGGTAGCTCTTATAGCACAACCACTCAGAAAAGTCTCAAAATCTTAAATGTTTATGTCTGTCTGTAGATTTCGTAGACCAATATAAGTTGACCACACATTGCGTGCATTTTGCTTAGGAGCAGGGCTCTACTAACACTGGACTTCGTAAAACACTGGGGAAAAGCGTCAAAATCTTTCTACGGAACCCTCGTGCGTGAATCCGACTCGCACTTGGCCGGTTTTAAATAGTTTGTAGGTGTAGCTTGAATCTAAATACTACACAGTACGTAAACAGAACAATTCAACAGTACTAATAAAAAGCCAAAAGTCAGCCAAACAACCCGCTCCGCGTCATTCCAGGCGCAAAGGTGCAGCACGCTTCCGCGTTACCCCTTTGAACTGTGATGCGGAGCGAGGCATTTTTAAAATTATTTAGTATGATATTTTTATAATAGTAATAGGTACACATTATATACATTTCTAGTAATTACGGCTAAACCTTTAAACGGCGGCCCAAGCCCGACGGAAGCGCGGACGGACGGACATACAGCGGAAGCTTAGTAAAAGACTCCCGAGGGTCGAGCACGACTTTTCGAATCCTGCGTCACGTAAAATCGAATAGTAAACGTTGTCGAGCGAACAGCGTATTTGGAACTAAAATTTAGTATGAGGTTTCTCGATCTCGATACGATAACCGTAATGTTACGCAGGATTCGACAAGTCGTGCTCGACTCTCAGTTGGTACGCCTTAGGATATAGAACCCTAAAAGTAAGTTGATCTTTAAATTTCAACTGTACTTATAAGTATTTTTGAACCCCGGAGACGAAAATGACTGCTAAAAGTAACACCTTTTACGGAAGATGGACATCATGAATTATGTCTTTTTGCCATAACATACGTTGCGATAACGTTGTGTTGTAAACAAAACAACAGTGATAAACAGTTTACACAAAAGTGCAATCCTTTTTTTGTACATTTTATTCGATAATGTTTCGGTATGTCTATGTCTTCTCTACACTCCACGATAGTCCATCCCAACGGCCCATCGTGATCATATAACTACTAGATTTTACACCCCATGCGATGCAATAAAATATGCTACTACACCCGTTCCGAGCTTCCTAAATAATGAAGTGCTGCTAAAGGTATTAGAAGTATTAGGCAAAGCTAATCATTGATTATTTGAAATGGTCCTGGCTGTAATAAGACAAACAACAGATTATTATTACGTCACTAAAAGTAGGTATGCTACTCAATTTGTATTTCTAAATAAGTACTTACTTAATAAATTGTTATTGTATTATTACATTTTTTCAGGTTGAGGGATAGTTTTACATTTGCTCGTGATTTGTACCCAGCCGTGGGACGTATATAGGATGGATTACTATTTATTTTAAAACTAGCTGTTGCCCGTGACTTCGTCCGCGTAGATTTCGGTTTTCGCTATCCCGCGGGCACTATAATAATATAATTTTCCCGAATAAAAAGTAGCCTATGCTATTCCTCAATATTCAAACTATCTTCTTACTAAATTTCATCTAGATTGGTGCAGCGGTTTTCCCGTGAAGAGGTAACAAACAGACAGACAGAGCGACAGAAAGACAGAGTGACAGAGAGACAGACAGAGTTACTTTCGCATTTATAATATTAGTTAGGATAGTTAGGATTAGGATATATGAAAATAACTATACACCATAAAGTAACATTTTTTTAATTTTATGGCTAGAATAAATAATCGAAAATAACAATAATGACTAAAAGAAATAAATGCAAATACTTGAACACTATTTTTCCAAAAAATGAGTTTTACGTCAAGGAACTAAATTCACTCTGATCCATACAATAAATAAATACTAACCAAATGGTTCAATACTCTATTTTAACTAGCCTACCCAAGATTATACAACCTTGAAAACCGCGAGTTTGGATCATTTTTCCTTGTCTTCAGGTTTTCCATCGTCAACCACCACATCAATTTCAACTTCATAAGTCCCAGGTTTTGTTCTAGACGGCCTAACAACCACCCCTGGCATCCTTGCTTCTTGAATGCCATCCACTTCATTTTCTGCAGCATCAGCCACTGGCACTTGGGCTTTATTTGAAGTAATTTCAGTTTGAACATTCTCGGGCTCAGGAGGTACTCGGACTGACATGAGGCCTTGTACGCGTTGGACTAGGTATTCTAATATAGGTCCGAATCTGGATACTCCTTCTGTGCTCACGAGGAGGCGGTCTGGGGCGTCAGGCCTCGGTCGCAGCACGAACATGTTGAAGTTCAGCGTTCGTCGCACAGGCCTGGCGGCGGCCTCGTGCAGGCAGGCGCAGACCAGGACCACAGCCAGGATCAGCGCTCGGGGAGACATGGTCAGCGAGTGCACTGGGACGAGGAAACTAAGGCAGCGTGCGCCCGGCGCGGCGTGAGGTCCCACACTGTGCGGACTGCGTTTTTGCCCCGCATCTAACCTAAGATAACGGGTCTCCAGCAAAAAGATCATTATTGCCCCGAGTTACGGCGGGTGGATAATTGCAGCGATATCTCGACTTCTCGACACCTTTCGTTTGGAAAGCTCCCATCTTAATTTAAGTGAGTCATCATAATCATTTTACCAATTGACGGAGATCTTTCGGAAGAGCTTCTGTTAGTATGTTTTATTATTTTGTTGGTAGGTTCGCTAGTTGGTTGAGGGGTCATACTTGAATGGCGATAGCTTTGCTATTATGGCGCTAATAAAAAGACTATGAGAATTTTAATGCGAAGATGTATTTTGAAAGTGCGGGCGCATGGTGTGTATTTCAACAGTGTTAAAGTTGTTTCTTGAAAATTTGCACGCAAAAGCTTTTTGCGAAATATTGCACATCGGATTTATATTTATTTTTATAGACATTAATCATCATCAAAATGGAAACTGAGTGGATTGATGTCGGCGTAATGATGCAGTATCAAGGCCATCCAATGCAGGTCAACGAAAATAAACAAAATGCGGTTTGTAGGATTTGCATTCTTTTAGTTTCCATTTTGAATGCATTGTTAGAAATTTGAGTGTTGATTAAATTTAATGATCCATTTAAGTACATAAATTCATTTCATGAAAGAAGTTACCGTTTATTTATGAAAACCAGTTTTAAGTAAATATTTTAGCTATAGGTATTTTAACCTTTATTTTCGTAGTCTATCTGTAACGTAAAGAGAAACTCCGAGCATTTATGTATCAATTTACGTAACATCTAATCGAATGATAACATCAAATGTGTCTCTTCCGTCATCAAAGAGTTAATTAACATTGATTTATTCATAATTACTTCTCTCAGACTATAATTTTCCGTCCAATTTGTTAGCAGGATCATAAACTCGAAAGCAGGCGTTCGGAAGCTTACCACTCCCTATTTCACCAACTTTGTCTGGGTCTTTTGTAATTTGTACTTTATTTTCCGGTGGATTAGAGCTAATCTTTTTTTATGATTGGCAGATATAAGGTGGTGAAAGTATGGTTTATCGGGTTGTGCGGCAGAGGCAGGAAGAGGCCCGTTACGAGCCTACAGCTAGGCTTGCCTTGGTAACGGTAGCCGGTAAAAGATAGATCAGCAAGGTGTTGTTATCACAATGAAATGTTATACTGTCTACCTATCATTAAGTATGGAATGGACTGTTGAAGCGATTTGTCTTGTATTGTATATGTTTTTGTCTAATCGCTTAATTTTCTTAGATAGTGTACTGCATTGGCTTAGGCAAAATACAAGTAGGCCTTCTCTGAGGTTCTAGAGGGTTCTGGCCAAATAAAAAAACCCATACAATTCAAAGTCATCATGTATGCTTGTCATAATGTATAACCCTTTGTATAGTCATAACCCTTTTTTCTATAAAACATTTTTTTTTACTTATTTTTAACTCTCAAAAAAAAAGAGGGGTGTTATAAGTTTGACCTGTGTATTTGTGTGTCTGTGTATCTGTGTATTGTCTATGGCATTATAGCTCCCAAACGGATGTACTGATTTCGATGTGGTTTTTTTTAATCGAAAGCTAGTTCAATCGAAATGGTTCTTAGCGAAGTTTCATTAAAATCGGTTGCCCCGTTTTAGAAATATTGAACATTGAAATGACAATGTCGGGGGTTTTTTTAACTTTTATAAGTTGGTTATGTAGTATGTAATAGCTTATTTACATTAAAAAAATATTATTATCATAAAAGCGAGACTTAATCACGTGAATATTATTTACATACCTCGACGTTTCGGACGTGACCGTATGAGACCTTGGACGTATTGGACGTAGGTACGTCCGAAACGTCGACGTATTTAAATAATAATACTTTCATATTAACGTAATTAAGTCCCGCTTTTATCATAATAATGTGTGAGAATCGCGAAAAATTAAATCAATAAGACTTACATTAAACAAACAAATAAACAGACAAACAAATATCTACAAGGGTGTGATTGCTTTAACCTTCGTATGATGCTCGTCCTTTCTTCTTATCATGTATTAGAAAGCTCACTCAGCTGGTGGGACTAGTCTAGGCTCTAATGGGTTCTTAGCCCTAGAACTTGGTGCACTATCGCTCCATATCAGACTGGTTCGCAAAACTGGTCTTGATAATGAGTTAAAGAAAATGTCACACTAATTGACCCAATTTTATTTTATACTGTGATGTACGATGTCAAAAAACGGTTATTTCATAAATGATATTATAAGTAAAGATACGTAATATGCTCACAAGACAATCGAAAAACATGTTCCGAACATTTTGACATTTGCGCGCAATTTTCGACCTTGACAGAGATTGTGGCCAAAGAGGGCACAATTTGTAGCCTTTTCTGCGCTTATTTTTCGGCATGCTGATGACATATCTACCTCTTCTTTATATGTAATATCATTGTATTTCATCTCATCAGTAATTTATCGGTTTAATAACAAAACATACGTATAACTTTCAAAATTTGAGATGTACTTTGGCCGTTTTTGCTTAGCCTTGGTTAAAGTTGTCAGGGGACACTATAAGTACTAATAAAAGAACAGCTTTAATACAAATAATTCAATATTTATTCAATTTAATATTTATGTTCCGTTCGTTGCTTTATTTTTTTATAATCAGGTACAAAAACAGGCTCATTAACATACCATGCTGGTTGTTAGGGCAACTGTTGTCTACAAGTATGTATAATTCTACAATCACTTTTATTTTCAACAAAGTCGGATATCTATTTTGCACTATTTATGTAGATAATGATATATTGCATGGCATCCATACTATTAAGGAAACTAAAAGAAAATACTGAAAGGAAATTTGGTTATAACTGCTTTGAATTTGGTTTTATTTTAAAGTCCTAGAAGCAGTTCCGACATTTTTGAAAGTTTAACTCTCATGGTAAAAGTTATGCAAACGGATAGCGTATGTTATTAAAAAGCAGAGGATTCTTATTAAAAGTCGTAAACAAACAGCATGTTGGCAATTAGCGGGAGCTCTTGTTCCAAATGCAAACATTGCTCTCTTTGTCTTTGTCTCAATATCCTAATATAGTGTAAATAAATCCGTTTTGAACCATATCAGATGTGACCACTCATTAACGGCATGTCCACTCACAAGGGCCGTTACTTCATTCAGGACTATTTTACGAGTGCCCCGGTTTTCCGTAATAGGTACATTTAACATTATCTCGAGCAGGTGCGGCAGCCAATGCAGCTGAAAACCTCAAGCGGCGTGAATACCACTTTTGTGCTCTGTGGCTGAAACCTATTCAAAGAGATTTTAAATGGCAAACAGAAGGCAGGCAACTACTTCTTTCAGCGCCTGAGCCCGGCTATACAACGCTGAAACGATGCCTGCTCTCTAAGAACTTAGGATGCATATATTCTTCGTAAATTTAATGTAGTTTTAGTACTAATTTTTGCTCACGTGTATAATATTAGTTATTTTGATAATAAATTCGAAAGTTATTCTTTGAAGTCGCCTTTGAACTAAGCCTTGTTCCGCGCGGCGTGCGCTAGCGCAGGTCGCGCGCCGCGCCTGTCCTCTTTCAGCTCACTGCTCTCAGCCTGTCCTGTGCGCTTAGGTTCCGCTGGTGCAACTGCTTCTGTGAAAATATAATTGGTTGGTTTATAATGATTTAACTTTATTTGAAAACTGCAACAGTTTATCTCTGTGAACCATCTTATCCCCTAGTGGGCGCTGGACCACATTACATGACCTTTCTCAGCGGGCGAGATGGTCAGTACGTTGCCGGTGTGTTTTAATGGGTATGCTCCTCTCCTCCTTCTGACTAGCAGTAGTGAGGTGTGCGTTACGCATTTTCACATACTTAAAAACGTACAGTCAGCAGCAGGAGTAGCTAAGCAACCGAAGCGGTCACAATGATCTGCACAAGCTCTTTATGTCTATAACAATAGAGCTGTGCTTAGATAATTGTAAACGCGTCGGTTGTTTAGCTACTTTTGCTACTGACTGTACTTCTAGTGGTAACATGTGTTTACTTAGGGTGATTTACTTATTAAAATACTTACGATTGGCGTTGACTCCTTGGTCGGCAGCGGGATGAGCCGGCTGCGCTACTTGAGCTACTTGTGCGAGTCGTATCACACCGCGAGGAGCCTCTCCTTGTGGCACACCTTGCCTGCAGATTGGAAGAAACTTATTACTAAGTACTTGCTCTACTTTATTTCAAATGCTTACATCCACTGTTGAGTACAAGTATCTGAACTTGTACGCTCAACAAGGGTTCTATATTTTTTATTATAGAGGTTTTCCGTCAATTCTATCTACAAGTACTGTCAGCAGCAGAAGTAGTTAAGCAATCGAAGCTGTCACAATGATCTGCACAAGCTCTTATGTCTACACTAATAGAGCCGTGCTTAGATGATTGTGAAGGTGTCGGATGCTTAGCTACTTTTGCTGCTGACTTTACCTTTCACAGACCTTGTTATCGTTCTTTCTGACGCTGTTTTATTTGGAAACTACGAGGGCGCGATGATAAGTAACTAGCCTTAGGTATTTAAAAAGTTTGAATTAAAAAAAGAACTTTTTCATTTTTAAAAATATGTCTCTGGCTATCTCTGTTCTAAATTTGAATTTGATGGCTTGAATATTTTATTGATTTTTTGGCATTTGAAAATACATTGTGTCTGTTGTTTTTCAATATGGATAAAATTGAACAAAGAGCGGTGATTAAGATTCTTTATATGAAGGATATGAAGGGGCTTGATATTTATGAAGAGTTAAAGAATGTTTTGGGTGAATGTGCTCTTTCTTACGCCACAGTAAAAAACTGGGTGGCTGATTTAAACGCGGCCGTACAAGTGTCCAAGATGAAGCCCGCCCCGAACGTCCAAAATTCGTCACGACTCCGGAAATGGTGTCCAAAGTACATGATATAGTTTTAGCAGATCGACGATTGAAGCTATCTTAAATAGCTGACACTACAGGTATTTCGAAAGAACGGGTACATCATATCTTAAGTGATGAATTAAATATGAAAAAGTTATGCGCCCGTTGGGTGCCGCGTTTGCTTACGCACGATCAAAAAAGAATTCGGGTGCAAAACTCGAAGGCATGCTTGGATCGTTTTCAGAGAAATAAAGCAGATTTTATACGTCGATTTATAACAATAGATGAAACATGGGTTCACCATTACACTCCAGAATCAAAAATTCAATCAAAACATTGGACTGAATCTGGGTGTTCGGCTCCTAAAAAAGCTATGGCTGTAAAGTCGGCTGGAAAAGTGATGGCTTCTGTCTTCTGGGAAGCAAATGGAATTTCGTTTATAGATTACCTTCCCGAAGGTCAAACCATTAATGGAGAATACTACGCTAATCTTTTAGATAAGCTTTATCAATGTATTCAGCAAAAACGACCAGGTTTACCGAAAAAAAAAAATCATCTTCCATCAAGACAACGCAAGGGTTCACACTTGTGTTAAGGCTATGGCAAAAATCAACGAATTGAACTATTCACCTTTTCCCCAAGCTAAAAATTTTTTTGGGTGGACAGAAGTTTGCCACAAATGATGAAGTTATTGCCACCGTAGAAGAGTATTTTGCCGGTCTTGAAAGAAGTCATTTTATGGAGGGCATTACAGCTTTAGAACGAAGATGGAACAAGTGCTTAGAGGTACATGGAGAGTATGTTGAAAAATAAAATCAATTTTATGACGCCAACCTAAGTATTTTTATATTAGGCTAGTTACTTATCATCCCGCCCTCGTACCTACACATTTAAATCGTGTAGGTAATCGTAATTAGGTAAATACCTCAATGAATAGCAATTCTAGCAACTACTTGTAAAACTTACAGATAGGCCATGTTTGGGTCCTGGTAGAAATCATAAGGTCTCTGCAGGCCCAGAGGTGCACCTAGCAGCAGTCCAGGGTTGGGCTGAGCGCCGAGACCAGGCCGGTAGTAACCGTTGGCGGGAGACACCACCTGGCCTGACGGGTCCAAGAGGACGGCGTTTTGATAACCTGGCGAAGATAAGTACGAATTAGAAAATCAAAACTCCGATATTTTCATTTCAAACTCCATTGTACCATGAACGGCAGAAACGTTAATTTAATTTTCTTAAGTCTTCATTTAATCGAAATCGATTTACCCGTCTTTGACATTATTGACCATTGAAATGTAGAGGGTTTTTCCAACTTATTTAATTTGGTTAGGTTAAAATTAAAATACTTGCTTGTACATTGACAAGCAGTAGCCTAGATTTAAATCATGACTCAGATAAAATTAGGGACATAATACGGTAAGCTTCAAAATACACACAAACGAATCCCAAATGAAACCCAAAATGCAATGATATTAACGTGTCTAATTCCCCAAGGAATAAAAAAATGTTCATTAGTCATGATCCTATGTTTTTACTTACCATTAGGTGCGTACGCACCGGGGTTGCCTTGCGGTGCCGCTGCCACGATATAAACAGGCTGATAACCACTTATAGTACCTGGCCTAAAATAAAAATAAAACCTTATTAGTCCGTCATTAAGATTATAAAAATATTGGACACGTATTTTATTGTTACCAAATCAACGAATTGAAATCGCGTCAAATTTGATACAAACGTATTTGAGTGATTATTAAGATAGAAGCTCACTCTCTGATTAGAACATATTTTACTAGTAATGCAACGCAATAATTCGTGCTATAGGCATTAATATAAGCCCTTTGGGAGCCCGCCGGTGGCATATCGCTGGCACTAATTTCAGTGCCACAAAATTGGCAACAAAAACGGAGTACCGAAGGGCCGTCCTTACGCTAGTATTATATGTCCTATGATTGTAAATAGGTACGAGTAGTTTGCGAGTTTTATGAGTTGTCAGTTGTCACATTTAAGCCAAAATGAAGGTGTATCTATCATAATATTAGTTTCCAGCTTATTATCTCTCATTTCGAGGCGAAACTCCTAAAATGAGTGCACCATAAGCTCTTATTTCCTTTAGCTTTTAGCACTTTTTTGTGTTGTGTGTGTGTGTGCGTGTGTGGGAGTGTACCTACACATCAAGCTTTACCTGTAACCCGGTACTGGCATGTGTACAATAAAAACTCGTTGTCCAGGCGCCAAACCGGATACTGGAGTCTGAAAACACAGAAAATATTCAAATTAGTATTGGATTTAACTTATAGGGAAAGTATTGTCTAGTACTTGTGGTAAAAACGCTTCCATTTGCAGGCCGATGGCAATTGTCAATATAATAGTTGCAGCGACATGACGGATATTCATAGTGAGCCCACCCAGTAATCCAATTAGAATTATCCTGAAAATAATTTTGAATCACTTAGGTACCCCTAGCAAGGCTTTGTTTAGTTTAAAGCATATTTTGTTTCGCATGCGGTGTTTCGACATGTTACCATTATCAAGCAGCAAAGATCTGATGTAAGTAGTACCTAACGTGAGTATGTAAGCAGTGTTAGAAAATGCAGGTGAATCTTAAACGAAAAAAAAAACGCTGTTGAACCCAAATGAGCTAAGTCCTGATATGACTAAAGCCTATCTATTCATAGGTATGCACAAACTAACTGTTTATAAATCCGTCAATCAAGATCTTAATAGTTTTAAGTGATTCGCGGTTAATTGCATTATTTAGGACTAAAATAAATCCAAGTCAAAAGTCAAAAACTCAATACAAGCTAAAGTATCAGACCCCTATTACACCAACATTACAAATGTCAGTTTAGAATGACAATTCGATCTACGTTCAATTGCCAATATGAAGCGCGCTAAAACAAATACTCTTCAAGTGAGCAATTCACACCGAATTGTCAAGCTTTGCCTAGTTTGGGACTAGGTCAATTGGTGTCAATTGTCCCATGATATTATTACTATTACTTTCATGTAACAGTGGCTTTTAATGCTAAAGTTCCCGTGCTGACCTGCTGCGGTGGCTGTTGGGGCTGCTGAGTCCCAGGGACCAGCTCGACTTCGCTGTCTGGTTCTAAGCTCTCCAGCCGGGAAGGAGCGCCGCTGGGACCGTGTACATTCACTGGAATTATAACTAAAACTTAGGAAAGTTGGAACCCTAACTTCTCATTTCAAAGTCCGGTATCCCAGAAACAGCAGAACCGATTAAATAATCCCGATTAAGGTTACAATTTTATTGTGTCTTGCGTGCATCTTTAACAAAGCATGTAAAACTAATTTCGAAACGTTAATTAACAAAAATCACAAAAACAAAAGATACTAGGTAGGTATTGTGTAATAAAATTGCGTGTCAATTATGTGTTACAAATAATAGCAAAACAATTTAGTAAAGCAAAGATTACTTAGATGCTAATTTAATGTTTTAAAGTTATCACATTTCACATCGCAATTTAATCTCGTTGCCTTTAGTATAAAGTCCTTGAGTCTATGTAGCAGATTCAACGAAATTTATTTCAAGCTTCGTCGTTAATTAAGCCATTGTTACCAAAAAATTGGTAATTCACTTTAGGATACCATTGAATTAGGAACAATAAAACTGTCGTTAAAATACGTTACATTGCTTCTGTTGCGCTTGGTTGTAGTAATTCGCCATTTCCGCGTTGTCCAAGTAATAGCCCAGTCTGAAAAATAAACAAGACGGAATGAAAATATATGTAATATTAAGGAATTATCAGGGAATTAAATAAATGTAGGTACCCATTATCTGTAAGAAAAATGTAAAATTTCAAATAAAATAAGTATCACGAAACTCGGACTAATTTAGGCTAAACTGGACAAAACTGATGACGGACCGTAAAAGTTGATGACTTGAGTTCAGGTTTTTTTTTAAGGAAGTCAAACGTGATCACCACAGGCACCCGCAACATCAGAGGGACCGCAGATACTTTGGTAACCTAGATAGCTAAGCGAAGCGTACTGTAAGATGCACGAGGTGTTACGAAATCAACCGCATATACGCATTTCTGTCTTACGTTTTACTCTTATACTATTGGAGTACATAATTTGAGCTCACGCTAGTTAAACTTACGTATTGAGCGGCTGCGTAGGACCCTGGGCGCTGACAACCACGCACAGCGCTGCGACAACGTACTGGAAAACACATCGCACATGAAAACACTAGGCATGGGACCTGATTACCCATGTTATTCAAACCTGCTTTAACTAAAATGCCGTTAGAGATCGTTTGTCATTTTTTGTCACATTGATATTTCCGTTAGTAAGAAGAAGACAAAACCCATATTATTAATAACTAATGGAGGCTTGAGTGACGTTTATGAATAATGACATAAATATATAAAAAATAAAATAAATACGATAAATTAAATTACAAATGTAACTTCGCACATAAACTCCGAAAAACTCAGGTTTTAGGATTAGTATTTATTCTTTTTAACCCCTGACGAAAAAGAGGGGTGTTATAAGTTTGACCTGTGTATCTGTGTGTCTGTGTATCTGCGTATCTGTCTGTGGCATCGTAGCTCGCAAGCAGATGAACCGATTTCGATGCGGTTTTTTCGTTCGAAAGCTAGTTTAATCCAGATGATTCTTAGGTAAGTTTCATTAAAATCGATTCACGCGTTTTTGAAATATTGAACTTTGAAATGACTATTTCGGGGGTTTTTCAACTTTTCTAAGTTGGGTAGGTTATAGCTTAGTTTATTTTTAGTTTTTAATGTACACATTTATTTTAACTGTAAATTTTAGTGAAATAAACAGATGGCTCATGTATGCCAGTCGAGATTAGCCCGACGTGTTTCAACTAAGCCGTAGTCCTTCCCCTGGGAGCATACGCTGAGTGATCCGTTTATTTCACTTCGCTTGGACCTCACGGTAGTTTCATGTTAAAACTGTAAATTTGTTGTAAATATACTGTGTTAAAAAAAAAGTATTTGATGCAAAATTTGCTATAGTACCTAAGCACCACACAGATCATGTCTTGTTTTAACGCATCTCATTGCTATTCAGCCGTGTTAACTGGATAATTCATCTAGAATTCATTGCCGAGTTCGTTTTCAACTAGGTGTCCCCGTGTCCAGCATACATAGCGAAATTTAATGGTTTTCTACTAAGATGTGCAACTTTTCAGGCGCAGTTTTCCCGTGTCCTGCCTCAGGGGAGCATCAAGGTGAACTAGTCATGGATGCCTGTTTGAATTACAATTGATGCCGGGGACTACGATGCCTAGTGATTGGTTTAGTGACAGACGAAAGGTCAAATGACAACAAAAAGTAAGGAACACCTTAAGCAAAATTGAAGGAGAGGTAAGCTCCTGAAATTCATCCGAAAGTCTATGCATAATGTATATACCTAAGCTAATATTATGATGAGTTAAAACACCGGAGGCTTCCTTCGCTTTGGCATACGCCATCTCTTTCTCTTTTAGGTATAAAATTTCGAATTTCACGTTAAATCGGACCTAACATAGCAAGTAGTACTCACAGGCACACACTCACACAACACACACAAACACACATACACACATACACACACACACACACACCACACACACAAATAAATATGCACACACGCCCAACAATACTACAACATAATTAATAAATAGCTTAGCTTAAGTACTAAAATTTGTATTCATCCCAAATTGTTCTTGGAAGAACGGGGCCTCCTGACACAAGTTCATACTTAATAGGAGGTCCCGAGATAGCGTTTAAAAAGTAGCACAAACGGTACCTTTCGTATACGTATAGTTAGTCAGCCAGATACAAAACGTCATACAATCATGATTAACTAAAAACGTGTTATTGCGCTATGGTACAAAAGTGAAAAGCTCCTTGTGACGCTGACTGTATAGTCGCCACCATGTACTCCGGAGCGGTAAAGGCGCTCAAAAACGTCATCAAGGAATGCACTCTAACTTCCAAGTGACACCTCTACCGTTTCCCATAAGTATTTAGTGCCAACTGCACTGCACTGTAAAAATAAACATATATACCATACTCTTAGTATTGTATGTACGTATAATGACACATATAAATATAGGTAAGACTACAGATTTTTTTGTCTTTTCTGATGATCTAAGTCATCTGAAGCATCCGGAACTGATCATCATCGCGAAGCCATAAACAATCTAAATTAGCATCAATGCGTATTAATGTATTCTACGATGCGGCTGACCGGGGTAAACCATGGTAATTAAAACTATCTGCGATCATCGAAATGGGTAGCATGATCTCTTGTTCGATGATCACCAGAAGATTTCCATGGGCCAACCAAACATTAATGACTGCCAAATACATCCGATATGAAAATAATTTTCAAACGAACTAGCATGGAATTGTGAATGGAAAACATAACAAGTAATAGGTACATAAGGAGCTCTTCCAATAAAAAACTGAACTAAAATTCCTAGGTAACGACATAAACGAACGGAAACAACCGCAAACAGTACTTGTACCTAAAAAAATCACGCGACACAAAAAATCCTCGCTGCAGAGTATAATAAATGTCTTATTTGTACTGCCCGAAGACCACCAGCTTCGGTGGCATCTATGTACAATATAGCGATTTTTACCATCGGACTAGAATGGCGGGTTAAACTTGACTTAAACAGCCCGGACCATTTAGATAGGTGAGTATGGCGAACTCAGAAATTATAGGGCAAGATTAATGTCTATAATGGAAGACACATAGAAAACGTTCCTGTAATTTTAGCCTTGAGTATACTATTATTATAGGGCAATGGGCCGGCATGGTTCCTTAGAAGATATTACTGACCCATCTAAATTGGTCCACCCTGTACGTTAACGTGAGCGATTTGTTTATTTTCACTAATTTATGACCAGACTAGGAGCTGTAGTATTTATGCACTTTGCATAATATGTTCCATTATGAGTAAAAGGAATTGTCGAACTCTGAATGTACGATAAATTTCAACTGGAATCCGACCTCTGACCCCTAGAGATCTCGTAGTCTGTTTTACTTTATTTATGCCCTAAAATGAATTAAAATTTCAATAAAATATTATAGCATGTTTATCCGCTGTCTAGTACCCACAGTACAGGCTTTGCCTAGTTTGGGACTAGGTCAATTGGTGTCAATCGTCCCATGATGATGATGATGATGATATATTCCTTTGAACACCGTGCTAGGCTATGTGGAAACAATACTTATTTATAAAGTAACTGAATTAAGGCAGGCGCCTTTATGCATACCAAGTGTTAACAAACAACATTAATTACGATTCGATAAAGCACTTTTTACTATGAGAATGAAATCTTTATAGAGTTTTGTGTAAATTTGACAGATTAACTACAAAATTCAAGGTAACTGAAGCAGTATTCGCCTCTATTATTTCTTTGTACTTTTCTTACAAAAGAACGGCCAGGCATGATAAATATTTTATCTACACACATATCATAAGTCCTCTATAATGCGTTCAGAAACCGTAGAAAATGACCAGCATTGCAGCACGACGTGGCCTCCGCCGCCAACCACCACGACCACCAGGTCCAGCAGTAAAGTAATAGTCATTACGACATCGAATTCGATGTCGTAATGACTTTTCGATATCGAATTCGATGTACCGAATTTGACAACCAACGTAATTTACAATCATAGTGAAATAAAACGGATCACTCACGTATATAAGTCGAGTTCAGTCCGAAATGTATAATTAATAATGTGATATATTTTAATTTTTTTTTACAATAAAAAACAGTTCACGAAACGTCAGCTCGGTATGTTTGTCTATGATTAAAAAAAAACAGTCAAATTCGTGACACATATGGGTATGATATATGTTTTCGGCTTCTGAACCCATCTTAGAGTACTTATAGTATGTGTGTAGATAAAGTAATGTATGCAACTGTACATAATTAGGCCTTAAAACACTCGTGTGATCCTATTATGAAACTCAGCTTCGCCTCGTTTCATAAAAACACACTCGTGTTTTAAGGACCCTCATTATGTAGCAGTTGCATAAACTGCTATAGTAGCTCTACCTTATAAGCAATGGGAATTAAATGTAAGTTTTTTTTTGACTCTGTACAATTTATAGAATTCCTTTGGACATAAATCTTCAACTTTATGGATCAATCTTACAATAACTCTTGACTGTTTCTCATTTGGTGTTTAGTGCGTCCTTTTCTTACAAAGCCAAATGGAACTGGACGTGCTGAAGCGAAAAACAGAAGTTTGCGTACTGCTACCCGTGTTGTACTTAAGGTATCTGCAGGTGACTGTTTCTTTTAATGATAACATTCTCCGAAATACGGGGATACTTGTTCTACCTTAGCCTATGGCCATTTTATTTCAACTTTATGGCAAAGGTACTCGGAAACGCGTTGTTTCATAAGTCATTATTGTCCAGTTTATTTAACTTTTTTATGCTCACTGATATTGTTGCGTCTTCGCATCGTACTAGTCAGCTTTGGCGCTTAAATTTTTTCCAACGTCTCCCTAATCAGAGGCTCAGTCGACAATGAAAAAAAATTTAATAGCGTGGTTACAGATCTAATAAGAGATCGATCGAGCGCTGCATTTTAACGCAATTTAAGCTAACAGTCTTCCATGTGTAAACTGACCATTAAACTATAATGACTACAAATCACACATGGTTCAGTGTCCAACTTTTATGCATCAGTCAAGGCCCGTCTTTGTCAGAATCGTCAATCTTTTTGTCCGCCCGCCGTACAAAACGGTGTGGGTTCGATGCCCGTTAAGCGACATATTTGTATGCAAACGGCAAGTATTTGTTTTGGGCCACGTGCTTGGTCCTTTGTTCGGATATGTATTTAGATGATTATCACGAGTATTTTAAATTTTAAAAGTGCCAATGTTTTTGCATGTCGACCACGCCAGTATGGGAAAAGATAGTTCACGTAAACATGTATTGTGCATGTGTACATGCGATGCATTGAGGGCTATCGCGAGTGAAGAATCTGCTAGGATCGCTAGTGTCGAGTGAGGTCTATCTGTAATTCTCTACCAATGAGAGATAAGCTACTGGCTGGTGGAAATACTGGAAATTTATTTAAATTAAGTACCCCTGCAAAGATCCACGGACTGGGGTCTTTCAGCAGTAAATAACTTTGCATAGTAACTTCTCCTCCATGACTACTTCAAAAATACCATTGTAAACTTCCACCATAGTTTAGCAATTGTGCTAACAAATGTGTCATAAGCTACTTCGTAATTTTTTACAGCCAACTTGAATGACAATCAAATTCTGTCTTTAAAACGAGATAACCGCGTAAACAACCGCATCTCCTTCTAATAATGATCCTCACGAAATAATTAACGCTATCAAATTAGTTAACGGAAGGAAGTCGGCAAATTGTTCTTATTAGTATGTGGTCGTCGTGGGACCTTCACCCACATCGTTACACCATCGCACGGAGGTCGCGTGTGACATCATGTTACGGTTGCACGGGTTTCTTTTAGGGCAATGTTCTCTAATCTTTCTTATGGACCGTTCACGTTCACGGACCTGGGGTCTAGAGGAATGTTTGAAAACTTCAAAATTTTTGAAAACCTATCCAACGACACCCTAACCATTAGGTAGGTACATGGGCGTACCCACGGTGGGGCTAGGTGAGGCATTTGTTTAACTCTGCTCTCTGACCCGAAGTTAAGAATTTTTAGGCACCGTATAACAGAAAATAAAAAGCATTTTTAATTTCTTGCTAGTTACTTTATTTACCTCTGCCCCATCCCTTAAAAATGGGTATATGTAAACTGAAAAATTCCCCCTACTTTACGTGTAGGTTTAAAAAACCTATCAATTTGTCGGTGTGATTAATAATTGTATATATTCTCTCTCTGAGAGTCTGTGAGCTAAGCCGTAGACAGACAATGCAATGTCTTTGCCCCTAGAAATAGTGTTGTGTTCGGTATCACGCTAATAAGGGCAATCAACTTCCGAATATCGTAGCACACATGTAGCATAAAGCATAAGTCATTGTCCACTGCCAGTCAAATTGCACAATGGTCACGCACATTTTACCACGCGGCATGGCGACTTGAAACTATTCCCTTTATTTCAACACGATGGTTGCAAAGGTGCAAGCTGTAATTTGTCCCGTAATTGTGGAGGCAAAGGATGCGCGTGGCTGCCTCTGCGCGTACGCATACGACCTGGATTTGAGCGATGTCGTTAGCGTTTTCACATACGACAATCAGGCATGTATGTCCCAACACTTCCACAATTTTCAATTCACATGAAAATGTTTATTGAATGGATAAAATGTTCTTAAAGTAATTGCTAACATTTGATTAGTTTGGTAAGAAAATAATGGGATACTCGAGGAATAGGCAGAATTATACTATTGTATCCATGCTCTAACGGTACACTTGAACGTTACGGAGGAGTTCTTCTTGGACTTATACTTCGTTTATTTTAGCATTAAAAAGAAGTAAACAATCTTGACATGTATTTTTATAAAATAAGGAACAGCAAGTCTGTCGAGCATGTAATGCTAAATTAAACGACGTTCAGATTCGGCGAATTTACACGAAAGTGAAATGCTAGAAGAATTCTATGATAAACGGCTAATACGGAAATTAAAGAAAGGTGACATAGAAAAAGTCACACAAATAACATACATAATAGGATGTGATCGCAGACATATATTGTATCTATAAAAAGAAAAGAACTCGTATCAGTAGATTTTAGGGAAATGTTGACCGAGAGCCTTAAAAATGATACTTAACTCGTATAATAAGTAACTGATATTTTTATTGAAAAGAGGGCTTGTCACACAGCCCTATGATCCCTATCTCCCTGTTGCCTAAAAATGTTACCAACGTTTTACAAATGTAAAGAGAAAACTAAGTAATACCACTACAAACGATCATAGGTATTCCTGTAAGTACCTAATTTATGTAAGTTTTTAAACGAAAAATTTGTGCCAATCATTTGTATAAAAAAATTACCTTCTCCACAAAACGGGGTATCCTGAACCACACTACACTAGATTGGATAGGTAATTTTTTTCTCAGTTTTACCCATTAACAAAAACCCAAAATTTATGACAATCGATCGATACAATCAGACAGTAAAAGGACTGTACTAAACGTACATAAAGACGAATCGATGGACAGAACATTATTTAAAAAAGTGCACTTGACAACATACCGGTATGTTTATCACTAGTAAGGTGCTATAAAACATAATTGTTTTTGTTTGCACTTACTTTTGTGACTGTTCAGTACTTCCTATTGAAATATAGATGTCGATATATATAATACAGATGACGTCTCGAAAACCCTTTCCATAATTAATTAATCTTGACTTACTTATTTATTACAAAGTTGCACATTGTTTCTTGTAAAATCTTTGAATGAGACCAAAATGTATTTTCAGCGCCCGACGCTGGCAAAATAGTTGGCACCTTTAATCTTAATTTTATATTCATGGCAATAAATGTGTCCAGCGATGTGTCAATTATTGGAATTAAGGTGTCGAACATTGGGACGTTTACGAATACCTTGATATTTTTTTCGTATTAAAGTAAAATTTTAAAGTGAGTTTTTTTTCTAATGTCATTTTCTAAACTTAATCAATTTTAAGTAAGTGACCTAAAAATAAAAATAAAAATCTGGTACTTACAATAAAAAGAGCCATGTTGAAATGTAATGCCACAGACCGGCGCGCGCGTCGCAAGGGAAATGTGTCGCTCTCTTGCGCACTACTGCTTATATCGACTTTTCCGCTACGCATTGTTTGTTTACGTTTTCCTCTACACCCCTGTGAGATCATTATAATTTATGCAAGCTAGTAAAGGATGGTTTTACTAGGCATATATCGCAATGTGATAAAATTATAAATTAAAGAAATAATGACATAAATTTGACGACTAGAAAGAGAGTGGATATTAAAGTTTTTGGGCATAAAGTAAGTGTACAACGCCCCAAATTGAAGCCTTCGATTGCAATTCATACCAATAAAGATGAAAAAAAGGATGTCAGTTATTGAAATTAAGATGTCAAAACTTGGGACACTAACTTTATTGAGTGTAATTATTTATAAATATTAAATTCCTAATAAAAATGTTCAAAGGTTGTTTACAATTTTCAAATATCCAGTTTGACTTTTTTCTTGAAACATCAAATGGGGATATATAGCTTCGTATTGGTAGGGAGCGGAAATGTCCAAGTAATATGCAAACAGGGGAGTACAAATAATAATAGAGTCATTATTTTCAAGGGTTCTTATTGTTTATGTTCGCTACAATTTGGCACGGCTCCAATGGGTAGTTAGTAACTATATTTTGTAATTTTCATTTGTTTAGACTCGCGTTATGCCTCGTTTACACATGCAAGTAGAATTACATTGCGGGCCCGGGGCGCTTATAAATTAATAGACATCTATTTCAGGGTATAATGTAATTCTAGCATTGTAAACTCTGCCGTAATCAGTTGCTAGTCACTGCACTGCAGAAGATAATTAATTGTAGATTTATTAAGGTCTTGTTCCACCGTCGATCGTTCTCACAGTAAAAGTGTCAAAAATTGTCCTTGTCAGGCGTTGCGATGACGTCATGACATTTCAAGATTTAACTTATTTCACTGTCTGGCTCAAATATTAAATAGAATAATATAATTAAGTGTTGGTCGTATGACCCTAACACCCTAGGCTACGTTTAGCATGCTCAACTTCCTACTATTAAACAAGATTAGTTGGAATTAAAAAACAAAGTGTTTCTCATAAAGATTACACTTACCATATTTTTCAGCTTTGTATAAAGAAACCAGTATACTTACTGTATTTTCCCAGAACGGCACCGCAGACGCGTTTAATGTTTTTCCTTGAACCTGTTAGGTCATTACTCACGGAATACCTGTTTAAATAAATGTGGTTACAGCAGGCCTGGATCTAGTCCAATTCTTATGACCAGCCGGTAGAATAGGAATCATAAAACTTGTTTGTTTTATGACTGTCGAGCAATGGTATAACTAACTAATGTATCTTTGATGATACCCTTCAATACCTTCATGTACGTACTAATTTTCAAACTCTACTTTTTTATTTCCTACTATACAGGTGCAGGAAAGGCATTAAGTGGAACGTAAAATTGCTCTAACGTTTCCTAAGTTAAGATGAGACAGGCAACATACCTGATGAGCAAATTTAACAACAGTGTACGTCAAGTATGTTGTCTGTGTCAATTTGTCAAGGCAAAAGTCAGAGTAATTTAACTTTACTTAAGCTTTCATACAGTAAAATGCTATGAGATTAGTCAGTTACCAAATTGCGGGTAAGGAATTGAGTATTTGAGATGCACTATCTTTATTTTGCGGTTATGTTAAAAAAACCCGTGCCAGAACTAATTCGTGGGGCTTTCAATGAATCAGGTCATTATCATAATTCATAAGAAATAAATGAATAACTTCGAGACACGTAAACGGAGAAGTACTATTACAAGTTTTAGGAGAAATTGCTAGGACTGTTGTTAACTAAGTATATTAATTATGTTGACATGGCATAATAAGAAAAAAATGCTAGGACTGTTGTTAACTATATTGATTATATTGACATGGCATATAGCGTAGTGAATATGTAAAAATACCTATTAACAAAAAAATACATGTAAGTAACTAAGGTACTACATAATATATAAAGCATTGCCATTTTATACTCCAGCATCAGCATTGGCATAACACCTATGTAATGTACAGTCTAACCATTGATTTCTGACCCGCCGTAGAACGTTCTCACAGTAAGTGCCATACTAATTTTCTTTGTGGACACTGGTTGTCACCATGACATTTTCTACGAAAAGGTTCCACAGTGGGTCACGATTGGTTGGTTCGATAGTACCTACATGTAATGAACATACCTTAATGATTAAATGAATATGAACATGAATTTTGCTTGGATTTGTTTATGAGGTACGAGAACTGAGTCACATTTTGCGTTTCAAACATCAATTTAAATGGTAATTTAGGAACACGTGGTATATTAAAAACGTTATAAATAACAAAGAAGCGAGAAATGTAGATCACTTCACTATTACGTATCTATATGAAAAACTTGCATTTTGAACTTAGAGGTATATGCCTCAACCATGACTAAGCACAACTGGCGCGGCGCGGCGGTGCAGCAAACAATTTTGAAATAGATTGCGTGTGCTCCCAATTATTGCACCGAGCGGCGAGCGTCTCTATCGTGCAATGGACAGGGAATTTGCTCGCTACACTTATTGGTGGCTGCGTGGTAAGAATGTCATTATAAATTGTAAGCAGAATTAACATTATCTGTATCTCATTAAATTATATGCTAAGGTACAACATAGGTCGGTAAGGACGATCGGATAGCCTAGGAGTCAGAGACTCTGACCATAAAGTTTGAAAGACATCCACAAGTATACCTATCTACCATATTAGAGTTAACAGATACTTCTAAAAAGTGAATTAAATAATTTATTGAGATTTTGTGATTTTATGGCCGCGGAATTAAAGATACTTGGCTGTAGTTTATCGATATAATTATGTATTTAAAAACCCGCCAAGAGCGCGTCGGACACGCCCAGGTACCTAATTGTATAGGCATTTAATATTAAAGGGTGTTTTTTTTCTATGCATTTTTTTTATTTGGCAAATAATCAACTTTTAACGTCAACCTGTAATACAAAGCCTACCTAGCTGTAACAGTTTTCCTTTTAAATTCACTGTACCTATGCTTCCCTGATTATTTTCACATGTTCACCTTATAGAGTTTCTTGATGAATGAGAGGGGCAATTTTATTGACTCTATCAAAACTGAGCAAGATCAAAAATTACCCCCATTTTAGGTAATATAGTTGAATTGAGAAATCTTTTTACATGTCAGTGCTTATGACATTGATATAAGATTGTTTTTTGACTGATCTGTGGATAAACTTTTTTCACGAGGCCTACAATTTTTAAATTTTATTAACTTTGTCGGTGTGATTAATATGGCTGCATAAAATAAGCATGCCAAATTACAGTTTTTTCATTTCTAATACCAAATGTCTCTGAGCTGTGCTGCGGACAGACAGACGGACCGACAGACAGACGGATATAATGAAACAATAGGAGTTTCTTGTTACCTATGGAATGCTAAAAACAAAAACACACACACACTCATACACTAATCCAAGTACCAATTGTTGACGTTTAAATGCAGAATTCCTTATGAAAAGTTCCGAGCAAATGTTTCGAACGTTCCAAAATGTAAGTATGAATTGTAGGAGGCGACAACAAACAAGTTTAGTATACATTTTATAACATGTTACACTAACCAGGTACTTTTTTCTACTAGATTTGCCCCTTTTAGTATGAAAAAGTGGTACACGAACAAGCGAGGTACTTTGTGTTAAGTGGGTAAAGTATCTACGAAATCAGAATAACTGTAGACGCGTAGGCATGTTAACTAGTTGTTTAAAGGCCTTTTAGCCACATCGATTAGGAAATACATATAAATATAGCTGGAGATCTGACCAATTATGAGGAATCCCCAACATCTTTGCAAACGCGCCTCCTATTTATGCGTAATAAAATTGGAATATATTTTATTTCGACTGACTAACTGAAATAAGTTCTGATTTAAACCACCTTGCATTTTCGTGATTTTCGGGTAGGTCTATTATGAAACTATGAAACAATACTTAAAGATTTTTTTTGTTTGACAATCAACTTTATTTACCTACGTCACTAAAGAGCATCGCAGGTGCCAAGGGGATAATTCTAATAGGACGATGGTATAAATGAGCAAAAACCTCAAGAGAGCTGTAATTATTCAGTGTTTTACTGAATCTATTAATAAACTGGTACATTAAAACCCTTCTTTTGTAGCTCAACGCCATTTGGAAAAAAAAATTGCAGAAAAATCATGTTCGTATCAAGTAAAACGCATTAAAAACATATATTTGCGTCTAGATTTTTCTTTATCTTCAGTGATAGAGACGGGATTGCTATAAACCGGATGTATGTGCAGCAGCAGCTGGCTTAGTCTAAGTTTCCGGGTGGTGGTTCTCGTCTAGGATAGATAATTTTCTGTTTAATCGATTCAGAGGTTGAGAACCCAAATATACATACAATAATTGATTGAATCAGGCTTATGAATCAAAATAATTACTTTATCACTCCGTGACTAGTCGTGCAAGACAGCTACGTCTATGCGACAAAAAGCATGTTTTCATACAGATAAACATTGATGGCACACATTTACACGTGTGGTTGCGGAGTAGCAAAGCACCTAGTTGTTTTTAAGAACATTCATTCATTTATATTAGATACTAGCTTATGAACCGCGGCTTTGCCCCCGTGAAATATTTAAAAATGGGCTAGTTTTCTATCCCGTGGGAATTTCGAAAAATCCCCTCTTAGTGCACCTCTAGGATACTCAAGGTATATGTTTGCCAAATTTCAAGTCTCTAGGTCCAGTGGTTTAAGCTGTGCGTTGTCTGTCAGTCAGTCAGTCAGTCAGTCAGTCGTCAGTCACGGTACTGTTTTATAGGTATAGATTAAAAATGTTTTCAACTATGTATTATAAATACTTGCCTGTTAGATAGCTGCCATTCATCTGCCCTATATGTCATCCTGCAGTATAGTAACGAACATTATGGTACCTTAAAGAGCGACAACTACAGCACTTAAATAACTAGGTAATTTTAACCAAAACTCACGTCATATGTGCTTCAGATACTCAAAGTTTTTTTTCAAAGTTATACATTGCTATATCCCCCAAAGCATTATAACGACAACAGTTTTCCACCCCTGCGTAGGTTCAGCCAAGTTCAGTCAACCCCGTCTTCCCGGTCCACTCCTGCGCAGTATAGTTATCGTTGCGAGAGGAGACGCGCGCACATCGAGGTTAGTCACATTTTAGTAATATACAGGGTGTCGGATAACAGTAAGTAAATATTTCAGCAAATCATTGAGCAAGTTAAGGTGAACGAAAGAAATAAATTATTATCTGTGTTGGATGCACGTTGGTTGTGAATATTAATTTTTTTTATCGATATTTAATATTTCGAAGGGATGTTCATCAAGACTTGCTCGATCACTTGATGAAATATTTAAGGTTCATTATCTGACACCATGTATAGTCAAAATAATGATATGTAACGGGTCTGATCACTTCGTTCTTGCTAAAAAATAATTAGAGAATTAGAGAATAAAAAAAACACAGTCAAAGTAACAATACCCATTCTCCAAGCGTGGTCCACTAAATGTCTGCACTCATAACCCATTTGTGTACCTAACTATATCGATTCTAATCCATAGCCTAATATTCTACTGACGAGAATCATGGCGTACTCGAGTGAGATCTAAAGCTATTTGGAGTGATGTATAACCCTTATGAACTTTTAACATGAAACTACCGTGAGACTCAATCACAGTGAAATAAAAACGGATCACTCACGTATATAAGTCGAGTTTAGCCCGACTTGTTTCGGACTAATTCGTAGTCCTTCCTCTGGGAGCGCACGACCCAGCGGCGGCGAGACGCACACTTTTTATTTCACTATGAACCCTTATGAAGTTAAGTTAGGCTGTTGCATAATTATTAGCACTAGTACCTAATTCAAACACATCAAACTTTGCTGTCGGTCAGTTACTGCTTTACCTTTTAAGTAAGTTTATGTTTAATATTTTTTTTATCTACACACATAGGTATCATAAGTCCTATATAATGCGTTTAGAAACAGCATTACGACGGTCAGTTTTACTTACTATGAACAACGCCTGAAAGAGGCAACAGGCGACCCTCGCGCGGGCAGCTTTCTCGTGCAAAGAATTGCTATTGCAATTCAGCGTGGGAATGCTGCCTGCGTGATGGGTACCCTGCAGAGAGGCCCAGGTTTGGTAGGTATTGAATTTTTTAAGTTAGTTTTAGTTTTTTTATTTACTTCGTAGTTTTAGTCCATTGTACATTTGTTTTGAAATAATACACAACTATAGGTACTTAAGAATTAAATACAATAATACTAATCTGAACATTTTATTACCTAACGTAACAGTTGCATAAACTACCAGTTTAGTAGGTACCTACTTGTCAAATTTAGCCCAAAGTAAGTGGGTAGTATGTATGAAATAAGCTACCTAACTCAAAAACATGTTTTCTGCTACATAAAATAAAACAAAGTTTTACTTGTCGTTTCAGATGCAGTGCTTCATTTGCGTGACGTACATGTTCTTTATCTGCAGCGCGTACCCGCGCCGCGATGGCTCGCATGACGAGCGATCTCTTTTCCACGACGTCATCGAATCCCTAAAAATACGAACCCAACTCCCAGAGGACACAAACCAGAACGAAGAAAACAACCTCGGGCAGATTTACGAGAGGTACGAATTTGACGATGAACTACATCTCCCAATTGATGCTGAGTTTGTTCCAAGACGAAATGACAGAATAGCGCTACCACCACTTAAATACAGATTGCCCAAAATGTTAGTCACCAATGAAACTGCTCCCAGTGTAAAATTGAATAATTCTAGCGCTCCTAAAGAAGAAATCGTAATTTTTATAAGTACACCAGAAGGCCCTAATCCTTCTACTGAAAAAATCAAGACTAAAACAACTAAACAACCAGTACAAAAGAAACCAAATATGGGACATGAAAACAACAATAAAACTCTGAGAGTGCCTGTTGTTAACACCATGGCCGATCAAAGTCATATCGGCAACAAGGAAATCCATATGGTGGTCAACCCGAATATCGTGGTCAATTTTCGGAGCAGTGAAAATAAGAGTGACCTAAAACTAGAAGGAAAAAATACAACTGAAGTTATTCCAGCAATAGTGCCTCAGAATGTTTTTAACATTCATCAGGAGATTAAACTAGAGAAAGATTTATTAAGTTCTGATGGTCCACAAGAAGAGAATAAGGATAAGAAGAGAGTAAAGCAGAGTATAAGAGTAATGTCCAAAAATGTGAAACCAAAAGTGGAGGAAGACATGATGATGTGTGAGACGGCTACATGGGACCCAGAGAAGAACAATCGGTCTGGCCGAAAGTTTAAGAATGTGTTGGAAATTCTTTTGTCTCTATAGATTTTATATAGGTAACCGATTGCTCACTAAAGGTTATTTGCAATATTAGTCTTTAAATGCGCGATTATATATAAGGGTAATGATGAACATTGATATTGTAACAAAACTTTATTTAACTTGTCATTTCCCGAATATCCTTTCCATCATATCGAAATGTGTTTGCATTTCGGATGGATAAAGTCGAACATAACAAGTTTTTGTTTTCATTTTCTTCAAGCTAGATATTACGGTCTAAATCAAGGTTTTTTTAATTTCATTAGCAATAATATTAATGTAGTTATTTTTATTAAGATACGTTGGTATAACCTGAAGTTAGTTAAGATTTTGTGATAAATTTATCATAATTCTGGGTGTTTTAGGTAGGTTATAATGAAGTACTAAAATTTAGGGTAATACTGAACTATGCCTAATAAAAGTAATTTAACGCAAGAAACAGACTTACGTACCTATTTTATACATTGTGAAATATCATATATTTTAAGATATAAAACTAATTACAATCAACTTGAAATGGGTTTTATCTAATTTTTAACTCCCGACTCAGAGGGGTGTTTTTAACTTCCCTAAGTTGGTTTGAAGTACATGCCGCCATTATAACCATGCTTGACGAGTTCACAAGGTCCATAATTAAATCTCACTAAAGGAAAACAATTTTGTAAAAGTCACCCTTTCACCTAGCTGCCACCTTTTTTTAGTATTTTTGGTCCTACCTAACACAGAAATCGAAATAACTAAGTAGGTAACCAAGTTATTCCTATTTCTGTCGTTAGTAACTATTGGTTACATACAACAAAGAAAATATGTAGTAAAGAAAGGGCTAAATTGTGAAAATGATTAATAGTCGTTTTGGCAAAGAGACGTCAAAGGTATTTTAGGGTTACTCATTGGTGTCCATCGTATTAGGTTTTATAAGAAAAAATATTATTACTTACATACGTGACTTTTCTGTCAATAATTTAACATACCTACAAGATACAACTTTGACATACATCATTATTATAATAAAAGTCGGACTTACGTGTGACTAATAAATTTAAAACAGTTCGAGAACATAGTTTATTTCATAACGAAGGACGCTCCCGCAGCTAAAGGTTCCCATGTTTATATTTAATTTCGTTTTCCACTTAGAAGCTGTTAAAGTTTAATACAGTAAATGAATTAGTTCAACCCTAACACATTATTTTGTATTGATGTAAGCGCAATTTATCTATGTGTAATTAGGGTTGTAATAGTAACCATAGCAAAAAGGCCAAGAATATTTAATTAAATCTAAATGATTGTATATCACACACAATAACACACAGTATAATTATCATCCGTATACTTATTAGTTATTTCCGTTTGTCAAATTAAATTTCTAGCTAATTATTGAAACAAAAATACATAGAAAACCAGAAAAGTATAGCATAGCTCCGGAATCGAAACCTGTAAGTACCTTAACATCGAAGATTTCGATTGCCGTGCATTTTCGTAGAAGTCTCTCATTCTTTTCGCTTCATAAGCTCATAACACAAGTAAACAGCAAACACAGTGTTTTCATTCGGACCCTTGACCTACGAGGTCGACTCGTACTTGGTCATTTTTGTGATGCCAGCCCTTTAAGAATCCAGTTTGACAATAAGAACCAAAAGTTGTACTTGCGGTCACTTAAGCGATCTCAAAAGGCCGTAAAAATGTACTTTAGCTTTAAGTCTGTCTTACTAAGGTATGTTTACCGTTATTGTCCCACTGGGCCTACGTTAATTTCGTTCATGCACCGTAAACGCTTAAAAACACGGGTCATTTTCAACAGGCATGAGAGTTCTGATCTTAATGAACTTGAAAGGAGTTTATTGCATCTATAAATGCTCTTTTGGAAGCGAATAGATTTTAATAGTTTTGGGCAAATAACACCTACGACAAGTTAACGGTAAAGGAGATTAAATAAAAATTGACTTCTAATATTATTGTTAAACGGAAAAGGCTTTTATTTTAACTTCAGACAAAATTAGACGGTGATGTACCTAAGTCAGTCAACTTCCCAGTGAGAAGGATAAAGGCGATTTTCTTGGAAAGAAATGTACAAAATTTGTCGCGCTTGCATTGTTTTGTTGTTTTGTTTTCATAAAAAAAAAAGGTACTTAATGTTACAATAATTCGTTTAATTTCTTACGCCAAAGTATTCTATTTGGAACTTCTCATGTGAACAAATCACAAACGGACAAACAAAGTTTCAGATGAGTTAAGATATCACCGAACATTTTTAACAGTACATGATAGTTTTTTGCTTGTTCGTTTTAATGAAGTTGTTCATAGTCCGCCCACAAAAACTTCTAGCATATAATTTAGTTATTAGCGGAGGCAGGACTTATAATTAAGACAAAGTTGTTTATATAGTGATAGTAAATCAATGTTCGACGTATTATGAAGATCTTAAATAAACGGTACATAGGTATATGATGCAAAAAAACGCGGAGCTATACAAACACATGCAATTCCATCTTTGTTGTAGGTACACTCACGTACAGTGTTAACTGTTATCTGACAAATCGTACACCTAGTTTTAACTTTAGTCGACTCATCAATCGTTATTAAAGTGTGTTGGCGCCAGTACGAGGGATGATAACAATAAATAACAAAATCTACGAGGGTAAGTCTACATGGTTCAATAAACAACGTCCAATATCTAAATATAGACATAGTGGAAAAACCTTTCCCACGGGCTAGGCAAAAATCAATCTTATGACAATGTCATAAACATTTTGAGAGGGGAAAGCTTTTTTCACTTTAAACTATATTTCTATTTTACTAATATAGCTAGGTATTTATCAGCATTCGTCTCGTTTTAGGTAACAGCGTGTTATTAAATCGAAGGGGGCATAGTAGGTACTCAAAAGTATGTACATATCTAAACTCACTCCTTAATGACATTTTTTTTTATAAATAGGTACATAGTTCTGATCACCTTAGCGTAGTTGGCATGAGCGACATATACATGTTGATTAGAATATTAACGAGGAAAGTTTGAGAGAGTGGATGTAAGTATTTGTTACTCTTTCACGCAAAAACTGCTGAACGGATTTTGATGAAAATTCAAACTACTTAATATAGTTTATTTATCACAATAACACATTGGGTTACTTTTTATTTCGGTCATTTGCATAGGTCGCGCTGGTTAACGATAGCCGAATTCTAGACAAAATTGCGGGCAACAGGTAACTAATCCTTTTATCAGAAAGCCAGTATCCTTAAATCTATGTGATTTTCACTACTTTAAAATATGCCTAATCCGGTAGCTTATGAAGCTGTTCTACCAGCCCTGTTTGTTTTGGCGTGGATTTTCGGGACACTTTTATAATGCTACTGCGACTGTACTGTGCTTATAAAAATTCTTAATGGTGGATGAAACACAGAAAATTCCCTTTACAATTTTAATTGCCATAAAAAAGGAGCTATTAAGGTTTCTCTGAATTACAATTCAGAGGAAAATGCAACAGTTAAGTAGCAATAACTTCCTTGCAATGAGGTTTTCGGTCCTCACGTCCAGATATATCAGTTTTATTTATGTAGAATGTAACTATTCGGAGGATTACTAGTAAGGAGAGTTATAATTATTACAATGCTAGTTTACCCCATACGCGGAATACTTAGACTTTAAACACCTTTTGGCTATATGACTAAAGCGTGAGGGGACCAATTCACAGCAGTAATTTTAAAAAAGCATTAATTAAAATTCTGTAAGTATTCAATCGACGTTGACGATGGTTAGACGATCGTACGAACAGTAAGATATTTTACAATAGGAATCAAATTTAAGATAGAGTGAAACGTATGTAATTATATTAAAGATTGACTCCAAATCACAAATTGATAGTAATAAAAAAGATCAATAAATTTAAACTTGATAGAGATCTAGTTTTTTCGCATTAACCATAATGATAATCATTATAAGAAGTGTTTATGGTATGGCGTGCTCATCAATAGGGGTGATTGAACTTTTATGTACAAAAAACTCAATTTATTAATATGTTACGAGAACATTACAGCCATAACGGGTAAACATATTTTTTTCTTACGTTTGCAGTTTGGCTTTCAAGAAAAATTAAAGATCTTGACGTTGCTCTGTTATGTACAAATAATAATAAGATTTTAATTTAATATGAAAAGTGGGAGGAGTGTGGTAGCAGATAACAGAATTAAGTTTAACAGTCGTAAATTGATTTATTTGGCCTCTATTGTAGAGTCGCCATCAAAATAATATAGTATTTTACCATCGTCACGCATGAGGCCACATGGTTCTAGAATGGCCGCACAATGAGCGGTAGTAAAAGCCCGTCGGATGATGTTATTAAGGCTGGAGTGACGGGGAATTCTTCCTGCACTTTTGGAACATGACAAACCGTGGTGACCGAGCCGATCAACAGGAGCACCACACTGGCAGCGTGTGGAGCACAGCATGAGGCGCCCAAGCGGAGTGATGCTGCAATCCTAAATGCGGAAGAATCTATTAAGGTACCAGTGTGTGGTGAAGGGAGAGCCTAAAGCCACAAACCAGATTCCCACTCAGCTACGGCTAAGAGAATATGTACAATATGTGTAAAAGATTAGACAAAGTGTTTTTTGAGATTGCAAGAAAGTAAAATAGTACATTGTGCATGAAGGGCGGTAACGAAAGTCTATTAGAAGGCCGACGCCGAAGGCGGAGGGCTTTTAATGACTTGAGTTTGTAATACCCTTACTGCCCGTGATACATACAATGTTTTTCATCACATTTGCGAGGAAATAAATACATACAACAAAAGGCAAAATCTATTTATTAAAAGTTTGGTCTTCACATACAGAAGACATATTTTACTAAGTACAGGCAGTACCTCCGTAAATATTAGATTAAGTATATACGATTATAAATATAAACTCAGCAGTCTGCAACAAATAATAGTTTTGAGATTGTCAATTTTTTTCAATGGAGACTTCAGACTTCCAGTACTTCCACAGATAATGATAAAAAACGCGTTTAGAAACTGGAAAGACGAAAGCCCACCCATACAGCCAGTTTTTATCGTTTTCAAAATAAAATTCACTGAAATAATTGCAAAGTAAACTCAAATAGTTTTAAAACACAATAATAACGTTTAAATTAAGTAATACTTAATTGTAGAAAACGTTAAAAACCATTTTTGATTTAAAACCTCCTTAGTGTGGAATGACATATTATACCTACTTACCTACGAGTGAACGCCATATTTTTTCAAACTAAACTCATTACTCCCTTGGGAAAATTACAAATTACCTATTACTCCCGTAGGAATAATTTAGGCCGTTGTCCTTCAGTATGCCTCCGTACAATACGACGCTTTACGAGCAAGTGTGATGAAAATATCTTTGTAAATGCATTTATTTTTTCACGTGTGTTGCTCCATATATCTATACATATAATAAAATCTGGGTAAAAATTTGGGTCGCGTGGAATAATTAATAGAACACGAAACTGATTTTTTAATTTTTTTTGTCTGTTTGTCTGTTTGTCTGTTAGTCTGTTTATCTGTTTATCTGTTTGTCTGTTTGTATGTTTGTGGAGGCATCACGCAAAAACCACTGGACAGATTGGAATGAAATTTGACATGGTAATAGTTTACAACCTGGAATAATATATAGGACACTTTTTATCCCGTTTTATTTCATGTTTTTTACCTTAATTATTGTTTAAATTTACTTAAGTACATATTTTTTCATAATTGAAACTGACCATAGACATCACAGCTGATTGCTAGCTGTCATGGCTGTCACACCATTGTTTTTTTTTTCATTATAGACCATGGACACATTGAGTGACATGTCTCATTCAGCCAAATCGGTGGCTGTATGCAGGCGTTCTATTCGAAATTTAACATTTTTATCAATGTCTTAAATAGCTCTGTAGTATTAAAAAGAAAAATACACTTTTTAATAAAAAAACCGGCACGACTATGTAAATAACAATAACGCACTAAGTTTCGATTTATTTATAGCTATTATAGCTATGTAAATGATATTAATTTAATAGCTTGAAAGCTAGCTCCACCATGATGAAAATAAGAGGAGAACTAACTATTAACTAAAGCAAACTTAGTATAAATTTCAATGGAAAATTTTTAGTCGTTGTGAAACTATTATAAAATAGGGGTAAGGAAATTAATGAATTTAGTTAGTTATTTAGTATTCAATTAAGTAAAATATATTAATAATGACTCAGATATTTTAATATTTTGCAATAAATAATATTTAAGACACTGCCACAATTATAGTAACAACAATGTCAGTTTTGGCTCGCTGTATTATAAGAGTTAATTAATAATTAGAAATTCCTTATTTCCTCTTAATGTTTGAGAAAAAATCTATATCTGCCACGGCTAGAATAGCAATTGCTAGACTCGTACTTTGATTGTTTGATTAGTTACTTTGATTGAAGATTTCTTTTCTTATGATTTTACGAATGTAACCATTTGAGTATAGAAAATGAACCGGACTATTTGAGAGTTGTGGTATGCAAATCGTATTTCAAATTTTTCAAGAGAGTATGGAATATAGAGAAAGTTCACTCTTTCAGATTTGGAAGATGGTTATAGTCTCACTAGAAAGAAAACTGGTACGTACATTTAATACAATATTAAACACAATATATAGCATTAGGAATTATGATCCCCAATAAAGGAAATTTACTGCTGGTGCTAGAGACTTGAAATTTGGCATACATGTACCTAGAGTATCATAGAGGTCTATGGTGTACTAAGGAAGGATTTTTCGAAATTCCCACGGGATAGAGAATAAATGAGATTTATATTTTCGAATCAAAGTGACTCTATCTCCGTAACTATAATTATCAGATATTTCAATTTTGGCATGCAAGCAAACAATAACAGCTAAAACAGACTTCATGATTTTCCGATATTTCCACGGGATAAAGACCTAATAGTATTATTTTCATAGTAACTGACTAGCGGATATAGAGACTTGAAAGTTTAACAGATATATTTCATAAGGATCTTAGAGGTGTACTAAGACGGGATTTTTCGAAATTCCCACGGGATAGGGAATTACCTAAACTTCGTTTCTTTCTTTTTTTGTAGAGGGGTCTGAAACTTTCACCAATAGAAAATTACACTATCCCTGATTGACATAGGCTACTTTTTCTCCGGGAAAATGCAAAATTCCCTCGGAACAGAAATAAGTGAATTCAACTTCGAGATAGAAGTAGCCTATGTCAATCAGAATAAACAGTGTAGGTAACTTTCAATTAGCGAAAATATTTTTTTGATCGGTCGAAAAATTCACTTATTTTTATCAGTTTTGCATTTTCCCGAGGAAAAATAGGTAGCCAATATCAGTCAAGAACTGGTATCTTTCTATTAGTGAAAGTTTTTTTATTAAATCGATCTAAAGAGTTAAAATGCAAAATTCCCTCGGGATAGAAATAAGTGAATCCAATTTCGGGACTGATTTAAAAAAAATCACTAATAGGAAGCTACAGTCTCTGATTGACATTTAAGAATTTTTTAAATATGTAAGTCTGTCCCGCGGGAACTTTATACACTTTTTCGGGATAAAGTAGCCTAATGTCAATCAGAAACAGTGTAGCTTTCTATTAGTCAAAGATTTTTTAATGGGTCTAAATGTATAATTTACTTATTTCTATCCCCGGGGAATTTTTGCAAAAGTGTTAAAGGTGTATAGTAGTTTTCAACATTTAATTAAGTAGGTAGGTAGTTCCATTGGGTTCACAGACAAAAAAACAGCAACATCACCATCCTCCGTTAAAAACCAGTATTTGTATTAGGTACTTACGTTATTGTCTACGCGTACGAAGTCGCGGGCAAAAGCTAGTATAAAGTAAAATTATTGTTATCAACGTCTAAATTAAAAATAATGTAAAAGCTATCAATTAGTGAGTCGGGTCAACTTTCTCCAATTGCAACCCCGCCCTCTACTATTGCAACTCGATCGAGATACTCGTACTCTTTGATTTTTAACCGACTTCAAAAAAAGGAGGAGGTTCTACGTTCCACTGTATGTATTTTTTTTTTAATGTATGTTCATCGATTACTCCGTCAATTGTAGACCGATTTTGAAAAAAAAAATTTTATTCGAAAGTGTTGAGGTGGTCCCATTGTCACCAAGTCATGATTTGATGATGGGATCCCAGGGAAATCGAGGGCAACCCTCAAATTTTATAGGCACGTATTATGTGTTTCATATATTTTCTAAAGCTATTCAAGTATTTGTGTCTGGTAGTCATCATCCCATGTTGATGAGCTGATGATGGAAGGTACAACTCCTTAACGGTTAGGAGTTGGAGAATAATTCTGAAAATGTTAAATCATTATTCGAAAGGGTATACTCCTGAGGTGGTCCCATTGTCACCAAGTCATGATCTGATGATGGAATCCCAGGGAAATCGAGGGCAACCCTCAAACTTTATAGGCACGTATTATGTGTTTCATATGTTTTTTCTAAGGCTATTCAAGTATTTGTGTCTGGTAGTCATCATCCCATGTTGATGAGCTGATGATGGAAGGTACAACTTCTTAACGGTTAGGAGTTGGAGGATAATTCTGAAAATGTTAAATCAACGTAAAATTGTGAAATAAAAATCTTTTAACAAAAAAGTAAAACCGCCTTAAAAAGAAAAACATTAGAAAAAAAACGTTAAATAATCCTCTAAAATAATGATAAATAAACAAAATAAAATAAAATGCCTTATCGACCTAAGGGCTGAGACGTAATGCCTCTATAGTGTCAGTTTCTTCCTCGGCTGTCTTACTAAGCTCAGGCACTCCTAGTTATTGACAGATTTTTTTTTGTAGCTGTTGTATACATACCAGTCTTCGTTTGTTATTTAGAATTCATACAAACAAACACAACACTGTGACTCGATAGTGAGTCACCCACGCTTTCTCGCTGGTCCAGTGGTAACGCTTGTCCGGCGTTTAGCAAAAGCTGCCGAGAAGCCTCCGAGATCCACATTCGCGAGTGAACTGCGCACGAGTAGAAACGTCGACCAGTTTTTTAAACATTTTTAACAATAAGTCAACAAAACAATGGCAAAGTCATGGATGGTTATATCGGTAAGTGTGTTTTGTATTTGTTTTGTGATCTTTTGTATTTTAATTGCTAGAGTTTTTTTTGTTTTTTTTTTTTTTGTATTATTACTTGTTTCGGGTTCAATGACTTTGTTTCTGACTTGTTTTTTGTAATTGGTGTGGAGATTTTAATGTAACCTTTCCGGTTTATTTTTCACATGCAGTCTTGGCTCTAACTTAGATAACCTTATCACTGTAAGTGGCCGAGTTTTGAGAGAAAATGTAAATACCTGCCTACCTAGGCGATAAATTATTTTAGTAAGTATATTAAATTCAGGTTAAAATGTAGCATGAACCATAAGGCTGCGTAAATAGCCTTAAAATTTAACAGGAAACAGTAATATTTACCAACAAAGCAAGTTTAAAAAGTTGAATGCCATAATTTGCAATATGAAAATGTACAGAATAATCACTTGTTGCTATATAAATGATTACGTTTTGATTTTGAGTTTTAAAACGATCATTTATTTATTGTCAAAAACATAAAAATAGCAAAATGTAAAGTTTACTTCTGTTCAAACATAAAATTACATTTATAAATTATAAATTAATCACTTTTATATTTAGCAACAAAGCGCAGAGAGTTGTCTTTTGCTCTTTATTTTTTACACAGTAGCTCCGAGATGCATGTTGTTACTGTTACTGTTATTAACAGAAAACCGGTATTTTGCTCATACCGATACCGAATGTAGCATCCAGTATTTTCTTTATCATCCCAATGGATACTAGTGAAAAACATGTCCAGTTATTGCTTACTTATGCAGTCTTTTTAAGCTTGTTGAAATAAAATAATAATTAGATAAAAGTGCCAACACATTGCACTGCTATCGTGTTCGTCATTTTATAGCTACGCAAAAGCATAATAAGCAAAGGCGTAAACTGGATCCGAAAATACTTCATTCTTTCTTCCATTCATTCTTTATTCGTTATTATATTAAACTTTCTTGCTAATGTTCCTCTGTAAAAAGTCATTATTCACAAAGATTGCAGCATGTCCAGTTCTTGTTTACGGTAACTTTCATCTGCCACTACTAGACCCAGTAAAGTCTATAAAAAATACGGTCAAGTGCAACTGCCAGTACTTACTGGTATCATAAAACAATGAAGACATAAAGTATACGACCAATTTTTTTTTATCGTACCTATCAACAATAAAAGCAGGTCTGATTCCTTAGGAGAGCTTTACAGAATTCAATTTTCTTATATCGTTCCACACGATTTGAAAACTAAGGGATAGTTATATTTATATTTACCTACCTATTACCTACTCACTAGATTTTCAATGCACTCGAAATACCTTTGGCAAATTCGGAAAAGTATTTTTTTTTTACAATGAAACACTGGCACAAGATAAAACTGAGATACGAATACTATAATTAAATATAACAACGTAGTTTTTATCCGGCTGCAAGTAAGTAAAACCAAAGAAGAAACGTATTCTCAAAAACGACACGTTTTACCTAGATGCGTACTTTATTGACATAGGTATATAATACTCGTAACTATCTATGATAATTATCACATAATCATAAATATAAGACAGAATGTTTAACATAATAAAGAATGAATAATATTTAATTAAGTTCATTGACATCCAGAAACATAACTGTGACTTCCTATAAAATTACAATTTATTGATTTTATAAAATATCCCGCATTAAATTAGTATCTCTTTTGCAAGTCGTAAATTCTATTTTACGACATAAATTCGCATGTAGGTGTCAGACGCTATTAGACAAACGTGATGGCGTTGTTGAATTGCTATTAGCATTTTGGTGGCTAGCTGTAGTAAGCAAATAAAACATTTTTATTTACAGTACCTAATGTCAATTGTGGTTTGTATGGCATGGAAACAACAAGTGAATAAGAAATAGTCTACGTACGCTTTGTGGCACAGGATCAGAGTTCGAATACACTGTTTCTGTATCATATATCGAAGGAAAAAATAGGTAGGTGTCATTACAAAACATTCCGACGAATTGAGAACTTCCTCTTTTTTTGAAGTTCGTTAAAAAAGCTTCCGTTGTCGACTCCAAATCTTCATAAAATAAAATGTGATAATTTTGTTAGTCCACTTTTAATCAATAAATTAATATAAAATTCTTCCGTTATTTACCGAGTGACTGACAGACAACGCACAGCCAAAACCCTTGGCCCTAGAGGGCTGAAATTTTGCATAGATATAGGATTTGTTGAAATTCCCACGGGATAGAGAATAAACGGGATTATGCGTGTACGAAGTCGCGGGCAACAGCTAGTCTAATTATAACTGCAAAACTGCTATTCTTATAGGATATCAGAAACCAATTTTCCAAGGTCAGTAGGCAATCGATAGTGATCACGTTTAAGTAGCAGTTAAAAGAAATATTTTTTTTTTTGATAAGTCAGTTTTTAAAACAAACTACTACTTCACTGCCTTATTCCTTTAATTTCACTATAAGAAATGTATGATGTTGATGATCATCTGTGGATGGATAATATTGGTTTTAACAATAACGTATTTTTTATTAGTTAAACTACCTAACTTTTTATTAGTTATACTTATGAAAATTAACTTGAGACCACATGTAATGAATTCCTTTATAGTCGGTTATTAATATTTTTCAAATCTTGATCACCGACTAAAACATCGTGTAATTTTTTTTAAAACCGTGGATCTGTGACCAAGGAATTTGGGCTTAATAAGTAGCAGAGGACTTCATTTGTTTTGTTTCGTCAACCGTCATTTTCGTTTGGCCAACCGTCTGCCTAACTCTCTGTGTAGTGTATCATTGTGTATGATCTTATCCTAAATGAGAACTTTGGTTTCCGCGCTGACCCCATGCCCTGCATGCCGATCGAGATACTTACCCAGTAGTTTAGGGCTATGATACCATCAGCAGCACAATCCGTCATCTGTACAATCAGCACATCAGTAGACATACCGTCAGCAACGGCGTCTAACTAGCTATTTATCTACATTTGTGCGTAGGACAATTGTCATAAGCGTATAATTAAAAATAAGTAGCTTTACACGACCCCTAAGTGATATTTAAGAGAAAAGTATGGAAAAACAGAAACTCTTTATTCTTGTGACGGAAAGTAGTACTTTCGATTATAATATAGAAAAAGCCAAGAACCGATTATTACTCGTTTGGTTGTCTCCTTCACCAGTTATGTGCATTATATGTGAATTTTTTCACTTTATTCCTTTGTGATAAGGTTGAACGTTTTTTTTGTAAAAAAATATATTTTTTAAATATGTTAATATACCGATATGAACAAATGCTGCTTTTGGTTTCCAGCGCTAGTTTATGTCTCTAAAATTTTACAGGTAGATTATTTTTAGTTGGCATTAAACCCAAAAATATTAAAAATAATTCCAAAATAGCCCAGATACGTTGATCATATTACGGAATGGAATTTTCCTTCAAACCACTTTTACTTTGAGTTGTCAATACCTTGTTTTTTGACCGTCTGCCAGCACGCCTACTTGCGATTTGACATAGTTTGCAGTTCGACGATCGATCGAAAAACGATCGAGATCTTGTATCGATTCGATTAGGTACGAGTACTTTCACATTTAGTTATAAGTGTTCACCTAGAATTATGCGTGCTACATAAATTTAATTTTTATCTATACATTAGAAAAACATTATCTTTAATATTTTTTAGGACATTACAATGTTCTACAAAGTATTACTGTATACATATATCAGCTGTCAATATTTTACAAAACGATTTCTTCAATATTGTCAATAGATATTCCATTAACTGATTAAAATGAAATAAAAAGGTACAGGCAGCATCCATAGTAGCTTTTTACTTTTGTACCTTATCGCAGTAATTCATTTGTGATGTTATATTGTACCTACCTATCTGTTTGTAAAGCGACAAGGTACGAAAGTGGCTGTACATAATTACGGCTACACTTAATTATATCGATAACAGTCGAGCAGCTCAAAGTCAACAAGGAAGTACCACTACACTTGTGGACTAGAAAATGTTTATGACCGCCATTATCAGGTGTATGAACTAAAAACAATTACTTTGCTCACCAATTACATCACTAGGAATCCTTATACTTCGTTAACATTCTATATATCACTCTGCCAATATAACTACTATTAGTTTACAATACTTATTCGTGTCTAAGTGTTAACTCTATAAAAACAGATAAGGGTACAAAAATACCCATGTAAGTGTGGAGTCAAACGCAGACTCATTGATAAATAAAAGCAAGAGAAATTTACAGAACTCGTTCTGCAAAACAATCAGGTTCTCATTCTATATTTAGGATTCTCTTTTAGAGGCGATTTGTTCATCGAGGTCAATAAACTATGCATAAGTACTTATTTGGTCATTTGCGAATGTATTGTCTAAATATTTAGGGCAGGTGTAAATAGCTTTGAATTTGCATTTGTTGCTACGGATGGTGATTAGGAAACAATGACTTGTGTGAAATAGAGCATTTTTGAAGAATAGCCGGTAATGGCATCGGTTAGCCAGGTAGTTTAGATGAAACTGTCGCACTATAAATTAGCATGTACCTAATACTGTATTTAAAGAATAAATGCTAACGGGTTTTCAACTGTTAAATGTTATAATTTTAGGGTTCCGAACAAAAATGGTAAAAAGGAACCCTTTATGATGTGACTCAGTCCGTCTGTTCGTCTGTCCATCTGCACAGCTGACTATCTCAGGAACTACTAATGTTATCGGCTTGAAATTTTGAATAGTTTTTGATGATGCTTGCCCACCTATTTTCCTGATAAAAAAGAAATACGTATAGCTTTTTTTGCAACGACTTTTTAAAATTTTGGGATATCATTATGAAAAAACGTTGTCTGCACATTAAAATACCGTTGCCCCCCTTTATCTCCGAAGTTTGCATAGAGAAAAATCTCAATTATTTTATATGACAGTGGTTTATGTAAAGATTACAGGATAAATAAAACTAATATTTTTTTTCATGTCTGTCTTAATTCTTAGTGACCAATATAAAATGACCCCACAGTGCGTACATCTTGCTTAGGAGCAGGGTTCTGCTAACACTGACATCTCAAAACACTCGGGGAAAAGCGGGAATAATCTTTGAGACTCAATTCTCGTGATGGACGAACTATTTACATACCTACAAATTTGTACGGAACCCTCGGTGCGCGAATCCGACTCGCACTTGGCAGGGTTTTTAGTGTTATCAGAGCTAGGATCCACATTTTAACTCTAACGGACTGTCCGAAATCAAATCAGAGGAAGGCGTTCTATGTATATTAGGAGTGACTTATAAATATTACAGGGTGCCTAAGCTTCTAATGCAATTGTTGCACTTTGTTACATAGGCGACAGTATAGTGGTTGAGGTTATTTAGTCTAAACGATGTATTTTCAAATTTCAGATAGTGCTGACGTACTGCCTGCTGGAAGTTTCTCCTCGACCATCAGACAACGAGTAAGTATCTCATTTAGTATAAGCACATCTACTTATTTAGAAACTTTCACAACCACTGACCGTATAAATCATATTGACCCAAATAACTGATAATATTTACTCAAAAATTGCATTAATAATGACGACATTCATTGTAAAATATTTTGTTACAGCTATAAATAAAATTTACAAACTATTAATAAGGTTAAAGGCTGGTTTGGCGATACCGATTTCGTAGTTTAAAATGCACAATGCGCACATTTAATAAATTTTGCACAACTAACAACGTAAAAAACATGTAATATCGGCTTGGATCATGAGTCATGTGTAGGTAAAGTGTGCAGTAGCTCGATTTATAAATAAAGATGCTTCTGCACAGCCCCTATAACACTCAAAATTCATGCTAGCAACATTAGTAGTGGAGAGGTGGTACAATCCAACAGCTGGGCGTTATTATGGTTCAAGTATGGTGATATTTCTCTTAATGCTTATCACTGCTAACTGTTTGTAGAGTCTTTAAATATATGACGATAACCATGGCATGCTGTTCGATTTATTTAATGTAGTATTTTTTTGCTATTGGACAAAATGTCTACAAAAACAAAATTGTATTTCGATAAAGTTTCCTAGCAACTAGCTGTGCGGTTCATCGTTTTAATAGACTCCTATTTGTTATAAATTACACGCTCAATTAATCAGTAGCTCGGGCATGGTATTTATACAACTTACTAATTCAAACTCAAATACTCTGACCACTTGTTTTTTTTTTTATTTCAGGTCATTGACTCAACTGGGTTTTGACACATCTACTGGCGTAACAGATGATGTGGAAGACGATGAAAATTTGCCACCCGAACAGATTAGATACTCTCAAGAGGACAACACTCAAGATATTCTTAGTAAAATAAATGCAATAAATCAAGGATTGGTAAAACCGAATAGAAACAGAAATAAGAATTCACAGTCACACACGGTTGGAAACTACGTGTTAGATGCAGAAACATTGAAGAAAATACAGCAAATTATTGTCGCTGGAAAATTAAACGCTTATTCTGATGTACGGAGAGAACAAGGAAGTAATACTCTTGTTAGCGACAAAGCAAGTGAATTCAGATACGATAATTCAAGAGCATTGCAATATGGCGTGCTTCCAGCAGATTTAGTCGGAACTAATCAAATGCAAAACACTTCACCACGTGTTCCGTATTTGACAAGTATACCAGTTCTTGTCGTGCCTTCACCGCAAAATAATTTATATGACCAATATGCGCAGAACACTTTGAATTCCATAGAGTCAGATGCACAATTTCAAACAAGGCAGAGGCCGCCAATCTCTCTGCCCTTTAATATAAACTCTCCATTTGCACCGTTTTTTCCGATATTAATCAAAGATCCACTTTTAGGATTTTTGCATGGAGGAGGCTGGAATAATTTCTTTGAATATGGCCAAACTGCCGACGTGTGCAACAGGAAGCAGAAAGCTATTGACGATGAAATGAGTGAAGGCACTGAAATTGAAGTAGAACAGGAAGTCAAGTCTCTAACCACCCCGGAAATGAAAACAAACTTAAGAGAAGCAAGAGCTATTAAGAAAAGAACTGTATCCACAGTAGCTCCTCAGATGAAACTTCAAGATAATTCTAAGAAATTGAAGAAGTTTTTCTCACAAAAACCTACAGCAGCTCCAGTTACCAAACCGAAGCCTATTAATACAAATGATGCAGCTCAAGGCTTAAAGACTGTGCCAAAAGACGACGATTTGAGATTTCATATTGGTGGCTTTTCACTGTTCGGAGGTCGACCAACTGTGCCCAGTCCTGGTTTCTTTATAAATAAATTGAAAGTAAGAAGAGGAGGTGTAGCTATTGCGGGCCCGGGTGGTGTGGCGACTGCTGGCAAAGGGGGGGCGGCTATAGTAGGCCCGGGAGGCCTGGCCTACACGCAGCCGGGCGGCCTCGCCGTCGCCGGGCCCTCCTCGCGAGTCGTCGCCCTCACTTCAGACGTTGACCTCGCTTCCATCGTGGCCCGCCTGCAGCAACAGCAAGCAGCTACTGACGGTTCCGTACCAAGACTATTAGAAGCGATACCTGAAGGCAAAATTGTTGCTATAGGACCTACTATATACTACCATCCTGAATAAACATAACGCTTTTTCTTGCTTTCTTAACCTTTCACTTTGACTTGACCTTGTTTCGTTTTCTTCTTTCTTTTTTATTTAATTCTTGTTTTTCTTCCTTACTAGACCTTGGGGATACTGGAGGAGATTCGGACGAAGGAGAGAGAACTCTGGGTACAACCAGCAGCCTGAAGAGTACCAATATGACGGCGGGAATTTTATACATTCGCCTGCCGTAGGAGATAGTACTTTCACCTTAATTCTGAAGCCGATCGCTCACGCCATAAATGGTCCGCGAGGAACGGCCATCGCTAACCCAGTTTCCCATGTGATTATTGGAGGCCACCAGAAAGGCAGCGTGGTGTTTAACCCTGTGGCGTCGGCCGTGGTGGGTCCAGGCGGGATCGCACATGCCCAATCAGATTTATACTTGTATGAGTATAATTTAATATGAAGTCGGCTTTAATTAGACTGAATTAGTAATCGGAAAACACATTCGAACTGTCTCTTGAAAATGTTTTCGGATTTCGCTTAGTTAATTTAATTTAGATGTATAAGGTTGTTTTGCATTTATTTTTACTAATGTTATTAAACAATATACCTAATTTCAAACATGTAAAAGTGCAGTTTTACTTGCAAATTTTTATATCTCATAAATAGTCACGCTTTATCCTTCTTTTTGACAGTAGGTACAATTATTAAGTTCAAGCTCTCACATAAATAAATAAAATAAAGTTTAGATAATGTTATACACTCAGCAATTTAACTAATCGCTCACACGTTTCCCTGCTTATTGTGAAAACTGTTAGTTCATTAATGAATGCTTTTTACGTTAAATAGTAAAATAGAGAGAGCGATTATTGGCGCCGTTAAGTATATTTAGTGCCCAAACTTTTCAACACAGGGTTATTTTATTTTTTATTTTTACACTTAATAGGTCACGTACATCATCAAATCATTCAAGGAAGGTTGTACTTATTGATAACTTACACATCCGTTCTTGATGATTATAAAAAAATTAAGGATAATAACAATTATAACCCTTAATTTGGCTGTGTACAGCATGATGGACATAGACAGTACATAGCCCAAACGTCATCAATGAATTTTTCTTATTTACAAAATTATATCATAATCCAAAGTTACTGAATGTCAAATTTCAATAGCAATAGAAATTTACTTTAAAACATTTTTGTTTTGAACCATCATCAATATCTATAGCAGTCTTTTTGTATTTTTAAATTATTACACATTTTTAGTAGGTATAAAATCAGATGAGACTAGAATTCAGGTTTCACTTTTCAGTTCTGTCAACTTAAGGGATAAGTGAGGTGTCAAAAATAGGGACTATTACATACTAAAGACATGCCATACTATGCATGAGTATATTAAGTATGTCACAATATTAATACAGTTTTTGTTTAAATGTCATAATTCACATCTCCAATTTTTTTTTTCATTCATAGTGCAACCGTTCAATATCTGCCGTTCTACGGCGGCGGCAAAGGCCAATATCTTGAAGTAAAGACAAATAACAGAGGTGTGGTTGTAAGCGAGACGATCGTATCCGAAGACAACATAAGCAGTGAGAACATAGTTAAGAATATCGACGAAAGCTTACTATCCAAAGTCTTAGCCAAGAATTTGCAGAACTTGCAATCGTTATCCAGTAGCTTGATAAAGTTGCACAACTTGGGAAGAAAGACTGGAAACCTATCAGGCAATGATAAAGAGAGATTCAGGGCTCAGCTGATGAATTTGGGTGAAACGACTTCTAACACAATTAAACTGATTGATGAAATCGGTACTAACGTCGATGTCTTGTTTCAAAGTGGTTCAAGGAGACAATACGACCAGGAAGAAGATGTAAGTATAAATTTTCAATAAAAGAGGAAAGTAAAATGTGCTAGGTTACTAGTTTTACTACTCTTAATTTGTAGAATGAAATAGCAATTCACTTTAGTACTCATTCATATCATCATAAAAACTTGTCACAATCACAATCGCTGTTGACCAACTTATCTATGCAGTTCAATTTAAGTGAGCAATTATCGACCTTTTTATAAGAGAATTTATTGAGTAATGAAATCAGGATAGCCTGCATTTAATTGACTTCGTTGTTGGTCGTTGTTGTGCATGACGATAAAACGTAGGAAAAATAAATAGTTTTTTAGGGTCGTTTCTGTCTCCCTTCTGCTTTATGTACTTTTAGGCTGAAATTTAAAAACTCACAAATTCCGGTAACAGATGAAATACTTATCATATTGTGTATAAAAATTAAACTGTTGCCCAATATAAAGATGGCGCGTTACTACTTCTATTTCAGTCACGCTAGATGTGAATGGCTATTAAGGCACGAGCACGACTACTCGAACAGTAGACAGCTACTGAATTACTAGAAAGAGAAAAGAAAAAGTCCTTAATTTAACAGCTGTAGCGCCTTAAGTCTAAGAGGATAGTAATAGTTTATTTTTTTAATAAAAGGGAATTGTATTTGTAATAAAATGCCATAAAAAAAAACATTATCATAACACAGCATTGAAAACAGTAAAAAAAAAAAACTTAAACTGAATTGTTCTAAATCTAAATATCTATATGTACAGATATCGCCCAGATCGTTGTCACTGGGCAGGGTGCCCATAAGGCTAGCTGCGTTTCCTCTTTGTATGGCGATGCCGATACGATGCCCGAGGAAAGAGCCAGCCCTATGGTCGCCTGTGGATCGCGCAAGTTTACTTTTAAGCAAGTTAAAAAGCTTTTTTGCTTCCGGTTCCCACGGCCCTAAAGTTTCCACAGCAAACGCAGCAAATATGCAGCTGTCAGCTAAGTTTGCGTACTTGCGACGCTTTGCTGTTTCGGCCGTTTCAGCTGCCGCGCCCGCCCTTAATGACGTCTTGACAAGGTGGGAAGGCGCTAGCGTGTCCACACATGTGGCATCCCATATGAGCGGCCGTCCCATATGCCACGGCACGAGCGTCATGCCGTCGGGTCTCTTGCCATCATCACGCGCCAGCCCAATAGGCTCCAGTGATGAAGGCACGTTTATACTGGCAAGAGCCCGACGAATTGTATCGTTGAGGCAGGCGTGGCGAGATAAACGGCCGGCACTTTTGGAACAAGCTAGGCCGTGGTGACCCAGTCGATCCACGTTAATGCCACAATGGCAACGATGGGGTTCAACAATAGTCGCGCCAAGCCTTAAGCCCACAGCCAACCTGTAACTGTTGTTGTCCATCAAATTCCCATAGTTGACCGATGGGTACGCCTGAAGCCAGTACCCAGACTCTTTTTCAGACACTGCCAATAAGCGGGCCTTTTCTGTATTGGTGTGGCTAGTATCGAGGAGGTGAGTACAAACCCGGAGACAAATCGGTTCGTCCCATAACTTTTGGCACTCTTTGCTAAAAGGAAGGTCTGTTCCAGGGCAGGCTATCTTCCAGGCGTCTTTGGCTTCGGACAAGCACGATACCTCTAAACCACTAGGTGGTGGATTTAGAATTTTACCGATGAGAGGTAACGTACTATGTACCGAAGACAAAAACGCTGGCAGAGCAACGCTAGAAATCTGGCGTACACCGAGGCCGCCGTGCCTGATGGGTAGTGTTGCTTGAAGTTTATTGCATATTATGTTGTTGTACAAGATACAATACAAAGTTTAATATCTTTATTTGCGTTTTCGCAAAAAAAATGCGTAAAATTCGTGATATTTGTGATTTTTATAAGAGATATGCTTAAGTAATAAAATAACTCACTAGTAATATAAAGTAGTAAACTATGGCTATAAAAGCACATTCGATGTACTTGTCATAGCTCTTACGTACGTACTAGTGTTGTAAAAAACGAAAGTCTTTTAGTCTTCATTTCGAGACTTGAGTAGATTTTCAAGACTCGTTGGTCCCATGAGTCCGAGTCCTTTGAGGCTTCTGAGTCCGTTCGAGTCTTTTAAGTTCTTCGAGCTAGACTGAGTCATGTTCTTGAGTTGGTATATTATAAATATTATAATAGGTAATACTGGGTAATTTTATATCGTCATCCATATTTATTTACTAATTTGATTGAAAATAAATCGCATATTAAAAATTAGTAACAATTTTATTGCAATAAACGCTAATTTAAAAATTCTCATTCTTTGAGTTCTTTTTGGCAGGACTCAAGTCTTTTTACAAAAGACTCCATATTCTGAAGGACTTGAGCTCTAAGTATTATTTATAAGACTCGAGTCTTCAAAAATAGCTCAAGTTTTATTAAATAAGACTCCAAGATTCGAGTTTCTTACAACACTAGTACGTACGCTTGTTCTAAGACTCGAACCGTACGAGGGTCATGCCAAAAGAAATTAGGTACTCAAAAATTACCAAGTTTATTCTTTAATATTGCTATCTATATTTTCGAAGTATTCACCGTGAACACGTATACACTTTTCCATCCGTCTAAACCATTTACAAAATGCCAATGACCACTCTTCTTTAGACACCTCAGAAATTTCATAGTTATAAGCAGCAAGGGCATCTTCTTTGCTTTCAAATCGCCTTCCTTTTATTTTTTCTTTAATATTCGGAAAGAGGTAAAAATCGCAGGGTGCCAGGTCAGGTGAATATGGCGGGTGAGGCAGAACAGTGACATTTTTCGAACTGAAATAATCGAGTGTTCTGGCAGAAGTGTGTGGGGCCGCGTAGTCGTGGTGCCAGAGTAGCTGGTGGATTCCTGACTTCGGCCGCTTGTCACACCAAGCTGATAATACTTTTGGGGCACAAACTGTCACATACCATTCCGAATTAACTGTCCTTTGATCCTCTAGCACCACAGTAGCAACATGTCCCGTCTTGCAGAAAAATGAGGCAACCATTTGTTTTTGTGTGTTTCGTGCTCGGCGGCATTTAGTAGGGGTCGGCTCATCTTCAAAGCACCATACTGTTGACTGTCACTTTGTTTCAGGATCGTAGTTATATAACCATGTTTCATCACCTATCAGTATATCATAGACGTTTTTTTTCACGCCAGCGTCGAATTTATTTATCATAAATTGAGACCAATCCACGTCACGGTCTTTCTGCAAATCGTTGAGTTTGTGCGGCACCCATCTTGAACAACGCTAATGGAGGGACAACTGTCCATGAATTATAGTTTGCAATGCTGCTGATCCAATACCCAGTTCTCGCTCAAGCTCTACATATGTAATTCGTCGTTTCTCGCGAATAATTTTCTCCACTGCTTGCACGTTTTCATGAGTAACTGCTGTTGGCGCCCACCCTGTCTTCGCCTCGTCTTTAAAACTTCCCCGTCCTTTTTTAAATTCAGCAAACCAATTAAAATCGGTTGCACGTGAACACGCAGACTCACCAAAAATCGTGACTAAGAGTTCAAAACATTCTTGCGGCTTTAAACTTTTTTTAAAGTCATAATAAATCATAACTCGAAAATCACGTCGAGTGAGCTCCGTTGTTGTGACAATTTCCCGCCAGAATTAACCAAAAAAAATTGCAAAAAAAATTTACATGCGTTTACCGAGTGTTCCATTTTTAAATTTATAAGAATAACCAGCCTTTACAATGGTGTATAACTTGCCAGTATCAACCAATTGAGCAAGGAGTATCTAATTTATTTTGGCATGCCCCTCGTAGTTGACTATTTTTGTACAACAGGTTGGTGAAGAGGGCGTTGGCATCGACTCACCGTCCGGCGAAGAAGGCTCCATCCTACTAGATGGCGCCACCATCGCAGAAGCCAAGCCTGTGGGTGAGTATTCGTAATCCCCGCTCGACGGCGAAAAAAGAGTTGAAAATAATAACAATAATAGATCTGTGAACTGTAGACCTCGCAAGCATATTTTTGGACATATTTTTTCAAATTTTATTTTGAAATATTTAATTTTTTATTTAGTTTTTTTGTTTCACTTATTCCAATACCGTTTTATATAATTTTTACGTAACGATCAAAATATAAGTGGCCCCTATAAAGGAAACATAGTCCTGGGTATAACTACTCCTTTGTGCACGAGAGTAAGTAAAGGTAATATTTAATCATCACTTTAATGCTGTTTACAGGTCTAGCAGTAATTGGTGAGCATGGTTTGGCCGCCTCGCGCCCCCAGGCGACTGCTGTGGCAGTTTCTGGCATAGCGCTTGCTAGACCCATAGCCACTGCCATTGCTGGCATCAACCCTGCGCAGCTTGGCATAGACTTCCAACTCAATAAGGGTTCTTAATGTAAAATACATAGATAGAACAAAATAGTAGAGTAAGAGTAGGGTACTCTAGAGACGACCAAAATGTTGGTTAGCTTAATTGTCTTTTAATGACGTTAAATGTGCATTTATATTTATTAATAAATTATTTTCTGTCGCACCTAATAACAATAGTTTCATTGCAACTACATTTTCGACTTTAAAATCAATAATGACATGTCGTTATTATGTTGTACACTTCATTAAAAAAAATCTCTTTGCAAACACATGTTTTTACTATATTTTTACAAATAACGTGTGCCAACCGCCTAGTTCTTTAGGGTTTAGGCCAACATAGTATGTGTACCTATGTATGACGGCGGAGAAGAATGTAAAGACGTTAGAATACAAACTTACAAAGTTATCATTACACACGCACACTAATACATACCCTCCCACACACAAGCTAACACACACGCACACCCAGCAGAATATATACACATTAAGTTCATGAAATAACTATGAGCTCCATTAACTTCAAGCCAATCCGACCACAGGATCAATCCGGTCAAATTTAACTTGCAAGATTTGACCCAAATAGCCTACATACAAACACTGCAAGTTAAATAAAAGCTATGCTGATTTTCTAACGCGACCATCATCAAAATGGTATTCATGTCGTAATAGACTTTTTTGTCAGACGGTACAAGATGATGATAGAAAGATATAGTGAATGCGATTGTGAAGGCTCGCTCGTTAGTAGGTACCTAAGGCACATAGGCTTTGTTTCCTGTTAAGGTGCTAGTTGCTATAAAAAAAGTACATGAAAGAAATTACATCAAGATGACAAAAAAAACAACCAAGAGCGTGTCGGACACGCCCACGATAGGGTTCCGTAGCTGTTACGAAAAATTCAAATTTTTATAGGTGATTTTATTTTACTATGGTATGTAGGTAAGTAATGTAAGTAGCAAATAAGTAGGTCAAATGGTCAACTATTAAACGTAGTAGGTACTATTAGTTATTCTGTAAAGCGTACTCAGGTGTGATAGTTTTCCTTTTAAATTCGCTATATTATTATGAACTAACGACACTGATTTTTCCACGTCTGCAAATACAACAGTTCGATGAGCAGTTTCAAGTAAAATATTTCGCAAATTTGCGATGAGATATTTAAGGGGGGGAGGGAGTCGAGTCAAATCTCATCTAATCTTACGTTGGAGAGAGGGGGGTCTCGGCAAATATCACGCAATTTTTTTTCTGATTGAAACAAAAAAAAAATTATACTGTTTTGGTCCATTTAATCCAGATTATACATACTTACGATTTATTCTTGATTACTAGTCTTAACTAGTCGTAAATAAAAGCACGAAGCAATTTTTTTTTCCTTTTACAATAACAATCCAACGCGTTTACGTAAGAAACCCACATTATGAAAAATCTCACGTGAGATTGGGGGATGGGGGAGGGGGTTGAATAAAATCTCACGACATCTCACCAGGGGGGGAGGGAGGGACAGAAAATTAAAGTGTTGAGGACAGCGGACCGGCCTGAGGGGCTCATCCAAAGTCGCTGGCAGGCAGGAATGATTAGAAGCGTAAAACAAGCTACAGCGTTTTAGATGTTTATTTGAAAACACATTAACACTATCACTTTAGCAAACACATTTATCATTAATATAACAGGTAGGTATTTATTACGATCACAAACTAATGGAACAACACGACCAGTCAAGTTGACTGCTTACGGGAAAGAAGAGCGAGAAAGCTATTACACAATAGTTTTATTAAGGAATTGGGCGAAAACCCAATTCACTTCCGGCTTCTGGAACAATCTGTGTTATCTAGAAATTTCTATCATCTAATTTGGAAGCCGGTGCAGTCCTCTATGGACGAGTAGCGTATAACTTTGTAAAAGAACAATAGATTTGGCAGTACGCCCTCTAGTGAGCAGTAGCGGCACTATTGAGCTAGTACTTCCCGATACTAAGCTAATCTGTTTCGCTACTCGCCGCTAGGAAGTGTTGTATTTCAGTGCGTCCCGCTTTAAATGTCTCTGTCTGTCACAATAAGTATCCACTTTTACGTACAGTTTGTATGCAAAAGTGGATACTAATGTTAGGAACCTACCAAGAGTCTGCGAGCTATGACGCAGACTGATAGACAGACATGGTGAAATTATAAGGTTCCTCGCTCACCACGGAACCCTACAAAAATTACGACATCATCTTACAAGAAAAGCTTTACACATAATTAGATGAGATAATTAGATACCTTGCGTTAAGGTAAGACTTTGTTTATTAACTCAATTAATAATAAGGCCGCGGTCGTGAGGAAAGGAAGTGTAGACCGCAAGGTACTAGTACAGGTCACGTCAGGTAACCATTTAATTATTAAATGCAATATTATTATCATAGGTAAATGCTTTGATGTTTTGGCGAGTTATGGTAATTATAATAGGACGTACCGGCGATCGAGTTTCGCATGACATCTTTCAAGTTAGCCGTATAAATGGTATTAAATATTTTCTTATTTTTTATGGGTTTAAATATTTGCGACGAAACCATAGTTGTACGACGAGTAGGTACCTACTTGGAAGGCAAATCTTAGTCTAGATACAAAATTTCATCTAAATCGCTAGAATGCTTTCCTAGAAATCACTTGCATATAAAACGTTAAACATTATTATAGGGGACCGGATAGCCTAGCCAGTGGTCAGAGAACCTGACCATGAAGCTTGAGGTCACTGGTTCGATCCCCAGTCGGTACCTATATTTTAGTGATTAATGTTTGTTCTCGAGTTTTGAATGTTTAATAATGTAGGTATTTAAGTATGAATGTATTTATATGTGTATCTGTATTTATAGTTTTACCACCGTTTAGTACTTACCGAAGTAGCTTTGCTTAGTCTGAGACTACCTGGGTCCAAAAATTTACCAACGATTTTTAAATGAATTCCTAGTTTGAATAACAGGATTACAAGGAGACATAGCATTTATAAACTTTACTACTCTTTGACGACTTTCCGGACGAGATAGAAATGAACACAGATATCTTAGCGTGTGCTAGAAAAATAACCTTTATTCGTTTTGTTTACGCCTGACACCAGTTGAATTTTTGTGCGGATTTTTTTACCATATTCTATTTTTGTTACCACATCTAAGTGATACATAAAGAATTATATTTTCAGAAATTTTCAGGTTTCACAATGATATGGTATCTGTTGTTGGCTATAATCGTTGTCTGGAGGCTGTACGCCAATTTCAGCGGGAAAAAGTTAAGGAAATTGGCTAAAGAGATTGGCCTAATCAATAAACCCACTAAACCAATCCTCGGACATGCATACTTATTTTTAGAAGGTAACAAAGCAAGAGTACTCTTAAGAAGCTTTTATTTAACATACAATGTTAGTACGTAAGTTGTCCGTTTTAAATCTTGCAAGTCGAATTTTAACTTTATGATATCATCATCATCTTCACCAACGTCTCACTGCTGGGTGCAGGCCTCCTCTCAAAAAGTTCCCAATCCGCACTGGGCCCACGTTGGAACTGGAACTTTATAATATGAGATATAAAAATGGCAGCTGTCTTTTAACCTTACTAGATAGTCCGAAATCCTGTTCAGATCATCACTACTCCATAGCCCATTCCATGGGGCTTCATCCCTAGCAGTAGTTTAGCAACTTTACTGAGGAGTGACATCCTCATGGTGTATTAGGAAATAGAAGTCCATAGTTGCGCTAATCTCATATTTTATACCGTGTGATAGCAATATACCTCTACTTACATATGTTGGCATCGTTCCCCTCGTGCCTTTCAAATGACTGGGCCCCCATGCCATCATGAATCTGGTACCAACACAATAAAATAATTTAGAATAGTAAATAAAAAATAGGACATAATGTATTGAAATCACCAATCATCATCAATCAACTTTCTCGTCTTGCGCCCGTTTTGAACATTATAGAAACTGTTCTACAAAATTCACTCGCGTCGTGCATATGGGCGGCAATAGACAGAGGTACTTGAAGTAAATCGATGTTATTGTTTTTGATGCTAAATGTATAATTATCTACAAGTTACTTAGTAGGTACGTCTTCTCTGCTTAAACAATGGGTCATTGCGTAGTGGTTGCAGTGGGTGCTAAATTTTACAAAAATCTAGTGATCTACCGACGCTGCTGTGGTTGTGGTTGCTGAGAGACAATAAAGTTCACGTTTATTTTTTACTTGTCACATTTTTTACAGATCTCATGAAATTATGGGATTTCTTAGCTCGAGAGTCATTCAAACAGGGTGGTTTGATCAGCTTCTGGAATATAAATAGACTGTTAATTAGTAAGTACTTATCCACTGTGCTCAGACTTTGATAAATTGTCCAGCACGTTCTTTCTTGGCATATTTTTGAATAAAGTTATTTGTTGAAGCAATTAAAAAAAACAGTAGTCAGCTGGTTATCTATTCCGATTGTTGGGTTAAAAATTGTATTTCTTGCTTTGCTGTATTATATCTGTATTTCTTCCTAATTGAACCAAACATTTTTTTCGTCAATAGATGTCACCGATCCTGAAGCAACTGAATTGCTTCTCAAGACATGTCTAAACAAAGATCATGGACTCCTGAGAGGTCCGCTAATGATCATTGGGAACGGTAGTATCTTCGCTCCAGGTAAATGAACGAATACTTACTAATTACCATAGCCTATACTGAAGTATTTCACATTGGATAAGTAAGATCAGCTGCAAAGAAAAAGCATTCATTGTATGGTTACCGCCTAATTGGGGTTGTCTAAAAAAAAACATCAAAGCTTTTTATGTTTTTATTGTACAAGAAAGTCAATTATAAGAAACCGATTTCGCTATTTTCTCATATAAATCACTCCTTATTGTTAGATTACTTATTGAAATTATTTAAGCTGATGACTGCTTATTCAATAAATTTGTCAGTAAGCGTATGTTGAGACCCTGCTTTAGTTCAGTTTTAATCTGCGGTGAATCGTTAAACTGTCATTGTCACTGTCACTGAACTATTGACAGTTACTGTCAAGTTACCAGTCCAAATCGAACATAGCAGCATAAAACGCGGGTACTTAAATAGTGACGAATTCTTGTACTCACGCCAATAAAGTACAATTCGGACCGCTATGTCATAGTTGTCAATGGCTGTGAAGGGCAAATGAAGGTCATTGCTTATTCTGTATACATTAAATTAATTATATCATATTAAAGTGAAAAAAAAATACCGGAAGCAATTCAAAAAGCATTAATCAAGGAATGGCGTTCGATTTACAATACATTGCCAAAAAACAGACAACCCCAATTACCAGGGGATACCTTTTTTCTGTAAATTACTGTACATGTACGCTTACAGACTATTTCATAGAAGTAAAGCTGGCATGAAAAAAATGTGACTACCTAGTGTGTAATTGTCTTAAAAATAAGAAATGTACCTAGTACTTACAATAAAAAGTATTCTCATAATTTTTCAAACACAATGTTGACACAAGACCGTTAATTAGATGATCGTTTTGCAACGATGAGATAAAAACAAAGAAATTACAACAAAATTACGTGTTTGTTCTGAAGCAATTAATATGTATCTAACTAGATTAAAGTGATGATTACTGCAATTATAAAGTGTTAAATAACTACAACTATGGAAAGTTGAAAAACCCCATCATATTAATGTCAAAACCCATTATCTTAAAAAATAGCTCAACCGATTTTGATGAAATTGGCTAAAAATTTAGTCTAATAAGAATAATATGCAAAACAACAACCAAAAAAATTAGTAAACGTATAGTGTTTCTATGAAAATCCAAGTTGTTTTTGCGCATAAAAAAATTGCAAATTACAAATGAAATACCTCGATGGCACTGTCAGACGATTGATGACAATTTTTTCCTGAATGTAAATCCGCCTCTTAAGTACCGAATTTATTATTACATAGAAGGTAGTGTTAGAAAGTTTTAGTTTTAGGAGCTACGATACCACTTAGTTTTACTCTGTATATACCTAGTTGGTTGTGGTGAAGGTATTTGGTTGTGTTTGTTGTAGTTGGACTCTGGCTGTTACCCTGCCGAAGACTGGCAGTAACACCGTGCAACGAGACAAGAGTCTACTGGCCGTGTCTTATCCAACCTCGACATTGGCAGAATCATCAAAAGCTTGATGGGGCCACATTTCCCTAAAAATTGAATTGAATTGATACCACTGACAGACACATATGCACAAATGCAAACGTCAACTTACAACACCCCTTTTTTTGCAAACTGAATGTGTACTACCACAAACACACTTGACCGTTTTTTAGTACCTACTTGAAAATATGCCACATGCCAAGAAAGTTCGCCGCTTGTACCTGTAACTCTTACTTATTTACAATTTTGTGTATAATATTTCAACAGTGAAAATCTGGCGTCCCCGCCGCAAGATCCTAGCCCCGACCTTCGGCATGAAGAACCTGAACAGGTTTATGGACGTATTCGCGGATCAGGCCGCCGTGATGGTGGACCAGCTCGCACCAAGAGTTGGAGCCGGCGATTTCTCCGTGTGGAGATTCGCCGTTAACTACACGTTTGGTGCCGTGTGCGGTGAGGTTCTTAACTTGCAAAGGCACTATAAGGCCCGTACTTATAGACCGTTCTCAGTCTAGGATGAACTAAAGTACAGAGACGTCATCTCTTTGAATGATAATATTATGAGCCCTAAGGTAAATTTTTCAAACGTCAGATAAGTTACTTTCCATAGTTACCCCTACACTATCTGCCAGATAAGAGCTTATCCAGGGAATTGAAAAATCGGCCCTTAGAAGCTAAAATGAGGCAGTCAAGAACTAGTGGCCTTATGCAACATTTTCTGCGATAGAAAAATGATAGTTGGGCACATGCAAAAGTTCAAACTGGAAATTGAAGTCCGTGTTTAGGTCCACTTGTCTTACAACTCAAACATGTTTCTGCGTCAGCCTCGATGGCATACGTTCAATACTATAATATTACAGCGGCTTGATAGCCCTTCCACTAGTTAATTATGTAAGCAGTCCATGTTTTAAGTAGGTTAGTTTAAAATAAAAAAAAACAAAAACTCGAGGCGATTGAAAACACGCAATTTGTTTTTGAGATTTACGACTTCATACTGCTGTGTTTGCGTTTTGACAAGACGATATTAAATAAATAGGTATATTGTTTAGAATGTCTCTAGACTTGATTATGAAAAAAGTTACGTTTTTTAGAGACGGCTCTTGGCATCCAAATACAGACACAGCTCAAGATGGATTCTTTCGTAACGGCGATTGAGGAATGTTTCCGTATGACGTCAGAGCGCATGAACGGCTACACTGCGCGACATGATTTCTTACACAAGATGCATCCGATTTTCAAGCAGTACGACAAGAAGAGGCAGCTCCTTTATAGATTTATTGAAGAGGTAGGTAACATTTGATTTTGACACACTTCTAAGTAGGGTGCGCTTTCACTGAAGCTGAGCGAAGTGAAGACAGAGACAATATTTTATTGAATGCGACGCGGAAATGAGATGTTTAATGAAGTGAATGTGATTGGTCAATTTTGCACGCCTACGCTAGCTCCGATTCAATGGAAGAGTAACTTACCCTTAAGCGTATTTCAAGAAGTAGTCATTACAGATAAATAGCACGAAAACATAACGTTTGTTTTTATTTTCCCTTAAATATTTTTTATAAAAATTGTTTAATTACTTCGACGTCTCAGTTGTATTGCAACAGCCGTGGTCACGAGACTCGTGACACGAGTAGACACCTATAAACACGTATATGTATCTTAGTTAATATTTACTTAAAATCCCGGAGACTAAAATGACAGTTTGAAGTTAAGGCTTCAGTTTTTTCATGAAAAAACTCAAAGGATGTAAGTATCGTCTTAATTACGTCTTTCTTCTATGTGTGGATGCATGAGTGGTGCAAGTTTTAGCTGACATTTTTGTCTCCTAGTTAAGTTTGTGTCTTGTACTACCGAAATTACTCGAACAATTTCTACCCTGTTTTTCCTTTTTAATACCTACCTACTAGTTATCTACTCAGTTTACTCAGTTGAAAAATATCTTCATGTCATAACAGATTTCTAGAGGCCTATAACGAAGGGCCTCAACTTGTAACCTTATAGCGGATGAATTGTTACAACTGACTGTGCTCATTTGCAGATCATAAAATGTAAACGTCTAGAAGCAGCCAAGCTTGCAGAACCCACTGACACGCTAAATGGTTATAGTAAGTTGAAACCTAATAATAATCAAACTATGTAAAATACAATTCAATTTGTTAGTTTTATCTCGTCAAATGCTCATGAGACCAAGAGGAAACACTCGACAAAATAAAAATATTGGGCTTAGGTACGTTGCAAATCGTCAATACTCTGACTCAACCTCGTATTTGAACTTCATAAAATTGAATAACCTGGAATAACCACTTCTCTAGGTACCTAATACTCAGTCCAAAATACTGATTAGAATTTTTACAATATCGTGATACACGAGGTTGAGTCAGAGAACCGGAAAACACTGAGGCAACTTATAAAAAAATAAACATGATAATCATGTCATCAAAAATAGTCATATCCACCATTGATGTACCAAAAATAGACGGATATGCCACCCCTTCACCACGCGCGCACAAGCAATATAGGTGATTAGGTGATTCGATGACTTAGTCGCCACCGGCCGCCGCTCAGGTCACATCTCCTTGACTTGCCCAATTTCAACAGTTTTACACATTTTTGAACTGTACAAACAACACGAAAAAGAAAAACAAAGCACAAGGAATCACATTCAATACGTAAATAAATAATATACTCATTATTTGTAAAGAAAACCATACATTTAAAATTATAATATTACAGCCAAATAATGCAGGACCAACAATTTATTTCCCCACCTGATAAATTCCTACCTCTAATATTATGGCCAAATAACGTTAGGGCCATTAATTTCCGACCCGAGTAGAACTTCGGAAAGAAAAACTCCTGGTTAACTTTCATAGAATATTTGTTTTTTTAATTTTACTACTAGCTGTTGCCCGCGACTTCGTCCGCATAGATTTCGGTTATCGCTATCCCGCGGGAACTATATAAAGCCTATGTTATTCCTCAATATTGAAACTATCTTCTTACCAAATTTCTACTAGATTGGTGGAGCGGTTTTCCCGTGAAGAGGTAACAAACAGACTGACAGAGAGACAGAATTACTTTCGCATTTATAATATTAGTTAGGAAGTTGGGATAGCTTTGTTTGATCTTGGAAAATGGAATAAAACTATTACAGAAACTGACTATTCCATCTATTTCTACTGATTTTCCAGTTTTTAGATCTACCGATTAAGACTGTGCATTATCTGGCCAATGACGACACTGAAATGTCCTTTTTGTATTTTTCCGTTATTTTATATTTTTACCTTTGAAACTTGCCACTCTGTGAGCTTTCTCGTCTCTTATACGTAAAATGTTATCAGCAGTGGCTCTGTGAGCTAATAATAAAAAAAAATAAAAAATTATCGAGCCTGTTTACAACATTTTACACCGTAGAGGAGAACAGCTGGACAGACATACGAAAGAATTTTTGTCCAATTTAAAACGTTGACGCTGCGCTCGCTCGGTCAATAAAGAACGACCTGTTATTTTATGTTCGTGAATTAGCAGGTCATTGTTATCATGCGAATACTTGTTATTTTGTGGACATGAATTAGCAGGTCGGTAGTCGTACATTATCCAGATGGTATATTTGTCTCTGGTATATTCCCTTGAAGTTTGACATGTCAGTGTAATGACAGCTAATGAGTGAAGGTCGCATTTTGTCAGCGCTAAAGAGGTGCGTGGCCAGTCTTTCATGTTTAAAAGTCGATGATATCCCCTGTTACTTTCACGTTTCAAAGTCTCATGGATACTCGTACCAACGTCAAAACAACTTGGTTACAGAAAAGAGTAAAGTACCCTCATTTCTCGAAATGATTATGGAATACTCTGGACACGGTGGTATAACTTAGAACAAAATGTACACTTCGTTGTCCAGCTAATTTCAGTAGTCACTCAAGTTACATTGTATAGTATATACTTAAGTAATATTCTATTTGGTTGGGTTATAGACATGAAGTTGTTGTCACACATCGATAGGTGGTGCTAATATCAATATAGTTTATATTGGAGTTTTAAATTTTGGAATAAATATTTTATTTTCGCTTAATAAATGCTTTCATTTATCTTTCCTTGTTTAAAAATGCGTTTATGCTAATTAATTATTTTGTGAGCACTGGTAACATCGACCTTTTTTAATTATAGTAATGTCTTATCTAAAATCAGTTTTTCTTACTCTAAAATATTATATGGAATATTCTATGAACACTGGTTGAGTTAACGTATCATATCTGCAAGTAAACCCTAATAAAATGGGGCGAAAACTTAGATTTTTAGTAATTCAGGAGGTTCTGATATTTATATAGATTTTTTTATTTACTAAAAACAACGTACAGTGAAGGTATAAGTGGAACGGAACGAATGAATAATGGCCGCGATTATCTCTCTAATCTGTGGTTTTTCACATTCACTGGGTGTCAAGTTGGAGTTGGAATGCCTGATAAAAAGAAAATGTGTAAAAAATAAAGCACTGAATAATTATCAAATTCTTCAAAACGGGAAATGGGCAATTTCTATTACACCATGTTCTAATGTATATAATAGAACATGGTGTAATAGCAATTGCTCAAAGTAAATTATTTTTACATTTAGGAAACTAGACGTCAATGACGTCATCGCATATTTTGCCGTCACACAGCACCAGATGTCGCTGTGTGCGAAATGTTGGAGTGACATCTTTATCTCAGTTATAAAAAGGTACTCTGTGACTCTGGATCGGTCGGCGGCTACACTGACTTGGAACTGCGTGAGGAGACCATGGTCGTAATTCTAGCCGGCACTGACACCTCGGCGGTGGGAACCGCCTTCACTGTTGTCATGCTGTCCAGACACGAAGGGGAGCAGAAAAAGGTCTACGAAGAGTAAGTAACGTCTTCCATATTTTACGTCGTAACTACTAAACTAATTGAAATCTTCCTAAAATAGTATGGTTTGGTCGTCTATTCTTCTTCTCCTTCTTCTATTCTATCTTCTATCTTCTTCTATATCTATTATTCTATTCTATATCTATCTATTCTATCTATACGTATAATAAATCTGTAGCAGATCGGTGTCTGTACATTGAAAATATTTAAGTAAAACTGCTACTAGGGCTATTTACTAACACAATAGAACCCAAAACGACGGTTTTTAGAATTCTTTTCTGTTTGTCTGTCTGTTTGTCTGTGCGTTTGTTCACGCTAATCTCAGAAACGGCTTAACCTAGAAGGATGCAATTTTCACTGATGTATTGTCCTTTCCTTGGATTAACATTTAGTGTTTATTACATTGAAATCGGTTACGTCAATTTAAATAATTTTATTGGGACAGTTTTGGAAGAATCGTTGTTGATTTCGCGAATACTTGGGTAACTATTATAGTTTTGATTAATTATGGTCTCTCAGATGATTACTTAAAACTTATTCTAAGTAATTCTAACTAATATTATATAGTAAATGCGAAACTAACTCTGTCTCTTTGTCTGTCTGTTTGTTACCTCTTCACGCAACCGCTATTCCGATCATGGTGAAATTTGCCAAGAAGATAGCTTGAACACCGAGTTAAATAGTATAGGCTATTTTTTATCCTGGAAAACTGCAAAATTCCCGCGGTATAACGATAATTCGAGAAAATGGAATCGCGTACCCCCTAGGAACCTTTTCACAACAAAAATCATAATGATTTTTTCGGCAGATGTATGGTATGTCAGTATGAAATTTGCAGTGATACGGTTCCCACAGTCATACTATCAACATACGATTCGGTTCGTGCACTTCTGTGGAACCTTTTCTCAATACATTTCATATTGATTTCTTTGTCGGATGTATTGTGTATCAATAATACATTTTGCAGTGAAACGGTTCTACAGCGAAAATGATCCAGTGTTTCCCACTGAATCACTTTTAAACGGATTTTTAGTCATTTTTAACCCCGACGAAAAAGAGGGGTGTTATAAGTTTGACATGTGTATCTGAGTATCTGTGTGTCTGTGTATCTGTGTATCTGTGCATCTGTCTGTGGCATCGTAGGTCGTAAATGGATTTACGGATTTGGACGCAGCTTTTTTAATCGAAAGCCAGTTTGATCGAGATGGTTCTTAGCTAAGTTTTATAAAAATCGGTTAAGCCGTTTTTGAGATATTAAACTTTTAAATGTCTCAAATTCAGATCCCAGATGTGAGAGCCCGTTGACGTTTTCAGTATGGCTAAGTTCGGAAATTCGTAATCCGGGAGCCCGCTTATGTCTTCAGTATGGCTAAGTTCGGAAATTCGTAATCCGGGAGCCCGTTTATGTCTTCAGTATGGCTAAGTTCGGAAATTCGTAATATATTCGTAATATTGTGAAGTGAATTATAATGTAAAAAGCATGAAATAAAAAACTTAAATTAAAATTAAAAAAAGCCAACGAAAAAAAACAGACAAAAAAAATGAAAACTAAAAAAAGTTAAAAATAATGCCTAATATATATTTTGTTAGTATGGATTTTGCTGTGTGGTGGCTGCTAAGAATACCACCACCCCATCTCTTCCCGTGGGTGTCGTAAAAGGCGACAATGGGACGACCTGAAGGATGGGGCAGCAGTGTCTTTATGATTTTTTTTACAACCTCTACTGCGAACTGGGTAAAGTGGAGAATCAGCAACTGCTCTGCCAGGCGACTTTTTCCGAGAAGGTAGCAGATCGCCATTAAAATCGTTGATAATCCACAACTTCTCACATACCCCTTAATCACACCGAGAATTACACCCAGTCTCCGAAAAGAAGGAAAACTACAACAAACCCGGAATGGTGCATCCGTTTAGGCTCTAGTCAGCCAGGCGCCTGCGGCCGAGCCGGCACCACACGTTTTGACTTGTCATTCCTGTGGGTCCTGCCGGCGAGGAGGAGAGGGTGGCCCTGGTACTGGGCAAGCCTGTGTTGCCATAAAGTCGTCTGTCCCAGGCGTAGTAGCATCCGCGGAGAGGTCACTTCGCCCACCGGCCTCAGGTGGGAAACAACACGGAGAGTCACAGTTACCGGTTATAAGTTCGCACGAATAGGCGTAAGTGCTAACGCCAGGGGTCGCTCTCGACAGTAGGAGGATCCATCGTAGATCCATTGATCAATTACCGCCTGCTTTAATTTGGGCAGCCCCCGACCAGTAAGGTATTGATCCGCCTCAGCGCCGACTTGTTCCGCCTGGGTGAACGGAGCACAGGCCTCACGGCTAGACGTTGACGCTGTAAATCAGATCAACTGCTAAATCAACTGAAGACACACAACCTAAAACCTACCCTACCTACATGCGCTTAGCGACATGGAATGTCCGTACGATGAGGACAGGCTTCACCTGTGGAAGTTCTGACTGCGCACAAGACCTGCGCAAAACTACTTCTATCAGCGTTGAACTTAAAAGGCTCAGCATTGATATCGCGGCCCTACAGGAGACTAGGATCGAAGAGGAAGGGTCCATTCGCGAAGCCGACTACACTGTTTTCTGGAAGGGTAAGAAATCCTCGGAGACTCGAGAGCACAGTGTAGGATTTGCTGTTCGTAACCACCTACTCAATGCGTTAGAGACACTTGTGGGAGTGTCAGAGCGCATTATGGTCTTGCGTCTTAATACCAAAAGCGGCTTTGTTACTCTTATTTCCGCTTACGCGCCGACGCTCAACTCAAAACCCCAGACCAAGGACCAATTCTACGATCAACTTGAGGAAACAGTGCGTGGGGTGCACTCAACTGACAGACTGCACATTTCGGGTGACTTCAATGCCCGCGTTGGACAGGATACATCTGCCTGGTCGGAATGTCTTGGTGCACATGGCTTTGGTAAGCAAAATGAAAATGGGCAACGATTATTGGAGTTTTGCTCTAGACACCAGTTGTGTGTTACCAACACATACTTCAAAGGCAAATTGATGCGGAAAGTCTCTTGAATGCACCCCCGATCGAAGCACTGGCACCAGTTGGACCTTGCCCTTACAAGAAGGAGGGACCTGCGGGAAACGCTTCACACGCGAACGTTTCACAGTGCCGATTGCGATACTGACCACAGCCTCGTTGCTGCCAAAGTCCGACTTGTCCCAAGACGACTTCACTCGTCCAAGCCATTGGGTCGAAAAAAGATTAATCTTTTCAAAACCCGTGACTCGGAGGCAGTGAAGTCGTTTGGGGACATGGTCCGAGCTGCAGTTGCAGCCTGGGATGGCTCAGCGTCGCCTCAGGCCGAGTGGGAGAGAGTGAAATCTCTTCTCAACGATACCGCGGGCAACGTTTTCGGGTACCAGAAAATTAAAAACCTAGACTGGTTCCTGGAAAATCAGGAGCACCTGCTGCCGCTCATTGACTTAAAACGCCAAGCTGCCCTAAACTTTCGTCACAACCCATGTGACAAGACACGCGAAGACCTCAACAAAGCAAAGGTATCAGTCCAGCGAAGCACTCGCTTCTATGCAAATGCGTACTGGACAGAGCTATGCCAAGGTATCCAAGCGTGCGCGAACGCAGGGGACATTGGCGGAGTTTATGCAGGCATCAAAAGAGCTCTCGGACCCATTCCGAAGAAAACGGCATCTCTTAAAGAAGTTGACGGCTCTGTTATAACAAACAGCAGTCGTCAGATGACGAGGTGGGTGGAACACTACACCGGGCTCTACTCGTGCCCTGTGGATATTAAGCCAGAAGCAGTGGACCTTGTCCCGAACCTGGCGACTTGGCACGAGTTAGACGTCGCACCCACAGTAGAGGAACTAGACCTCGCCTTCAAACAGCTCAAGCATGGAAAAAGTCCGGGCAAAGACGAGATCTATACCGAAATCGTCAAACTCAAGTGTCTCCTTCCCGTCCTTCATAACCACCTGACCAAATGTTGGGACGCGGGCTACGTGCCCCAGGATATGCGAGATGCTAATATCGTCACCCTGTATAAAGGCAAAGGCGATCGCGGTGACTGTAATTGCTACCGCGGAATATCCCTACTCAGCATCGTCGGTAAAGTCGTTGCAAGGGCCATCTTAGGTAAACTGCGGAGGCTTGCCGACCGCGTATACCCCGAGGCACAATGCGGATTTCGGTCGCAACGGTCAACTGTCGACATGATTTTCTCTATTCGACAGCTACAGGAAAAGTGTAGGGAGCAGCAGACCCCCCTAGTCATTGCATTTGTTGATTTGAACAAGGCTTTTGACACTGTGAGCAGAGAGGAATTATACTCGGTTCTTGTAAGAATCGGATGTCCTCCGAAACTCCAGAAGATTGTGCAGTCATTCCATGAGGGTACGGAGGCCACAGTGTTGCACAATGGCGACACGTCGGCGCCATTTGCCGTGCGCAGGGGTGTTCGTCAAGGTTGCGTTCTGGCACCTACTCTCTTTGGCATATTTTTTTCTGTACTCTTGAAGGTTGCTTTCGGCGAAGAACAACAGGGCATACACCTACATACCCGTTCCGATGGTAGGTTGTACAACATCTCCTTGCTCAAGTCTAAGCGTCGCAGAGATGACCTATTTGTAGACAGCCTACTCTTTGCCGACGACGCTGCTTTCGTCGCTCACAATCAAGCGCAGCTTCAGGGCCTGATGGACAAGTTTGCCAGAGCATGCGACCTCTTCTCGATGTCTATCAACGCTCAGAAGACCGTAGTATTAGCGCAGGGATGCCTAGAATCTCCAAACATCTTGCTTAATGGCGCTCGACTGGAGGTGGTCCACAAACTACCGCGGGGTGGCTCTGGCTGATGCGTCGACAATCGGGGATGGATGAAAATTTCAGAATTGCTTGATTTTTTTTTGGTGATAGGGATAACCTTCCTCAGTACCTGATAAAAGTTTGAGATTTTTCTTTTGCGTCGTTTATTTTTGAAAAATAAAAACATCTTCCCCCGTCACGTTCTGGGCCTAGGACGGCTGATTTTGCGTTTTCCTTGGTCCATCGCATATTACAGAAAAACATCTGTGGTAAATAATGACATTGACATCTGACAGCTGTCTTCACAGACATAACTTTGTTTGTTTGTTTTCGCTGCCTACGCGTTCACTGCCTTTTCCAATTTAATTATTTTACGAACTGTTTTTGCCCCCGGACATTGCCAATAGCTTGCCTGAACGAACGATGACTTGCGCTTTTCGACTCTGGATTTGATTTTGATAGCCGCGATGCCGACCACTGCAACTCAATCAAACTGGACCAATTGATTCGTTTTGCCGGCGTATTGATTTTAAACCGAATCATTCACCACGAATGACCACGAACATCAACGATACAGAGATCCTAAGACATGTTTTATACCAATATGCTCCAAAAGTGATAAAAAAACCCTGCTTGAGATTCTTTGCTGTAAGAGAACAGCTGAAAGAAAATTGGTGCCTAATGGCTGGCAGGAACTGTCCAAAACGCCGAATTTATTGCTGTGAAGACCATCTAAACGTAATAAAAGACTATTGATTGACTTAAGGTGTTTTATTTTAAATAAATCTTAATCATACATCACAATCCAATCACCATAAAGCTTTTGCACCTCGTATTTCAGCGACATTATGCTTATCACTGTTATTCATAAATGCCATTAGCATGTAAGTAAGTATCAACACTTCGTAAGTTCGACGAGTCTGCTTTTACTTAAACAGCAGCACCTATTCATGTCGGCAGATTTCAAATTCCAGTTTCTAGTTAAGAGTTGCGGCTGTCGTAGCAGCTATGAAATCAAATCCAGGGTCGAAAAGCGCAAGCCTTCGTTTGTTCAGGCAAGCCATTGGCAATATCCGGGGGCAAAAACAGTTCGTAAAATAATTAAATTGGAAAAAGCAGTGATCGCGTAGGCACCGAAAATTAACAAAGTTACGTAGGTTATGTATGTGAAGACAGCTGTCAGATGTCAATGTCATTATTTACCACAGATGTTTTTCTGTAATATGCGATGGACCAAGGAAAACGCAAAATCAGCCGTCCTAGGCCCAGAACGTGACGGGGGAAGATGTTTTTATTTTTCAAAAATAAACGACGCAAAAGAAAAATCTCAAACTTTTATCAGGTATTGAGGAAGATTATCCCTATCACCAGAAAAAAATCAAGCAATTCTGAGATTTTCATCCATCTCCAATTGTGACGTCAAATTTAAGTCAATAAAGAATAGTCTGTGCGATAATTATTGCGAAACGGCCAAGCCGTATCTTTTGACCAAAACGTAGTCTGTAAGGTCTGCGCTAGAGGCTTTTCTCTACTGTAGGTGTAAATATCAGTGGAAGCATTATGAACAAAATGATTTGGTGAGTAAAAATGCCGAAGTAAGCAGACTACAGCAACAGATCCAGACACCACACAGACACGTACATACACCTCCGGTAGGCACCAAGTCACATTGATGTCCTCCTAATTACTTTCTGTTTCAGACCTTTTAGACCAGATACTTTTTTTTCGGCATTAATAATATTCTCTTGATTACTTTCAAACTAACCTGTTTTTAAATATTTTTTAGATTAAGAGAGGTTTTCGGCGATTCCGATCGTCCCATCTTAGCTGCTGACTTGCCAAAGTTGAAATATTTAGAAGCAGTTATAAAGGAAACTTTGAGGCTGTATCCGCCAGTGCCTGTCATTGTGAGAGAAGTGGATAGAGATGTAACATTGCGTGAGTTTTTCTTGGAGGTGTTTTAAGTTTAATAGCAACATTAGTAATTTTTTAATGGAATATAGATGCTGACACCCAGCAATTGTAATGAAGTTGATATTTACTATTATTATTTTCCGGAAAACTTCACAGGGGTGTTCCCTTACGCTTGCTCAATCACTTGCTGAAATCTTTACGGTTCGCTACGCCACAGTATGTACGATTAAGCGCGAATTGGTATTTTAGTCAACTTTACTAATCACATGTAAAATGATGTGATAACTTATTTTTTTTATTGAAATAATCAGATGATTTTGTTTTTGTATTAACCAAACCTGACGTGTCACACCCACATCTACAAATAACTAGCGTTTTCACAAGTTCGTCTTTGAAACTGTACAACGTTAAAAGTATGTTGGCGCCAATCTTGCAAGTAAATAAATTGAATTTGTTAGATTGACATGAAATTTGGTTTAGATACATAAGTATACCTCTATATTGGATGACAATGCAATTACAATCTAGCAATTTGTCAAACAAAAACTTTTCCATTTCAGCCTCAGGCGTGACGCTAGTGAAGGACGTGACAGCCTTTATAAACATTTGGGGGATACATCGCAACAGAGAGTTCTGGGGTCAGGACGCCGACGAGTTCCGTCCAGAGCGGTTTTTGGAGGGGCCGTTGAAGCACCCGGCACAGTTCATACCGTTCAGCCACGGAGTCAGGAACTGCTTGGGTAAATTTTTGAAACCCTTTCTGGGTTTTGTTTTAACATGAAACTACCGTGGGTTTTGTGTTGATCAGCGGTTTAGGTACCTACAGTTACTATGTACAAGTTTAAACTATTAAACTTTTAACTACCTTTGGCTGTAGGCTGCGTAGGCTGTTTTCTTGCAGTGCCTTAAATTATTATTAAAGAAAAAACAAGAAAAATCCATAAGCAAGACTTGCTATACCGGGTACCTTTTTATTATAAAATTTACATTGACGAAGTTCGAGACGTGGTGGAAGAGATCGAGGGGAATAAGTGGAGATGGACGGGGCACATTGCCAGGATGAACCACGACCGTTGGGCGAGACGAACACTCGAGTGGAGACCTCGCGCAAACACTCGCTGTAGGGGGAGACCACCCATGAGGTGGAAGGACGACATCTGCCGACAAGTGGGTGGAGGATAGATGCGGATGGCAATGGATCGTCAGGCGTGGAGAAATGGAGAGGAGGCCTATGTCTGAAGACGGACGAACTAAGGGCTGCTATGGATGGATGGACATTGACGAACTATCGTCATCTCTAGCCTGTTCACGTGCCACTGCTAGGCACAGGCGTCTCTTAGAGTCGGAGCTTATGTATTGTAGTTCCCACTTTCATGCCGAGTGTAATTCATAATACTGGTTTCATTAGCGTATTTCTTTTGGATAATCTTATTATTTAAAATCTTTTTTACAGGTTACCAATACGCAATGATGTCAATGAAGGCAGCAATTTCTTCAGTACTTCGGCGATACATCATCCTGCCACCAGATGGCATGAATCCTGAACAGCTGAAGGAACCAATAAGGCTCGAATATGACGTGTCAATAAAACACGTTGATGACTTCGTTGTAAGAATAAAAAAGAGAAATTCTTAAGTGTTACTCATAAAATTTACCGAGTAAGTGAGTACCTAGCTTAAGCTACATTGTGTATTAAAAAAATAGTGAGTGTCAATGCAACTTACGTGAATGACTGTACTCAATGACGCACAAAAATGCATTTTACCAATCAGCGTCGATATCACGCCATCTGCGGCTGCTCCGATCGGTCGACACTTCCGGCAAGAGGGATGAACACCACCGTCCGACACTCGCCTTTACCGTACAGCGCCGATGCTCACACAATTATCTTTATTTAAAACTAGCTTTTGCCCGCGACTTCGTCCGCGTGGAATTTGTTTATTGCTATACCGCAGAAACTAAGTATAAGAGCTTTATAAGGAATCTAAGTAACAAAATATGTCCCATTATTTCAAGCGATGCGGTAGTCACGAAGGGGCATGATGACAATATCATGATACTCGGGACTTAATCGCGTAAAAAATAGACATTTAAATTTAAATACCTCGACGTTTCGGACGCGACGTTGCGTCCATGGTCCATGTATCCGAGTATCATGATAATTTGTGAAAATCGCGAAAGTTTAAATCAATACAGGCATGATGACGTTTGAATCTTTTTACTATATGTGGAGCCATACCTGAGCCTAGAGCCCCCCCCCCCTCTTTACTTGCTGATGCAACCCCCTTCTGGTACTGACCCCCTTCCCTCTTTTCTTGTTGCGTAGTGGTTCGCTATTGTAAGAAGATGGCGGGACGACTTGGCCGCGTATGCTGAGGACTGTCCTGACATCGCACCACACCGGGAGTTGTGGAGACCAAGAGGATAGGCCATTGCCCTGCAGTGGCACACTACAGCAGGCGAACGAAAAAATTAATAGATTACTCTAACATTATATTTCATGACATTCATTCCATGCACGCGAATCAGTTTGAGTTTTGTGTAATTTTATTATAATTTTACTCAGTGTACGATTCCCAGATTTAAGTACAGTGCCCTAAGCACGACTTGTCGAATCCTGCGTTACGTTACGGTTATCGTATCGAGATCGAGAAATCTCATACTAAATTTTAGTTCCAAATACGCTCACGGGCGGGCGCTGTTCCAAACGTCATACAAACTCGTTATAGTTTACTATTCGATTTTACGTGACGCAGGATTCGACAAGTCGTGCTTAGGGCACAGTATTCGCCGTATTTTATAACCTTGCACTCTTTCTCAACCATTTGACATTGACACTTTAGTACATTCTTAGATTCTTGTATTTAAAATTATCATATTGGAGCTCACATACAATTTAATTTATTTGCTTAAGCCATTTATCTACACACGTATCATAAGTCCTCTATAATGCCTTCAGAAACCGTAGCAAATAACCAGCATTTCAGCACGTCGTCTGCTTGCCAACGGCCGCCGACAACCGCCGTAAGCAGTAAAGTCATTGCGACATCGAATTCGTTGTCGTTAAGAGTTTCAAATTTGAAAACCAACGTATAATACAATCATAGTGAAATAAAACGGATCACTCACGTACATAAGTTGAGTTCAGTCTGACATGTATAATAATAATGTGATAAGTCTACGAAACGTCAGCTCGGTATGTTTGTCTACGATTAAAAAAAACAGTCACGAATTCGTGACAGGTATGGGTATGATATGCCTTCGGCTTCTGAACCCATCTTAGAGTAGGTACTTATAATTTTAATACTTTATTTACATAATAAAAGCAATTTACAATGACATTAAATCTAAGCTTAAACTAAATAAACTACAACTTAAAACTAAATTAAATCTAAATAAGGCCCCCGTGGCATAGTGCCCAAAAGGCTGGCAGCGTTGCCTCGCTGAATAGCGATGCTGATAATTTGAGAGAGAAAACTGCCAGCCCTTTGGTCACAAGTTGTATCAACTAAGCGCTTTTGTAACTCAGAAATAAGCTTGTAAGCGCTGGGACCCCATGGACCCAAAGTTTCAAACCCGACAGGAACAAAATTATAATTCGGACCGAGAGATTGATACTTAGATTTTTTTCTATTTTCGGCCGTTTCTGCCGCCGCACCAGCTTTTTGTGTGGTTCCCTGGAGATGTGAGGGTGCTACTGTATCGACACAGGTCGCATCCCAAACGAGAACCCTACCCATTCTCCAGGGAATCAGAGACATACCGTCCGGCCTTTTGCCATCGTCGCGGGCAATGCCGCTTGGCTCCAAAATGCGCGGCACGTTTGCGGGCTCTTGAGCCCGGCGGATTATGTCATTGAGCGCGGCATGACGGGAGAAACGGCCGGCGCTCTTTTGACAGGAAAGACCATGGTGTCCCGTTTCGTCCACATTGGTGCCACAGAGGCAACGGTGTGGTGAACACAGCGCAACACCCAGTCTTAGCCCGACTGCAATTCTCAGTGTTTCAGGCTCAAGAAAGGTTCCGGTGTTAATATGTGTGTAGATAAAGTAATGTATGCAACTTCACATAATTAGGCCTTAAAACACTCGTGTGATCCTATTATGAAACTCAGCTTCGCCTCGATTCATAAAACACACTCGTGTTTTAAGGTCCCTCATTATGTAGCAGTTGCATAAACTACTATTATAACACGTCACATCACGTTAAAGTAACACTAGAATAAATATTCTAACCTAACCAACTTAAAGTTGAAAAACCGTCCATATTTTAATTCAAAAGTTCAATATCTCAAAAATGGCGAAACCGATTTTAATGAAACTTGCTAAAATAGCCATCTCGATTGACCTAGTTTTCGACTATTTAGAGCAAGCCACGGTCAACGGTCCTTTCGTTTAGGAACAATGGTGATACAGACAGATACACCCACCATTACACAGATGCACAGGTCAATGAAACCCCTTTTTTGCGTCGCGGATCAATAAAACAAAACCGAGACAATTGCATTTTGATTTAATTCAAAAGCATGAACATCATATTTTTTACTGATTTCATATAACAACATTATCTCAATAACTAGATGATTGCATGCAAACAACGCCTAAAGGCAAAAACTCTTAACCATTTAATAATTTAAATCACAAATAACACCGTTCATATTGACATTAAGTATTTTAAACAAATATTTTATTTTACAATACAAGTCTTTGGTATAATGGTAGGTAATATCACCCTATGGTTCTTGTTATCTGTGGAGTTCTAGGTTCTATTTGCAGTTCGAATTTATCAACAGCCTTCATCATAATTTCGAACTTGACCCTTATGGGCTCGTTCAAAGTTTTTGGGTCAGCGCCCGCTGGTGGCAGGACCCGGTAATGCCTTAGGAATGTTGCTAGAACTGTCTTCATTGCCATCATGGAATATTGGGAGCCTGAAAAAAAAACCAGAATGATAAACATCATCAGTCTACAATAATAATAGTCTCTCAGACTTATTTTAATTATGAAATCTCCAAAATACCAGTTCGATATTAGAGACGAGCGCAATGTATGACTAGATACTTGACAGAAACACGTCCAATCAACCACAAACAAGTTTGTTTAAAATTTGAAAATAATGACCTGTGCAGTTCCTCAAGCCAATACTGAAGGGCACGAACTGGGCTGGATGAGTTAGAGGTTCAAAAAACCGCTCCGGTTTGAAGACATCTGCGTCTGGTCCCCAGTAGAGAGGGTTCCGGTGGACGGCCCAGATGTTTAACATTATACCTGCTCCCTTTGGAATTATTACACCCGATTCTGAAATTGTACAAATTGGTCAGATATTTTAGAAAGGATGCGTTTGGGTTTTCACACAATGCGTTGGTACAAAGTTCAAGACAGTTAAATATCCGAATAGCGTTGAAAAATTAAGTGAATGATGGAGGGGGTGTTATTACAACTTTTTATTTAACTTGCAAAGTTTGTTTATAAGCATGTATGTTGGGGTCAAATCTTGTAAGGAAAATTTGACCCTCTGCCAGTGGCTTTTGGAATTGACTTGAAATTTCATGTGATATGTAGGTTAGATGGATGACAATACAATTATAGTCAACAACAGTACAGTCGGCAAAAGAAGCTTGTAATTTCAAGTTTTATAGGTTTTGATAGTTAATCTACTTTAAGTTTTTGGTATTTTTTATAAGCAGCCGGTACATACAGACGTTATGTAAACTACTACTTACGTAGCTCAGTGTCGCTGGTTGCTGTCCTAACGATGATTGGCACCGGCGGGTAGAGTCTCAGCGTCTCCTTTACGACAGCGTCCAAGTACCTGAGCCTAGGAAGGTCCTCTGCCGTGACAGCTTTGTCACCGTATTCCAGAACTTCATGAAGTCTACAAAGGACAAATAAATCTTTATATTGTACGTTCAAGAATATAGATAACCTTTTATGTATATTTTTATTCCTAAAAAGACTGGTGTTATAAGACGGGAGTTTGACATCTATTTGTGTCTGTCTGTGGCATCATCCTAAGCGGATCGGATGGAACGATTAAATCTATTAAACTAAATTTTGGCCTCAGTTTATTTTAATCGAGAGCTAGTCTAATCGAGACGGTTCTTACGGCAACTTCAAACGGCATCACTGGCATATAGATCGCTCGCTTTTGGATCGAAATTCTAACTTGCGATTTTATTTTGCTTAATATACAAAACGTACACACCCAATATCATATTTTCTCAAGTTTTTCGCGATTCCCAAGATCAAAGAATCGCATTGCTTTAAAAATCCAGAGAAATAATGCGTTGTTTGGGAGAAACGTGTCAAAATGGTGTTGTAGAGCGCCATCTCGCTCTGTCTCGTTTCTTTTATCCCGTTCTGGTTTTTCGACTTTATATATTAGATAGTTAAAGAAATGTCTGAGTGACATGAAAAAAGTATTACCACAGCGTGATTTTTCTCGCTTGCCAATTAATATCTTATGCTGAGTTATCGTGGGACGATTTTACCATTAGGTGACCCACTTGCTCGATTGCCTTCGTTGTAGTGTAAAAAAAAAGTATAAAAAACTCGCTGTCACAGTCGTACAAAAACTGACATTTCAAACTGATGACATTTCAAATAGTTACGCACATGCCCTGCTGGTTGAACTCATGAGTAAGTTATTGACCTACACGAGGCATACACCACATCATTGTTCAAAATTCATATATTCACTGGATGACGTGTTTCTAAGAGATATATATGTCATTTTTGTCTAACTGTAGTCTTAAAAGAGAGTCATGTTTTCGAGTCTACTATGTATGTATTAAAGTACAGCCAGCAGCAGAAGTAGCTAAGCAACCGAAGCGGTCACAATAATCTAAGCACGGCTCTATTGTTATAGATATAAGAGCTTGTGCAGAGGATTGTGACCACTTCAGTTGCTTAGCTACTTCCGCTGCTGACTGAACCTACGTGTGCGTACTGGATAGGCTTATTTCTTTGCAACGATCTGCTGACCAAATAGCATGACAGATTTAAATACGAAATCCTGTTTCTTGTACAGTAAAGTGTTTACTTACTTACTTAAATATACAGTTTCATTTTTAGGGGAGCTAGGCATTCTCAAAACTTGTTCTCAGTTAGATGTTTTTGCAGTCGGATTTATCGTTTATTTTTAACTAATTAGGAACACCTGCTGGTAAAGCAGATAGTAGATAGATAATAACCGTTAAGGCAATGTAAGAGACTTACTCTTCAACCACCTTCTCTTGAATATCAGGGTGTCGGGAGAGCATGACGAGAGCAAACGAAGAGCCAACGGCAGACGTATCGGTACCAGCAGTGGTCATGACCATGGTCTCCTCTCTCAATTCCAGGTCAGTGAAACCTTTTACTTTGAGAGACGTTTCCAAAAGCATTTCCAGAAGGGATTGGAAGCCGGGATATGAATCTGTAATAAAGTGTCATTGCACATTGGGTCATTAGACAGGAAAGTACATACCTAGTCGATCACGCGATTCTATCCGTGTTTTTTTTATCCTTTTTTCGAACCGGATTCGAATCAAAATGGTAAAAAACCGGCCAAGTGCGAGTCGGACTCGCGCAGAGGGTACCTTCTTACCATACAAATTTATAAGCATGTTAAATAGTTCGTCTATCATGGGTATCGAGTCTCGAAGATTTCCCCACTTTTCCAGAGTATTTTAAATTGACCAGTGTTAGCAGAGCCGCGTAAAGACCAAAACAGACTAATGTGACGAAACTATAAGGATTCCGTTTTTGCCATATTGGCGACGGAACCCTAAAAAGAACCCCTATGGTGCGGCTAGGTCTGTATGTCCGTCACAGCTTGCTATCTCATATTCATATTCATTTATTCGTCGCAACCATGGTATTACAAGATGACAGATAGTTACATAATATAGTGCTACATGGACCCTGTTAGGGCAAAGCAACTACTTAACCTAGAATATTTTTTTTTATATACTCAATGTAACTACGTCCCGGATTCTGGTTGTGACACAGCCCGCAGTCTGGCCTTATCGACACCCGTGATGCTTTCCAATAAATGCTCCTGAAGCCGCTCCGCCCCCACATCATCCCACGCCCGCTGAGCGTGCGCTGCTTGTGGGTCCATCGCACCCGAGCTGAGGGCCGACCAAGCTGACAGCGCATCCGGCACAAAAGGAATGCTCCCCGAGCCACCATTAGAATGGAGTAAAACAGTGACAAGGTTCGTAACGCCATGCGCCGACGCGAGAAAACCACCGCAACGCACCATAAGACCACCGTAACGGGTTGGTAAAGTAGCCTGACTCCACTGGGTCTCATCAAGGGAGAAATTAAGGACTGACTCCACCACCGATTTTAAAGCCTCGTCAAAAGAGGAAACCTCCTCCGGAGAGAGCCAGGTAGGGGTGGTCAGCAACAAATACGTAACTTTCGGAAGAGCAAAACACATGCGTAACAGGATAATCGCTACGTGCGCGGAAATATATTTTAGACGTTGGCGAAAAGTAAGGAGAACCTGCTTTCGAGTACCTATTGCCTCAGGAACTGCATTGAAAAAAATTGGAGACCCGAAAAGATTGAAGTTAGAAGAAGAAAGTTCCCTGAGGCCAGGAAGAAGAGCACCAAAACAGCAATGAAATAAATTAAATAAAATTATTTTTATTGCAACAGGGACTGCAAGGACGTATTAAAATTTCATAATGGGGTTAGATGCTAGGTCAAGTTGGGTTGGATTGGGTAGTTGGGGACATTTTTTATAAGTCAAGTAAAGCCAAGTAGTGGTTTAAAAAAATGGAAAATATAAAAATACAGTTCCTCCTTATCTCCAAAGCTACCCGTTACATTGAAAAGCCTACACGTAAAGTAGCTCAAATATTTTGAGATGATGGCTCGGAACTCTCGGCGCGCGAGTTCGACTTACTCCCGATCGATTATTAAATACTAGAACAAGGTTTGGTGTTGAATGATAAGTAAAATCGTGTATTAACCTGTGATTCCTTGAAATGAGATGTTAGTCTCATTACCTGACTTCGGAAGATAATCGGCTTGGCGCTGCTTAGCTTCCATTTCTTGACGTTTTTGTTTAATCACCTGAACAGAAGGAAAAACAGCAAGGATTACAGATTTTAGTTTTTAACAATAGGTAGTATCGGCATTTCAAAACTACAAAAATTCTTTTACCATGAAAAACAAATAACTATTACTTATTTAGGTATCTTATTTTTATGTGTCTTCAGTATTTTTATAGTGTTGATGAGTCATGTCATATTCTCATTTGTGAATTTATTTAAAGTGAATTGCTTAGGTAATAGGTACATGCTTCCGCGCGACATAAGTACATATTTCTTCATCGAAAAGCTCAACATTTTAAATATACATGTTCACAATCCTACGAAACAAACTTAAAGCAAAACACGATAACATTTTCTTACGTTATCGACAAAGTCATACATCAGCCGTCTGCACCTATCAGCGCGCCGGTAGTGAGGAAGGATGCGATATAGCCAGTCCGGATGCAGCCAGGGTTGCAGCATTCTCCTGGTCATCAGCTCTGCGAGCTCATCAAATGCCCCCAGGTACGGATGGTTTGCCTGTTTCTGGGCATCCATTTTCACTCCGAGAGTTGTCTCTAAAAACATTTCATAGGATACATTATAAGTGCTATCCGATAAAAGTAGGGGAGACAATATATTGAGAGAGTTAAGTAAATCGATGTAAATTGTAAACGTTATCGATTTCAAAGCCGATTTTCTATAAGGTCTTTAACGAAATCTTACAGCCTAAACTGAAATGAAATGTGTCCTACCTTAAAATGGGATTATTACCTCCGGAAAGTGAAGAAAGGTGACTAACACGGCACGTAAAAAAATACCGATACTAAAACTAAATTCTGTAACTTCAGTACCACTTTGGGTTTATTATTATTTATCCTTCTGCAGTTGTCATACTTACCACAAACAGAATCAAAGGTGTACGCGTTCAGATACTTCCACACAGAAATGGTGCCTTTGCCAACCGAGGGACTGAGCTGCTCCACCAACACCGCGCTTTGCTTCGCGAAGACATCCACAAACCGGTTTAGCTTCTTGATGTTGAAGGTTGGAGCCAGGTGCTTTCGGCGAGGACGCCAGATAGAAACTAGACATCATTACATTACAACATTATATGACTAATATGACAGTACTTTAGTATGTGAAGTACCTTATAATAAGTAATCAATATTGTGGGACGATTGACACCAACCGATAGTCCCAAATTAAGCAGAGCTCGTGTTATGGGTACTAGACAACGGATAAACATACATAGTTTTTGCCGTTTGGCGTCGAGACGCTCGGTTCTTGGGGTAAGGGTGCGCTCGGGCTCTATAAGGAGCTGAGCAAAAGTGTGAAAGAGGCAACAGGCGACCCTCGCGCGGACAGCTTGCTAGCGCAAAGAATTGCAATCGCAATTCATCGCGGGAATGCTGCCTGCTTGATGGGCACCCTGCTGTGAGGCCCAGGTTTAATCATTTTTTTAAATTAGTTTTTGTTGTTTTATTTACTTTGTAGTTTTAGTCTATTGTAAATTTCCCTATTTAGGTACATATTTAAATACATATTAAACATTCAAGACTCGTCATACAGATATCTGCCCCTACCGGGGGTCGAATCCGGGGTCTCTACCTTCGTAGTCAGGTTCTATAACCATTCACTGTCTAGCTAGACCATCTTAGGTCGTCGAATAGAATAACAACAAAGTATAAGTTAACAGCAATGCCTCCTCTCAAATGAGAGGAGGCCTGTGCCCAGCAGTGGGACGTAAAAAGGCTGGTGATGATGACAAGTTAACATCAATAATCATAATGAAGTGCAATTTTATTAACTGAGGTATTGAATACAGAGGTATAAAATATTTTAACACTTAACTACAGTGAGATTCGATCATAGTGAAGCGAGTATAGCCCGACATGTTTCGGACTAATCCGTAGCCCTTCCTCTAGGAGCACACGCCACGCCGCGCACAGGCGTATAAAATACTCTTTGACAATTTATATGCCAACTAGCTTTCGCTTGCGGCTTCCCTCCCGTGACTGAACTCTGTCACAATACGCAAGCTCTTGGACATTAAAAGTTCCGCCATAATCCGCTAGATGGCGCTTTTCCGCACTTAGGCGAATAATATTAATTTAAATCTAATTAAAAATTGCATCGGTTGTAAATTAATTAATTAACAACCGCTACTTGCACTTAGCCAACATAAAACACATAAAAAACTATATTACACACTACACAGAAATAATACGTTGGTATTCAAAATGAGAAGCATGGACACGCCCATGGGCGTCGCCCAATTCAAAATCATTAGGTTATCCGTATCCGGTTCCACTCAACCATAAAACCGCCTGTACGGCCGGGAGACCGGACATTTCTCTACACCTCCTGAGTGGAACCAGCCAGCCCAGAACTTGGGCAACTACGCTACCCGTGGGAAATCTCTCCACCCACTACTGGTTCCTAACGGACCCCTGCCGACCTCTCGCAGCCTACTCAGAGGCTAGCCGTTGGCACGCTACGGTACCCTTCACACCATCTCTACGCCACGACATCACACGAGCCCCCTGGTCACTCCTGGTTGCTCTACGACGCCTGCGCCCTATTTTCGCCGTCGCCGGAGGATCCAGACACCCGAGGGAAGTGTAGGCCACATTAGCGTGTAATCGAACCCAGTAACTTCAAAAGTGTCTTCGAACTCAATCCCCTGAGATTCTCTATTTTACTTGTCAAATTAGCCTATCGATTTTGTATAAATAAATGTATTAAACTTGCAATTTGTTTCCTTCACAAAAACCCTAGGTAGGCTACCTAAAACAGACTGTTTCCCCTGAAAACGGCCTGTGACAACTCCTAATCCATTTTCCTATACTGAAATCCCTCCCTACTCATTGTCTAAGTTTTATGATCGTAATTTTAAAATTAACTTTTAAACCCTTTAGGAAAGGGGTATGTATTACAATACCGAAGTACGAAAGACCGAATTTCACAAAGCCTATGAACGGAAGGCCGAATATTAAAAAGTCGAATGTTATTATGACCGAAAGTTCAAAATCCCGAAAACACGTTTAACCGAAAGCATAAAAGCCCGAAAAATGCAATCCCGAAGATTGATATACCTACACACGAAAGGTCGAAAATCATAATGTCGAAAATTCATAATAACTAAAAATCAAATAATCGACGTTTAAAACATCGAAAATCTTGAGTGACAGTGGGCGGGGCACATAGCTCGCAGAACTGATGGCCGATGGGGTCAGAAGGTTCTCGAATGGCGTCCACGGACTGGGAGACGAGTTGTCGGTAGGCCTCCAACAAGATCGCGGGACCGCGGTGGATGCGGAAAGCACAAGACCGGTCTGAGTGGAGAGCCTTGGGGGAGGCCTATGTTCAGCAGTGGACGTCTTACGTGCGTAAGCCAAACATTGAAATGTCGAATGTTTATTTGACCGAAAAATTTCAAGTCGATACTATCAACCGTTGCAGAGTTCCCTCCTATGGAGATGATCCTGGCCCAACCAACAGAATTTCACTACGAGATTATTGTATTGTAACCAGACTTGCATAAGTATGCCAAATTTCAGCTCAATCGGATACCGAGAAGTGGTCGAAAAAGGGCCTTAAAATTTTGAAGCGGACGACGTGGCGGGTAAGTAGGTATATTAACTTTCGGGATTTTAAACTTTTCGGTCAAATAAACATTCGACATTTCAATGTTCGGCTTTGCGATCATAGGTCATATCAAATTTCGGTCTTTTGAACTCCGGCTTTATAATACGTAGACCAAAATAACTATCGACATTTTGACTTTCGGGATTTCGTACTATCGGTCATTTGAAAATAGGTATTTCGAACGTCGGTGTTTCAGTTATCGGTATTTTGTACTGTCGGTATTCTGAATTTCGATGTGTTAAGCGTCGGCATTTCAATTGTAGGTATTATGATTTGTCGGTATTGTAATACATACCCTTAGGAAAGTAATTTCAATAAAAGCTAAACAACAAAAATACAGGAATTAGGTATACTTATATCTACAACATTTCAACTCAAGTGTTCCTTTTTATTTTAATTATTTGTTTCTAAATCTGAAGCTTGTTCTTATTTGGTAGATAAACGTTATAAACGAACCTGCTGCATAAATGCTTCCATTCCCAACCAGAAACTGAAGGAACCTCATTGTCTTGTCTTTTTCAAGGCAATTTTTTAGCAAAACTTCGCCGGCCACAGGATCAGCTACCACTGTACAAAAAACGTTGATGTAATTTCCATATTGAGCCTTCATGGAACCTTGTCACAGTGATATAACAATGGAATGGGCATTGTTCAGTTTTTTTAATCACTTCTTCTTATATTTTTTTCTTAAAACATAGAACATTTTAAGAAACCAATTTGAATATCTTGGTATATAATAACGTAGTTAAATTTTAATGATTTATTAAAAATATCAGATACGACTTTTCGTAAATTATATATGCTGGCTGCATCCAAGGAAAGAGCCAAGCTTTTTACTTGATAAAAAAGTCAATGGCTGTCACTGTTACTGTCAACCCCTGCCACTGCTGTCAGTCACAATATAGGGGGTCGATTTTTGAATCTCACCCGGTGACAAAATTCAGTAATTTCAAAAAAGTTCCTATTTTTTTATCTCACCGGTGACTAAAATTCTCATGCCCATGATATCAAATATGAATGCTCCCACCCAGTCGTAAACGAGATCACCTGAATGACTTCTTGACCACGGGCAGTGACAGCTAACCTCAATCTACTATGTTAACATGCTTGTCTATGACATAAACGCAAATTAGCTGCATGTTAGTAGACGGGTACGACATTAAAAAATAAGGCTTTTGGCAAATAGTGATATCAATGTCATGACTGAGTGAGAATTTAGTCACCTAGTAAGATTCAAAAATAGACCCCCTGGTGCAGATTTTTCCGGTTGTTGAACATAGTTGTTGAATTATTTCAATAATCAGAAAGCAGAAGTTATTACAGTTAGAGTTATTAAATATGACCGATTTCACCAAAGATTTCAAATATCAAAGGAAAGTTCAAAAACGAGCATTGTTTATTTTATGCTGAAAGTGACATTTGACAGTGACAAAACTATCTAAATACCACAGAATAGATTCGATTGGTATTTTTTAAATGAAAAGATGCAAAAGCTTTCAACGTATACAGACGGGGACTAAGGTCAAACAAAGGTCATACGTATTTTTGTTAAAATATCCGTAATCGTTGACTATTTTATAAAAGTAAAATGAGGAAAATGTCTGTCAAACATATATCTCGAAATGGTTTTCGAAATAAAGCTTTTCAAAAAAAATTAACAATGCCCATTCACGCACGCGCTTCTCATGCCACGGTTTGAGACGACCGATGACATTTTGACAACGTTGTTCGTCACCGTACACGTACATACAGTACACGTCAGCGCTGCTGCTAAAGATTTTTTACGTAATGGGGTAAAAAAACTATTGTAATTATTGCCAACTTGTATCGACCTGCAATGCTAGCACACTAAATTTTATCGACGACATACAGCTTTCCTCATTTTCTAACATTATGCAAGTGCGTGAGGGTCAAATGCTTTACGTCGTCGACAAACGTTAGTACGCTTAGTGTCAAACCCAGGTCGGCGTAAATCGGCTTACAAGTATTACGAGTATTGGGCCGAAGTCAACCATGTTTTGGCCAACAATAATAAATAAAAAATATGAGTACCTTCTGGTGTATAATTTATACAATAAGATACTTCTAGTTCGTGGTTTTCCTCTACAGTTACAGTCGACAGGATCCAGAATGGAGTGAATAATTAATAGCCACCCTACCATAATATTTAAATATTGCAAAATCAAGGTTCGGAAGAAAGTGACTGTTGGCCACACAGGACCACGAGATTAGAGTATTAGTAAATATTAGTGCGTCCATTAGGAAGAAAGTTGACATATATTGTCAACCACTTGCACACCCCTGTAATACAGTCATGTATTTATATTGTATTATCTTATGTTATAATCCGGGAGCTTAGGAAGTCAGGCCAGCAGCGGAACATGTTCGTTGGCTTGAGGTAACTGTGAAATCTAGACAATCTGAACTATAGGTAAAAAACTAGGCTTGAGTCGGTCGCGAACTAAGAACTGTTAGGAATGAATTCTCATAGCGGACCGAAAGGAACTAAATCCTTTCGTACGATCTGAATCGGTCTTCGGTCCTTTAGTTCAGTAAGTAGAGGAGTGGTTGAGCTGAGCGGAAGAGCGGAACGGAGCGAGAGCGCGCGAGAGCGAGTGACCGACCGGAGCAACCGAGTAGGGCAACGCAGCGCGGAACTACTGAACTAAAGGAACTATAGTAACGAGCTAGTTCCTTTCACCGATTGAACGAGATCGGAGCGCTCCCTTTAAAGACCGAGCAGGCACAACTCTATAAAAAACTGCGCGTAGTGTAGTGCTATTGCGTGTAGTTGTGTACAGTTTGCATAAAACGCATAAGCATAATAAATTATATAAATATTTAATGACCAATTGATTTGTCGTTGATAAACAATTTGAGTCTTTGTCGCGAACTTTTTGGAAATATTTGTACAAATTACACCACATTATTTTCGTTTGGATTTGCAGTGGTTGTTCTCTATCAAGTTCAGGAAATGGTGCCATATTCATTTGCCTAGCTAGCTAGCTACCTCTTGCTAATTTAAAATTCGATGTTTTTAAATTTACTTCTGTGGCAAAAACTCCTTTCTATCGTTTATTAATGAACGACGCAAAAAATACGAAGACAATTATTCGACATTTACAACTATTCCTATATATCTTATCATGACAACAGAATTATAAGTGGACAGGAATAATCAAACTTGAAAGATACTAGTAGGTTATGCAACTGCTATAATGAGGGTCCTTAAAACACGAGTGTGTTTTTATGAAACGACGCGATGCTGAGTTTCATAATAGGATCACACGAGTGTTTTAAGGCCTTATTATGTGGAGTTGCATACATTACTTTATCTACACACACATTATAAGTACTCCCTAAGATGGGTTCAGAAGCCGAAGGCATATCATACCCATACCTGTCACGAATTTGACTGTTGGTTTTTTTAATCATAGACAAACATACTGAGCTGACGTTTCGTAAACTGTTTTTTTTTATTGTAAATTATCACAATATTATTTACACATGTCGGACTGAACTCGACTTATATACGTAAGTGATTCGTTTTATTTCACTGTGATTGTAAATAACGTTGGTTTTTAAATTTGAAACATCGAATTCGATATCGAAAAGTCATTACGACATCGATTCGATGTCGTAATGACTACTACTTTACTGCTGGGCTGTGTTGTAGCTTTATAAGACACGGGCCTGGTGGTGGTTGGTGGGGGCTGGCGGCGAGCAGTCGACGGCGTGCTGCAATGCTGTTAATTTTCTACGGTTTCTGAACGCTTTATATAGAGGACTTATGATATGTGTGTAGATAAACAAATAAACCATACTTACGTTATACTGCCAAAAATGGAATATCTATTCGCACGCATTACTCACAGGTCATTTTCTTAAGTTTTTTACCTATACCACCCTATACCATCATTAGTTACGAGGGCGGGATGATAAGTAACTAGCCTAATATAAAAATACTTAGGTTGGCGTGATAAAATTGATTTTATTTTTCAACATACTCTCCATGTACCTCTAAGCAATTGTTCCATCTTCGTTCTAAAGCTGTAATGCCCGTCATAAAATGACTTCTTTCAAGACCGGCAAAATACTCTTCTACGGCGGTAATAACTTCATCATTTGTGGCAAACTTCTGTCCATCCAAAAATTTTTTTAGCTTGGGGAAAAGGTGGAAGTCTGATGGTGCTAGATCAGGCGAATAAGGTGGGTGGGGCAGCAAATCATAGTTCAATTCGTTGGTTTTTGCCATAGCCTTAATACAAGTGTGAACCCTTGCGTTGTCTTGATGGAATATGATTTTTTTTTTCGCTAAACCCGGTCGTTTTTGCTGAATACATTAATAAAGCTTATCTAAAAGATTAGCGTAGTATTCTCCATTAATAGTTTGACCTTTGGGAAGGTAATCTATAAACAAAATTCTATTTGCATCCTAGAAGACAGAAGCCAACACTTTTCCAGCCGACTTTACAGCCATAGCTTTTTTAGGAGCCGAACACCCAGATTCAGTCCACTGTTTTGATTGAATTTTTGATTCTGGCGTGTAATGGTGAACCCATGTTTCATCTGTTGTTATAAAGCAACGTATAAAATCTGCTTTATTTCTCTGAAAACGATCCAAGCATGCCTTCGAGTTTTGCACCCGAATTCTTTTTTGATCGTGCGTAAGCAAACGCGGCACCCAACGGGTGGATAACTTTTTCATATTTAATTCGTCACTTAAGATATGATGTACTCATTCTTTCGAAATACCTGTAGTGTCAGCTATTTCAGATAGCTTCAATCGTCGATCTGCTAAAACTATATCATGTACTTTGGACACCATTTCCGGAGTCGTGACGATTTTTGGACGTCCGGGGCGGGCTTCATCTTGGACACTTGTTTGGCCGCGTTTAAACTCAGGCACCCAGTTTTTTACTGTGGCGTAAGAAAGAGCACATTCACCCAAAACATTCTTTAACTTTTCATAAATATCAAGCCCCTTCATATAAAAAAACTTAATCACCGCTCTTTGTTCAATTTTATTCATTTTGAAAAACAACAGACACAATGTATTTTCAAATGCCGAAAAATCAATAAAATATTCAAGCTACCAAATTTAAATTTAGAACAGAGATAGCCAGAGACATATTTTTAAAAATGAGAAAGTTTTTTTTTTTAATTAAAACTTTTTAAATACCTAAGGCTAGTTACTTATCATCCCGCCCTCGTACATGAAGGTCTCTCTTACACAAGTCTGTCTACGGACCTGATAGTTTTAGAGTTCCACTCCAAATTTGGCATATACGACCAAAATACGACAAGCAAAAAAAAATGAGAACTGAAATGTAAGTATGTTTTATTTTTATATAAAGTGAAATGAAACTTACCTACGTAAAGGTCACTGGCCATCCAGTAGGTTGCTAAGCCACCTCGTTTTGATGCAATTTTGCCAATTTTTTGTATAGTCTTCATGTTTTCTGAGAAAATAAAATTTGTTCGTGATTATACTGTTGTAAGAGAAGACAAATTATAGTAAGTAAGTATATTAAGTTGATCCGAAGAACGAAAAATAAGAAGAAGGTAGGAAGACTATGAATTCAGGTTCAAAAACTAGTAGCTAAGGAACTTTGTTGCTGTTTCCAATACCAATCGACAGCCCATACAAAAAGAACACGATACTGATTGCGAGCGTGTTGACAATAAGCATGCCTGTGTGCGGTGCCGATCCATGACACTTCTCGTCTTTTTACCGAAACACGGAACCCTTATAGGATAATTTTGTTGGCCGTCTGTCTGTCTGTCTGTCAAGACCCCTTTTCTCTGAAAAGCGTGGAGGTAGCATGCTGAAATTAATATCCAATACTCAAGCTTGCAGTCCCTTGAAGCTGTGAGAATAGTAATTTAAGTCAACGCGATCGAAAGATATAGTCATTAAAAATTTTGGTATATAATATAACAAAACATTACATGAGGACTAAAAATTTATACAAGACAAAGGGTCACTAATAAGTTCGCCAATAATTTGTATTCCAATTTGGAAAATTCTTTGATCGGATAATACACTTCCGAGGAAATTTTATCAAAATCGGTTCAAAAATTACACTAACAGTCTTATCACACTGGCGATTTTAGTATGAAACACTCGCTCGCAAATGGCTAGTGTGATACGGTTGATCGCAGAGAAGCAGTTTTAAAAAGTCATTTGTGTGTGTATTAATTCTTAAAATGTTGACGTACTTAAAATTGTGAAATATTTTTTTTTTTAACAAAAAGTAAAACCGCCTTCACAAACGTGAACCGTGAACTAGACAATAAATAAATTGGTATTCAATATACCTGTCGCGTTTATGAAAATAATTATAATAAATAATAATAATTTATTACCTTCATCACTCCCTGCAAATAAGTAGGCATGTCCGACGAAAGGCATCGCATGCAACTCCCCTGGCAATATCTTAGACAGTTCGACTAGCTTCCTCCTCCCTTTATTATAGTACACTAAATATGTGATGGTTATTAAAAAAACGAGCAGCAAAAACATTTTGCACTAAAAAAAAACGATAGATATCAAAATACTATGTAGCACACTTCCTGTTTAATCTATAATTAAGTTTTTTTTTGATAAAGATCTGGAATGCCCCACCGATAGTTACCGCTACCCAACGCATTCTAATTTATCTTCAATTTTGAAATCGCATTTAAGTACGAAGAATGTTCAATTTCAGATGAACCGGTTCTCATATCGCTAGCATGATACCAATCCCTTTCTTCTACATTTTCCATATTTATTGATCACGGTCATAGTTAAAAGATGCACATTACATTGTGAGTGGTAAAGCGTGGTATTATGTATTTGACGTGTGTGTGTTTGTTTGTGGCATCATAGCTCCTAAACGGAGAGACCGACTTGGATTTTTTTTTAACCTAAAGCTAGTTAAATCGTATCAAAATCAGCTTAACCGTTTTTTAAATATACCTATTGGACTTTGAAATTAAAATGTTGCGCGATTTTCAAGTTTTATAATTTGTTACCTAGGTACTAGAAGTTCTTAATGGCTTTATCTGTCATTATCACAACACATCGCACGCTTAGAATTAAAGTGACTCAATTCTTAATATGACATATTGCAAAATTGGATTTTAAATGTAAACCTACAAAGTTTAATTAAGATTTACCATGTATTTAGAATTGAGTCACTTTAACTCTAAGCGTGCCACATACACTTATTACTTATACTATTTCTGTTTAATAATTAATTAAACATACGAGGGGCGGCTGATAAGTAATCTCCTTGGTCAGAAATATATACAAAAATAATGCTGTCTGGTATGGATTTATATTCGTTTGTTATTCTATTTTCAAAATGTATTACATTCATTTGTTTATTGCATCACGTTTATTTGTCTCCTACAATTGTTTCAAACATGTCGGTAGAAAAAGTGAAAATGGATAAAATCGAGCAGCGTGCGGTGATTAATTTTTTGAATAAAGAAGGGAATACGCCTTCGGAGATCAGACAGCGTATGTTACGTGTGTTTGGCAGTTCGTGTTCTTCCGAATTTGTTATAAAGTTTTGGTCAAAGCAGTTTAAGTTAGGTCGTGAGAGCCTGGAAGATGATCCTCGTAGCGGAAGACCAGTTTCGGCCGTCACCGATGAAAATGTAGCCAGGGTGAAAAAAATTATATTAGAGGACCGACGAGTGAAGCAGTGGGAGATAGCTAGAGATGTGGGCGTCAGTAAAGAGCGAGTCAATGAAATAATTCATGAGCATTTGAACATGTCCAAGGTTAGTGCACGTTGGGTCCCCAGAATGTTGACTGCATTTGACATGGAGAGGCGTGTCAAATGTTGCGAAGAGTTTTTGGACATGAGTTGAGAGAAAGAGGAAGAAATAATTTCTAGAATTGTAACATGTGATGAGACTTGGATTCGACAGGACAATAATGCTGCATCTCAATCAAAATTGCCGAACATAGATATACCTATTTTTAATGGCAGAGATCTCACAAAATTTAAGCCGTTTATGGAGTTATTTATGGCTGTCATACATAACAACAGGGCACTGTCAGATGTACAAAGATTATTTTATTTAAGAAAATTTTTGGTTGATGATGCTTTGTCTATTATCATTAATCTGCCGCTTGTCAATGATTCTTATAATCAAGCGCTTAATTTGTTAAACAAACGGTTTGACAATAAAGCTAGATTAATATCCAATCACATAAATGTTATATTAGATTTGCCGTCTATACAAAAGGGTACTGCGGCCTCTATAAGGTATTTTATATCGGGGGTGCAACAGGAAATTCATACTTTAAAAAATTTTAAGCTACAGGCTGCTGGGACATGATTATCATTTCAATACTGACTAGAAAATTAGATCAGTATTCAAACTGTGCCTTCCAACTTGAGAGGAATGTGGATATTTTGCCAACGATGGCAGAACTAATTAATTTTCTTGAAAAGCGCGCTATAGCCCTTGAAGATTGTACAAACACTGCTAGTATGACAAATAGCCCTAGTGGTGAATCAAAGAAATATTTTTCAAATAAAGTGTCAAATGTTATCACTAAAAAGGCATATGTTTGCCTGTATTGTGAAGGGGTAAACCATGCTATACATGTTATGCATGTCCTGTCTTTAAAACATCTGCTATTGAGGATCGTATTAAGTTTATTCAAAGCAAAAACTTATGTCACATATGCTTAAAAGGCCACGAAGGCAAATGTAAATTCAAATTTTTATGCCAAATTTGCAAAGCAAAGCACAATACCCTTTTGCATAGAAGCATTGATGAGGGCAATGTTGTAAACAACAATTCCCAAGTTCCCTCTAAAAATGTACTGTTACCAACTATTAAGGTGAAACTGACAGATTGTCACTGTCAAACATTTTATGTTAAGGCATTGCTTGACTGTGGGAGCTAGGCTTTATTTGCCACTACATCACTTGTAAAAAAGTTGGGATTAAATCCCTTAAGCCAACCATGAAACATAGTAGGTATTGGCAATAAAAATAATAAAATAAATAAATATGTAGATATAGCTGTGTGTTCTCCAGTAAACAATGTTCAGCTAAATGTTAAATGCCATGTGGTTGATATTATCACATCTAATTTGCCTCAACAGCCATTTGATATTTCAAAAATAAATATACCTGAAAATATTAGGCTATCTGATGATGACTTTAATATTCCTTGTGAAATATCGATACTTTTAGGAGCAGATATTTATTTCACCGTTTTGTTGGATGGGCAGATAAAAATTCAAAATGGCCCTGTGTTGCAAAACACTTTATTTGGGTATACAATTGGGGGAAGTATGGCAGTACCAAAATGTAATGAGGAAACTTTAGTAAATAATTTTGCCATTTGCAATAATAACAAATTGGAAGATGTGATGGAACAATTTTGGTTATCTGAGAGTATTCCTGAATCAAAGAATAGATATTTAAAAGAATTTGAAAAGGCTGAGCAGTGTTTTCAGGAGAGTGCAGAACTCGTAGATGATAATTTTTAGACCCGGAGTGTCGAGGATCCGGGTTCGATTCCCGGGGTTGGCATTTTTCTGGTTTTTTTCTGTGTATTCATGTTTCAGTGAGTTTATAAAAAATATAATTGATAATTTTTTTGTCAGTATGCCGCTAAAGGCTGAGCAAATTGAATTGCAACTTGGGGATTCTTTCTCAGTAGCATTACGGAGATTCCTAACAGAGTAAAAATATAAAAGAAACAAATTGTATCTTAAACAATATAAACAATTTATTGAGGAGTATATTCAACTGGGGCATGCTAAAAAAGTAGACATCAGTTCATATGACATTCAATGTGGGTATGTTTACTTCCTCGCGCACCATGCCGTGTTTAAAAGTACTTTTGTTGATGATGTAATAGCAGGCTCAGACAACATAGATCAACTTATCGAGCTTAAGAATCAGCTGATATTGCTATTACAAAAAGGGAGTTTTATTCTCCATAAGTGGAGTTCTAATGTACCTAAATCACTTGATGGTCTTCCCAAAGACAAAAAGTGTTTTGAAAAGCTTGATATTAATAAAAACAATGTTGTGAAAACTTTAGGCTTGAAGTGTGATGTTTTGAACGATCAACACACATTTACTTGTCCAAGTACCGATTGTACTGAAATTCAAACAAAACGCAAAGTTTTAAGTTTTATAGGAAGGATGTTTGATCCGTTAGGGTTAATTAGCCCAATTATAGTTGTAGCTAAGCTACAAATGCAAAAGTTGTGGTCTATGAATTTGAACTGGGATGCTATACTGCCCCAAGAGCAGCTACAAAGCTGGAATTCATTTTTAGAGAATAAATTCTCTAAAAATGAATTCCATGTCTATGGGAACCATTACTGTTCATAGATGTGCTAACAGTCGAACAAAATTTCAGCAGAATTGGTTGGCTACTCAGATGCCTCAATGAAGGCATTTGGATGTTGCGTTTATTTAAGACTTTTGAATATAGACGGATCTGTCAGCACAAATTTGTTGTGCTCAAAGTCCCGGGTAGCCCCTTTAAATAAAAGTGTAACAATTCCAAGATTGGAATTGAATAGCGCCTTGTTGCTAGTTCAAGTCGCACATAGAGTTCATGCTGTTCTAATAAATTCTCGCTTAAAGTTTACTTATACAGTGATTCTCAAATCACTCTGGCATGGATTAAACCACCAGTAATAAAATCAAACCCATATGTGTCAAACAGAGTCATACAAATTCAAAATTTAACTGAAGGCTATATGTGGTTCTATGTGCCTAGATTTAGCAATCCTGCAGATTTGCTTTCCCGAGGCTGTGATCCAAAGCAATTGCAATCAAACAAGCTCTGGTGGCATGGCCCTAAAGAATTATCTTGCAAAGACTATAAGCACTCAGTACCTGAAATAAAGTTACCCATTGATTCCCTAAAAGATGAAAACATAAGTATCAATGTATGTGGTATAAGTGAAGCAGTAAACGAAGGCACTGACTCAATAAGTTTTATTAATAAATATTCTGATCTTGGCAAGCTACAAAGGGTAATCTCATATGTGTTGCGATTTCGGACTAATTGTTTAAAAAATAAACAAAAACAAACAGGTTCTCTTACACCACAGGAGCTTCATAATGTTTTACTAATCATTGTAGCTTGTGTACAAAGAAAATATTTTCACACGGAAATAGAAGCAATTAAAAAAGGACTTTCAGTAAAGTCAGGTTTGGCTTCTTTATTTCCATTTATAGATAAAGATAATGTTCTACGGCAAGGAGGTAGGCTTCATAATGCCAAAGACATTTCTTACAAAAAAATACATCCTGCTATATTACCCAAATCTTGTCATTTAACAACAATCATTATTCAAAATGATCATAAAAGACTCTTGCATGCAGGGGCAAGGTTAGTTCTGGATTCACTTTCACAGCGATTTTGGCTCATCAATGGCTTATGTCAAGTTAAAAAGGTGGTAAAGCAATGCATTCCTTGTGCCAAGATGAAGGCGAAGGCTGCTCAGCAGCTGATGGGCTCGTTACCGCAGGAAAGACTTGATGCTGTTAGACCATTTCATGTTGTTGGCGTCGATTTTTGCGGGCCATTTAGTGTAAAGGTGTCGCGAATAAGAAAACCACTTTTTGTTTGTTTCACGACAAAAGCGGCCCACATGGAACTAGTTAGTGATCTCAGTACTGAGGCTTTTTTGGCATGCCTCAAAAGATTCATAGCCAGGCGAGGTATGCCTGTTAAAATTTTCTGTGACAATGCTAAGACTTTCAAAGGAGCCTCAAATATATTAAAAGGATTGTACGAACTTTTTAAATCTAAAACTCACATGGATGAAATACAAAATTATTGTCTTCCTAATTATATTCAATTTAAATTCATTCCGAGTTATGCTCCAGAGTTCGGAGGATTGTGGGAGGCTGGTGTCAAGAGTTTTAAGCATCATTTTAAAAGAATAGTCGGAAATATTTCATTAACCTTTGAAGACTTATGTACGGTCATTACTGAAATTGAAGCAATTTTAAATTAGAGGCCCCTGCTATCCTTAACCTCCGATACATCATGTTATGAATACCTCACGCCTGGCCTTTTCCTCATAGGTACAGCCATGATGAACTACCCTGAGGTTGATTTGTCAGATAAACTTATTGATAGACTTAAATTTTGGAATATGTTAAGTAAAATTAAACAAGACTTCTGGAAAGTCTGGTCGAGGGATTATCTTACACAACTACAAAGTAGACCAAAATGGAAGCAAGTACATAATAACTTACAGGTAGGAGACCTAGTCAACAAGCTAAGATTTGAATACATGGAAAAAATTCGGCCTTTCCTCTATGTCCAATCGTGGTGTAGGGGAAAAGCACACGACCCGGAGTGTCGAGGATCCGGGTTCGATTCCCGGGGTTGGCATTTTTCTGGTTTTTTTCTGTGTATTCATGTTTCAGTGAGTTTATAAAAAATATAATTGATATTCACGGGAAAACCGTAAAAATAAAAAATTGGGAGAAAAAATACAAAAAGATACTCCTACTGAGATCATGAATTGATTGCTTTAGTGCGCCATCTCGTTGTTGAGCCTGGGTAAACTGATAAGTTTCGAAAGGGTGCGTTGTTTTCGGTTTACGAAGTAATCGCATAGATGGCGCTAGTCACTGCAAAAAGTGATAAAAACAAGCTAAGATTTGAATACATGGAAAAAATTCGGCCTTTCCTCTATGTCCAATCGTGGTGTAGGGGAAAAGCACACGACCCGGAGTGTCGAGGATCCGGGTTCGATTCCCGGGGTTGGCATTTTTCTGGTTTTTTTCTGTGTATTCATGTTTCAGTGAGTTTATAAAAAATATAATTCAATGATATGATAAATATTTACGGCTTAAAAGTAACACACTATTAAATATAATTAAGATATATGAGAATATGATGGAGTCTTACGGTAGTTTCATGTTAAAAATAACTAAGCCTTATTTGAGCGTCGTTTCTTTTTAGTGGTATTAAGTTTGCAAACAGTCATGCTAGCCATTAGCTCCGTTGTTTCTTCGGAATCAACAACCATGTCTTTTTACAACGCAAAATGCAATTAAGTAGGTACTTTGGACTTACATAGTTTTTTTTTCTAAGATGTGGCAAAAATAATCAAAACTCGTAAGCAACTAGGTAATATTATTTGTCACAGAACTATATCGGGATAGAAGGAAAGAGCGTATGTACCTCGCGTGCTGAAAAGAAGGGCTGAGAACTTCATTACCCGTTCCAGCTCCCGACCGCTTTTCGTGTTCGAATTCAGGCTTTAAAAACAAAATACGTTGTTAATCAAACACCACCACAAAATTTGGAGCTACGTAAAATCAAAACACCTACTTACCCAATCAAAAGTTCATCGATTTGTATGGAAATCGAGCGTGTTACCCATACGAATCAATGAACTCTTTCATTCTATCCCGATATAGTTCTGTGTTATTTGGGGTTTTTGTTTTATAGTACACTAGCTGTTGCCCGCGACTTCGTCCACGTAGATTTTGGTTATCGCTATCCCGCGGGAACTATATAATTTTCCCGAATAAAAAGTAGCCTATGTTATTCCTCAATATTCAAACTATCTTCTTACCGAATTTCATCTAGATTGGTGCAGTGGTTTTCCCGTGAAGTGGTAACAGACAGACAGAGAGACAGAGTTACTTTCGCATTTATAATATTAGTTAGGATGTGAACATAATTTAACTATATAACTATAGAACTAGCCTAATTTAATTTATCGTGTGCCTGAGTTTGACTCCATGCTTGCGAAAAGTTTTTGATTTTCTATCCTACCTTAAGTTCATCCTACCTTTAAATTAAAAATATCGTGTTTGGTTTATCATTATTTACGCTGTAAAGCTGAATTATATGATGAATTTTACATGCATTTGTCATTAATATTTTGTCATAATAATACCAATTACTAACATTGTTTTCCATTAATATTGAGGATAGGTACATATTCTTTTGTCAAACGGAGGTGAAGGTGACGCAGGTCAGGTGTGATCATGTTTGAGATAAATAAATATGCGTAAGCAACCGTTTTTACTTTCAGCGGTTAAGGCTAATCACCAGCTTTGGATTTTTCGTGGATTTAAATAAACGCTGGTATATCCGAGGACAAAGTGAAATAGTACTTTTTAATATAAGTGCGGAACGGTACGGTGCGGTACCTATGTCATTTGGCACGAGTCCCGAGGTGTCTTGTCTAGGCCCGAGCCGCTAGACGAGGTTCGAGATTCGGGGCGAGCGAAAATGACCCTTCCGCACGTGTACCAAACGACGTTTTTAGTAAAACTTGTTCGTAAAATACACCTTCCCGCATGATACATAGAGCTACAATAGGTACCACTTTTTAAGTAATTACATTAAAAAGTATGTTTTATGTCCAATCTGATATTTTTTTATGTGATGGAAAAAGTTCACGTGTTCAATAATGTACTAAATAGGAGAGGAAGAGTTTAATTATGCATCAATAAACATGTGGCCACCATTTCATATTAGTACATGATTATACTTAAAATTATAACTATATTTATCTATGATTAAATAAACATTATTACACATAAATACATACTACATACATCAGTAGAAATAGCTTTCTTTATATATAAATAAATAAATATTACCGTATTAATACTAACTAAATATTTGTCGTATCGTGTTACGTCACGCGCGCCGGCCGTGCTATGGACACTCGATTGCGCGAGGAATAAGTATTGTTACCAAGCAGCCGCGCGTCCGCCGCCCGACGCGGCGACGCGCCAGTCACGATTCGACCGTCGCACGCGCAACCCGTGTCGCTTTGCTTGCCTTCCTACTTACGCGCGCATTGTTTCTGTACCTAACATCTATCCCTTCTGTTTCTACGCTGTGTTCTTTCCTGTTTATCTTTCTGTATATGTGCCTTCTGACTTTCTGTGAATGTGTTTATGTACCTACTATTGTGCTTCGAACCTTATTAAACGTTAAGTGAACTCTGCTTTTCCTCTTTTGATTACGGAACCCTTGGACTCTCAAAAAGGTACGTCCGAAATGCCTGGTTCCCACACTGGTGACCCCGAGCACGTTCAATCTGGAAAGACTAGCGGCGCCGGCGACAACCAACCGCCACACGATGACTCAAACAGAGAGCGCGTTTCCACTGCACCCGAGATTTGCCGTGTCGGTGTGCGCGTACCACCATTTTGGCCGGAGAAACCAGCAATTTGGTTTGCCCAAATTGAAGCTCAATTTGCGATATCGCGAATCACTGATGACTCAACAAAATTTTGTTATGTCATAGCGCAACTGGAAAATCAATATGCGGCACAAGTGGAAAATATAATAGTAAACCCACCGGCAACGGGCAAGTACCAGCGACTTAAAACCGAACTAATAAAGCGCCTGTCAGTACCCCGTCAAGCTGAAGTAAATCAACTTTTGAGACACGAAGAGCTCGGTGATCGTAGGCCTTCGCAGTTCATGCGTCACATGCAAAGCTTGGCTGGTCCCTCGTTTCCGGAAGACATACTTAAGACTATGTGGATCAGCCGCCTCCCTTCTTCCATGCAAACCACCCTCATATCTCAAGACACCCTACCTTTGGACCTACTAGCGGAAATGGCTGACAAAATTTACGACATCGCGCCTTCAACCCCCCAAGTAGCAGCCACTTCAACTGCCCCATCCACGTCAAAAGCAGAATCTACACTGGATGTAATGGCGCAGCAGATGGCAGAACTAACCAAGCAGGTGTGCGCCCTAACCACAAGAGGCCGCCAACGATCTCACTCTCGTTCTCGAGTCCAGCGTCCGCGTCGCCAGCAAAGTCCGTCGCCTTCCAGGAATAAACGGTCCCGCTCCAACTACGCCAAGTTCCCGACATGCTGGTACCATTATAAATTTGGCAGCCGGGCTAAACGATGCATCAAGCCCTGCGATTACACCCCGGGAAACGGGCAAGGCAGTCGATAATGGCGACTCACGATTGCCGAATAAATACTGGTCGCCTGTTTGTCACCGACTGCAGATCGAAGCTACAATTCCTGGTCGACACTGGAAGTGACCTGTGTGTTTTCCCCCGATCAGCGCTTCGAGAACGACGAACGAAGACCAGCTATCAATTGTGCGCGGCTAACGGAACACCTATTGACACTTACGGTTATGTGCAGTTTAATCTCGATTTTGGCCTTCGTCGGGACTTTTTGTGGCGATTTTTAGTGGCTGATGTAACTAAGGCCATTATTGGCGTAGATTTCCTTTCATATTATAGCTTACTTGTAGACATTCGCAGCCAACGATTAATTGATCAGACAACAAATATATCAACCATGGCTTGTGTCGCATCATCAGAAATCGCAATTTCGAGCGTTAAAATCGTGACTGGTGATAGTGTATATCACAAAATCTTGTCAGAATTTCCGGAAATAACACGGCCGGCAGGTACACCACACAACATAAAACATAAAACCTTACATCACATACGTACCACACCAGGCCCCCCAGTCTCTTGTTCACCCCGCAGGTTAGCCCCCGACAAATATAAGATCGCTAAATTAGAGTTCGACGCAATGTTATCATCCGGTACAGCTCGGTCATCCGACAGCCCTTGGGCATCGCCACTACACCTCGCGCCAAAAAAAGACAACGGGTGGCGTCCCTGCGGCGACTACAGGCAACTTAATTCCAGGACCGTCCCAGATAAGTACCCAATTCGACACATCCAAGATTTTGCTCACAATTTGTCTGGTTGTAAAATATTCTCCACTCTAGACCTTGTAAAAGCTTACAACTCAGTACCAGTGCATGAACCGGATATACCGAAGACCGCCATTACCACCCCCTTCGGTCTCTTTGAATTCCCCTTCATGACATTTGGGTTAAGGAACGCGGGACAAACCTTTCAAAGATTTGTCGACGAGATGACTCGAGGCCTAGATTTCTGCTACCCCTATTTGGACGACTTTTTAATATTTTCTAAAACCGAAAAAGAACATAAAGATCACCTCCGCCAAATTTTTCGCAGAATGAGGGACTACGGAGTGCTCATAAATACGGCAAAATGCACATTCGGAGCCTCAGATGTTAAGTTTTTAGGATACTACATATCTGAACGCGGCACCAAACCCCTTGAAGAAAAGGTACAGGCTATCAAAGAGTTTCCAGTTCCGAAAAATGTCAAGCAGCTTAGGAGATTTTTAGGCATGATCAATTTTTATCGTCGATTTTTGCCCAACGCAGCGCAAATTCAAGCGCCTCTCAATGCTTTGCTGGCGGGCTCAGTCAAGGCTTCCCAGCCTGTGCATATAGCGGGAGACTCATTAAGGGCCTACGAGGACTGCAAAAATAATCTTTGTGAAGCAGCTTTACTGGCCCATCCAGATTCAAAAGCAAAACTAGGGCTTGTTACGGACGCGTCAGACTTGGCCATTGGGGGTGTCTTGCAACAACTGAAGGACGGGATTTGGCAGCCACTAGCGTTTTTCTCGCGAAAACTTTGTCCGTCTCAACAGAAGTACTCCCCTTATGATAGGGAGCTCCTTGCAATTTATGAAGGCATACGACATTTTCGGCATATGCTAGAGGCTCGCCATTTCACTGTCTACACCGATCACAAGCCATTATGTCACGCATTTAATGAACGCAAGAACAACTGCTCGCCACGTCAACACAGACACCTCGACTTTGTTTCACAGTTCACAACTGATATTCAACACATCGCAGGCAAAGACAACGTAGTCGCCGATGCACTTTCACGAATTGACGCACTGCAATCACCGATCGACTTGGAAACCTTAGCTAAAACACAAAATTCTGATGTTGAATTGCAACATTATCTTCAGGCTAATTCCTCGCTTCGAATTAAAAAAATGAATATCCCCGGTAGTCGATATGAACTATACTGCGACGTCAGTACAACGACTCCCAGGCCATTCGTTCCTACTCCACTACGAAGACAGGTATTTAACAGCCTACATTCATTAAGCCACCCCGGTGCCAACGCCAGCGCTAAACTCGTTTCACAACGTTTTGTTTGGCCGCTGATTAGAAAAGATTGCCGTGAGTGGGCTCAGGCATGCTTAGCCTGTCAGAAATCGAAGGTAAATCGACATGTATCTTCTCCTATAGGTACCCTCGAATTACCTGAAGCGCGTTTTAAGCAGGTGCACATAGATCTCATTGGACCCATGCCACCTTCTTGTGGATACCGGTACTGTTTGACCGCGGTGGACCGTTTCACGCGATGGCCCGAGGTCGTACCTATCGCCGATATCACTGCGGAAACGGTTGTCAAAGCCTTCGTGTCAACCTGGGTCACCCGATTCGGCTGTCCCTCAGATATCGTCACTGATCGCGGTAAACAGTTTGAATCAGTTATTTTTCAACACCTATCAAAAACAATAGGATTTAAACACCGCAGGACAACTGCTTACCATCCTCAGTGCAACGGGCTCGTAGAGAGATTTCACCGCCAATTGAAAGCCGCCATAATGTGCCACGCCGATGGCAACTGGAGCGAGTCGCTGCCTTTCATCTTACTTGGCGTGAGAAGTGCTTTCAAAGACGACCTTCAGGCATCTTCAGCCGAACTCCTTTATGGCGAACCCCTCCGTCTTCCAGGCCAGTTCTTCGGAGAAAAGCAAGACCACCTCACAACCGATATTACGGATTTTTCTGCGCGCATGAAATATTTTGCAGAAAAATTACAACCAGTACCGACGTCAAATCACAACAAACAAAAAACCTTCGTTTATAAAGATTTGGCAACCTGTACCCACATCTTTCTGCGAGAAGACGCGTTACGAGGTTCCCTACAACCGGCATATACTGGACCGTATGAGGTACTGACTAGGAGTGACAAACTATTTAAAATAAGAGCCAAAGGAAGAGATGTCACTGTGTCAATAGACCGTATTAAGCCTGCCTATATCATATACGAGAACATCGAAAACCCGGACCCAAATACAACCACTCGGACTTGCCCTAAAATGGTAACGCGGTCAGGACGCCACATACATATTCCAAATTATTATCGCCCTTAGATAAGGTCTTTGGGGGGGAGTGATGTGGCCACCATTTCATATTAGTACATGATTATACTTAAAATTATAACTATATTTATCTATGATTAAATAAACATTATTACACATAAATACATACTACATACATCAGTAGAAATAGCTTTCTTTATATATAAATAAATAAATATTACCGTATTAATACTAACTAAATATTTGTCGTATCGTGTTACGTCACGCGCGCCGGCCGTGCTATGGACACTCGATTGCGCGAGGAATAAGTATTGTTACCAAGCAGCCGCGCGTCCGCCGCCCGACGCGGCGACGCGCCAGTCACGATTCGACCGTCGCACGCGCAACCCGTGTCGCTTTGCTTGCCTTCCTACTTACGCGCGCATTGTTTCTGTACCTAACATCTATCCCTTCTGTTTCTACGCTGTGTTCTTTCCTGTTTATCTTTCTGTATATGTGCCTTCTGACTTTCTGTGAATGTGTTTATGTACCTACTATTGTGCTTCGAACCTTATTAAACGTTAAGTGAACTCTGCTTTTCCTCTTTTGATTACGGAACCCTTGGACTCTCAAAAAGGTACGTCCGAAATGCCTGGTTCCCACAAACACAATTAAAAGGATTTTTAACTAAATTAAACCACCCCGCAACATTCCTGGCGCAAAGGTGGCCAACACGCTTGCCGCGCAGACCGGCGATGGACAGCCGACAGCCTTTGTACCAGGAACGATTCGGAGCGAGAGTCAAATCCCCATTCACGCAAACATGTACTAAAATACTAAAATTTACAGGTCACTTAAGAATAATTTACAGAAGAGTTAGTCAGCGTCAAAAGTAGCTTGCCCGGAACACATTTTGTCAGTCATGTATGACCGGCCAGGTCTCCATTTCACCAACATTACAAATGTCAGTTTACAATGATAATTCGGTGTAAATTGCTGACTTGAAGAGTTTTTGTTGTAGTACGCCTCATATTGACAACGAAATGTAGATCGAGTTGTAAGTAAGTAAACGCTTTACTGTACAGAAAATACAGAAATAAATACAAATCGTTACAATCTGACATTTGTAACGTTGGTAAAATAGGGGCCGGCTGCAGAGCGACGTAGTACCAAAGTAACAAGCACTTAGGTATAGAAACTTGACTTGACATATTTGATTTGCTGCAAAGTATTTAAAAGCTAATACCTATTTCGTTACATTTATGCACTGCCACTTAACGCTAAAACGCAGACGTAATTTTCGAATTTTCACGACAAAAATCTGTCGTTTAAAGTATTTTAAAATATACACAATATGACCGTGTATTTAACCTTTTCAACGCCAAGAGCCATTAAAGTGGTCGAGTGCTGTCGTGCCCACCACGCCAACAACCCATAAAAAGGTCGGAATAAAGTTGTACTTTGATCATGAATAAAATCTATTATGACCTGCTTTGCTTTATTTTTACTGGCTTAAATTTTACATTAATTCATGTTTTGTTCCTTATAAGAAAGGACGAATGTTTGGACAGCTCAAAATGTGAAAATTTCGGGATTATTCTTTGGATATGATTTGACGCAATAATGTCAGTGTCCCATACGCCAACAGCCCATAAAGTAGTCGCTAGTGCTGTCGCCGGATCTGTATTATTTATATTTGATTTTTGTGAAAATATTGTTACGATGGTGTCTTTTCCAATAATTGTAACCCTATCTATTTTATAACATTAATAAAATCATCGTCTTAGCATATAAATCTACTGAAACGAAATTTAAGCCTAATAATTACAATTTACTGACATTGATCTGTCGATATAAAAATATATCTGTATAGCGTAACAGTCACTTCTCTATAATCGTGGGAAATTATAGTTGCTTATACGCCAACAACCACTTTAGAGGCTAGCCTATGACGTCATTGACGGTAAATAGTCTGTACTAGTGATGGCATAGTGGTGTAAATAAGAAACAAAATTAGTAAAATGGAAAGGTCTTGTAAGAGATTGATTAAGATTATAGTATTGGCAACACTGATGGTGAGATAAACAGAGTGAGAGACGTGTTGTATGAAAAACTATTGTAATAAAATAAGAAGCTATTAATAAAAGTACATTGATTCACTCTAAGTGTTTACTTATTTACGTGGCGCAGCAAGGAAACGAGCAGAACAGGTACTTATTTGAGAAAAGTTAAAGGCTAGAAATAGAAAATGGAAACGCTAAAGCCGCCTCCGCCATTGTCGCTACAAGGAGATTCTGCAGAAAATTTTAAAAGATGGCTACAAAGATTTAAAATCTATCAAAGAATCTGGACGATGACAGTAAAATTGCCTTGCTTCTTCATTGCATAGGCGAGGAATGCATTGAAATCTATAATAATTTTGACACAGAGGCAATCACAACTTATGAGGAGCTAGTAGAACAGTTCTCGAATTACTTCTTGCCACTGAGCAATGAGAGCATTAATAGAAATGTATTTTCCGCCGCAAAATGAATGAAGGTGAAACCTTCGACGAGTATGTTAACACGTTGAGAACTTTAAGTTCTAATTGCAATTTTGGAACACTACGGGGCAGCTTAATAAAAAATCAAATAATAAGAGGTATCAAAAAGAAAAATATAGTAGAGCGATTACTAAAAGAGTCTGAACTCGACCTACCAAAATGTATCAAAATATAGTATAGTATGTATAGTCATATGTATATACAGAAAAACAAATAGAACAATTTGATGTGGAAGAGGAAACAGTCAGTGTTGTAAAAAGGCAAGAAAGAAGAGGTTATACAAAAGTAAACACAGAGCCAGATAGGAGCCAAGATGCTTTTAGGAATCAACAGGGATCGTCATTCAGCAAAACTCATTGTCAAAGGTGCGGGTATACTCATGGTTTTAAGTGTCCGGCATTTAACCAGATCTGTAAGAAGTGTCATAAATATGGACACTATGGAAAAATGTGTAGAAATGTAAAAAGTGTAAAGGTGGTAGATCAGTCATCAGATGATAGCGATATTGTGTTGGGTATGGTTCAAGTCAATGGTATAAAAAGAGAATTATGTGAGTCCATACAAATAAATGATCAGATCATAGACTTTAAATTAGACACAGGTGCAGATTGTAACGTATTACCATTAAATTCTATTAAAAGGATGGGTTTGAAAAACAAAATGATAAAAATTCAAAACAACTTGCATAACTATGATGGATCAAAAATAAATTGTGTAGGAAAAATACAACTAACTGGGTATTTTATGAATAACAAACAATTCAAATTGGAATTTCATGTGGTGGATACACCTCATCCAATTGTAACGGTGTTAGGTCATAGTGTAATATTAAGAGAAAAATTGATGAAAAGGAAATATTTAAACTGTCTGTCTGTCTGACTGTTTGTCAAGACCCTTTTTCTCTGGAGCGCGTGGAGGTAGCACGCTGAAATTAATATCAAATACTCAACCCTGCAGTGTGTACTCAAAGCTGTGAAAAATCAAACTTCTAAGTCAACGCAACCAATACAGTCATGAAAAAGGTTGTTTCCATGCAAATTGCCGTACTGTGGAAACCTAAAGGGTACTTTCAGAGTTGTCTTAGAAACTTTAAATTTGGTATGAAAGTAGCTCTTACAGCACATCCACACAGAAAAATTTCAAAATCTGATTTTTTTGTGTCTCTCTATATATGTCACAGACCAATATAAAATGACCCCACACTGCGTAATTTTTTTTTTCATGGGACAATTGACTCCAATTGACCTAGTCCCAAACTAGCCAAAGCCTGTACTATGGGTACTAGACAACGGATAAACATACTTTATATAGATAAACATATACTATATATATTATAAACACCCAAAACATTTTTTTTACATAAATCTAGCTTGCTATAAAATAATGTTGTTGGAAATGCTTATTATTTTTCATATTATAGTGATCAATAACTTCTCGAAAAAAATAATTACTGTAATTATGACAATGAGAACTCCTTTGTCCATTAAATGTTTTCCAATCAGTTTCCGATGAGTTGATGACTCAATAGTAAACCAATTAGATGGCATGGGAAATCCTGCTAACTGAGTTTGTCCATCGCTGACGTTTATGGGATTTTATAAGGCTCCACGAATATTCTATGCTATGTAGGTAGGTACGGTAGTAGTATTTTTTTAGACGTAATGAAAACGGGATTTTATTAAGGTTATGTCTGATGCAAATGGGGTTGTCTATTTTTTTGCAATGTATTGTAAATCGAAAACCATTTCGAGATTAATGCTTTCTGAATTGATTTCGGTATTTTTTTCATTTTAATATGATGTAATTAATTTAATATACTTATACAGAATAAGCAATGACCTTCGTTTGTCCTTCACAGCTATTGACAACTATGACATAGCGGTCCGAATTGTACTTTATTGGCGTGAGTACAATAATTCATCACTATTTAAGTACCCGCGTTTTATGCTGCTAAGTTCGATTTGGACTAGTAACTAGACAGTAACTGTCAATAGTTCAGTGACAGTGACAATGACAGTTTAACGATTCACCGCGGATAAAAACGGAACTAAAGCAGGGTCTCAACATACGCTTAATGATACATTCATGGAATAAGCAGCTGTGTGGAAGAGCTAGACACATCTCTGACGTCATCCGCCTAAATAATTTCAATAAATAATAAAAAAATAAGGAGTGATTTATATGAGAAAATAGCGAAACTGGTTTCTTATAATCGAGTTTTCTGTACAATAAAAATGTAAAAAGCATTGGTATTTTTTTTCAGACAACCCCAATTCACCGCGAATCATTTAAAACTTGTTTTTTTTACTAAAACTTAGGGCCTTAGATAAGTTATAACTTATATTTAACAAATTAATGTCATGCCATCTCTGTTAGTCCTAAGAAAATAAACAGAGACGGTATGACAGATATCTCTCACCCCGGCACTATTATGTATTCTGTGCCCCGGCTGCACACACTCCTCGAGGCCCGCATGTCGTCTCTTTCGAGCCTAATAATATAACTCAGAAAAGGATGGCATGCTTGCCGAGGTCAGATAATATTTATTTTAGGGGGTGAAACAGCCGGTTAGTGTTTTAGTTGTGACTAGCTTATGCCCCGCGGCTTTGCCCCCGTGAAATATTTCAAAATGGGCTAGTTCCCTATGCAGTGGGAATTTCGAAAAATCCCTTCTTAGTGCACCTCTTGGATACTCAAGGTACATGTTTGCCAAATTTCAACTCTAGATCCAGTGGTTTAGGCTGCGCGTTGTCTGTCAGTCAGTCATGGTACTGTTTTATAGGTATATACTAGCTTATTCCCCGCGGCTTTGCCCCCGTGAAATACATCAAAATGGGCTAGTTCCCTATCCCGTGGGAATTTTGAAAAATCCCTTCTTAGTGCACCTCTAGGATACTCAAGGTATATGTCTGCCAAATTTCAAGTCTCTTGGTCCAGTGGTTTAGGCTGTGCGTTGTCTGTCAGTCAGTCAGTCAGTCAGTCACGGTCTTCTTTTATAGGTATAGATAGAAGATAGATAGCTTATGCCCCGCGGCTTTGCCCCCATGAAATACTTCAAAATGGGCTAGTTCCCTATCCCGTGGGAATTTCGAAAAATCCCTTCTTAGTGCACCTCTAGGATACTCAAGGTATATGTCTGCCAAATTTCAAGTCTCTAGGTCGAGTGGTTTAGCCTGTGAGTTGTCTGTCAGTCAGTCAGTCAGTCAGTCAGTCAGTCACGGTCTTCCTTTATAGGTATAGATAGATGAGATTTGCACGTGACAGCAAAATTAAAAGTTAAAAAACCGGCCAAGTGCGAGTCGGACTCGCGCACGAGGGTTCCGTGGAAAGATTTTAACGCTTTTCCCCAGTGTTTTAAGAAGTCCAGTGTTAGCCGAGCCCTGCTCCTAAGCAAAATGTACGCAGTGTGGGGTCAACCCTTCCTTGAAACACCAAATTTCAAGTTACTAGGACAACTGGAAGTACCCTTTAGGTTTCCGAGGTACGACAATTTGTATGGAAACAGCCTTTTTCTCAAATATGTAATGAAATATTGACGTCACGTTCCAAAAAACCAGCCGGGAAGTGTCACGTTGCCGGCGCGGTTAGGTGAGGTGTATAGGAAATGGAATTGCATACAAACTTCCCGGCCTAGGCCAGCAAGATGCTCTTTTGTAATTTTCATTTCACTATATTTGTGACATAGCATCAAGGCGTTCAGCCATTAAAAAAAAACTATAAGCCATGGTTCGTTATGACATTCTGCCACTATGCCTATTAAAAAATGATTAAAAACCACAATAAAAATTGCTTGCTACATTTTGTAGTTTTATTTGTATAAAATCGACATGAACATAACTAATAACACATTATTAATAAATTCCAATAATATTAACAAGCAAAATTAAAATATTTTCATTTAAATATTAGCGGTAAAAATGTCTACTCAAACCGAGAAAAAAAAAGTTACCTACTTAATAATTTAAGAGTCAAAGTTGACAACTTTTTTTTTAATTATTTCTCCAATAAGGGACAGGCAAGAGACACTAAGTCCATACAGCCAAGTGTAATGTATTTTTGTTTCTTTTTTATTTCATCGCATGTTTGAGAAAAGTACTATACACACCTCGGCGTGAAAAGCGGTTGCTAGCCTCTTAAGTATCCGACCTCGCTACGCTCGGCTCTCTAAGTACTCGGCCGGCAACCTCTTACTTCCCGGCCTCTGTAGTAATGTACTATTTAATGACTGTATCTTTTGATTGCGTTGACTTAGAAGGTTGATGTTTTCACAGCTTCTAGGGACCGCAGGCTTGAGTATTTGATATTAAGGCGCTGTGTATAGACAATCTTTAGGTATTTGCGGGGGTGAAGCAGGGGACATGGCGCACGAGTAGCCGCGCTGACCTTGCGCTGCCCGCGCCGCGCAACTCGCCGAGCGCCGACGTCCTTATTCTGTCGGCATCCTAATTCTGGTTGTTATGTTACATACCAAATTCGACTCTGTTTTTTTACTTTATTCTGTAAAATATTCTACTTGATCTTCCAAATACTTTAGTATTGAATGAAATAAAGTTTCGTGTTGAAATAAATAGGCTTTTAAGCGATAAGACCGCCTATTGTCTACCATACCTGTTTTTCTGTAATCTCCTTGTACCTACAACAATTACCTAAAAAGAGAAAAACTAGCTCAGTATATAAGTAGGTTATACATAGGTCGCTTGAATATTATTTGTAGTGCAGGCGGGGGCATGTTTCATTTTCGTTTGCCCCCGCCTGCACTCCTAATAATATTGAAGCGACCTATCTATAACCTACTTATAATGAGCTAGTTTTTCTCTTTTTAGTTAATTGTTTTTGCAGTCGGGTTTTTTGTTTTTAAATAATTTTGTTTTATTTAATGCTTTTTAGTCATATAAACTGAAAATGTTTACGAACCAACTTTAAACAGTAGTAAATCCTAAACGGTCAGTGAAAATGAAAATAGAGTAGCATACCGGATGAAAGTACTATCTATGACACTGTAACTACCCGTCATACCTAGATAATGACACCGATATCGATTTTGAACAAAAAAGTTTGTCCGCCATCTTGGATTTGAAAATGGGTGTCATTTTCGTAATCAGCACCCCTGAAAACATAGAAATTGACACCCATATCGATTTTTAACAAAAAAGTGGGTCCGCCATCTTGGGTTTCAAAATGGGTGTCATTTTCGTAACCAGCACCCCTGAAACATAAAAAATGACACCCATATCGATTTGGAACAAAAAAATGGGTCCGCCATCTTGGATTTTAAAATGGGTGTCATTTTCGTAATCAGCACCCCTGAAAACATAGAAATTGACACCCATATCGATTTTTAACAAAAAAGTGGGTCCGCCATCTTGGGTTTCAAAATGGGTGTCATTTTCGTAACCAGCACCCCTGAAAACAAAAAAAATGACACCCATATCGATTTGGAACAAAAAAATGTGTCCGCCATCTTAGATTTGAAAATGGGTGTCATTTTCGTAATCAGCACCCCTGAAAATATAGAAATTGACACCCATATTGATTTTTAACAAAAAAATGGGTTCGCCATCTTGGATTTGAAAATGGGTGTCATTTTCGTAACCAGCACCCCTGAAAACATAAAAAATGACACCCATATCGATTTGGAACAAAAAAATGTGTCCACCATCTTAGATTTCAAAATGGGTGTCATTTTCGTAATCAGCACCCCTGAAAATATAGAAATTGACACCCATATTGATTTTTAACAAAAAAATGGGTCCGCCATCTTGGATTTTAAAATGGGTGTCATTTTCGTAATCAGCACCCCTGAAAACATAGAAATTGACACCCATATCCATTTTTAACAAAAAAATGGGTCCGCCATCTTGGATTTTAAAATGGGTGTCATTTTCGTAATCCCCAGTGTTTTAAGTAGTCCAGTGTAAGCCGAGCCCTGCTCCTAAGCAAAATGTACGCAGTGTAGGGTCAACTTACATCTGCGAAATCTACAGAGGGACGGATTTTGAACAAAAACATGTGTCCGCCATTTTGGATTTGAAAACGGATTTTTTTTTGTCTACACAGAAACAAAACAGTTAGTGTAAGTTTAAATTTAAAATCAGAGATATGTGGCACCCCTTGTGTCGGCATTTACGCAAACATCAAAGGCGTCGGACCACTGGTAGGTATAAGATCTTTACACTTTGGTACAAGGCTTTGCCCAGTTTGGGATTACGTCAATTGGTGTAAAATTGTCCCATGATATTTACCTATTTACGCCGATTTTGTACATAATGAGTAGGTAGTTTTTACAAGCAAACAAATATATTGATATAATACTGAGATTTGTGAGCGTGAGATGAGACTCAAGACATATTACTAAAATTGAGGTAGGTAGGTATGGTAGTAACTCACTGTTTTCGTAATCTTATATTTCCGATGTGTTCCCGTTGTTCATGAAAGCGTTGTCTTTTTCTCTGCACTTTTTTCCACTGCGGTTACCCATTTTATCTGTTGTCTAATACAATTTTTGCACGCCAGCAAACGAAACACAGAACCGTCGTTGACAGTGGTCGCTGGCGTACTGTGCCCTAAGCACGACTTGTCGAATCCTACGTCACGTTAAATCGAATAGTAAACTATAATGAGTTTGTATGACGTTTGGAACAGCGCCCGCCTGTGAGCGTATTTGGAACTAAAATTTAGTATGAGATTTCTCGATCTCGATACGATAACCGTAACGTAACGCAGGATTCGACAAGTCGTGCTTAGGGCACTGAACGGCCAACAGAAGGGCGGCCGCTATGATGCGACGCCGCGCGTTAGCCGATTTTAGGGAAAAAAAATGCTAAAAATTATAAATTCAACGTATTGAAAAAGTGGTATACATAAAACTAGACTTGCTAAAAAGCTATGTAACTAAATAAGTTTCGTTTCAATGTTTATACTGGTTTTTGAGATATTTGGAAAATAAAAAACAAATAGCATGTTTTTCAAAAATAAAATCTATCGAGAATTTTTTTAGTAATCGTGTTTTCGCGTTAACAGAAAACTAGCTAATGAACTGAAGACATACATATAAAAAAATCACTGTTCAGATAATTAAGTAAGTATTTTATCTATAATTTCTAAAATGACACTTTGGCTACACACAGCGCCTTAATTTCAGCATGCTACTTGCATGCTTTCTCCACGCGTTCCAGAGAAAAAGGGTCTTGACACACAGACAGACAGACGGACAACAAAGTGATCGTATAAGTATTCCGTTTTTTCCTTTTGAGGTACGGAATCTTAAAAATAACAGTTACTTTCTAAGTAGTTACTTCTGTCGATGGCAATATTCTGGTCGCCAACAAATACCAGCGGATACGAGGACGGTTCGGAGCGCCTAGTGTAATCAACCGTTGATTAATCAACCTGTCTGACCGTCACGGTCAAAAATACGTCTCGATCACGTTCGTGTTTAAGTCTGAATTACTATGTGAAAATTTGCAGCGCCACTAGTGGCACGTATCGAGAATAAACTATTCACTGTTCACACTTTAAAGAGCAAACGTGTTCGAGACGTATTTTTTGCCTGTCGATTACACTAGGCGCTCAGAGCGTGTAGTGTTTATCGTCGACCAAAAATACGTCACGATCGCGTTTGCGTTACGGGTGTCAAATAGTATGAGAATTGTTCGTTGTCGATACATGCTACTAGTGCCGCTACTAATGTGCCCATAGTAATTCAGACAAACACGAACGCGATCGAGACGTTTTTTTTTTGCGAGACGATTACACTAGAGGCTCAGGCCCCTATTTCACCATCATTACAATGTCAATTTTATGTGACAATTCGAACCATATTTCTTTGAAAATACGAAGCGCGCTAAAACAAAAGCTCTTCAAGTCAGCGGTGGACACCGAATTGTCATTGAAAACTGACAATTGTAAAGTTGCTGAAATAGGGGCCAGATGAACTTCGAGGCCATGGACGCAACTTTCCGTCGATATAAGGTTGAGGGTGTCTATGGGCAGTGGTGATCACTTATCATCAGGTGACCCACTTGCTCGTTTGCCTTCCTCGTCGTGTATAAATAAAAAAATCGAATAATATACTCACATACTCACATACGCATAATTAATCGTCCACCATTTTTTTCCTTGATTAATGTGAAAACTGTTATTTAAATAAAGAATACTTTTACAATAAATTGTAAAAACAGGGTGAGCGATTAATTGTGCCTGTCAGTATAAATAAATAACTTTGTTTTTCAAAGAAATGCCACTGTATTTCTACAAAGTTTCCCATGTAACATTAAGTAGGTACCTATTAGGAAGTAAGGATGTTACGATTACTTAGTGTGGAACTCAAAGTCGTGTTATTGAATTATAGCATCCAACGTTGCAGCGTCATTTAAGCACCACGCAGATAACTCGTCATTGTAGTTAATTTCCATTGCGTTATCATACTGCTGTCGGAAAACACACCAACATAATTAACCTGTGAAACAGACACAAGAAAAATTAAACCTTTTTGCTGTAGTTCTTATCTTTCATTAGGGATAATGTTTTGCACTATCTTGAGTTAAGTAATTCTAACTGTTATGGTGTGCCACACATAACAGAGGAATGCTTATAATTATTCATTCGATTTCAGAAACCCATCATAAACCAATGCTTTAATAGTTTTTTAACCCCCGACGTAAAAGAGGGGTGTTATAAGTTTGATCTTAGTATCTGTGTATCTGTCTGTAGCATCATAGCTCACAATCGGATAGACCGATTTCGATGCGGTTTTTTTCAATCGAAAGCTAGTTTAATCAAGATGGTTCTCAGCTAAGTTTCATTAAAATCGGTTAACCCGTTTTTTAAATATATTACTTTGAAATGACAATGTCAGGGGTTTTTCAACTTTTCTAAGTTGGTTAGGTTAGGTTCTTATAATTAAGGTCTAAGGTGTTTCAGGGTTGAAACATGATGACGATGAAGTGTCACTATCATTAGCTGTCATTTGATACTTCCACTCAGAAACAGCCGTGAATGCAATGCTGTCACCTTAGTGCATATTTACTTAACACCAGAGAAGTCGCGAAATGGAGTGACCATTAAAATCCGCAATAATTAGGTATGGCGAGGGTCGTAGAGACAGTTTTCAGACACTGATGAAGACAAAAAACTTTGAACTAACTTAGCTCACGCATGAGATACCGTGTGTTAGCGAAATTTTGGAAGTTAATTTTAAGCAATTTAATATACGTACAATAAAAAATATAAGGTCATAATATTTATTACACTTAATTATAATCGAAAGGGATTTATGCACCCCTGAGACTTTATTACGTTTACATGTTCAGTTAAATATTATATTTTCACCGTAGCGCTGAATAAAGTGTCGTTAGCAAGTATCTTTGAAATAAAAAGATCGAAGTGAAATTATTTATTCATGCATGTGGGAAATGGGTTACATTTTGCAGTTACAATAAAATTGCAGTTTTACTGGTAGTGTCACTAAACCCTACCTTTTAAGGTGTACATACATGTACATAGTTACATGGTAATTTAAGATTTCGTAATTAATGTCAAAAACTTCGATAAATAAAACATTAAAAGGAATCATGCAAAAAATCATGAATATATTATAATAACTCCTAACCATGAGAAAATTCTCAACTAAACTCTTAAAAAATTTTGCATTCTGACTCTTAGAATTGTTAGGTAGGTATTTTATTAAATCTTTATGCACATAATATGACAGTTTTTGGAAGTAAGTGATAAATTAACAACAGGCTATGCAACCTATACTTATATTGTGTTCGTACTTTATGGGTGCATGTTAAGATTTTTGTGTTAAGTTTAAGTTAGTTTTGTTCGAATGGAGTCTCGTAATGCACTTTCTGCATTGAAAGTCGGTTATAGCTTAAACTTTAAAAAGCGTTTACTCATTGATCGATTAAAGTAAAAAAAAAAGAATTTTGCAATGTAACGTCCGAGGTAAACTGCACTCTTCCTTAGCAATGGTAATCATTCTGACACTTGAGTTCAGAGTGTGTTGTACCCAGTGCGCGCGCGGATCCTTGACTATCGCAATAATCGTTATCCGTCTAGACGAAGCGCATAAAAGAAAAATTAAAATCTCTATGAAACACAAACTGTGAAATTAACTATTAGGGTTTTTATCATAGCGCAAAGTCGTGCATATTCACCAAAAACTGAAATTACGCAAGCAGCAAAAAATAAGTGCTTTTTTAAAGTTATTATTTATAATTTCTCAGTGTATACTTAAAAGTAATAAAAACAATTGTGATGTCGTGTAACGTGAAAAACTGCGCCGCAAATTCTGTTACTAAACTATGAAAATTTACGATTTTCAGTTTTTACAATAAATAACTCTGTTATTTTATTAAAGTACCTCGACGTTACTACCGTATTGCGGTAATCGTGGTCACGCCCTGAAGGACATAATATAATGTACTGTAATGTACTTTAGACAGTAGGTAAGGTTTTGTCTGTAGAACACAAGTATAGAAAAAATAACTTTAACCACTGTTACCCCATCAAGACAAAATAACGATATTTTAATAATTATTAGACGATCATAGCTGACTGTAGTTGCATAATAATTATACGAAATATTCGTCTTAAAATATTAATATTCATACATAACGCATGTTGTTCGCCTTCATGCATTGAGAGTAGTACGTGGATTTCTTAAAACTAAAAATAAAATATATACATTTTACTAAATTGTTCCCTCATACCGTTACATCATTTAATTCAAAGTTTAGGCATAAGTTGACAATTTGATGCTTGTACGCGTATTTTTACGTTGGGACGACGTTAAAGATGTATTATATATTGTTGGCCCTGGTTGTATTTGTTTGGATCGCGTACTACCAGCTCGAGAAGAGGAAGATAATAGAGCTGTCCAAGAAACTGCCAGGAGACTTGCCCGCGTGGCCGCTGGTCGGACATGCGTACCTGTTGCGGGGCAACGATGAAGGTAATTTGAAAATTTCCTGACTGATATAAATAAATTAATTTTGTAATATGAATGAATATTAGACTTAAGATTACCATGATTCACATGCGTTCGTAAATCCAGTAGGATTTGTACAATGAATATGCTAAATGAAAACAAACAAGAAATGTAAAAAAAAAAACAATCGAACTCGAAGCGATAACTTTAGATCTCTTTCTAGTAACACTGTAACGAAATACGTAACAAAATACCACCCTCTCTTAAATGAATTTTATTACTACACAGCACAGTTTTACAAGAATCATGTCCAATATCCGACATGAGATGGCGCTAACCACCCGTCTATCTATTCAACATTAAACCAAAATATTAATTAAAGCACAAATATTATTAGCTCGAAACCCTCGCTCTTGACCGGTTTTTCAAATTATTTATTTTCCAAGTTATTTCCATGCATGAAATGGTAGTACCAACTATGAAAGTGGTTTGACAATCTCATACATTTCATTACTCCATCGATTGAGTATTGATGTTCACTCTAATTATTGTTAAATACACATATAAAACATAAATCCTGTAAAGGTATAAACCTTTGCAACACGAGCTAACCCAATAGAGGTGTGCAAGATTGCACAACTTTTTACTTTTTGGACCTATTTAGACTTCTATATTTTTTATCTATGGTTTTTTGTATGACTATTCATTACAATTTTGTTTGCATCCAAGACCAGTGCCTATTATTTAATAATCCCAAATAAGAGGTTTTTTACTTTACCAAATAAGGTGTGTTGACCTTCATAATCTACCTTGATATAAATTTAACTGAACTGCATAATACTCTCAGTCAAGAAAGAAAGTCAAGGATAGCGGTGCATTATGCAGTTGATGACATTTGTATTACTCTTTACATAAGGTGCACAACACAATCGACACAGCAGTAAGAACACAAAACAGTAATTAAGTAATTTACAAGCGAAGTATTACAAAATTATTGTCTTGACTGTCAAAGAAATAACGAATAGGTACTTTCTCCGAAAATTAAACGGTGTTGAAGATGAATAGAACATGCGAATAGATTTTCTTTTAAAAATTTCATTATTAGTAGAAGCTTTTTTGCCGATTGTACTTTTTGCTGTCTGTATTGTCATCCGACTTACATATCCATACCAAATTTCAAGTTTATGGAGACGACCCTGGCCTTACCACCAGGATTTCACTACCAGAATATTATATTGTCATTGCAAGATTTCACCCGAACAAACATGCAGTATACATGGCAAGTCTTTTTTTTTACACAACGAGGAAGGCAAACGAGCAAGTTAAATAACAGCTTGTAATAAAAAGGGCCATTGCTCTCTCTGCGTGCAATCAAATTCTTTACATTATTCTTCTTCATTCTTCTTCTTATATGCATGTACTTTCGGGTGTCTTAAGTTTTTCTCAAGTTTTTCTGGGTGCTGGGTTTTGCTGGGCGAAAGTTAGTAAAAAGATAGTTTGAATATTGACGAATAACATATTTATTCGGGAAAATTATATTGTTCCCGCGGGATAGCGATAATCGAAATCTACGTGGACGAAGTCGCGGGCAACAGCTAGTTTGTTTGTAAGTAGGTAATATTATTGTCATGCGTTTTGTTCTGAAGAACTACTATAAATGAAGTAATTCTGCTAATATTATTAAATATGCAGTCAATTAACGGGGATCTAGCAAAACATAACTGCACTCTTCCGCAACTTGTATGGTATAACGAGATAATGTCAGAACATAACATGCATACCAATTAAAGGCAAGAAGTATTTTATGTAAATACGTATTTTTGTATGTAGTCTAGCTAATACATAAAGACTGGTAATGACGCCGCCTAACTCCCTTAGTGCAATCGAGTTCATAAATCACAAATATCTACACATCGACCTTATCGCTAGATAGTATTGGCGTCTTAAGAACTTATGTACATTTGAAAAACTATGCTGTAAGTTGAACAACTTGTACAATGATGTACTGAGAATGAACCGATTTCAAAAAAAGGCAGAGGTTCTCATTTCGTCGCGATGTTTTTTTCTTAGAGTTAAAGTTGCAAGTGCAAGAGGCCGCTGGCTTAACATCATTGGATTATTAGATTGATATAGAATTCTGGTGGTGCGGCTAGGATCGTCTCCACAGGAGGGAACTCTTCAACGTTGAAGAGCCATTAACCGTTACGGTTAATGGCATCGACTTGAAATTTGGTATGGATGTGTAAGTTGAATGACAATACAAGTACGAGGGCTGTTTGATAAGTACCCGTTTATGGAAAAAAATACATTTTTTTTTGGATATATGCATTTATTTTTCTACGTAGTAAACTTTTAACTCTATACATTTCCACTGGTAAAATCCACTGCTTCGACTGTTTTTTCATTTCCGGGGTGTAGTGGTGGACCCACGTTTCGTCCACGGTCACGAAACGACGCAGAAACTCCTTCGGGTTACGTTTGAACACGGCCAAACACTGCTCCGAAGTAGTCAGTCGGTTCCGTTTTTGCTCCTCCGTGAGTAAACGCGGCACCCACCTCGCCGATACTTTCTTCATACCCAATTTTTCTTCTAATATGTGTTGTACCCTCTCGATTGAAACGTTTACAGCATCGACGATTTCTCGAAGTTTAATTCGGCGGTCGGCTAAAACGATATTTTCAATTTTCTTAACCATATCGTCTGTAGTCACCTCAACTGGCCGGCCTGGGCGATCCTCATCAAAGACGGTTGTTCTCCCCCGCTTAAACTCGTTATACCAATATCTGACGGTTGTCATAGAAGGAGCACATTCATGGTAAACCGCTTGCATTCTTACTTTTATTTCATCACATGTTTTTCGTTTCAAAAATAAGAATCTAATTACAGACCGATACTGTTCTTTCTCCATTTTAACAATTTTAAGTTCACGCCTTCACTGAATCGTTGTCAAATGAGAAAAAAAACAAAAGAATGCCATTTTTTTTAATTTTCCCGCCTCTGAAAAATGGCTTAAATAGGTGGTATACTTATTTGCGGCCAGTGATATTAATATATTTAGAAAACGGGTACTTATCAAACAGCCCTCGTATAGGTAAGAATAATTTTGCTTCCCGCTTTGGCACCCATACCAATCATTACATTAAATACAGTTCAGCTATTTATACAAATGCCTCATTGTAATTTTTTTTCATTGTGACTGTAAACTGTAAGTCCACTTGTAAAAAATAAAGTTGTTCCATTTTCTTTCTAATTACAGACAATTATTTACGTGTGCGGCATTCCTGATTGTGCTATTATGTTAATTCTTTACATTTTATAAAACTACCTATGTGTATTTATCTCAATAATTATATGAAAACTATTCAATCGGATAGACAATTAATATGAGGCAATTTGAATTTAATCTACTTACAATATTTAACATTCCTTTTCTGACGGTACTTTACTATTGCACTGTTATCGGACTATCACACGCCATGCCAAATTATAAGAGGAAACACTAGCCTGTAATGTCATGTCATGTCGTAAGTGTCTGGTGCGAAATAAAAGAGTAGAAATTAAATTAAGTGGAACTAAAGAGACAAAGGTACCTGGGCAATATATTATATAGAACAATATTAAATCTATCTAAAAAGATAACATCGTTTTTAATTCGGAAAATAATAATAATAAATAACATTCTCCCAGGATGCACCATTCATAGCCTCTGCCGGTTGACAATACGTATTTAGGAATTATTTTATTTTATTTATAAAACAAACATTACAAGGGTGCTCACTTAGACTTACTTCAACCTCTAGCTGAATTCTTGACGTTCATTAAAACCTTGTATAATACAAAATGAAAACAGGATATTGACTTCGATTACCTTTTCCCGATTTCATTATGTCTTATGCAATTAACCGCGAATCATTTAAAATTGCACCCTGTACACTTAGTATTCATGTTGAGTGATGCAATTTATTTGTTAAAAATTGAATTATTTTCAGCCCATATGAAGACATTTCAGAAAGCTGGTCGTCTGACAATAAATCGTGGAGGAGTGGCATCTTACTGGATTGGCAACCGACTCTACATAAGTAAAAAACTTGTCATAGATAGAAATACTATGAACGAAATTTATTATTTTAGTAGATGCAAAGTTTTTAAAAAAAGCTGTTTTACATACGTATCTGCGCATTACTGTTTCATTTTTAACTAAAATTGTAAAATGGAACCCTTATGGAACTTGCTCCGTCCGTCTGTCTGTCTATCACAGCCGGGTATCTCAGTAACTATTATGCTATCGACTTGAAATTTGGAACAGTTTTAGATAATACCTGCAAATAGAAAATAATTACGAACATAGGTATTTGTTTTATTGCAACAGGTACTGAAATGGTGGTGTTAAAATTTAAAAGTTTAGTTGCTAGGTCAAGTAGATAAGGTAGGTGTCTAAAAAAGTATGAAAGAATAAAAGAAGAAGAAGAGTATGTATGTTTTCTTTGTTAAGTCGCATGCTTCTAGAATTGTTAGATGATAGGATGGCTCGTCAGAACCATCGGTGCGCGAGTCTGACTGGTTCTTGACCGGTTTTTAGGGTTCCGTAGCCAAAATGAGAAAAATGTAACCCTTATAGTTTCATCATGTCCATCTGTCTGTCTGTGCCCGGCTTAGCTCAGAGTAGTATTGGTACTAGAAAGCTGTAAATTTGCATGGATATACTTATTAGGTAATTAAGTCAACAAAGTGGCAGAATTATGTAAAATCTTAAAAAAAAATGTTTTCTTTTAGTGATAGCCGATCCAGTTGCAGGGGAGGTAGTGCTCAAAAATTGCCTCGAAAAAGACAACGTGATGAGATTTTTACGATTCCTCGTTGGCAATGGAAGCATTTACGCACCAGGTCGGTACTTCGTAAACATGAACTAGAAACAATTAATTTGCTCACCCGCGACCACACCTGAAAAATACCTACATGTATGCGACAACTGTATGTTTCCATGCAACACCTCTATCTCTACTGTTATACGAATCAAAATCTGTCACACAGCCCCAACTATCACCACCACCACCACTAAACTATACGCCAAATAAATACCAAATTATTTGTTAGTTCATGAGTATGGACTTCCGCAAAGTAACGCCTGATTCAATCAATTAGGTATTTTGCGAATATGAATATCCAATCTAAAATATTTGTACAGTATAGCCTAGGTTAGTTTTACTCTTGTTTCACTACACTGCTCGAAAATGTCTAAACGCTTATGGGAGTCCGCACATACCTCTGATTGATTTCTAGACATTTTTTGAGCAGTGTAGATATCTCGTAACTTTTGAACAACGAAACTTATGAACTTGAGTCATAAGAATAAATAATGAGTCTTGGTAATCATTTGACATTAACTGTTTTTGATGGGACCGATTTCATTTCTTTTTGACCACCCCTGGCTACACGGGGAAATTTCCTTTTTCTTTATTTACGAGTTTATGAAAATCCTGGCCTTCATACCAAATTTCAGCTTTATAGGACTTCAAGAAGTAAGTACCCTAGAAGTTTTGATAATCGTCAGTCAGTGAGTAATAAATTCGACGTATTTCAGTTTTAACATGAAACTACCCTGAGATTCAATCATGATGAAATAAACGGAGTTTACGTCTCGTCACCAGTGTGGCGTGTGCTCCCAGAGCAAGGACTACGGATTAGTCCGAAACATGTCAGGCTATATTCGACTGACATACGCGAGTGATCCGTTTATTTCACTACATATTTCAGTTTTCTAGCATTATCGTGACCGAAGCTACGACGGTTCGAAAATAGGACAAAATGTTTCGAGACAAGGTAGGTAGTGCCCCGTTTTTTTGTGCCTGGTCTTGGTCACAATCTTTGCATAGTTCTTTATCGTAAGCTTTTAAGGAGGGACAAATCTGGTCTCGCTCAATTCAGCTCAATTGATTTTACTATTTAAGTTAAGGGATTCAGTGAAATGAATATGTTCAGGAGTAAGACGTATATACCATAACTAATAGGTACTTACCTAGGTTGGAGTTGACGATGAACAAGAATGTTATTTCGTAGGTAAACTACGTGCCAATAACTTCCGCCTCAGGCAAGCACGGATGGTGAACTATTATATATCCGGATAAACAGACAAAGCGAAACACGAAAAAGCATTTAGGATGTGTACCTACATATTTACTTAGTTAGATTTTTAAAGCAAAGAGAAGATTTTTTGAGAGGAGTTAGAACATAAAACCAAATCTGATACTGTTGATTATATGTATAGGTTACTGTATATTCAGCGCCTAGTTTTTCTGGGTAGGTATGGTAAGTTGCAAAAGCCATCAGGGGCAAAATAGAGGTTGGTTAATTTGACACGTACAACAATTATTTTGTATTTCAATATATTGTATTCCCAAACTGTTGTCTTTTCAGTTTCTTTTTTGAGAATACGTTAAATTAATATACTGACATAACAGATATGAGGGAGCAATTGAGATTCAACAAGGTACAGGTATCGTAGATTTATGTGCTAACTAGCTTATGCCCCGCGGCTTTGCCCCCGTGAAATATTTCAAAATGGGCTAGTTCCCTATCCCGTGGGAATTTCGAAAAATCCCTTCTCAGTGCACCTCTAAGATACTCAAGGTACATGTGTGCCAAATTTCAAGTCTCTAGGTCCAGTGGATTAGGCTGTGCGTTGTCTGTCAGTCAGACAGTCAGTCACGGTACTGTTTTATAGGTATAGATTGTATGTTTTGCTCTCAGTTTCAATATGGCGTCCCCGGAGAAAACTCATAGCTCCGACGTTCAGCTTGAAGAACCTAAACCGATTTGTGGATGTGTTTGCGGAACAGAGCGCGGTGACATTGCAGCAGCTCAGGCCATGTGTCAGCACGGGAACCTTCTCCGTGTGGAAGTACCTCACGACTTATACGTTTGACGCTGTATGTGGTAAGTACAATTGGCTTAAAATCGTGTGTAGGTGTCATTTGTTTAGACACCGCATGTTTTCTATGGTTCCGTACCTCAAAAGAAATATAAAGGAATCCTTGTAGGATCACTGTGTTGTCCTTCCGTCAGTCTGTCTGTCTGTTAATTCGAAGTAAATCAAAACCTTTAGGGTACTTCCCAATGACATAGTCTCATGAAAGACGAAGAACATCGAAAAACTCTTCGGTTTCGCTCTTAGCCGTTTTTATTCAAAACACTGACCCATATCTCTCCTCACAGAAAGCCCAGATGATGCCAAATATGTAATTTTGTGTTTTAGTATAAGCCCCCTACTCATCTTGCCTAGCCTTGCAACACTGACGATGGGAGCGAATTCCATTCCTTGGCAGTTCGTATTTGAAAAGATGAATGCGAAACGTTTCGTGCCAGCAAGTGGAATGTTAACAACATATGGGTGAAGACCCTAAGTAACATACATACATACGCCGACATATTAACACAGTCACGTGAAAGTGTTAGAATAAAAATAATACAGAAATTACTTACAATATAACAGTATAGCTAAGTAGTTTTAATAGCTAAAGAATAAAGCAATTTTAACATGAAGCTACCGTGACACGAGACTCAATTATAGTCATAGTGAATTAAAGCGGCTCAACTATATTTATATAACGTGAGTGATCCGTTTATTTCACTTTAGTAACGCACTTATATTTTATAACAATTGGCGTGTTTATAATTTTTTGTATTGTCCAAAAGTACCCACTTATAAATTGATTTCCACGTGCCAAAATATAAAACAAAGGCCAAACCAATATCGATTTTGCATTCAAACTAAGTTCGAGTACTTAGAAAATTATGATTTGGCGATATTCATATAGCCTCAGAAATTATCCTTTTCATAAAATTACAAACAGAAAGTATCCTTTTGATTTCAATGTTTTTATTTATTTATTTAGGGGCTTTGATTACCGATGAACATGAACATCGTCTTAAAACACATAAGACACAAAATACCTCAGTCCTGTCAATTATACTTGAAACATCTCTGTAATATTTTTATTTCCATAGAAACTGCTTTGGGAGTGAAAATGAACTCTCAACGGCAACCCAACCAGCCTTTCTTGGAAGCTCTGGATGAAATCACTCAGTTGATATCATCTCGTATGGTCCAACCCTGGCTTTACTCAAACTGGATGTACAAAACCCTACCACAACACAAGAGGGCGGAGAAATGCCGAAGACTGATGTATGATCTCGTTGAACAAGTAAAGAAAAATCATTATTATATTATTTCTTCTGTTTTCATTTGAAATGTCTTGTTAAATTTACTTTTCTTCTAGGTCATAAAAAGTAAACGAGAAGAAATGAAATTGAACGAAATGAAACTGCATCCTCATTCAGGTAAGGACATGAAAACAGTTGTTTTCTATTGACAAAGTTAAAGTACTGTCGATATTTTACAGTAGGTAGGTATGGTACTCTAATGTTTTAGGAATGGATATTTCATTACCTCTTAATTTATGTTCTTTTCGGTCACAGAAGCAGACCTTCGATCGAAATCTTTCCTCGAAATGCTGCTGGAGTCATCTCACTTCAATGATGTTGAGATACTAGAGGAGATCCTGGTCATCAGCGTCGCTGGCACTGACACTTCTGCGGTGGCTTCCTCTTTCACCATGGTCTTGCTGTCACGGTATCCTGAAGTCCAAGAGAAAGTTGTTGAAGAGTAAGTTAAAAAATAAACTAAAAGAAGCTGTACATAAGTATCCTTCTCCAAAGACTTCCGCTACGAATATTCCCAACAGTGCTTGGCAACCTTTGATCACTGAGTTCTCTTGTAGGGCTAGAGTTCTCTTGTTCTCTTGTATAATATTAGTCAGTTGGGCTACAGATGGAGATAGCGAAACAAAAAATGTATTTTACTTATCATCAGATTACAGGAGGTATTTGGGGGTGCTGACAGAGCTGTGACAGCAGAAGACCTGCCGCGCCTAAAGTTTTTGGAAGCTGTAATCAAAGAAAGCCTTAGAATGTACCCACCTGTCCCGATTATAGTGCGGTCTGTGAACAATGATACAAAACTGGGTAAGTAGGGTAATGTTATCTCAGTTTTGTCGTGGAACAAAGAAATTAAAAATAATTAGACAATTATGAAAGTAATCGATTTATTGATAATTTTTGTTTTTATTTTTATGAAACATTCATAGTATGAAATTCAACATACAATGACAATGCAAAGAAAAATCCGTTAAGCAGCTGGACTTGAACCAGCAACCTCGGTAATCGGTACCGTAGTATAGCTTAATTGGTGGTACGGATTACCTAGGTTGCTGGTTCAAGTCCAGCTGCTTAACGGATTTTTCTTTGCATTGTCATTGTATGCTAGACAATTATTGCAAAAATTTTACCTAAATTATGTATCTTAATAGTAAGATAGGTAGTTTAAGCTCTAGTGTGAATTTAGGTGAAATTTTCGATATATAGCACCGAAACTCTAGCATCAAAATTATCTCATACACAAAGTCAATAAAACTTATGGCATGTTATCAGATGTAAAAATCCTTCATTAGCAAGATATTCTTTTCATATAGGTGTACCTAGAGTTGACTTCCAAAATATTGAAACGTTCAGTTGATCAGCTTCAGGCCTGACCCTGGTGAAAGGCGTTGGCGTCCTCATAAACATCTGGGCAATGCACCGAAACCCGCGCTACTGGGGGCCGGACGCAGACGTCTTCAGGCCCGAACGGTTCCTGGAGCCTCTGGAGCACCCGGCACAGTTTGTGCCGTTCAGCTACGGACTGAGGAACTGCCTTGGTAAGTTAATTTGTTATAAGCGTATTATGCATAGGTAGTGGTTTTAGAATTACGAACTTCTTGAGTGGGATTGTTTAGTACGAGTATAATGGAGCCATGTAATGCCTTTTTTTCGCTCGGGCGTACAGAGCTAAGCTTGTGCTTTGAGAAGATTAACTTCACACGATACTTTTAGCGATAATTTTAACGACTTAATGAGATAATTTTAACGATAAGGGTAATAAAAGCAATAGAAATGAATTTGCACCATGCGGTGCAAACTCCATTCAAGGATCGCCGATAAATTCTGAAATGTTCGAAATTGTTAGATGGAAACGGAAACGATGGAGGTCGCTAGAAACGGTTGACAATTACTTGGATATAAAAAAAAACAGCACATTATTATAAATGGTCTATCGAAGGTTTTTTATTCAATGGCATCTGCTCATCGGCGATCGATTCTTTTTAACGGACAAGAATGAAGTTAAAAATAATTTATTTGATAACAGAATGAAATTTAGACAGAATATTAAATATTTTATCCGCACCGCAGGCTTTGTTAGAATGTAAGATGTCACAATACGCAAGCTATTGGACATTAAAAAGTTCCGCCATAATCCGCTAGATGGCGCTTTTCCGCACTTAGGCGAATAAAATTAATTTAAATAGAATTAAAATTGCATCGATTGTAAATTAATTAATTAACAACCGCTACTTGCACTTAGCCAACATAAAACACATAAAAAACTACATTACACACTACACAGAAACAATACGTTGGTATTCAAAATGAGAAGCACGGACACGCCCATGGGCGTCGCCCAATTCAAAATCTTTTGGTTGTCCGTATCCGGTCCCACTCAACCATAAAACCGCTTGTACGGCTGGGAGACCCCACATTTCTCTACAACTCCTGAGTGGAACCAGCCAGCCCAGAACTTGGTAAGAATACTGATCGTTTCTGTACTTTATCATTGTGTTACACTACTTGTGTCTTTTATTGTAATATATTTAATTCTATAGGGTTTCCACTCTGTTACTCTGTCCGAAGCATTACTGTACCTTAATAGCGCTCCGGACAGTTAATTATAATTTAATCTTTCCCTATTTCACTGCTCTACGGTTATAGACGTAGCGCTTATTTTAAAACCTAACGTCTTCCTAGAACGGTTGGAATTTAAAGTTCCAACGGTCACCTTGTGTAAATCTGTTATCCACTCTCACTAGAAACCTGTAAAAGCTTACTCTCTGACTCTAGCTAAATTGTAAATCCGTATGACCCTCCGTATTGCCATGCACTGCCAATCTGGTTCCCACTCCCTCGGGAATGGTCGGACTGGAAAGCGGAATATGGCAGTGCGAGCATACCATGGACGTTTGGCTCACACCAGCTTATTTACAGGGCAACTACGCTACCCGTGGGAAATCTCTCCACCCACTACTGGTTCCTAACGGACCCCTGCCGACCTCTCGCAGCCTACTCAGAGGCTAGCCGTTGGCACGCTACGGTCCCCTTCACACCATCTCAACACCACGTCATCACACGAGCCCCCTGGTCACTCCTGGTTGCTCTACGACACCTGCGCCCTATCTTCGCCGTCGCCGGAGGATCCAGACACCCGAGGGAAGTGTAGGCCACATTAGCGTGTAATCGAACCCAGTATCTTCAGAAGTGTCTTCGAACTCAATCCCCTGAGATTCTCTATTTTAATTGTCAATTTAGCCTACCGATTTTGTAGAAATAAATGTATTAAACTTGTAATTTGTTTCCTTCACAAAACCCTAGGTAGGCTACCTTAAAACAGACTGTTTCCCCTCATGAAAACGGCCTGTGACAAAGATAAAAATATAATAACAGTTTTAATATGACGTTTGCGAAAATTAAAAGTTTGCGACCTTATTATGTTATTACCTACGTAAATGTTACTTTAACCCGCTTATTCTTAAACAATTTTTCTTCTGTTAATTTGACATAAATAACATTAATCTCTCTTTATCTGTCATTTTGACATTTGCCTTTGCCAGACGCAGGCTAAACATAACTTGGCATAATAAGGAGGTGAAACTGACTTGACGCAAACATTCTATTAACAAGCTGCTGTACCAAACGCCATCTCTTGGATTTAACAATACCTTTTTATTTTTCAGGATATCAATACGCCATGATGTCGATCAAAACAGTTATAGCAACTCTCCTTCGACAATACCGAGTTTTACCACCAGAGGGCACTGATCAATCAAAGCTAAAGGAACCACTGCGGGTTAAATTCGACATAATGATGAAAGACGTTGATAAGTTCCAAATACAGTTAGAAAATAGATCTAAGAGTATTTTGTCATGATTTAGGTTAGGATAATTTAGAGGGTAAAACAAATAGGTACAGGGTTAAATAGAACAAATAAAATCTATCTGCAATTATGCAGGTATGTAACCTACTCGTAGAAAAGTATGTTTCACATTAACGAAACCCATTTTACCTATACCCCATTTTTTATATTATCTACCTATTACATCTGGTTATTAATTGACCATTTTTTACAATAGCAAAAATAGTGCAAATAAGCCTTCTTCCACTAATTAATTCTCGTCAATTGTATGTATATTGTTTCCTGCAATGAAATATATTTTTGACTACTGCGCCATCTATGGATAACGTACTAAACTGCGAGGAGTAAGTAATCACTTGAACGTGAAATGTCCCAAGAGAGCGTAAAGGTGGCTGTTTATTATAACTATTTTGGCTAGATGGCGTTTTTAAAACATTATAAGTAGGGATATTTTTGAAAAGCTTTTTCCTTTTTTCTCAGTCAAACTTATCAAAATCTGTTTTTTTTTTCAAAAGCATTGTTGGTACATAAACTGCGTGCCACTGTGATGTTTTCGCTGTGTGTAGACTAAGGAAAGACACCCGGCCGTTTATTTAGATAAGGTTCCACAAACATAAAAGGAATTGATTAAAAAGAAAATTTGCTTCATTTCGCGGATTCCTCATGTACTTAATTGTCACAAATTATCTCATAGCATCACACCATCTTTTGAGATTAGTACCTACTATTCGCAATAACCTAACCAACTTACTAAAACAGTTTTAAATGATTCGCGGTTAATTGCATTAGACATAATGAAAACGGGATATTGACCGCGATTACGGTATATCATCATAATATCGAAATATCGGGAGCTCATCAAACCGTAATCGCGGTCAATGTCCCGTTTTCATGAAGTCTAATGCAACTTACAAAAGTTGGTAAATTCATGGAATTTCCGTTTTAAAGTTCAATGTCTCAAAAACGGCTGAACCGATTTTGATAAACAAAGCTAAGAACCATCTCGATTAAAAACTAGTTTACGATAAAAAAAACATAAAAATCGGTCCATCCGTTTGGGAGCTGTGATGCCACAGACAGGTACACCCATACACAGATACACAGGTTAAATTTATAACGCCAAGTGCTTTTTGCGTCGTCGGACGGAGCCAGTCGGGGAAGGTTAATTAACAAAAAAGTAAAACCGCCTTTAAAGAAAAAAACAAAAAATAGTACTTACTATGAAGCCATCAGTTTTATGGCCTGGCACAAATAATATGAAGTCGGTACCTACGGAGCGGAAAATTCTTTAAATGAAGCACCGACTGCATAATTGTGCTAGGCCATAAAACTGATGGCTTCATAGAGAATTTTTTTGAAGGCAGTTTTACTTTTTTGTTACTTAAGATTTTTACTTCACAATTTTATGTTTATTCAATATACGTCTAGTTGTTTGTTTGTTTTTATGTTTATTTGTTTAGCTTTAGAAAGTATATGAAACACATAATACGTACATATTTCCCTGGGATCCCATCATAATACTATGGGACTACTTCGGGTGTATATGTATAATCTTACAAATAAAAAATAATTTTGAAAATTGGTTTACAATTGACGAAGAAATCGGTGAACATACATAGAACCTCCTTCTTTTTTGGAGTCGGTTAAAAAGAAAGGCGAGTTTAATATACCAAGACCGCGAACGAAGAGGCTGTAGAAAATGACAAACCTATCACCTACTAAAATACCATGTCATTATCATTATAAAAAAGCCTAGACATCATCATCATCAACTACGAATACCAATAACACTATCAACAATTGCAGTCAACCCTCTTTCCGCCACAGAGAGGGTATTAGGGCAGGGGTTGGCAACCCGCGGTCCGCGGGCTGCAAGCGGCTCACGACTACGAAGTTTTTTGTTTTTTTTCTTGTTATTGTTATCTACAGGTTTATAGCAATAAAATTATAAACAAAATGTAGAGTGATTTTTATTTCAAAAAACACATGGGATAAGACTAACATTCTGAGCATTACCTCAGTAATTTAGCATTTTTTTTAGATCATTCCACCACAAAAACAGTGCAAATTCTGTAGCTGTTTAGAGGCAGCTTGAACTTGGTAAGGGAGCTATAGTTACAGAGATGTTTTGGACATTAACGTGTTTCTCTTACATCGGTGTGTTACACTGTTACTTATGTTCATCGGCATCGTACCTCCTAAACAGATACAACATTATCGAAAGCTAGTTGATCGAGATGGTTAAGATAAGTCTCTTAAAAAAGGTCAAAAGAAAGTAAGGAAGCCAAAAAATCGGTTCAGCCGTTTTTGAGATTACAGACTTTTAAAATTGAAAGTCAGTGTTTTACAACTTTTCTGATTACTATGTGCCCTTGCTTGGTAAAATGTAGCTGACCCCTGTACTAGAGGGTTCGACCCCGTCATCAGTTTGACATCAATCACAAAACTACACTAATGAAGGGGATTTAATCGAAATGAGATCGCTATTGCAAATATTGCTATAGACAAGTTAGAGTCAGTGCCGCATCTTTGGGTTCCTTGATGATACAGTCAGTAGCAAAAGTAGCTAAGCAACCGACTCATTCACATTGATCTAAGCACGGCTCTATTGTTATAGACATAAGAGCTTGTGCAAATCATTGTGACCGATTCGGCTGCTTAGCTACTTCTGCTGCTGACTATACAAGCGCGTTTTAATAATAAATGAAAAATAAGCGTTATTAGGAAAACCAAGGTATAGATAACGTACAGATAAAACTTATCTATTAAATTAACAGTCAAGATGATAGCAATGATAAGAAATTTGAGTTAGATATTGAATGGCACTAAGTATATGACACATTGGCATATTTAGCGGACCAAACTTACAGGCAAGGGCCAGTCTGAGGGTCGAGCACGACTTTAACTGCGTAACGTAAAATCGAATAGTAAACGTTGTCGATTTTGTATAACGTTTGGAACAGCGCCCGCCCGTGAGCGTATTTGGAACTAAAATTTAGTATGAGGTTTCTCGATCTCGATACGATAACCGTAACGTTACGCAGCATTCGTAAAGTCGTGCTCGACCCTCAGACGCTTACGCACGAGTATTCGAATGCTACGTAACGTAATCGAGAGGAGCGTTATCGAGAAAATTTGTATGACGTTTCGAACAGCGCTGCCCGTGAGCGTATTTGGTACTAAAATTTTATACAAAATTTCTCGATGGCGATACGATAACGTTTACGTTACGCAGGATTCGAATATTCGTGATTGGGCCTCAGAATAAGCCAGTGAGCAACTATCCTTTGAAGTTTACGAATCCTGCGTAACGTTACCTTATCGGATCGAAATCGAGAAACCTTATACTAAATTTTAGTTCCAAATACACTCACGGGTGGGCGCTGTTCCAAACGTCGTACAGATTTCTCGTAATACATCAAACATCAGAATAATAGGTACACAGGCCACTTATTGACCAGGAAAATCTTACAGCTCTCATAGGAAAGGTAGCGATAATCGAAATCTATGCAAACGAAGTCGCGGGTAACACCTGTAGGTAGTAAAGAATATTATACACTTAAGACCAAAATTAGAGGAACGTTTACTATGTATGTATCAAACGTCATACAAACGTTCCACTAATTATGACCTTGAGAATAGTTCAATATTTTTTATGTTGCGCTAATTTAGTTTATGTGATTTCAATTGTAACTTGTAACAAAACTAAACTTTTAATTCAATATTTAATCATAATCAGTCATATATTTAGCATTACTTATTTTTAAAGTAATTTTATATATTAACAAGAATTGACGGAACCCTGAAACACAATTTGTGGCGGTAGATAGAATTTAAAGGGGAAGCGAGGAAGATGAATCAAACACAAGTTGTAGGGACAATTCAATACAATGTTTATAGCATGGAATAAATAACTAAAGTGCAGTATTCCGACTAAAAGCAATTCATCTCGGCAATCTTCATGTTTCCAGATTATTTTGAAAATAGATTCAACGTCCGTCCTCCTCACGTTTGTCGATCACTAAATAAATGTAAAGTGATATTGAGTGGTGTTGGTGTATTTTTACACGTTTATCAACCTAAAATATTATTTGCCATCACCACCAGCGCTCAGATAAAAATATGCTAGCTAATGTATCGCAAACGCGATAACATGACTCGTACGTCACGTTTTTAACGCGGATGGTATCCGCACCGGTGCTTATTGTACGCCGACACGCACCGTAAACGCAGCTACCCCATATAAAAACATGTATTAGTTACGTCACTGATGCGTTTATGCTGCGTTAAGCACCGGTATGGACGATAATGCGTTACGTGACGTATGAGCCACGTCACTGCGTTTACGGCGCGTGAGTGAATTTTGGGCACCGATGTCGTCGAACGTTTAATACGTGTGTGATTTGAAGCAGCACTTTGTTTTTTTTTCAGAGATGATAAACGTGAAATTTCGGGTTAGAATAATATTTCCTCAAGACAGAAAAAGACTGGCAAAATGCGTAATTTTGCACACGGAATATTGTACTACATCTACGTTTACGTTTTTTACGATCCAACTTAGTCTTTCAAAGCTATTCAGCAATCCGAGATCGAATTAAAGCGCATTTATCTCTGAATGCAATCCCACGGTTCTTATATTATCGAATCAACGGTGAATGGGAGCCGGCTAAAGATAAGTATTTACACTGGTTTTACTTGCATTTCAGTTAAGGAATAACATTTGAAGCAAACGTTTTATCTTTCGATTAGTTGTTTCATATTTGCATACTAGTTTGAGCTCAAAATAAGTTGACAGCTTACAGGTATAATAAGAGAGTTTGAGTTGTTTGAGTTGAGAAGCACGATAATATTTCAAACAATTTTTAATATGAACCTCTGTGACGCTGACGTAACGCCTTATTAAACAATCTCATTTGTTCATTAAATAAAATCATCTACACCTATAAAACAGTACCGTAACTGACTGACAGACAACGCACTGCCTAAACCACTGGACCTAGAAACTTGAAATTTGGCAAACATAATATACCTTGAGTATCTTAGAAGTGCACTAAGAAGAGATTTTTCGAAATGCCCGCGGGATAGGGAACTAGCCCATTTTGAAATATTTCACGGGGGCAAAGCCGCGGGGCATAAGCTAGTCATTACAATAAAAAAATTGAAAACTTAAGACAACCTAAGTTTAGTCAGAGAGTCCAGTAGTTCCAGGCGCAAAGGTGCCCATAATTCGCCGCGGTAGGTACCACGCTGGATGGCGATGGAAACCTTCGCGCCAGGTAAGAACCCGTGCGACCATCGGACACCCTCTCCCTAATTTGAAGTCACGCCTAATTGACATTATAATAAAATAACATAACTAGCAACCCGCCCCGGCTACGCGCGGTTATCGCCACTACTAGCAAATTTATTTAGAATGTTTCATACTTACAAACCTTCCGAAAAATATTATATAGTTATATTATGATGGTGAAAGTCGCATTAAAATCCGTTGGGTTGAGTTTATCGTGATCAGATAGGCAGACAAATTTATCACATCAAATCTAACGTAGATAGGTACGTATACATGATACACGTAAAACAAGGTGCATATTAAAAATACGGACAAAAAGATTTTCTTGGTGTATGCGTACGATTAGCGGTAAGTGAGTGCCTTCTTTATCGAACGCTTTTCACAGCGATGGTATGGCATAGCTGATATATTAAAATCAGTAGGTGTTATTATTATTATACATATATAGGCCAGTCAATGAAAAGGTATAGAGGGAAATGCATGGAACACAATTTTGGACTTCGTAACTTTGTTTGGACTAACCATAACTAATATATTTACATAATAAAAGCAATTTACAATGACATTAAATCTAAGCTTAAACTAAATAAACTACAACTTAAAACTAAATTAAATCTAAATAAGGCCCCCGTGGCATAGTGCCCAAAAGGCTGGCAGCGTTGCCTCGCTGAATAGCGATGCTGATTCTTTGAGAGAGAAAACTGCCAGCCCTTTGGTCACAAGTTGCATCAACTAAGCGCTTTTGTAACTCAGAAAAAAGCTTGCAAGCGCTGGGACCCCATGGACCCAAAGTTTCTAACCCGACAGGAACAAAATTATAATTCGGACCGAGAGATTGATACTTAGATTTTTTTCTATTTTCGGCCGTTTCCGCCGCCGCACCAGCTTTTTCTGTGGTTCCCTGGAGATGTGAGGGTGCTACTGTATCGACACAGGTCGCATCCCAAACCAGAACCCTACCCATTCTCCAGGGAATCAGAGACATACCGTCCGGCCTTTTGCCATCGTCGCGGGCAATGCCGCTTGGCTCCAAAATGGCCGGCACGTTTGCAGAGGCAAGAGCCCGGCGGATTATGTCATTGAGAGCGGCATGACGGGAGAAAAGGCTGGCGCTCTTTTGACAGGAAAGACCATGGTATCCCGTTTCGTCCACATTGGTGCCACAGAGGCAACGGTGTGGTGAACACAGCGCAACACCCAGTCTTAGCCCGACTGCAATTCTCAGTGTTTCAGGCTCAAGAAAGGTTCCGGTGTTAACGGAAGGATAAGCATGAAGCCAGTCACCGGATTCCTTTCTTGCCACAGCCAAAAGCCTTGCGCGGTCTGGGCCTGAACTGGAATTGAGAATATTAGAATAAGTTAATTTGGATAGTGTGTCATCCCAGCTCCGTTGGAAATTTGGATAAGCGGGAGGATTTTCACCCGGACAAGCCATAAGCCAAGCATTCCTAGCATCGACCAAACCCGTCGTCTCGTAGTTTGAAGGACAATCCTTTAGGATTTTACCTACGAGGGTGGACGTGCTGTGGACAGATGATAGGAACGCTGGTAAAGCAACATTAGAAATTTTGCGGATACCTAGCCCACCATATCTGATAGGAAGGGAAGCCTGGGTCCAAGATTGCTCATTGAATTGTAAGTTAAGTATAGATTCCAAAGAAGTTTTTATAAGGGAATCAATTGAGGTCAGAGACTTTTGATGTTTCCAAAAGGGACAACAACGAAGCAAATAAGTAAATTCGAAGGTCCAAGTTTTTGGTTTTTTTGCTTAATTTTCGGAAACTATGCGTCCTAGCGACATGACCACCGTATACAAAAGAAAGCTGATTAAATTTGCTACAAGTTTGACTCGGTCAAGTTTTTCGATATCTATACCTATAAAACAATACCTTGGTTGACTGACTTGCTGAACGACTGACTGACAGACAACGCACAGCCTAAACCATTGGACTTAGAGACTTGAAATTTGGCACACATGTACCTTATGTATCATAAGGGCTACGTGCGGGGACTTTTGATATGTTCACCTCCTAACTAGTCCAAACAAAGTTACGAAGTCCAAAATTGTGTTCCAAGAATTTCCCTCTATACATTTGTTAGCGCATTCAATGCCTGGCCTAATAAGTCTGTTGAGTGCCAATGCTGAACAAAGAGCCTTTAGGTATGGAGATAAGCAAACATGTGTCGCACGGGTCGCACCACGACAGAGAAATGCAAATAATTTCAAACGTATTTACCTAGGGTGTTTACCCTCTTCATTTGACCTGAATTACTCCTCATTAGTTGATTGTCCTGCAAAACAACTTACAAAAAGTTAATTTCTATGAATACATTAATGAATTTTGTCCAGGTACATTGTTCTACGTGGATCACAGTGAGCCATCATCAGGTTTGCTGGTTCATCTTCTTGATTTTGGATGCGACATTTATCAAAATTTTCTCAAAAGGAAGTAAGGTGCTTTTTATTTAGTTCTATAGTAAAATTGCCCATTAAAGTTTGTCGCGTCGCTTCAGTAATACACGTCCCTGCAGATTTACGCGTATTTCAGTTTAATGAAAGCATTTTGGAAAAACATTACTTATCACTAGACTGTGATGCCAGCAGCTAATGAACTTCGTTAGATATTCTGTGTGCTATTCCAGTCCAGCGTTGCAGCTAAAGACTGGGCTGTCGATTGCCAATAGAAACTAATTTTGCCCTCGTTTATTGCCGCCGTGGAAATTGTACAATTATTGTTGTAAAGCCGTCGTTGGACTGAATTATGGTGCAGAATATTACGGCCTATTTGAAAGATGATATTGAAAGATATACCTAGGGTTTAACGTAACGCCAGATGATATACATACATGCATGTCCACCTTAGATAAATGAATTATTTGAGTTTCTGTCATATCTCTATAATAAGCAACCTTTTTTGTACCCATTGACTTTTTTCAACTACTAGTAGGTAAAATGCTAATATTAATACTACAGTTAGTAAACAGAAGTTTTATTTATTCACTGACCTATTTGAAGTTGAGGTAACACAAGTTTCAAGATTCCTATAATGCTTCTTTTTAACCGACTTCAAAAAAAGGAGGAGGTTCTACGTTCCACTGTATGTATTTTTTTTTTATGAATGTACATCGATTACTCCGTCAATTGTAGACCGATTTTCAATTTATTTTTATTTTATGTTCAGCACAGCACAGCCAGACCGTTATTTTATGTTCAGCACAGCACAGCCAGACCGTTATTTTATGTTCAGCACAGCACAGCCAGACCGTTATTTTATGTTCAGCACAGCACAGCCAGACCGTTATTTTATGTTCAGCACAACACAGCCAGACCGTTATTTTCGTATCACTAAACTTGTATCATTTTAGAGCCATTAATAAGGTCGTATCGTAAAGCATTTCCGCTCACCAGCCAAGTTTTTCCCGAGGCCTCCCTGAATTGAATTGATAGTTAGTTAAACGGAATACACTCACAATTAATATCTGATTCACTAAGGCGCAATATATATTATATATTTTTAAATTGTTACGTTGTATTGCAACGTCCAAAAGCAATATTAAATTAATTAAAGCAAAATGTGCCCGTAACTGCCAGTTTTATTTTAGTAACATTGTACCTAATATTAATGATGCAGTTTTATATGGTTTATCAATAAATTGTGGGTTTTAGTAACAAGTATTATTTAACAGCTTTAAATAATTCGGTGTTAATATACGTTTCATTCGGGAGATCATAAAAGCCTAAAGTAAATATAATGTCTAAGTAGTATTTAAGTATACATAATAAAGTAGCATTTAAGTATACATAATTATTTTTCCGAGTATATGTCGGCTGGAAGTTGCTCAGAAGCTCAGACGAAACGAAAAAAACAAATAAAAATATTTCAAATATAATAATGATAGTAGATATAGACTCTAAGCAAGCTGCACTATCTTGAAGAATAATGGAAAGCGTAGCTCCATGTTTACTGCTGATTGCGTGTCCCGTCCAACAGCCGTATAAACTAGTTATAAGAGTAGACAAGGATGTATATATACCGTATAAAAAGCTGTTTTGAACTCGGAGAGACAGCAGTTTTTATAAAGATGAACTGGTCATAAGTTTACATTTGCATAAGTTAACAAAGGAACCGTCTGGAAAATAGAGAGCGGTTTAGTGATGTTAGGCATGTCAGTAATATTATACCTAGGATCTTATTCCGGAAAAATGCATGGTTCCTGCGGATTAACGATAACGCTCGAAAGACGCTGGCACGACGACTATACTATGCTCGAAAGACGCTAGTGTGGCTGGTCTCTAAATACGTACAAGTATATAACTTTGGTTCTCTTTGGGGGTGTTAGAATGTGTTCTTTGAAAAAAGGGTGTACTTATACTTTGCGAACAGTCATCATTCACTTTTGCGTAGACAGTGGCGTGACCATATTAGTAGACATAGCCTAAGGTAATAAACCGAGTTATTTGAAAAGCAAGTTATGAAAGCAGCCTCTCCTGTCACACACCACGGCACAGTTAAGGATGTCTCGCGCCCCACTACATCTAATTGCATTTATTTGCGCACCAACTCGACTCTGCATGTGTGCGTTGAATTAATAATAGTATTGTGTTGTGTGCTATCAGTAGGGTTCACTGGAAGTTCGCAGAAAATACAAAAACTTTAATCTTTTATAGAATAATCGACAAGCACATTAGTTTTATGCTCAGAGTTGTTGATCTAACTATGACTAATGGATCATAATTGAGTCCCTTTATGCTAAAACTAGCTGTTGCCCGCGACTTCGTCTGCGTAGATTTCGGTTATCGCTATCCTGTGGTAACTATACAATTTTCCGAGATTTTAATCTAGGGTATAAGCTATTCCCATTCCAAATTTCATCCAAATCCGTCTAGCAGTTTCAGCGTGAAGAAGTAATAACTTTCGCATTTATAATATTAGTAGGATTACTCACAACCCAATTAAAGAACAAAGCAGAAAATAATAATAAATACAATTGAGAAAGTATTCTAATTTCTTGTATATTTTAACTGGAACCCTTTATACCTGGTGTTTCTTCATGCAGTGAAAGCATCTCGGAGCGGAGCGCGAAAACATAATTACATTTTTCACTACTACGCGAACTTGTTAATTTATGTTGACAAATTTTATTATTGACTGCTTTTTACTGGAAAGTTTTTTTCTCTTTAGTTGAACTTATTTTCAATGACGATGGAATTTTCAATGAGAACTGGAAGACAGGGACTTTAAATGCTTGAAGTTTTTTATATAAATATGATGCATGCCTACAGACGTAGCACGTCTGATGAACCGATTTTGTTAATTAGTGTTAGTACTCCACGGATTTAACAGAGTAGTTCTTAAGTGTCTTAAAGTACGTGGAATGCTGTTAAGTAGCTTTTTTTACGAAGTTCAAAGTATAACCCAAATTTTAACTTTTATGAAAATAAGTTAGGTATTCTATTGCTGTTTTTTTTCATTGAATGTTTTGAAGATAAGATTCTTAGCCATAGTTGGATAAAATATTTAATAACCTGGTAAAATATTAACTCAGTAAGTAATAATTACGTATGTTATTACAAAGGCTGGAAATTTACCAGCAGATTAACGGACGGACGATCTCAGAACTAGAAAGTATTCGCTCCAAGGCTTGGATTGCTTGTTTATTATGATTATGAGAGAACTTAGTCTCCTCGTGGGCAAGAGAACTGCGAAAGACTCACAACGAGAGAATATCAAAATTATTTATTTAATCTTAAACACGTACAAATTAGTGCCATTTCAATACACGTTTCATGTCAAAGTTATTAAGTGCTCAGCTCTTAATGGAAACCATTTTGTAGACGCATAAAGTGCGTATGTAAATATTGAGCGTATATTAATGCGTACAGTGTGTTCGGGAAACAGAAACGTAAATAACAACTTAGGGAGTACAAGGGAATCCGTCATTGCTGAGGAAAGTCAATACAGCAAGCCGCTCCGTAAACTTGCGGCCATAATAATGGATTCTCGTCGAAATGAGTTTATTTTTTACTTTTAAAACTAGCATACATTTTTGCTTAGCGTAAACGGAATGTTTTTAGCACTTATTTTGAGCATGGCCGACCAGCGGAGTGCTCCTGTCCAATAATGAGACCAGAGCCATGCAAAGTAATGTATTTGAAGCTGGATAATAAGTAAATCACAGTGTAATTATATTATGTCTTTTGCTAAGAATAACCATGACATTTTATCAGCGATGGCTCGCTTCTACCCAGGTATTCCATCATCCTACTTGTATTGTATTGGCTTGAACCGTTTTAGAATGTCACTAATATTACAAGCCTTAACAAATTGGAATACTTTACATGTGAGCTAACGCATAAATTGGAGTTAAAGTTCAAGCTATACTTTATAGTTTGCGCTTCATTCAGTTTATCTTCAAATGTGCTTTTAATTAAATTAATTTTCACTTCCTTAACAACTGCTTTGCATAAAGTAATTATTGTTAAATGAACAAGAAAAGTTTCGAGCAAGTGCCTTGACATGTTGTTTCTTGAGAACTCAAGCGTTTACTAACAAACTTTTCTGAACTTGTGATTATACACAGAGGTGTTCATAGAATAATGAATTACAGAACTGAAATTCTGACTTAGACGAGTTTAATTTTAAGCACTTAAGTTAGTCTTACTAACGAGGTACAAAAGCAATTTATTTTAACATTTGAAATTCGGTAACGTTGTTTTTGGTAAACGTAAGAATAAAACACAATAATTAAAGTGTAAAATTATTCCTTACAATCTTTCGCCCGCGGTTTTGCTCTCATGGCAGAAGTTCATATCCCATGTTTATTTGGCAAAATTCCTCCCTATCCAAACTCTTAAGTTTTATGATCGTGACTTTAAAAATAACGTTTTTCACGTATAAATTTCCACCCCCTTTTTCATCCGCTAAGGAGTGGAATTTCAAAAATTTGGCCGTATCCCTTGTGCAGTATAAAAGAAACCTGTATGCCAAATTTCAACTTTCTAGGTCTAAGGGTATGAGCTGGGCGTTGATCAGTCAGCCAGGACTTTTCTTTATATATTATATGGTATGGACAGATAGAATATAGATTGATTTCTTAGTAGTGCTCTAAATTTTTTTTCAAAGGACGTCTTTTTTTGTCCACATGGGTACGACTAAGTCCGTCGCGTCCGCAGACTTGTAATGCTGACAAATCGGCCGTGGTTTGTGCCGTGATGATTCATGTGTATTGGCGGCGTGCCAGACACTCCCCTTGGCCAAAGGTTGGCCGAGAATGTTTGGCCAATGTAGTGATTTGTATGGTGATTGCTTGACCAAATGTTGGGTGAACATTAGTCACGACAAACGCGTGTCTTAACACGTTAGATGTCTGGATGTTGGTGTTGTGATGTATGAATGGGGATTGGCAACTGCTCGCCAGTAGGTAAGGCTGCTGTCACCTACAAACAGAAACATGGATTTTCTTTACAAAGATGCAAAATTTAGGTGCCAGTAAGTAACACGTGAAATAATGAAATCAAGACCTCTATCGAAACAACGACGAGAAAAGTTTTTCGTCGGTTAAATGGTCCTTCGTGAACATGAAACCACGCCTCAATTCGGCATACTTTATTAACTGGATTCATACAATAGGAATCGTATTTTAGGTAAGCTGTTGAAGTATTTATTGGTCACTCCCACCATAGAGCTGTTCAGTGAGGCTTTGCTGCCAACCAGATTAGAGATGATGGGGTATAATGGCAATTATGCCAGCGACTTCTGCTGCTGACTCTACAGATGAAGCACGAAGCGATCACAATGAATTACACAAGCTCACTTATGTCTTTAAGAATAGAGCAATGCTTAGATCATTCTGAAGGCGTCGGTTGCTTAGCTAACTTTTGCTGCTGACTGTACATGAATTATATTATAATAAAACATAATTGCTCACAATAATTACACATAATTCGTTGGAATCAAGCACTTACTAAGCCAAGAAATTAAATTTTAAACTAATTTAAAGATCGCATTAAAGGGCCGAGTTTCATCCAATTTGATTTCCGAAACCTGGTCAGGGCGAGGGTACAAATTGGTTTTGTCTTAACTCGATTCTAAGACGCTTTTAAATAATTTTATTTGGAGGATACTGAACTCGATGAAAAACCTAAGGAAGTGGCTGGAATGGTTAGAATGGGTAAAGTTTTATAACTGCTTTAATTACATAGAGTTATATTGTTACTACGTTTGTTTGAGAATTTAACATATTTGAAAGATAAAATATTGTCAGTTTTTACAGGCACTGGTATTCAAGGTCAAACAGGAATTACCTCTCAAAGGTAAGCAAAGCAGGGTTAAATTACAAAGTAATATAAAGATAAACACCTCGTTTAATTTAGAGGGACTTACAAACTAATAAGGAAAAATCTGGGCTCGCCTGAGGCAGACGGTGCGTTGCAAAAAATCTACAAAACGAACAATACGAGATTAATTAAGTTCTACGATTTATTTTTTCCACGTAGAGTAAAGACTATAAAACTTAGAGAACTGGCAATGTCTACACAATGTCCTTCAACATTGGCAGTCCTCTTGATTCGTCCATGAGAGAACCGATGTTTAAATTTTTATAAGATATAAACTTTGAAATGCTTCATTAGGCCTTCGATTTTTTAATAATAATGACGATAGAAGATTAAGAACGATTTCCTAGACAGACCTTTAATATCTATTAATGAATAAGTCTGAGTCAGAAAGTATAAAAATAATTAATTCAACCGTAATGGAAAATTACATTTTGGCTCCAGTAACATCTGTTTGCTCTGCTCTATCTTACCTGGTAACTATAAGTTAGAAGTAGTTGGGTATATGATAATTATTTCAAAACTCAATAACTCAACCACAATACTGACTAAAATACTTACTTAATAAATACTTAAAATGGTAGTTGATTAAATAAATAAGTAAACGGCTTTCAGACATCACCGGGGACCGAAGAGCTGGCAGCTTTCTCGCAAAACATATCAGCATCGCAATACAGCGAGGAAATCCTGCCAGCATCTTTGGGACCATTCCGCGGGGAGCTCTTTTCTAAAATTATTTTATTTTAATTAAGGTATTATTTATTTTTTCTTAGATATTTTAATCATCGTTGTGATTTTCTTTTCATACTTGTTTCTTTTACATAAACAATTTCATAGATATGGTCAATTAATTTGTTCACCCGTGACCACACATATTACGATAGCTACATAACATGCCTACATAGATACATAGGTGGGTACGCGATGATAGTTGGGTCTGTGTGACACGTGTGTTGATTCGAGTGGCAGTGGGGGCGGAGGTGTTGCATAGAAACGTGCATTTAATTTTGTCGCACAGACGTAGCTATCTCACACGGTGTGGTCGCCGTTGAGCAAATCAATTGTTTTCAGTTCAGAAAATGGTAGTGACAACCGTACCGCACTGGAACCAAACTGTCACGGTTTCTTTCACGGAAACCTTCTTCAATTACAAAACGACACAAAACGAAGAGACGTGGTACAAATATTGTTTAGTTCTATACTTTTCCTCCTTATAAAATTGTAGTCATTCTTATTTTGATCGAATTCTTAATTCCTGAGTCTGCGGTAGAGCACTGGTCTACTTTTGGACCGTAATCAGCAGAGTACAGTGGGAAGGGCGAACTTTAGCTGTTGGTGTTTGTAAAGTTTCAAAGAAAGCAGAGCTGTTGTGAAGTTGTGATATCAGTGCTGGCAGTTTCAAAGAAAGCAGAGCTGTTGTGAAGTTGTGATATCAGTGCTGGCAGTTTCAAAGAAAGCAGAGCTGTTGTGAAGTTGTGATATCAGTGCTGGCAGTTTCAAAGAAAGCAGAGCTGTTGTGAAGTTGTGATATCAGTGCTGGCAGTTTCAAAGAAAGCAGAGCTGTTGTGAAGTTGTGATATCAGTGCTGGCAGTTTCAAAGAAAGCAGAGCTGTTGTGAAGTTGTGATATCAGTGCTGGCAGTTTCAAAGAAAGCAGAGCTGTTGTGAAGTTGTGATATCAGTGCTGGCAGTTTCAAAGAAAGCAGAGCTGTTGTGAAGTTGTGATATCAGTGCTGGCAGTTTCAAAGAAAGCAGAGCTGTTGTGAAGTTGTGATATCAGTGCTGGCAGTTTCAAAGAAAGCAGAGCTGTTGTGAAGTTGTGATATCAGTGCTGGCAGTTTCAAAGAAAGCAGAGCTGTTGTGAAGTTGTGATATCAGTGCTGGCAGTTTCAAAGAAAGCAGAGCTGTTGTGAAGTTGTGATATCAGTGCTGGCAGTTTCAAAGAAAGCAGAGCTGTTGTGAAGTTGTGATATCAGTGCTGGCAGTTTCAAAGAAAGCAGAGCTGTTGTGAAGTTGTGATATCAGTGCTGGCAGTTTCAAAGAAAGCAGAGCTGTTGTGAAGTTGTGATATCAGTGCTGGCAGTTTCAAAGAAAGCAGAGCTGTTGTGAAGTTGTGATATCAGTGCTGGCAGTTTCAAAGAAAGCAGAGCTGTTGTGAAGTTGTGATATCAGTGCTGGCAGTTTTCATACTTTGGTGGTTTCTGATTACCTTGGCAAATTGGCGCTCTCGAAAAATAATCTTAGATGTAACAGGTTTGTTGACGGTGTGATAATCTTGGTTTTTAATTGGATTTACAGTTTGCTTATTCCTAAGCTGTGTGCTAAATTACATTTGTAATTTATCATGAGCTTTTCCGTGAAGGAAAATATCGTGAGGAAACTTGCACACTTCGGCGGAGTGCTAATAATAGGATGGTTTAGGTTTACTTTAAAAACCATCTTGGTCATCAGCCTAATTATCGTCCCACTGCAGGGCACAGAATGAACAGGGCTTGAGCTATACTTCCCACGCGGATAAGGAACACTTTTGACAGTGTATCATATTATCAGTGACACACTATTGACAGAGTATTACGTCGTTATGACAAATTATAAAGGTTAGAAAAAACGAAGGCGCTATTTTTTTATTGAAAGATGGAAAGCAAACGAGCAAGCGGTCAGCGGGTCACTTGGCCCCTATTTCACCAACTTTACAATTGTCGGTTTGTCATGACAATTCGAACTACATTCCTTGGCCAGTATAAAGCGCGCTAAAACAAAAGCTCTTTGAGTCCGCAATTGACAACGAATTGTCATTGAAAACTGACAATTGTAAAGTTGGTGAAACAGGGGCCTGATCGTAAGCGATCACCGCCACCCATGAGAACCAGCAACCCCAAGAGAGTCACTAGTCCGTTACCGGCCTTTAAGAAGGAAATGGGATAGAGGAGGGGGGGGGAAGGGGATCGGGCCTCCGGTACTCTCACTGGCCTAATGAAACGCAATGGAGGTGCTGTTGCTTCACGCCGATTTTTTGCGAGGGGGTGGTACTTCCCCGGAAATGGGATAGAGGAGGGGGGGGGAGGGGGATCGAGCCTCCGGCACTCTCACTGGCCTAATGAAGCGCAATGGAGGTGCTGTTGCTTCACGCCGATTTTTTGCGAGGGGGTGGTACTTCCCCGGACAGCAGCAAGCAGCAAATAGCTACAGTTTGGCTCTCATCTCAGACCTCAGCCCAGGCCTCACCAATAAGGTACCTAATTCAACAAAAAAATATGAGTCTAGAAAACGGACGTATACAGGTTGATTTTATAGGTACAGTCAAGGAATTTAATTCCCTACCCATTTCGTTGAAATGTTGTTAGGCATTCGCTATGCATTAAGGTTGAAAATGTCAACGTAAACGGGACATGTCAAAGCAACGTCGTGTTCTATGTAGCTCTTAGGGTGACAGATTGCTATACGATATTAAACCTTAGGTGGGTTGGAAATTTAATTCCTTGACTGTACTAAACAAAAAGATGAGAGGTCGTTTGACGTTCGACGGCCTAATGCGTCGCGCTACGAGTTACAGCAGTTTACACGTCACTGGGCGCAATGGTTCACTGAGCTTGGTTGTAAGCCTGGCTGCCGTACAAAATTAGGTAACAATCGAAATTTAATTCATGAATTCATTATTAGAATGTCACATGAACATGAAATAATAATTTCGACTAAAATTGACCGTATTCTTTTTTTGCCAATCTGTAAAATTATATCAAGACTAATTTATTCCCTTTCATATCGACATTTATTTTTAGCCTACCTTGTGTTCCACTGCCTGGCAAAAGTCTTTACGCCACTCTTTTCTCTACGGCCCGCGTAAATTTCATTTCATGTTATAAAAATCTTCGAGGACAAGGACCTCTTTTACAAGCTTTTAGATTTTATTAGTTAGTTAGTATGCAGGATTACATCATGCGACTCAAATTTCATATAAAATCTATACGATATTCTAGAGACTCTTTCGGGTCTTGTTTTTTCTTCTTGCCTATTATTTGTGCCTCAGAGTCATCTGGCTATTTTATATAGGTCATATTGAATTGTAGCCCCGAACGACTTAACTCCGATCTTGACTGATCGTCGTCGATTGGGTGTGTGATAGTAGTTTGCAACTTACTGTCTCAAATTATTTATATTATTAGCTTCACAGGCAAACAATTGGGATCTTCATGATTCTTTCAGGTGCTATAATTTTAAATTGTTTACTTTTTCAATGTTAAATAAGACAATTACGGCTGCCCCACAAGCACTTATAATTTTTAACAGCAAACAGAGGCCTGTGCAGCGTCTGTTTGTTATAATATGAGATGTAATATCAATGATAACAATTTAATGAACTATGTCGTTATACTTGCAATGTTTAATAAGTGCAGACATTTTTATACGTGATTTGGTATCGCTAAAAACACACGAATTTGCATTACCTATTCATAAAATTACCGACATTTTCAACTTTCGGTTGTCTTAGTATTTTGACCAGCAAGGCAATAATTGCGTAACTATTTGACACTTGTCATCGGATTGAAATGACAGTTTTCGTAGCTAGCTGTTTCCGATACCAATTGTCACCGATTGCGAACGAGTTAGGCAGTAAGCATGTATATAAATATGTTTTTATCTATATAAGTATGTTCATCCGTTGTCTAGTACCCATAGTACAGGCTTTGCCTAGTTTGGGACTAGGTCAATGGTGTCAATTTGTCCCATGATATTTATTTATTTTATTTATTTTATTTAAGCCTGGTGATGATTTGTTGAATTTAATTCCTGTGCATTTAATTAATTGTTCATAATTTTTGAACATGGACTTCCGCAAAGTATAGCCAGATTAAATCAATGAATTTCATTCCATCTATATTTATTATTCCTAAGACTTTCAAAAATAATAAATAATGAAGTTCGCATGACTCTGAAAATGTGGTATTTTTCTCATTTACTAAACATATTTGTGTGAGCCACCGGGTTCAAGTTAGCTGAATAACTTAGACACTTTGACATAATGAGATTATATCCGTCCCTTTGAAGCTTAGGAGCAAAGGTGGGCCTGAAGTCGTAAGAACTGATCACATAAACATAACCTCTTATTAATTATTTTTATTTGTTTATCTTTATAAGAAATGGATAAAATAATGTTTGCCTACTATGTTGCTTGATGAAGTTATCTATTGAAAAAGGATGACAAGGATGATCTAGCTGTATGCTTTCTGCGTCTAATACTTTCTTAATCACTCAAATCTGGAAAAGATCAATATAAGGCCAACTTGAGCCGACCTGGGTTAGATAAAAACTATAACGGTTCTAAATATATATCCCTCTGAACGGCGGATGGACGGGAAGACGAACAGACGGACAGTGGAGGCTTAGTACATAGGATTTCGTTGATACCCCTTTGGTATAGAACCCTAAAAAATACTTAACATGCAACATTTTGTCATAATCGAATTGATAAACTTCAAACTGTCTCTAATGATTCCAGTATTTCGACTTTCGTTTCGTTCTTACAATTTTGACAAGCTTTAATTAAACACTACCTCACCCTTTCTCTCGTATTAACTTCCATTTCAACCCTCGTCTAATACTGGCCGTCGAAACACCTGACACAAATCAAACTATTAAAACCATTCCAAATTTGAAAATTTAAACATCTGGAATCTGGAAGAGAGGGAGCCCGAACCGTCACTTCAGTTCAGTTTACGCCCGACGGTCGTAGGGTGAGGTTACGTCGCCCGGAGCCCCCTCACGAAGTTCGGTCACGAAAATAGTACATCGTGCTCATAATAATAAAGTAAACCATTTTCAGTGCGACAGTGTGACGTTTTTTAGTGGTTAAGTGAATCTAAGGACGAATAGTTCAAACAGTGACTGGGATTTTGCAAATTTGGTGAGTGTACCCTTTTTTATTAATTGGAGTGTTTTGATGAGTCAGTGGTTTTCGGGGTTTTTATTTACTGAGGGCGGATTCAGTAATTACTGGCGTTTGGTACTATAGGAAGGTATTGTTAGATAACATCAAAGCGGAATCGATTTAATTATGTTTGGGTTTAATTATCACGATTTCTGAAGGGATGAAACGCGATCGGGATTTCGAAAAAGCTGTAGGTAGCCAATTAAGGATCCGGTTAAATATTAAATATGGATATTTGTGGTGAGTTTTGAAAATTGTCGCTCACTAGCCGCTGGGTTTAAAAACAACTGTCTCTGCTACTCTCTACTACTACTACTCTAGCAATAAAGTGTAGTTCCTGGTTAAGTACCTTCCTTTTCAAAAACCTATTGCTGCTGATTGTGAGCGATAAATAATAAACAAAATATACAGCATAGAAAAGTTTCGATGTGAGTGACCTAGGCATGGCTGGTGTTTGTAATAGCTTGGCACGTGACACAGAATGCCAGAGTACCGGGTTCGATTCCCGGGCTATGCTATCTTTTCTGGTTTTCTGTTTTCTTGTTTCAGCTCGTATTTAGAAATTTGATAATAATATAAATTACACGCGCAGACCTGACAATACTTACCTATCATCATCATCATGTTACGGTTGTGTCTAATGATGTACAGTCGAGCCATTTTGATTCCTGACCCACCGTAGAACGTTCTTACAGCAAGTGTCATGCTATGTCACCATGACATTTTTCTACGAAAGGGTTCCACAGTGGTTCACGATTCTGTTGGTTCGATAGTACATCGCTAGATAGTTAGGTATTTGGTCGTTTATTTTGACAATATCAACTATTTCGCCGTTTTTTATTTAAAATATTTATGAACTAAAAACAATTACTTTGCTCGCCCGCGACCACAAGTGACAAATAGTATAGTAGTAGTAGTAGTAGTAGTGGTATTTTCAAGCATTTTTTTTCAAGTAAATCAATATCATTATTTCGGATAAGATTTCCTTCAAAATTAATAATATTCCAGAGGAAGAAGGAAACTAATGGGAAAGTGCATTCACAAGGAAACCGTTAGGTACTCCATCTAAGACCACACATGCGCTTACCAACAGGCGTGATTGTTGTCAAATGCAACCCTAAGTATATTGTATTTAAAAATAAGAAGAATAACCTTAAAAACGTTTGTTTAATGAGAACACGCTCTATATGCAGTTATTCAATTGAATTCTCGATTCTTCAATCAATCATCATAAATCTTAAAGACCTAATTATTAGTGAATTTACAGGACTGATTTCAGTGTCGTCGGTGCAGCAAGTAACATAAAAAAATATACCATAAAAATATAACTGCATGCCTTTAATGCGCCGTAAAGTTAATTCAAATTGGACGAATTATCTTCTCTATTAAATTTGTAAACTGGGATCTAAATCCCAGTTTACAAATTTACTGGGCTCTACATCCCAGTTTACAAATTTACTGGGCTCTACATCCCAGTTTACAAATTTACTGGGCTCTACATCCCAGTTTACAAATTTACTGGGCTCTACATCCCAGTTTACAAATTTACTGGGCTCTACATCCCAGTTTACAAATTTACTGGGCTCTACATCCCAGTTTACAAATTTACTGGGCTCTATATCCCAGTTTACAAATTTACTGGGCTCTACATCCCAGTTTACAAATTTACTGGGCTCTACATCCCAGTTTACAAATTTACTGGGCTCTACATCCCAGTTTACAAATTTACTGGGCTCTACATCCCAGTTTACAAATTTACTGGGCTCTACATCCCAGTTTACAAATTTACTGGGCTCTACATCCCAGTTTACAAATTTACTGGGCTCTACATCCCAGTTTACAAATTTACTGGGCTCTACATCCCAGTTTACAAATTTACAGGGCTCTACATCCCAGTTTACAAATTTACTGGGCTCTACATCCCAGTTTACAAATTTACATACCTAAGTTGTGTCAAAAAGTAGTAAGTCAAACACTTTTAGTTTGCCAATTTCTTCGCCGAGAAAGTTAAGTAATTTAAACTCCTTTCTTAAAATAATGTCATAATTATGATTATGAATTATTCATAATTGCGAGGGTTTCAGCGTGATTGAGTAACGAACGTCAAAACTTCAATATCTATCTATCAATGAGCAAACCAAGTTGGTGGGACAAATTTCGAAACCGCTATGCCTTGTTTTTTTTATGAGCAAATAATCAAAATAGCACACATATAGTGATAGTGATAGTTCAGGTTAAAAATCGCACACATAGTTCATTAAACAAAGGAAACACGGGAAAGTACATAATATGAATGAAATAATACTCATTCTATTACAACTGATTGTCATGTATATAAATATATTTAGCCTGGGATGATGTCAGAGTAGTAGTTCCCCAGACTAGATGTTCCATGTTCTCCATTTGTCTCTTATTATTTCAAATTAAAACAAAATTTTCTTGACTTTTGATTACCTAGTAATTTACTAGTAGAAATAATATTAGCATATTTCTTTAGTGTGATAATGATAACGGTATACCGTTTTGTACACTATTTGTGTTCTATTATTTAAATTAAGTTTTGTAAGTATGTTATAAAGTGTAAGGTGCATGTTACATAGATAAAGATACATTGTTCCGACGAAGTTGCTCAACTTTATTTTATTTCATTGGTCAACTACTTAACTAATATAGATCTGTACATTTAAGAAGCCACGTATCTCATAGGAACAAAATACAGTAGATGCGACTTCTGGCATATACACACATTACTGTGTGCAGTAGCTGTGTCGAGTCGCTAACTTACTAGAATGGTCAGTTTAAGAATGCGAGTGACTAGGTATATAGTCGCCACCAGACACATTGGAGTTATTTAGAATCCAGCTAAACAATTACTCTGTACGAGTATAGGTATACTACTAGGTATACTAATAGGTATTAGCAGGACAAAAGCAACAGATAGTAACTAATAAATCCTGACTCCACGCTATTATCCTAGAAAACCGAAGCTACCGTTCGTTAAGTCGCCCTCTGGGTTTAATCAAAGCTATGCCTGTGAGAAAATGTATTCCCTGTTCATACAGATTATTACCAAATTATTCTATGTATCTGGTTTTCGTATAAATATTTTATGAAGCTCAGATAGGTTCGCCAGGCGTAAGCAGCGTAAGCTCCAAGTTTACCTTCTCGTGTATTCCGTTTAGCTTGCCACGGAGCTTTCCCGTGAAAATTTACAATAAGCTTTTTACATTCTTTATTTTAAACTTATTAGTCTGAATAATGAAATTTTAAGCCAATTATGTAGTGAACTAGAAATATATAGAGAGGCATAATTGTAGACAGACATTAATTGATTACTTATGCAATCTGGACTCATAGGTATAGTTCATCTTCGAGTGGCACTTTTTTTTAAGTTATTGGCGTATTTAACGTTTTCGTCCTTTTATTTAACAAGCCACTTTTGAACAAATACCGTGATTTGCTACCGCGCAATTACCGGCTAATAAGCTAACGGTTGGCAACTTTCCAGTAACGTAATCTTCACTTTTGTTATCAAGAAAACAATGGCGCAAAGTTGTGGAAAACCGAGTCTCAAAAATTTATTTTATCTGTATCGCTTTATCGGATACTAGCAGCCCGTCCCGGCTTCGCACGGGGTAGACAATTATAAAATGAAAAAAGTTGTTGTAGTGACATAACTACAATAGTTGGACATATGCTACCGCGGAGTTTTTTGTAGACATTATGATGTTCTTCAATATTGTTGTACATTATTTTGTTCTATCGCTAATAGTTTCGGCAGCGCATTCGACGAAAGACATTTTAAGACTCATTTTTCTACACCTTCGGTTACATTGTTCAAATTTTACCAAGGATCCCTAATTTCTTTCAAAATGAAATGTAGCCTATGTCAAATTAAAAGAATGTAGCATTCTATTGGTGAAAGAATTTTTTAAATCGGCCCAGTACTTTTTGAGCCTATTCATTACAAACATACAAACATACAAAAATAGGTATAGGTACAAATCTTTCCTCTTTATAATATTAGTGTAGATTAAAAACAAGTTTGATCAATTTCACAAGCAGTGATGTAATGACAGAAACTAAATTCAGAAACGGTATTGAGTTATGAAAACCTTCGCGCGTTATCATCGGGTCAACGGTCGACGCGGGGTCAGGGTTCGACTCCGGGTTGAAACACCCATTCGTCTGGCTTTCTTGTTTCCACGGACTTTTACCAACTAGGATCTTTTCTTTTATTAAAAAATGTCTTCAGTCTCTACCCATACGTTTTGCAATGAAGAAACTATTTCACTCCAGAGGAATTGGTACACCGGATTCAAAGGCGAAATTACACTGAATGCTAACTGAGCAAAAGGGCTGAAACTGCAATGACACGTCATTGCATCTTTTGCAAAATACCTACTAATGAAGTAAATTTTTTTTTGTAAGTTGATAGCAATCTGTATGAGTACAGTAGGCATGACAGTTTCTTCAACCATGTTTGACAACAAATGGCAACATTTTTATCTGCCAAAAAATACCTCTGAGTTACATTTACAGAAATGCGCCTTCGTGCATAATTATAATAAGTTATTTTTGTTTGTTATTGTTTTTCTGTTTAATGTTTAAATTATTTTGTATACCTACCTACCTGCCTATGATTTCCTTTTTATTGTTTGTGTCTGTTTTGAAGCTGTGTTGATAAATGTCTTCTTTCTTTCTTCTTTTTTTCTTTCATACGAAATGTGTAAAAGCTTCTTGGTAAAAGCTTACTGCAAACGATGAAATTTTCACGCAACTTGGGATTAATCCCAGGCATTAGTGTCGCTTTTATCTTGTTAAAAGTTTAAACTGTTATAATACTTTTCTCTCTCCCACAGCAATACGATATTATTACTTCGGGATATAAATACCTAATCCCTTACTTTTTGAGATCAAAGTAAACTTAGGCAATTTTACCCGGCTCAGCATTCAAAAAGGAAAACTAAACAAGAAAACAAATTAGGCTATTATAGGGTGTCAGAAATAATAAACCGTAAATTTTAGTTCTCACAGGGTGACCTAGACTTGTTTAATCATATGCTGAAACATTTACTTTTCATTATCTAGGTAAGTACATAAAACCACCTATAGAACATACTCGGTCTGCTAACATAGGACCTTGAAGTAACGACGAGGTAAGAGCTGAGCCTATAGTAACCAGTCTATGTTTAGGAAGGTACATGTATAATGGACACAGACCGGTAGAAGTTACGCGTCGGCGCTATACTATGCAGATAGGTACACTGTAATGGTTTAGATTAAAAAGAATAACTAATAAATATTGTAAGAGCTAATGTAACTTGTTTTTAGAAAAAATGACTTTGTGCCAAGTTTCTTGCGGCGCATTCTTCTTGGCAATCATGGTCTTTCCGAAAGCGCTGGTAGACTCAAAAAAAAAGACGTGTAAAAGAGCATTCAACTGCCTATTTGCTGAATAAAATTTTGAATTTGAATAACAATAAAGTTTACATTCTTAATTTAGTTACTCTCTACTGTTAGTTTGAGCTGAACAAAGTGACCTTACTGTTTAGTTATAAGGAGTAGTATGTGCTTCTGAAGATTTCTCTACACCCCCTTTTATATCAAGTCAATCGACTTATACTGCTGACTGTTCTTCCGTTATTGAAATGCAACCGAAATAAACAATTTTCCTTATCTGGCAAAGAAAAATTTATGCTACATGATTCTATTTTCCGCTCAGGGCGGCTTATGGATTGGCATCCGTTTTTGTAAAATATTTATTTCATACTTTGTAAGGATTCTGACCTTTTTTGATGCTGTTATATTCAGAATTTACTTACTGGTATAGGATGAAGTTAACGTTGTGTTTAGGTTACAATAAGGGTGCACTTCAACTTAGGTCCTTTACAAATTGTGTACTCGAATTTGAGCTGACGACGCGCGTAATTGGTAAATTCAGCAACCATGCATCAAAAAGTGAAATTTTGTCGATGTGTCTTCAAACAGCTATTTCATGTGCAAACGTTTGTGTCACGTTGCGGATTCCACCAGCTTGATTGAGCTTCCAAGAACTCTCGAATCAGAGGTCGATCACAATAGTCTCCGAACTTTGTAAGCACCCCGTTCAAAATCCAAGGGCTTTTGACTGGATGTTTCAATAAAAATAGAATTTCCTTTCCGTCGAAATTGTCGGCAATTCAGTATCAGTTTTGAAATGATTTGCGTGGATTTGACGCCGGCGGTCACCCGCGAAAATGGGTCGCTTTTGTTGACATGTTATTGTGTGAGAATAATTTCTATTTGCGTTTTATTGGGTAAAATCAGCATGCGGACAGGATGTCAGAAAAATATGACACAATAATAGTGAAAATTAATTTGATTACGTTTCATCTGAGGTTACTTCATTGCGCATGTATGTACCTACAGATTTAGTTATACCTAAATGACTTACGATCGTCCAATGTAAGGCGAAAGAACACGTATTTTCATTAAAAAAAATTAAAAAGTCTATACAGTATTCTGAATTTTCAGATTAAATTAAATTTGTAATAGTTTTAGACGTTCAAATACACGTAAAGAATCTCTTTTATAAATATTGATTATATGTAAAACTCCGTTTTTATTTTGGTCAAAACATACAATTTTATGTCATTCTTAATGAAAAAATCTAGTAACACAAATAAAATAGAGTAAGCTAAAATGTTAAACTTAGTACATATTTAGCAAATAATAATGTTTGTTTAATAATAATTATTTTCCGTTCAACGGTAGCTGCACTGCTGTAACACATGTCGACCTAAAGGGACCCAAGTGTGGGTGGACCACTATGGCAATGAGCATTTCAAGGTAGGTCTTTTACTCTGGCAACTCTCTGGAGACTCGGTGTCTATTTTGAACGTGAATGTGTCCGGTAAAAACGAATAGCAAAAAATAGATATGGTTTTTAGTCGCTCTGAATAACTTAGCATTTGCTCACGATGTAGTTCCCGGGGGAAGGTCAGAAGAGAACGTTTCGATGGAAGGAAGTCTTATCCTTTTTTGTTTGCGGTAATAATGTATGTCGCATAGCAGACTTACTTACAAAGTGTCGGACTGTTGCGAGTATGTTAAACAGAACTATTCTGGTTACATAGTTTTTCTCCGAATGGGTGATATTCTTAGCTAATTATTAATGATTTAAAGGTAAAAACAAAACTCTATATCATTTCGCAATACGCTACTTTACAAATACTCGAATCAACCTCAAAATACTGTTTACTTTCTTAAACCCCTTTGAACTTAAACTTAACCAAGATGAACAGTTAGTTAACTTTCGCTTAAACCCGGCACTTCAAAACACCCCAACTCGAATAATTTAACTCATCATTGCACGGTTAAAATAATGTAAAAGTTAACAGAAAACTTTTAATGCAACTCCGAAGTCTGCGAAGTACGTCCAAGATTAATGGCCTGTGTCTCGGTCCAGGCTAGTTTGACAGTTGTTAAGGTTTAAAAAGAAATTAAGAACTTGACAGCAAGTTGCTTTTAATATTAATGCGACGATATCGAGTTCGCGAAAGATTTAAAATCCTCCACTGCTGTTTAACGGTATAATGACATAGAAATCAGTTTACTTTTCAAATGGAAGACATTGTCTTTGATTTGTTAATACAAACGAAATTGTATTAGCATATTTGCACTGTGTTCATAAAAAAGGTCAATTTTTGTTTATGGGCCCTCTTCTGTCATCCTCTTAACCACAAGTTCTTGTCTTGCAATAAAATTAATACTAAAATTATATTCTATTTGATTTCACAATCATTTTGGTGCCGAAACCTCGTATAACAGTGATACTGTACATATTTAGATAAAAGTTTTAGTGAGCGAGTTCAAAAATTTTTCCTGTTTCAAAATTAGCAAAATCGTTTTTTCCTTTGAAGTTGACTTGTCAAGAAGCCATTTTCTTCGTTCTCGAGTGCGCAGAATCTTACCGCACCTTTTCAAGTGTCAAGTCAGGTCTCTGTCAGCTGGTTAAGTCAAATAGATTACACTGACATTGGTTTGTTTACATAAGCGTTAAGATAACGACTATAAAGATATTCAAGCACATTTAACGAAAGATCATGTCGAAAGAAGCAAAAGAATCAACGGCCAAGGAACTGCGTGCTAAAATTGGGCAGATCAAGGGAAGAATAACACGCGCCGCTAAGTTTTCAGTCGAGCAAACAGGACGAGTTATTGTAGACCTGGATGGAGTTCAGCTTCGTATTGAACAGTTGCACGAAGCACTCATAGACTACAAGAACCTAGATCTTGAGCTGAAACTCCTGGTCGAAAGCGAGAATGACAACGATTTCGACGAAGATGAAGTAGAAGATAGATGTCTAAGTGTGATTGCAGAGCTACGCAAACTTGTACGCATGTCCACGCAGTCCAGCGAAGCTACGTCGCTGCCGGGCGCGTCGGCGACGCTCTCGGGCGCGATGACGCCTTCACCGAGCGCGTCACATCACAGCAGGCTGCCGCAGTTGGATATTGCATACTTCGATGGCAAGGAAATTACCCAATACACGTCTTTCATCGAAATCTTCAAAGCCGTCATAGACAAGGATGTCAATCTATCGCCGGTTCAAAAGCTCTGTTATTTAAGAAAATACTTGCAAGGCGATGCTTTATTATTAATTAATGGCTTGCCATTACTAGACGGATCCTATAGTCAAGCATTAGACCTGCTGGACAAAAGGTACAACAATGCATCCCTGCTCATAACGCATCACCTAAATGCATTGTTGGACTACCAGCCAATCTTAAAGGGTACCTCTAATGAACTTAGGCATTTAGTCTCAGTAGCACACCAACATTTAGGAGCCTTAAAAAGCCTTGGTCAACAAACTCAGTATTGGGATATGATAATTATTAACATCTTGTTGCGCAAACTAGATAGCTTTACTTCCAGGTCATACCATACTGAACGAGATCAGACGAGGCTTCCGGTTTTGGAGGATCTATTAAATTTTATAGAGAGGAGAGCAATGGGCTTCGAGGAATCTCACGCATCTGGAGGTAAGCCTACGATTACTAAATATGTAAATTTAGTAAATTATACAAGTGACGAAAATGTGACAAATCCAACAACTTCAACATGTAAATTCTGTCATGAAGCAGATCATAAGCTTTTTGCTTGCAAAAGATATAAAGTATTGAGCGCTCAAGACAGGATTCGATTTGCTGTTGACGAGAAACTTTGTAGGATTTGCTTAAACTCACACAAAAATAAATGTCACTACCACTTTAAGTGTTCTGTTTGCAAAAGCGGTGACCACAACACAGTGTTACACTCAGAAAATTTGGTAAACAACACCGCCAATATAGACAAAAACTCAATGGCCGATAATATGGTCCTATTGCCCACCATTAAGGTGCAATTTAAGGCAAGCGACGGGTCATATGTCACTGCGAGAGGCTTAGTTGACTCAGGCAGTCAAGTCTCATTTATAAAAGACAGTTTATTGAAAAAATTAAACACGCCGACCTTCGATTATAATATCGGCGTTACAGCTCTTGGACAACAACGCAAGCGCGTCTCCAAAGCTGTCAATTTATTGATGCATTCGATGCACAATAACTATAGTCGCAGTGCTCTGCTTTCTGTGGTGGACAATATAACCACATACCTACCACAGACGATTTTTAGTTTGGGTAATGCACACTTATCAAACTCAATAAAATTAGCCGACGACGAATACAATACTCCCGGCGAGGTCTCATTTCTGATTGCAGCCGACATATTTTTCAAAATTATGCTGCCAGACAAAATTGAGTTAACAGGGAACGAATTGTTTTTATTGGCTACCAAGTTCGGTTATATCGTAGCGGGCAATGTTAGCGTGCCATTGCAAAGCAAACAAAATAGCGGCAAAGTAGGTTTGCACGCCGTGATGGATTTAGATGAACCTAAGCTGGACACTCTCCTACAAACATTTTGGGAAGAGCAACACGTTTCTAAGGTTAGAGTGCAGGACGTGAGTAAGGATGTCTGCGAGATTGAGTTCCGAAATTCTACTCAATTGAGCCAGTTTCAGGTAAAGTTACCTCTTAAAATGACAACAGAGGACACAGTACGATTAGATGATTCTTTTTCTGCAGATCTACAAGGGATGAATGGTTTGTGTAAAAGGTTTAAAAAAGACACTGAACTAAAAGAGCGATACACGGAATTTACAAATGAGTTTGTCACTTTAGGTCACGCTGAGGTAATTGATTTGTTGAAGCTTAACAAGCCGTTCGATTATTGCTACTTAGTGCCTCACCACCTGGTAATAAAAGAAGATGGACTCACAACAAAACTCCATGCGGTCTTCGATAACAGTGCAAAAACGAGTTTAAGCCTTAGCCTTAACGACATATTAGATCCTTCTCAAACGATAAGGAAAGAAAATTTAAACGATCCTTTAAAATGTTTGCAGTTAACAAGAACCATGTACGGTGTCACCAGTTCCAGTGTTCTCGCAACCCGCTGTCTCATCGAGTTAGCTGAGGTCTACAAAGATCAGTTTCTGTCGGCGTCATCAGTGCTGGTAAACTATTCATGCGTCGAAGACTGCCTTTTCAGAGGAGTTTCGTTGCAGGAGGTAAGACAGGCGTATCATGACTTAATTGAGCTAACTGAACATGTCAACTTAGAGCTTCGCAAATGGTGTGCTAACCGTACGGATATTTTAACTGGGATACCGAGCAATAAACAACGAGTTCATGGTGTCGATTTCAACAATATTGATTTGTCGACTAAGGCTTTAGGGCCTTCGATAAATTTTAATTCAGATCAGCTTAAAATCATCAATCAATGCCTGGAGGCCAGCTGCCCACTCAGTGGACAAACCGAACAGTTTTGAAATTTATCGGAACTTTCTTTGATTTTTTAGGATTGGCTGGCACTATACTAAGGCTTAAAAAGTTAATCGTGAATTTCGATCATAAAAGGGACTTTAACGATAACCAAATTAGAATTAAAATATATGTTTAATGTCAGCAAAATGTTATAATATGGTGCGTTCTATATTGCCGTTAGTTCTCAAGCACCATATCATGTATTGTATACTTAGTGATTCACAAGTGGCGCTCTGCTGGTTGCATTGCAGTAACTACCATCAAAAGCATAATTATATAAGCAAGCAAATAAATTCTCTTACAAATTATTGTATTTGGAGTCATATTCAATGGATCATGCAACCCAGCGGACTGTCTTTCTCGTGGGATTATGTCTCCCGAATTTAAATCGAGTTGTATACTTACGAGATCTCAGACGACATTTACCTACGTGTGGGAAGCAGACTGGACAACGCTTGCATATTCTTTTCGCAAAACCACCCAATTAGTATTGCCAAAAATATGTAATTTCACCACGAATAATATGTAATAAACACCAGTCTTTGGTACTTGAAGGATTATAAAGCGCTTGCATTCTCCAGCCTGTCCCAATGATATTATATCATTGCTTTTAGTGCAACAATAATTATTGATAAGAAATTAATGAACGAATTGAAAACTCAAAATGAGTCTCTTACTAAACCTATAAATAAGATAGCTTTATTGCCTACTTACTATGGTTATTTTTTATAAGCACATTGTATGTACTGTTTTTTTACCTATATGTATGTACCTCTATTAATGTGCGCATCTTTAGTTCATGCCAGCAATGGTTCTTGCTATCAAGTGGCGGGACTTTTATGTTCATAAAAAAGGTAAACTATTGTTTATGGCTCTCTTCTGTCATCCTCTTAACCACAAGTTCTTGTCTTGCAATAAAATTAATACTAAAATTAAAAAAAATCAGTACACACATGTGCTTAAATATAAAATCTAATCGTAAATAGGCAATAAAGCTATCTTATTTATAGCTCTATAATGAGACCCATTTAGAGTTTTTAACTCAACAGACCTGACGCGGCCATCGCTGCCTTTAAACACTTTAACAACTCTTGCGACAGGCCAATGCAAAGGAGATGCGTTCTCACCAACCAATAGAACTAAAACACCTTCCTTAACATTTGGAAAATTCTTATGCCATTTTGGTCGACTAATCAATTGCGATATTGAATTGCTTTTATGCCAAACACGCCAAAAATCTTGCTGAATTTTAGTGCATTTTTTCCAAAAGCGCAGGGCGCTAATATTTTCAGTTGATATCACAGGTTCAGGATAAGCTGTTAATGATTGATTGATCAAGAAATGACCAGGAGTTAAAAAAGTGAAATCAGATTCGTCACTAGTCATTTGAGTAATTGGTCTTGAGTTCAATATTGCCTCAACCTGTATAATAACAGTATTGAACTGCTCGTATGTAAAAACTAGGTTCCCTATGACCCTTTTAAAATGATATTTGGCAGATTTAACTGCAGATTCCCATAGGCCCCCAAATGTTGGTGAATAGCTGGGAATAAATCTGAACTCGACTCCTTTATCATTACAATGATTGACAACAGTATCTTGATGACTTTTAGATTGACATAATTGAAATAACTGTTTGAGTTGGTTGTTTGCACCTTTAAATGTTGACGCATTGTCACAGTATACAAGCCGAGGCAAACCTCTTCTAGAATAAAATCTTTTAAAAGCAGCTAAGAAGCTTTCTGTAGTCAAATCCGATACTAATTCTATATGTACACATTTGGTTACGAAACACACGAAGATGCAAACATATCCTTTTGTTACTAATGATCTTCTAATAGTGGATTGCTTAATACTAAATGGACCACAGTAATCCATTCCCGTTTTATTAAACGGCCTATCTTGGACCACCCTGTCCTTAGGTAAAGCTGCCATTAATTGTTGAGCTCTTTGAGCTCTAAATTTAAAACAAATCATGCATTTGTTAATTAATTTCTTGATAATAGTTGTCACACTAATAATATAATAATATTTCTGGGACAGGCTGGACAAAGTAAGCTTTAATCCTGCATGCAACAAAGACCGATGTTCGTTACATATTATTTGTGTGGTGACATTACATCTTTTTGGTAACACTATTGGGTGTTTTTGTGAAAAAGGTATGCAAGCCTTGTCCAGTCTGCCTCCCACACGCAAGATGCCATCTGAGTCCCGGAAAATACACAACTTTTTTAAATTCGATTTAATACATTTGTTTTTTGCTAGGCAATCCAGTTCATCAGCAAAATGCAAACTTTGTACATGCTTTATTATAATCTTCATAGATTGATTGTATTCATTAAAGTTCAGTTGCTCAGAGTTTATGCGTTGGTCTTTTTTCAGTTATAAAACGTAGAACATAACCTACAACGCGTTGAAGCTTTGAAATGGATGAAAACTTTGATACAGGACTGACTTCATCAATCACGTTGCAATTTACATGACTATCGCTACATATTGTGTCTGTGTTTTTAGAGACATTCCTATTAAGTTGCTCGGCGCATACTGAAAATTCGACATTATGTAATTCAGAATGTCCTTGCCACCATAATAAATTAGTTTCCAACTCAGAAGGCATAATCCCACGAGAGAGACAGTCTGCTGGATTGCAGGATCCATCGACGTGACTCCAAATGCAATCATTTGTTAAAGAATTTACTAACATGACTCTGTTGCTTACATAATTATCCTTTGATGGTGGTTTCTGCAACCAGCAGAGCGCCACTTGCGAATCGCTGTACATGATATGGCGTTTGAAAACACACGGCAATATAGACCGCACCTTATTATAAAGCTTTGCTAACAATAAACATGCGTTTAACTCTAATCTGGGTATCGTTAAAGTCCCTTTAATGGGTGCAATTCGCGATTTACTGCACAGTAGTGTTACATGTACCTTTTCTGCTCGTACAGATCGTATATAAATGCAAGCAGAATATGCTATGAACGAAGCATCACAATAACCTATTAAATCTATGTAGTCGGCATCACTAATCATTAATTCACGATTGACATGAAACGTTTTCATTTTCATTAAATCACAAAAGAACGAGTTCCAAGGTAAGAGTAGTTCGTCAGGTATAACATTATCCCAATGTAAGTTTTGCTTCCATACCTTTTGTAAAAACTCTTTAGCCTTAGTGACTACAGGGCCAGCCAATCCCAAAGGGTCAAAGAAAGTTCCAATAAAACTCAAAACTGTTCGCTTTGTCCACTGAGCGGGCAGCTGGCCTCCGGGCCTTGTGATTTTAAACTGGTCCGACTTTAAATTTAATGAAAGCCCTAAAGCCTTAGTTGACAAATCAGCATTGTTAAAATCAACGTCATGAAATCGCTGCTTATAACGCATCACCTAAATGCATTGTTGGACTACCAGCCAATCTTAAAGGGTACCTCTAATGAACTTAGGCATTTAGTCTCAGTAGCACGCCAACATTTAGGAGCCTTAAAAAGCCTTGGTCAACAAACTCAGTATTGGGATATGATAATTATTAACATCTTGTTGCGCAAACTAGATAGCTTTACTTCCAGGTCATACCATACTGAACGAGATCAGACGAGGCTTCCGGTTTTGGAGGATCTATTAAATTTTATAGAGAGGAGAGCAATGGGCTTCGAGGAATCTCACGCATCTGGAGGTAAGCCTACGATTACTAAATATGTAAATTTAGTAAATTATACAAGTGACGAAAATGTGACAAATGGTAAAGGTATAAGGTATCTAACTCTGGGAAAAGCATCAATACAGCCTTAAGTGTATGTCACCATTGAAGCACAAGTAGCTCTCTGTGCATTTATACATATTTACAAAAAAGTACTCAATTTGAGAGAAGTACGAGCAAAATGTAAACGAAAAATTACATGCTGCACTTGCTGTCGGAGATAATGCTTTTGGGCTGAAATAAGGGAAACAAACCAGATTCCTTTACTAGAACGTATAGTGATAGCCAAGACAGACGAACCGGATGGTCAGAGTTATATTTACAAATGTCTTTACCGAGTCCCTTAAACTCTCAGCTTTTTTTAGTCTAAAGCATATAATTGGCAGCAGTCCAGATGCAGCTTGTGAATCACCGTATGTATCTGAGACATGACATTTGTAGCAATTAGCGAGTCAAGACCTAAATAAAGTGGCTGTTAAAATTATTTTTGGGATACTAAATTATAATTTAAACAAAAAAACACCGATATAAAATAATCGAATATCAGTAAAATTCAAAATTTTATTCAGCAAATAGGCAGTTGAATGCTCTTTTACACGTCATTTTTTTGAGTCTACTAGCGCTTTCGGAAAGACCATGATTGCCAAGAAGAATGTGCCGCAAGAAACTTGGCACAGTATTTTTTTCTAAAAACAAGTTACATTAGATCTTACAATACGTAACCACAGATAAATTACACAAAGAAAGCTCACTCTATCATAAAAAAAAATGAAGAGAGAAAAAAATACCGTATTTTAGAAAAAAAAAAAGTATAGACGCCCACCGAAATTGTGTCATTATCATTAGCCTTAAGTAGATAGTCTATTATTCATCGTCTGTCCATCTCAATCAATCAGATGGCAGAACGACAGGTTTAAGGAAATCTTATTATAAACTCTCGAAAGTAAAATAATTGTTTTGAATAATCTTTGGGAGTCTTCTGCTACCAATTAATTTGTAGAGTTTATAATACTAACAGATACAACAACTTACACAAGTGAAACATCCGTACGGGAACCAAAATACTTACAAAACTTGAAGACTGATAACTATTGGGCCTAGAAGTTTTTAGGAGTCGCAACGGGGGCCCTTTACTGAAGGTCGAATGGTCTGGTTAAGGTTTTCTAGGCTTTCACGGACAGCAAAGCGTCGGTAGTACAAGTCGCACAGACCCTCTTTTTCTAAAAGGAGGCCTGTGTACAGTAGTGTGACGTTTATAGGTTAAATAATCGTGACGAAGAGACAATAAACACAAGGCCCACTTAAACGTCATATCTGTAACGTCTCCTCTCACAAACAGCCATCTAAGCCAAAAAGCTTCAATAGATACTGTAATCTTACCGCTTCTAATTTCACAACAATCCCATCATTCACAAACTGACATGTCCGGATGTTCTTGAACCCGATATCCCTGTATCTAATTCAACAAGTCGAAACATTTCGACAAGTTCGACGTCTGATTTACTCGTAGTAAAATGAGTATCGGATAACTAACACGTTACTAACTTGCTGCCTGACTGACACTTGATATTTCATTTCATTTCAAAAGTCTAGCTAAGTATTACAATTTCAGTATGCGTATTGCATACTCAATTTATTTTAACATTTGAAATTCAACTGTCAACACTTAAAGTTGTGTAAACTTGTACGAGGAAAACGTAATAGCTAATGCTATAACGCTAATGAATGTTATTGGATTATTTTTTTCCCATTTGGTTTCGAATTACCGAAACATAGTAGGTAGGTAGTTTAACAGATAATTCTCGGATGTACCTAGTTTAATCCTAAAATAATATAAAATAAAATACTAATAAGTATGTACTTTGGAATATTATAAATGAGAAATGTTTATTCCCCTTCCTTACAGCAAAGTATGGACGCTAACATAGACTACTTTATATTCCTTAGGAAAACACATACGAAGAGATTGTTACGCAGAGAATATCGCGGGATGTTGCAAGTCATGTAGGTACAAAGAGATACACATAAATACTTGTAGATAAATTATCAGTGTAAACTTCAGAATAAAATTAAAAGATGCGGATGCGTAGAGACTTTATTATAATTTATAACGAGCAAGATCCAGCATCAGGTCACTAATTACCCTGAATTTAAATTTAATTAACATAATAAAAGCAATTTACAATGACATTAAATCTAAGCTTAAACTAAATAAACTACAACTTAAAACTAAATTAAATCTAAATAAGGCCCCCGTGGCATAGTGCCCAAAAGGCTGGCAGCGTTGCCTCGCTGAATAGCGATGCTGATTCTTTGAGAGAGAAAACTGCCAGCCCTTTGGTCACAAGTTGCATCAACTAAGCGCTTTTGTAACTCAGAAATAAGCTTGTAAGCGCTGGGACCCCATGGACCCAAAGTTCCAAACCCGACAGGAACAAAATTATAATTCGGACCGAGAGATTGATACTTAGAATTTTTTCTATTTTCAGCCGTTTCTGCCGCCGCACCAGCTTTTTGTGTGGTTCCCTGGAGATGTGAGGGTGCTACTGTATCGACACAGGTCGCATCCCAAACCAGAACCCTACCCATTCTCCAGGGAATCAGAGACATACCGTCCGGCCTTTTGCCATCGTCGCGGGCAATGCCGCTTGGCTCCAAAATGGCCGGCACGTTCGCAGAGGCAAGAGCCCGGCGGATTATGTCATTGAGCGCGGCATGACGGGAGAAACGGCCGGCGCTCTTTTGACAGGAAAGACCATGGTGTCCCGTTTCGTCCACATTGGTGCCACAGAGGCAACGGTGTGGTGAACACAGCGCAACACCCAGTCTTAGCCCGACTGCAATTCTCAGTGTTTCAGGCTCAAGAAAGGTTCCGGTGTTAACGGAAGGATAAGCATGAAGCCAGTCACCGGATTCCTTTCTTGCCACAGCCAAAAGCCTTGCGCGGTCTGGGCCTGAACTGGAACTGAGAATATTAGAATAAGTTAATTTGGATAGTGTGTCATCCCAGCTCCGTTGGAAATTTGGATAAGCGGGAGGATTTTCACCCGGACAAGCCATTAGCCAAGCATTCCTAGCATCGACCAAACCCGTCGTCTCGTAGTTTGAAGGACAATCCTTTAGGATTTTACCTACGAGGGTGGACGTGCTGTGGACAGATGATAGGAACGCTGGTAAAGCAACACTAGAAATTTTGCGGATACCTAGCCCACCATATCTGATAGGAAGGGAAGCCTGGGTCCAAGATTGCCCATTGAATTGTAAGTTAAGTATAGATTCCAAAGAAGTTTTCATAAGGGAATCAATTAAGGTCAGAGAATTTTGATGTTTCCAAAAGGGACAACAACGAAGCAAATAAGTAAATTTTGGCACAAAAAGGCAAAATTTTAGAATAGTGATAGCAGTGTGAGCACTGATTTCCAGCAGCCGGTCTGCAGAATTTTGAAATTTTGAAACAGTTTTTGCGATTAAATCTGGAATGGCATCGTCGAAGATTGGTGACCCTAGGAGGCTTAAGTTTTGCTTATCGACAATTTTGATATTTGGACAAAGTAAATTAAAATGTTGGAAGAGATCGGATCGGATCGCGTTGTTTATGAACAGTTCGCATTTATTAAAGTTTAGATCTAAACCAATGGCCTTAAATTTATTTATAATTTCTGAGAGATCTGAAAGTACCGTAACTGCATCACCTCCTAGGGAACCATCATCAAGATACCATACGTTAAATTTGGACTTTAAATTTTGAATGATGGGGTTAATGGCTAAACTGAAAATGGCTGGTCCGAGGGGATCACCCTGCTGACAGCCGACTTCAGAAGATAATTCGTTGCTTTTGTACATTAATTTAGAAGGTTCATGATAACAGTTAAGTAGGTAATTATAAATTTCCGGAATATTATTCCTAATTTCTGTGAGCAAGGTGTCCCTGTTTACCGAATTAAATGCATTTTTGACGTCAATTTTGAGTAAAACCTCACACTGATCGTTATTAAGGTAGGTGCGCAGGGCATGGACTGCCGCTTCGCACCCACCTTTAGTACCGAAACCTAATTGAATTGGTTCAAACTGAGGTTGCAATTTTGAAACTATGTGACGAACTGAAATTTTAGAAGTTAATCGCCGAAATGTAGAGCCGACCGCAATGGGTCTGACACCTCCGTCTTTTTTAGTGAGCGCAATTAGGTTGGCTCCATAAAGAACGGGAACTATTTCGGGATTAACATTGCCAGACAGCATGAGGTTTATTAATTTTGTTAAAGCGAGGATTAAATGTTTGCCTGCGTCGCCCACACAGTGAGAGGTAAGGTCTTTTAGGTGTTGGGGAGCAAGTCCGTCAAGACCTGCTGCAGAACCGGTTTTAAATGAATAGATTGCATTCACTGTGTCTTTCTCGTGAATGTTTAAACAAACATCGGGCGACGTAGGCGGGTCCAAAAAGTATGCGTTTGTAGGAGCTCGAGGGTGTTTAGTTTGTAAGGCCGAGAGTGTGTCGCTATTATCTGGAGATAGTACGTCACTGGAAAAAAGTAACCGCGCGGCCCCCTTCAGGTCTCCGTCGCTAACTTTAGATTCCACTTTGTTTTTAAAATAATTTTGATTGCTATTTTTGCCTGTACTAAAAACTGTAAGGCAAGGCGGTGAATAATTGGAACAATTGTTTTTTATTTTTTGGGTAAGAGAAATCTTAGACGATTTATCGTCTTTAACGTGAAGTGTATTAAATGGGAAAAGTAACAAATTCTGCCAGTCCGCATAGCTATTATTGTCCAAACATTTCGTTATAAGTTGAGCCAAATGAGTAGCGACGGAGATCCGGGCGCCACGGGGAATTCTTTTTACCACCTTAACATTGTTTTTTAAGTGGCTCAAATGCAGATGGAAGGGAATAGTGGGTGGATTAGTAGGAGTACGGTTTGTATTTGGGGAGACAGGATTTATGTACAAGGGGGGGGCATTCTGACTTAAACATTTGTGCAATTTGGATTTGTGAATATTCAAACCTCTACTACTACTAAATGTTCTACTGCATATTGGGCATACATGTGACATACCATCTACGGGTTGCGTTGCATTCTGCATATGATCTAAGGGCATAAAAACACAACACAACGGAAAACTAAATAGAAAAATAGTCTGACAGCCGCGACAAAACTGCACTGACGGGGCTCCGCCAAGAGTGGCGCGTGCGGGAGTCGCGGGGACTCAGGCCGGCGTGGAAAGAGGTCGAGGTGGCCGGGATGCTCATGAAACAAACATTATTATTAGTATTTAATTATTAAAATATTTGGGAGCTTTATTTGAAATCGTGTTGACGTTGACGTACCCAATTACCCTTAGATCTTACCCACATCGCTCATCGAGTAGGCGTTCACACGTCTACTTTTTAATTTGTCTTTTATAAGGAAAAGATATGTTGTTTCTGTCGCGCTCTTGTCTTGTCGCGTAATTTGTAAGTAGTTTGTTAATTAAAAAAACACTGGTAAAAAGGAGAGCAAATATTTAATCACTTTACGTGAAGAACGATACAGGAAGAAGAAAAAACAATGTTGCCAACCTTAGGCATAAAAATTAGGCATAGATAATATTTTATCATTTTAAATGATTTTTATATTTGTTGGTGATGCCAACAGTTTCTAGGTGTTTTCTCACTTCTTTATCCCCGTTAGAGGTGTGACATAATTCTTTAGGTTGTAATAAAAAGCTTACGTATTAATTTATTACATCTGGCCTTACTTGTCGGAGGTCTACTATGAATGAACTAAAACCGACTTAACTTGCTACTCCGCGACCACACGACTGGTTGTCAAGAGGAGGTTGTAGTTCATAGTAACTTTAGTTTACGTACAACCAGAAGATCTAAACCTCTTTACCACTGCTGCAGTCTGACGAATGCACCCAAAATTATATTTAGCTCGAATCAATCGCCGCTCCCTCGTCAGTCAACGTCACCCGGTTATTAAAGTGTGATGATAATGTAAAAGTGCATTTCCCACACAGAGTTTGTCACGCTAGGCATACTTTTTTCAAGCTGTTTTGTTTACTAGTAGTCTAAAACTGTGAAACAGTTTGAGAATTTTAATAAATATTTACTGAACGTAATTTAATACACAGAAATCAGAAATTTCACAGGTTTATCGCTAATAATGAGGTTTACGAGTTTGCAGATGCGTAATTCTGTTATTTTCTGTAGGTATTTTAATTTTCAACTTTTCAATTGTCAACTCCGACCATTTGGAATAATGGAACACTTTTTCTTTCGGTCCCGGCACAGAATACATAATGTCCCCGTTCCAATACCGACTTTACGAAGCATAAGGATACAACATAAAGGTACAATATAAAACACTAAAGCTTTGACCTCGCTTTATCCAGAGCAGACGTTTTCGCCAGCTTAGGAACAGTTCTGGTATAGTTCTGCGAAGACCATTTCTGCATCTTTATCTGTTTTTGACAGAAACATTTTCGGTCGAGTGAAATGCTTATAAAATGTTGTAATTATAAATGTTTTTTAGGGTTCCGTACCACAGCAGGAAAAACGGAACTCTTGTAGGATCACTTCGTTGTTCGTCTGTCTGTCAAGATTATTTTTCTCTGGAACGCGTGAAGGTAGCATACTGAAATTAATATCAAATACTCAGGCCTGCAATCCTTTAAAGCTGCCTTTAACTTTGCTTTGCTGGACTCGCGCACGAGGGATCTGTAGAAATTTTTTAATGCTTTTCAGCAGTGTTTTAAGAAGTCCAATGTTAGCAAAGCCCTGCTCCTAAGCAAAATGTACGCCATGTGGGGTCAATTTATATTGGTCTGCGAAATCTACAGACAGACAAAAAATTTCAAGATTTTGAGGATCTTCTGAGTGGTTGTGCTATAAGAGCTACCTTCATACCAAATTTCAAGTATTTAGGACAACTGGAAGTACCCTTTAGGTTTTCGGATTTGGACAATTTGTATGGAAATAGCCTTTTTAAAGACTGTATCTTTTGATTGCGTTGACTTAGAAGGTTGATTTTTTCAGAGCTTTAAGGGACCGCAGGCTTGAGTATTTGATATTAATTTCAGCATGCTACCTGCACGCGTTCCAAAGAAGGGTCTTGACAGACAGACAGACGGACAAAAAAAGATCCTATAAGGATTCAGTTTTTTTTCTTTTGAGGTACGGAACCCTAAAAACAGTAAAAAGAGTGTTTTAGTTATCCAGAAACTTGAAATTTGGTATGAAGGTAGCTCTTCATGACTATTCAGATAAATCTGAAAATCTTAAGTTATTATGTTTAACTGTCTGTAAGTAGGCATATCAGTGACTAATAAAAAATTACAATAATATTAGGAATAAAATTCGGGAAAAGCGGGAAAAATCTTCGAAACCCGATTGCCGTGATAGATGGACTATTTAATTTACATACATACAAATTTGTAATGAACGAGTGCGCGAGTCCGACTCGCACTTGACCAGTTGTTTAATTACGCTAATTACTCATCAAACATGAAATTAAGTTTCATAAATCTGCATTCATTACTACGCATCCTTCACAATTAAGCGCCAAGTATTTTACCCTTGTTATAATCCTTTGCACAAATGAATGTTATTAATAACCATTATTAAAATTAGCGCACATCTGTACGCGGATTCTATTAAATTTCGATGAGTGATGTTCACTGTGAAAGTTTAATTAATGAGCTAGTAATTGGGATAATCCAGAGCAATCTGTGACAGAATCCAATTTAGAGCTGCATTATTTATAAACCCTTTTCCATTAATGGGTATTATAGTGTATCGTCGACATAGATGAAACCAGTAACTGGAAAACTGTTTTTTTTAATGTTAAAATAATGTTTTTTTTAAACCTTTGGTACCAAATATTCAAATCGGTACGCCAGTTCGTACTCTAGACGTTAGCGTCAGCTTTTTTTACCCCTATTTGGGTTCCCGTACCTCCTATAAGGCTTCCGAAGTGATCCTTCACTTCGATGTCCGTCTGTCTGTGTGTCCTTTTTCTTTGGAACGCGTAGAGATAGCATGCTCAGGCCTAAACTCCGTCGAGTCTGTTAAAAAATCAAAATTCTAAATCAACGCAATCAAAAGATAAAATAAATGTGTTTATGTACAAATTGCCGTGGAATCAAAACCTACAGGATAGGGTTCTAGAAACTTGAAATTTCTGGAATGTATCTCTTATAGAACAACTAATCAATCTAAAATTTGTATGTCTATCTGTATACGTCAGTGACCAACCCAACCCCACTCTGCGTAGGTACATTTTGCTTAGGAGCACGGCTCTGCTAACAACATAAAACATTAGGGAAAAGCGGAAAAAATCTCGAGACTCGATTCCCGTGATAGACGAACAATTTACATACTTAAAAATTGTACGGAACACTTGGTGCGCGAGTCCGACTCGCACTTGGCCGGTTATTTTTACAAACATAGCCACTCTTAGCTACTGTTTGTGCTAGTGCATCAATGAACAGCTTTGTACCATTGAAATCCCTTCCTTCCTCTGATTAAAAACTGTAGCCTTAGTCAAAGAGTAATCTATCCTACTTCCCATTGTTCATCAACCTAACCTTAACCACCTTTTAAATCAGATTAAAATATCTTTATCAAACGCAAATCCTTAAAAATGTTGAACATCAAGAGTGTGATTTATGGAAAATATTCCGTCATGGCCATCACTCATGGCACGTGTTGCTTCTTGCTAAACTCACAGAACTATATCGGGATAGAAGGAAATAGTTCACCGATTTGTGTGGGAACAGAGCATGTAAAATTTTGCGTAGGTATTTTGAGGTCACGAGTGTAATTTAGTGTGTGAATACCTCGATTAACAGTTCCAACTTTTGTGGTGATGTTTGAAAAGTTAATTGTTAAGCGACAATGTATTTTGTGTTTTAAACCTGACGTCGCACGCGGAAAGCGGCCAAGAGCTGGAACGCGTAATCAGGTTATCAGCACTTCTTTTCGGCATGCGAGGCACATACACTATTTCTTTCTATCTCGATACGGTTCTGTGACTAAAACGTTGTTTTCCGTTTTACTATTCACTTTTTCCAATGGGTACACTTTCTGTAAAACTTTTTCCCCTTTGTACTTCGTCAATTAAATTAGAATAATTCACCAGTTTTGACCATGATGTTCTCTCCCTTAACTTTGGACGAGGGCCAAGACAAAACGTTTTGTATCTCAAGCGACGCTTTTGAAATAAACTCGCCACTTTATAATTTACTATCGCAATCTAAATCCAGACGGAAATTACCGAGATATTATCACTACTGTGCTAAAGGAGCTCATCCCTTATACATTATTAGGGTCGCGATCGTTTAGATTATGGCATGACGAGATTTCGCTCGTTTGTCGCCGTTATTGCGCTTCGACGTTAAAGATTATTGCGAATCGTCGTTATGGATTATTGGGAATCGTTATGAGTATTACCGATCGTTTTCGGACGGTATCGATGTGAATTACTTAGTGTTCGATTATGACTTTGTGTTAAAGAGGATTGTAGTGGTCGTGGGTGGTTGCTAATGGGATTTTAACTGCAGACTGTATTGGTTAATTGGTAGTTTGATTTTGCAGTGGTATATAGTTATAATTGAAAGCAGCTTAACTGCAAAATACTGTACTCTATACGTGTCTAATCCTCCTGTTCGATACATTTGTCTAGTTGCCTTGAACAAGTTGGATTGGGTATTTAAGGGATACAGCATACCCATGGCTACGGAAACTATCCAGTTTTCTTCCTCGAAAATGGAAAACATTTCGACCAAATTAAAAAACACGGACAAATGCTCTTTTTAATATGTAAAGACTACTCCCGAACAAACTGCCGAGTTAGCCCCCGGGACTAAAACTCTATTTGCTATTCCAGGATAAGTGTCTGGTCCCGGTGACTGGATGTAATTGGACCCTCTTACGTCATAATATGGGTAATTGATAAGGTTCGGGCCGGCTGCTTAAATTTATTTAACTTTGTATTTCTTAGTTTACGTTGAAAGACAATTCATTTCTTCTGTGAAATATTAAAGAAGGTTCAGAGAGTATAGTTGAGTTTATACTAAGTATAAGATGCCACTAATCGCTTACATAGCAGGCAAATCAACGGAGACGGCTCTGCACAACCTAACGGTCAGAGTGGAAAGGGCCCTAGAAGCTAAACAATACATGTAAGGATGTTTCTTTGATGTAGAAGGAGCATTTGATAAAGCAATGCACACAGCGGTGGAAGCAAGTTTAAAGAGAGAAGAGATCAATCCGACTTTAGGGAGGTGGATCTCAAAGATGCTCAGGGGCAGGGAAATAACAGCCAAACTGGGTGAAGTTACGAAAAGCATCAGACCCAGAAGAGGCTTCCCACAGGGAGGATGCCTGTCTCCTCTCATGTGGTGCCTGCTACTGGACTTACTGATCGGGAAGTTAAATAAAGGAAGAATATACATGCAAGCGTACTCTGATGATGGGGTGTTACTGGTACAGGGTACTGTACTAAGCATTGTCAGAGGGGTCATGAAGAGAGGACTTATACAGACATTAGAATGGTGCAGGGAAAGGGGGTTGGACTTGAACCCAGAGAAGACAAAGGTGTTACTGTTCACCAATAAAAGGAAAATAGAGAACACTACACCAATAAGTATTCATGGCAAGAACCTGGAAGCTGTGTAGGAGATCAAATATCTGGGGGTAACAATAAGTAGTACTCTCAGATATAGAACACACATAAAAGAACAGACTGCAAAGGCTATAAGGACGCTGTGTCAATGTAAAAGGGCAGTGGGAAGGAAATGGGGTCTCAAACCGCTGATGGTAAACTGGATATACAAAGCGGTTATACTACCAAGAGTACTCTATGGAGCTATAGTGTGGTGGCACAGAACCCGCATAAAGGAGAATCAAAAGGAGCTGAATAAGGTGCAGAGGCTGGCATGCCTTATGATAACTGGGGCGATGAGAACATTGCCCACTCAGGCTATGGAAGTCATGCTAGGCCTGATAGCACTACATTTGGAGATAGAAAAGAGGGCCATAGAACAGTGGTATAGAATGAATGCAGGTAAGGAGTGGAGAGGAAACCACTTCGACAAAAGACATGCAATCATACAGAAAGAGGCGTTAACAAAAATCGAAATGATGATTAGAAGTAACGACCTTATAAAGAAACAGAAGATTTTTGACAAGAAATACAGAGTCCACATTGGAGAGAGAGAAAAGCTGGAAGGTTAAGATCGAACATCCGGCAACCATCTGCTTCACAGACGGATCAAGGATGAAATCGACACAGCTCTCGGGAGCGGGGATAATAATACCCAAACTAGGACTACGAGAGTCCATACCACTTGGCAGATATGCCAGTGTGTTTCAGGCGGAGATATATGCGGTGCTGACATGCACTGAAATAATACAAGAGAGCCTAAAGGGTGGTAGAGGTGTAGGATCCGTGATCATATACTCGGACAGTCAAGCTGCACTGAAAGCGCTAAAGAAACCAATAGTCAGCTCCGCGCTGGTGAGGGAATGCAGAAATGCCCTCAATGGACTGGGAGAGCACACGACGGTCACGGTGGCTTGGGTCCCAGGACACCAGGGGGTGATGGGAAACGAGAAAGCAGACGAGCTCGCAAGAGAAGGAGTGGGAACGGGCTTCATAGGCCCAGAACCGGTACTCCCGATCTCAGCAGACGTCACAAGAGGAGTCATAGGAAGACTCAAGGAGCAGGAATCAAATAGAGAATGGAGAGAAGGCGTAAGATGCCGCCAATCAAAGATGATGATTGGCGAGATCAACCAAAGAAGAACTAGGTATCTCTTAAATCTAGGTAAGAGTAGCTTGAGAACTATGACAGGTATAATCACTGGCCATAACTCACTAAACAGACACCTGAGCGTCATAAGAATAATAAGCGACCCCTCCTGTCCACACTGTGGAAAGGAGGAGACGAGTAAACATGTTCTGGCCGAGTGCATCATGTACGCGGCAGCGCGTCATGAGATATTAGGTAGGGACGAGTTAGGAGAGGATGAACTAAGCGATATCAACCTCAAAGATGCCCTTATGTTCAGCAGGAGAACGAAGAGAATCGAGGAAAGATGCTGCGTGGGAGCGCCGCTGGCACAGTAACCGTCGGCTCCAACCACGGGGAAATGGGCTGAATGAACGCACAGCGCGATCGACAGCCCGCCTGGTCCAGCCGGGCGTCCCCACACAACATCATCATCATCATCATCATCAGATGCCACTAAATATCTCACAAACGGGTAATAACCCGTTTGTGAGATGCCACTAATATTACCCGTTTGTGAGGTTACCATCTTAGTGGATTTTATTTTATAAAATATTAGCAATATTTTCACAAGTATTGCTTGCATATTGAAGTACTTACTGAAACATGACACGTTTATTTGCCTTGACGTTGCGGTAGTGCTGCGTTCCGAGACTGCATACCTATCTATGGAATTAGCGAATGTTTTAAATTGTTGTGTGTATTTTGCTATTTATTTTTAATTTTGTAATAATGCATCCGATACATTGCTGGATATTTAAATTTTTACAGTGAGATTCAATCATAGTGAAATAAACGAATCATTCACGTATGTCGAGCTATACTTGATTGTTCACAACTTTCAATTTTATATTTTAACTGTCTTTGTCAGTCAAATCAAAACAGCTTATTAAAGTGACGCAGAACACGATTACCAAGTAATTTTGAGAGAATTATTAACAAGTTACGTCACTTCAATCATAATTCTCATTCGCAGCAGCATTGCCATTAGTAGGTAACTCCGGTTTTAGACAATATTTATTTTAAGCAGGCGTCATTAAGTTTTTACGCGTTCAAATTAGCCGAATCAACAGCGAAATAATGATAATGTTCTAACACGAAACTCGGTGCCATTTCGGGAACCCCACGGACACAATAAAAAGGGAAACTTTTCTGAAACTTCGAGAACATTCCACCAAATCTTTGAAGAGACATGAAACAGAAGTATGCGATTGGAACAAGTGGAAAAGAGATAGAGGAAACAAATGCTGAGACCCGTTCCGTACACGTGACGCTTTTTTCTTTGAATTGCCGTTGATTGTCTTGAGTCGAAATTAATTGGGTTTTACTTGGAAATAAAGATTTTAGGGGAATCGGTTACAATGAAATTGTAAGTAGTTTTGGAGTAAGGACAATTAGTTTGTCCTTCCATCTTTTAATTTTGGACAAACGGTTTTAGTTGGAATGTTAAATTAGAATAAGCAAAACACCTGAACAAAGTAAAGTAAGTAAAGTAATTTACTTTGTTACTCGCTCTTCGATGGCAATAGGTAAGTTGTTTGACAGACAAGTTTAACCACTCAATTAAAATATTTTAAAACGCCTGTTTACAATACAATACAAATATTCTTTATTGAAAACCACAAAACAGTACAAGGAGATTACAGAAAACAGGTATGGTAGACAATAGGCGGTCTTATCGCTTAAAAGCGATCTCTTACAGACAACCAAAATACAGAAACCAAGATGAAGAGGCTAATTTAGGTGGCAAAAATGAACAGAAAGGAGAAATTTAAAATTAACAACAATTAACAACGTTTACATAGTTTAGATGATGGCTTTTCAGAATATACTCAAGAGCAATAAAAACGAATCACTTTGTATGAACATTTCCCTACAAAGTGGCCCGTTTTATTGCTCTTGAGTGTAGATGACGACGTCAGTGTGTGATCACATAAGTCTTATACTGATTCATAAAGCCTTACATTTCTGTCCTAAGACACAGTAAAGATACGTACACAGACACAAACGCACTGAGAAGACGTAGGGAGATAGGTTTATCAAAATTTGTAGCAACATTTGGCTGTGGCAACAAGCAGTCATATCCTGTCCACATCATCAATCATCTTTTCAGCTACAAACGCGATCAAACTTATTTATAGAATCGTCACCCTCCCACATTAGCTTTGTTCACCCTTTTATTATCAATTTTAATAAATATCTTAATCATAATAAACCGTAATGGGCGGTACAACTGCATCCACAATTGACCCCCATTGCCGCAAAGGCGGAGATAGGATCTTTGATGGCCGTTACTTTATTGATTGACGTATCTAATTAATTAAGCGCGTCTAACTTGCGTAACCGAGTGTGTAGGCTGTTGTTTAACGTGCAATGTTTTAAATATATAGTCACTTTAAGTTTAAGAAAATGAAACGGACTTAAAAAGTCTTTATTTTTCTTTTCTTCTTTATTTTGTGATATTTTTTTTCAAATTTATCACAAAATAAAGAATAATTTCTTATGTCCCTTGAACCGAGTTGATTTTTTCGAAAATATTAATCAGACTTATCGTATTTTAAATTTTGTCGTAAACCCGTGGTGAATTCTATAATCTTTTTTTTAATAAGAAAAGGAAGGCAAACGAGCAAGTGGGTCACCTGATGGTAAGTGATCAGCACTGCCCATAGACACCGACAACCCAGGGGGTTGGCAGATGCGTTGCCAACCTAGAGACCTAAGATGAAATGTCTCTTGTGCCCGTAATTACACCGGCTGTCTTACTCTCCACACCATGCAACTGAAAATCTGCAGGCGACAGTGGGTTTTCAACGGCAGAAGTTATGAAGTCAAACAACGAAAGTTCGCAGGCTCAACTAGAACTGAAACAAAGCTGAGTCACTATGTTATTCGTAATACACATTCGCCTGTGATTTTTTTCAAAAACAAAGTAACGTAGCTAAGTCATTTTAACCTGAATGATAGTACAAAAAAAGCACTTGCTTGTGTATATTTTAATGAAAATTTACAGAAAGAGAGTGTTCTAAGAAGACACTAAATAACGTCATTCAAACTCTCCATAATAACTTAGCAAAGCCGCAAGTGCCAACTGAAATCGCTACTATCACTGCCCCACTCACAAAATAATATCTTTGAAAAAGAACTAGTATCGGAATAGTTCCAACTAATCCAGCTCCCCACAAAGACTCAAAGGATTGCTAAACAGAAACATGAAAGATTTATGCATCAGAATCTGCTTGACCCTAGCTTTGAAGTTCCACGCTCAGTGAACTGAAAATATGCTCATACCGTAAGGGCAGAAAAAATGCTGAAGCAAACCACGATCAATGGAAAATAGTGATTTACAATCCAAATCTATAAACTTTCCGGAATAATATTCTGTTATTGACCGTGCCTTATTTATTACGCACTAAAGTGACCACTATATCACCTACTCTAGAACTACCTAAATAAAAATACTACAGAAAGGACTACAAAAAAAGAGTTTACCGGAGTTCTAAAACAATACTTCAATTTTAAACTGGTTCAATCCAAAGCCTAATAACGTAAAGAAAACATTTACGAATGATGAATACAAAGCAAATTAACCCCCGATTAGGGTCGCCGGGAACGCAAAGAATACAAATTAAGTTAAATAAATATAGGGATGTATTTATAAATGGAAACTTTATCTTGCCCTCATTGTTTTATAGCATACTTATGAAATTATTCATGTTGTTTGTAGGCGCTTTCACGAAATAATTTAAATGGATCCTGTTGGCGAATGGCTGATGGTGATTATTGCATCTGGCTCAGTGTAGTTCCATATTCAAAAATTGCTCCTGATACCGCACTGTCCTTGTCTTCTTCAGATGCTCTGTCAGGCTGGCACGGAGTAGTAGTGTTTAGTTTTAACATATTGTAATTTATGTTGTGTTTTAGTAAAATTAATGCTTTTTAAAGTGCTGCAAAAGCTTCCACTCACTCACTCGTCAATAGATCCTATTACATTAATATTTTGGATAAAAATCATGATAGCTTTTTTTTGTGTTTATTTTATTTTTAAGTTTAAATGTTCGCCAAACGGGTTAAACGCTTTAAACGTATAATTCGTATTATTATTATTATTATTATTATCCATCTACACGTAAGTAGAATACCGTTCTAATATGTCAAAAAACAATATTTTTTTCATGCATTTTTTTACCAAGGCTTTAAATCGTGGAAACCGCGTGATTTCCAGCACAATAAATTTAACATGCATGTAATTGTGCGTACTCTAAATCATTCAAATCGTTAAAAATAACTAGGAAGTCAATAATTAGAAGGATGGTCATGTTTTTGTCCTAACACTGTTAGTGGAGCGTAATTGTTAATGCTTTCCTCTCTACCCAGCCCCAGCTACGTATGTTACAATTTGCATCACTGGTGTTGCTACTACTACTAAGCGTCTCAACAGTATTCAATGGTAGTGAAATAAACGGATCACTCACGTATGTCAGTCGAGCAACACGGATTAGTCCGAAACATGTCGAGCTATACTCGACTGACATACGTAAGTGATCCGTTTATTTTACTATGATTGAGTCTCACTGTAGTTTCATGTTAAAAGTATTCAATGGTGTAATGTTTCAATCCACATTAGATATGAATTCTCTCTCTGTAACTGCCTACTTAGTTTACCTGCATCGAACTATTCCACAATAAATGTCAGAGCATACCAATATGTAAAAATATACGTAATATAATAGTATACGTAAAAATAGGTTTTCTATTAAAAAAAATGCAAGCCTTTTTGCCGACTGTTACTTTTTGTTGACTGTACTTGTATTTTCCTCCAACCTGTACAATCCATATTAAACAGATGCCATTAATCATTGAAGAGTTCCTTCCTGCGGAGACGATCCTGGCTGGTCCATCAGAATTTCAGTAATGGATTATTGTATTGTCGCTGGACTTACATAATGTTGCGAAATTTCATCTCAATCTGTTGAGGATAACGGCTTTAAAATTCAGTTGCAAGATTTGAGATTTAATTTGCAAGTTAAATAAAACCTTGTAAATAATCGTTTTTTACGTAACATTCTAGGTATGAAATTCGACATACAAATATAAAATACCTGACAATGCAAAGAAAAATAAATTAAGTAACCCGATCAAGCTGAGTTTGAAGCTGAAGTTATCCAGCAGAGTCTGAACTATTTTTTTTGCATTATTATTTATCACATTTTATGTGCTGCGTGCTCATAACATCTAAGGAACTCAGTATGTCAATTGACTTTGAAAATACTGCTCAGCATTCAACTTCCGTGGCTGTACTTGGCTGACAAATTAAAATAGGTATAATAATTACAAATCATTGAAGTTTGTGGATTTCATGATAATCCTATTCTTACAACTGAAGTGACGTTTGACTACGGCCTGTAATCGTTTTATTAAAAATACTTGTATTCGTACTTTCCATTTATATTCGACGGAGTTTTGAGGAAAACCCGAACAAAAGGTGAATAGCATACAATAGAGAACTCGCGCTAGATTCAAAATTTCCATACATTATGTAGACAAGGCTTGGACACGGGACGGCGAACTAAAATTCTCTTCCGATACGTCTTAGGTTGTGACTTGTGGTACAGCGACCAAGAATTCGGGGTCAATATTTGAGTAGGAAAATCTGCTTTAGATACGGTTTTGATGATATTTTGGTACGTTTAGTACAATCGGGTTCTCCAAATATCTGAACAGCCAAATGTTCATAAATATCTGAACATTGACCTTATGTCCTTATGTGAAGTCTATGACTGTGTAGATATTTATTTTTAAACGGTTGACTGTACAGATATTGGAGAACTCGACTGTACTTAAATTTGGCAATCACGGAAAACGGAAGGTTAAGAAGAAGAATTCATGTTATAATAATTAAATTGACTATGTATCTACTAAGTTTTATTAACAACTTATTGCACCGATCACCGTAATAATATTTTATGCTTCGGATTATCATGATGGAATTAAGTTTGAGAGATACAATTTAAGATTAAGTAATAATATTGTAATGACGCCAACGAACTTTCAACGTAATTCAATTGTCAATGACAGTATAGATAGATAACGAAATAGAATCCGTTCCAAATGTTTCTTGCGCTATATCTTGTTGCAGTTCTAATATTATTATTACTTATCAGGGTGGACGTGTGAATGATGGTTCCAATAATAATATCATCATAGAAAAAAGTCCACTGAATATTGACTAGTGCTACAATGATCGCCAGTGGCAAGATTATTTCTATTTAAATGCCAGCATAATTTTATACAGCATGTCTACCTTATACCGTTGGCTGACTTCAATTTAGCCAGCTAAATAAAGAAACACACCCGTTTATGTAAATACATAATGATATGTTATGTAACATTCGCTCTACTCGTGGCCTCAGCTTTATATCCGATACTTCATCTTTCATGTGACTAAGTTTTATAGAGCCGGACCAGGGACGGTTTTTACTGCCGGAAAATAAAATATTTGCTTCTGTTCTGCAAGAAATATTACCTGCTTCAGTCAATAAACTACTGTATTTACTTACTTTTATACCGTTACTGCCAAAAGGAATATAGATTGAAATTGTTTTGATTTCATATTTTATTTCTAACGAGATATAAAAAAAATATTCCTATAATTCAATGAAAATATTAGGCATGCTATGCTGATTAAGCATGATAAATAACATTTAATAAAATTTCAATAGGTGCTTTCTGTTGTTTTCTTCCTTCGCTATTTCTTAGTAATGATTGCACTATATAACTTTAAGAAATCAGTCATAAGTGAGAGTATATCCATCCTCATCCTGGAATCGAATACCTGCCAGGTTTGTAAAACCTGAGTAAAATTCGACCTGCAAGAGTTCACTAAGTAACTAAGTGAGAGAGTTAAATAACAGCTTGCCGTATAACAACATTAAAAGCACTAACTTTCAAATAGGGAAAATGCCTCGCGAGTAGTTTTAGAAATACCCTAAAAGGTAAGCTGAAGAAACTTTCGGGTCTATCTCGAAGTTTGTACAGAAAGCTTAGTAAATGTCCTAGTAATTCTAGGACTAATAATTATTCAGAATCACGTCGCCATAGAGTAAGTTTGCAGCGGAACCACTAGTGCGTAAATTAGGGAGAAGTACAGAGCACTTTGTAAGGATTTGCTCACAATAGAACTCGGAATAGGTTTCATATCCACTGCTAAAAGTCCTAGAGCTAATATCATTCGCTTGTTCAAGTTCATTCATTCAAAGAGCATTAAGCCTTCTTGGCTGTGATTGGATAATCACAATCAGAGTCTTTGACGGTCATCAGTTCTCGGGTAGAAACCTAAAGCTCAAATTGGATACCTTTTGTTCCAAAATAGTTACGGGTGGTTCTAAAAAGAGGCCATGTTATTACATAATTACTAAGTAATTATTAAAACGCCTAGGATATTTATTATAATTGAATGATATCAACACTTAGAATCATAGCGAAAGCCTTGTTGCTTCGACCTATTAATAAAAACAGAACGCAAGGCTCACAAATATAATTTCAGCAGCTGTCTAGTTTAGCTTTTGCGAGACGCAGGTGTTACGTTACGCTGCTCCGTTTGTAACTACAGGAAGACCTGTCAGTCTGACACCTGTCACACAGTATAGCTAACTCGTGGTTTTATACAAGCGTGTTTTACGCAGATTTTACGATATAAAATAGAGAGACTATTTAACGGTGAAAATGCGAAGCACGTTGACAATGTAAACATTCCCCAGGAAACTCCAGAACGTTCGGTTTTGAAACACGGCCAGTGGCTTCTCAGTATCACCGCTGTTGTTATTTTTAACTGCTATCATCATCAAACTTAAGGGTTTTACTCTAGTCGGTGGAGTGTCTTCTAATCATCTCTCCTATAAGCCAAATCCTTGCCCTCCCGATACGACACGACACCGGCCTTTATCTGGTTCATATAGCTTCGTCCTCTTCCTCTCTTTGGTTTAATTTGTCCTTCTAAAATGGTCTTAATGAACAGGTAGATAGTTTTTAACAGTAGGTACTTACTTGTGTTAAAACTAGTTTCATTTCTAATTTAAACATACCCTTACGTTCGCAGTTCCCGGTGATTTACAGCGAAGCTGGCACTGCGCTTATCTTGTTTCGGTTTCCACGCTAACGTAATCTACTTCTGCCTGCTGCGACTTTAATGAAAGTGAGTCTTGAGAAAAATCGATAAAGTAAAAAATCAAAACTAATTCACAGGGTTTAACGGAACAACAGACGATACAAATACGTCAAGTTAACCCGAATTAGTCTAAGGTAACTGTCTCAATATTTTACACCATTGCTGTGAATTATGACTGAAGGCGTCAACTATTGGGGAAATGTTGGGCACCGGGACATTTACCTAATAATAAACAGGTTACAATCGATGTAAACAATGCAAGGTAAACTTCTTCAAGTTTTCGAAAAAAAGGTTGAAACGCGTCAGCGTATACAAATATTCTTTATTGAAAACCACAAAACAGAAACGTAACGAAACGTATAGTGTAGTGGTGATAGTTGGGTCTAGGTAACATTGTTGATTCGGGTGGTAGTGAGGATGTAGGTGCATGCGTTGCATAAACGAAGCTGTCTTACATTCATTCTAACACATACCATTAACTATGACTAAATATTTTTCTACAGTACAAATGGACCCAGCTTTATAAGTTTGACATATGTATCTGTATGTCTATCTATGGCATCATAGCTCCTAAACGGAATGACAGATTTTGAGGCGGCTTTTTTAATCGAAAGTTAGTTTAATCGAGGCTGTTCTTAGCTAAGTCTAATCAAGAGTGCTTTAACCATTTTCAAGATATTGAACATTGAAATGCAAAATGTTGGGGGTTTCTCAACTTTTCTAAGTTGATTAGGTTAATTTCTTGATATAAATATCGACGAACAGCGTTCGCCCGCAAATTACTATAATCATGTCGATAGGAAAAACACAAAAACTTCGAAGTACAAAGGAGAAATATAAAAATAACGGCTCCAAATACTGGTCACGTACCGTTTCTAAGGATTATCCGGCCTAGGTAATGCCTCATTTAGATACATTCTGTGCAAAGGTTAATGACATTTCCTTTGTGCTTTTAATGATGTGGCGGGATACTATGGCACTTAGGTACGCCTGAAAAGGACGTCTGGAATTCCTCTTAGGTCTGTTTAATGACACTAATGGCCGCGAAGAGATTCTAGACATGACTTTATTTAATTATCACTCGAGCTTTAAGAAATTTCAACGTTATGATTTTAAATCGTTTATATTTAACTTGATTTGTTCTACAATGGGGACGGTCCATGTAATTGTAACCCCTCCATACGTTGACTACCTAGAAAGATCTGAAAAAGATTAAGCTCATACATAAAGAATAGCACAAAATATCTAACCTTAAATACTTATAATATATGTAATGAACTATAAGTATGGCTAAGTGTGGTGGGTTATTATAATATTTAGTGGTAATAAGTATATTCAAATAAATATTAAAATAAGGAGTGCAGTATTCGCCAACAAACTGTACTGCAGTTTGGCGAAGTAATTAGGTTAAATAAATATGTATATGTTTGTTATAAAATAAATTAAAAAAAACACCTATGTCATATAAACCGCGAACCTCCATATGCTTTAAACAGTATCATAATTATAATTCTACGTACACCTACGTTTTGAAATTGACTATTGTTTTTATTGTAAGCTTTCTACAATTGAGTAGCGAACTCTACCGCTGCTCTTTTACAATCATTAAATTTTAACTTCGCTTTACATTACCATTTCGGGGCAGAATCAATTGCACGTATTTATTTTCCATTCAGAACATCAACATTCATTCTGATTGACTTCGATTCCGCTCCCCATATTTCCGAGCATTCAGAGATACGGGGTAAGCTGTATAAATTGGGAGTCGGTGTGGTTTGCCGGACCAAAGTGGCGGTGCTACGACATACCTAGATAATTACACAGTCAGTCTTAAGATGATTCATGACCACATTCTGGAAAGTGTTTTTGAATCGAAATTACATTATAGCCAAATATTAAAAAAATACCGAGTGCCAGCTTGTTGATGAGTCCAACAATTTTTTTCTATAAGGTAAGCATCCAAAATAGCTCTATTTCAAACAAAGGTATTTTAAGTACATAAGATTTAAGTTTATTATGACTGACATTGATAACTTCGAGTCTCCAACATGCTATCCCTGAATACGCGTAGGCAACTTACATCTAAAACAAAACACTCCTTCGTAGAGTAAGAATCGTAAACCTTTTCAAAGGTTCGTATTTAAAATTTAAATTTGCTCCTGATCCGTTTTTAAATCCAGTCACGTTTGACCCTTACACTTGTTTATATTCTTTGTCCGGGCGTGATGCCCGGTTTTACACATGATTTACTTGAAGGATCGCCCCGGATGTAAGGGCAGGAAATTCCAAATTGATGTATTTAGTTTTATTACGAATTCAGGGTTTTACGGTGAAAAATAAAGGGAAGGTTACTGTGATATAAAATGGAATAAGAATAAAACCTTGAAATGGAATAAGTGGTGGTATTCACAAATAAATCGGAATTATTGATGTAATAATAAGATGTTACACAAAAGAGGAAAATCACCTGATTCGAAGTATTTGTGGACAGCAGTGACCCACGAGAAATAATGCCTACATTATGGGTTGCCTACCCACAAAAGAGACTTGTCGCCTGCAGTGAACTAAGTGTATGATGTGACCCGTTAGTATTTTGATTCTCACAGGGACCTCTCGACAAATCGCCGCCATTTTTCATGTAATACCTAGTTGGTTCCAGCTAATCTTTACAAATTGGATGAACTAGAATTAGTGGATCCGATAAGGGTTGGATGGAAAGAAATTTATGTAGTCGAAGCCGGTGGTAAGACAGCTTTAGGGTGGAGGTGAAGCTTAATCTTTGCGTACTCTTGATCGATTTAAAAGAGGAAATAGGTATACCAAAAAACTAAACACCTTTGTAAATAGAAAACAACCTCTTTCTCCATCTGCCTGTTATTTCTTTCATCAGTCTCTGCTATTTAAAGAGCTTGGTCAAAATAAGCTTAATACATTATAATAAAATTTTGGTCTAATTATTTTCCACGTGGCTGCGTCACCAGAAGCTGATTATTATCATGTCTTCTTTAAACTTGATTAACAGTTGCTTAATGTAAAATAATTACGGCATAAGCTAGGACTGATTGTATAAGACAGTAATATACATCCACATTATTTTTCCAAACGAAACTCGTTTTAACATGAACTACTGTGAGATTCAATCATAGTGAAATAAACGGATCACTCACGTAGGTCAGTCGAGTATAGCCGGGCATGTTTTGGACAAACGTAGTTCTTCCTCGAGAACATGTCGGGCTATACTCGACTGACATACGTGAGTAATCCGTTTATTTCACTACGGCTGAACTCGTTTCTCTAATTCACTAATTAAACAGTATCATAGCCTTAAGTGTAACTTTTAACATGAAACTACCGTGAGACTCAATCATAATTGAAATAAAAACGGATCACTCACGTATATAAGTCGAGTTTAGCCCGACATGTTTCGGACCAATTCGTAGTCCTTCCTCTGGGAGCACACGACCCAGCGGCGGCGAGACGCACACTGCGCGCCGCGGCTCTTCTCGCGTGACTACTCAAAGTCAAAGTGTACCTGTTTCAAAAGTATAATTCTACCAAACTGTCTCTCGATTTAATGCTCGTTATCTACTTTCATGATAACGTCTTTACCCAAATTTAAAATCTGAGAGCGCCTGTAACACTTAAATTTAGACTTTCTTAATAAAGCAGCGAGCAAACCTCCGCACTTCCAACGAATCAATCTTGCAAAATGACCCCCTTCCGCTTTCATCTTTTTTTCATTAAGCTTGGATTCCAGTGATTTCGCCAAGTCCGCTATCTGAGGAGTACGGAACGCTAGAGGTTGACTTTGCGATTTCGACGTTCGATTTTTGTAACTTTAAGAAATCCAAAGTCATATATTTGAGATGCAAAAGATGAACGTTATATAAATATTGTAGATACGAATACTCTTCTCTTTATTATTACCTACAATCTCTAATGCGGAGTACTGATTTAAAGTCAAACCCTGTTATTCGTAAACCTATTTTAACTAATGCCGTTAAAGTTAGTTTTTCCTTATTTGTCACATTGACATTTTCGTTAGTAAGAAGAAGACAAAACCTATTTTAGCTAGTGGAGGCTTGAGTGACGTTTATGAATAAGGCCCATTAGTAGGTTAGTATAATAGTGCGTAATAATTCACGTCATCTGTATATGTACCCACCCTCCCAAATTAGTTTTTTTTGTAATTTTAAGTCCTTATGCGTATTACTTTTGTTTGTTGCCACTATCACAGTCCAGCCTCAGAGGGAGATCTGAACTGAGAGGGGCCTAGTAGGTTTTGAAAAAAAAAATAAACAATCAAAAAATTTACACTGTTTAATAACAAAACACAGGCCCTAAATTGACAAAATATAAAGAACCTCAGGTGATGAGTTTAATGTTTTAATTTGAGGATCTAGGTTCCGAATTTAACGTTCTATAAGCCTGCACTTCCCTAAAAAACTGAAGCGGTGACTCGAAGAGATGAGGGGACTGGCAGCTCGAGTGGGACAGGTCCAGCAGGTCTGTCGTCGATGCCGAGGGCGAAAGGGGCCTCGTAGAGACAGGACGACCAGCCTGTGCAGGAGTCTTCGCCGAAGGGATGCTCTGGCCGAAAGAAGGGTGCAGCTCTACGACTTTTAGCCGTACTGAGCCAAGAAGGTGAGGTGGTACTGAGATGGAGCTCTTCTAGCCGTACAGTGGTGCCCTGTAAAATTGCTGGTATGAGTTGGCGTCCAGGTTTTGATTGCTTGCCAGTCACTCCTCTGCAGCGATCCCTCATAATTTAGGGAAGCGCTGAATTGTAGTGAGTGGCACGGACAATCATACGGAGTTACAGGAAAGCAAGAGAGAGTGATTCTACAGTTATATAAATTGGAAGTAGTTTTCAATGATTTAATGATGCAGGACATCCGTTGAATTTAACTATTAAATTTAAATATCTTAAGTACAGAATTTTATAACAACGGATGGACGAAATTTAGCAACATTAATTAAGCCTTAAGATGTGACTCGAACGAAGTTGTTTTCCTGGCCAGAGGGAATCCTCGAACATAGTAACATTACATTATTATAAAATTTAAATAAAATATAAAGTACACAGAAAGACACAAGTTTAGAGGTTATAATTGATATCGGAGAACTCACCAGTTGGGCTTCGATTTAGTGCATTTTATATGTATAGACAATTCTAAAACTGTATGCATTCATGTTGCTTTATAGAACTTAATCTATCGATAAATTTAATCAAAAGGTGTGCAGAGGGCGGACTCTAGCCCGACATTACGGGTCGGTCTGGATCAACAGTTTAGCCCGCATTTTCTAGTAAATGTTATTAAGTTGTAAACTGTTTTAATCGGCTTTTCTCCATTTCCAATACTATATTACGTTTTCTTTTGTGAGTGGAATCGGAAAACTGGCAAAACTGTCTTCTGTTTGAGCTATGGCAATTTATTTATGATAATGCGAATGCTTTATTTGCCTGAACACATTCTTAGCTAAAGGTACAAGGTTCTATGGTACATATAAATTGCGGTACAGTATTCAGTCGACGTAGAAAACCACATGCAAATCTTAATTTTGATTTGGTCCAGCGATTAAATTGATTAGGGTTAAAAACCATCACAATCATTCATGGACAGTAAATAAATGAATATATCAGAAACAATCAAAAATAATTATAATATTGCATAGTAGCTGTAACACGGTATGACTTTTTTTAAGATAGGCCTACAATCTATCTCTGTACTAAGCATTAGCTATTGCGTACATTTTTTGCAATAAAATCTCCCTTTCAACGTCTATTGAGTTTTCCCATAACAGTAGTCCATAGTTCAATCAAAATAATATAAAATAACCACTTCTTTCTATCTTACTTTCCTCGTTTGGTAAGTTATTCAAGTGTTTTACTTACATCCTTGTTATTATTTGGTGTTTTGTTGAACAATCAATCCTATTTAAACAAGAAATAGGATTAATAGGATTAAGAATAGGATTTGTTAGGTGGTGGTACTCTGGGACCTGAAATAAATATTTTTCTTTCTTTCTTTTTCTTTCTAAATAGAATACTATCTCGGAACCATCATGGAATTCGATCCCATCGTCTGTGTTTCCGTACAGATACAATCTGGGTCTCTCAAGGCTAGAATAGGCATTTTCTGTACTAGTGACTTAAAGCTTTGCCCTCATCTGCACTTTCCATCAGGCAGAATAGGGGTCAATTGCTAGTCGTTTAAAAGCTTACAAAACTTACATCGTTCTATTCAATTATGCTTAAAGACTTTGCCATTTTTATTTTAGAAAGAATACCATTCAGTTAATAATTCATTCATTCACTCGCGGCTCAAACCTGTATTAATTAACTACTTACTAGTTGTCACCAGCGTATTATAACGACTTGGACGCAAGAAGGCAACCAAACATGCAAAACAAGCATGCAAACATGCAAAAAAGTATGCAAGCATGTATGCAAGTAACCATGACGTAATAAACATTTAATCAAGCATGCAAGGAAACCTGCATGCATGGAAACATGCCTGCGAGTATCAAGCATGCAAGCAAGCATACAAACCAGCATGCAGTTGATATTCTTTTGTTGAGAGGGCAGTTTTGGTGAGAGCTATCAGTGTGCAAAATCTCATGCACATCCGTACAGCCGTTTCTTCAGCGTGAAGAGGTAACAAACAGACAGACAGAGTTACTTCCGCTTTTATGAATTTTATAATATTAAAGTATGGATTATCCAAAATTTGTTTTCTTATCTTAAAACTATAACATTGTGAAAACATGTTTTCTCCGTCTAAGGCAAATTTATGTAGGTCTGCTGCTTGCGTCTATTTTTGTTGGGTCCGCGCTTTGATTTGTTTCCATGTAAATTTTCCTAATTCTTGTTTTTTTATCTACAGGGTCGATACTAATTGAGATTCATATTATGGACAAAACTTTGCAATGCTTATTTATGTACCTGTCTGTGTACATAAACCCGGGTGAGGCCGGTTCCTATCCTATCCCATATAAACAACGGAATATTTCCAACAAACCTGAAAACTAAAAAAAAATACGTTAACATTTGTGTTTTAAACAACTTTTTAAATTGCTTTTATTATGTAAATAAAGTATTTTACTATAGAAAAAAAAAACAACTAAGGGAAACGTTCCAATGATCGACACGTTAATTCCAATAATAGAAACCCTGTCTGTCACCTTTATTGCTACGTATTAAGATTGAAGTACCAACTATTGAGTCGGTGTCGGGCACACGGACATTTAGCTTAACTCGTGCACAATGCGATAGTTTTTTAGCATGAGTGATTAATTGACAAGACTAATAAGACATTATTGATTAATAAGACAATCACAGCCCTAACGGGGCGGCGCGGCGAGCGTTTTCCTGTTACATTGCGGGTATTTTTATTTGACCGAAGTGCGGTAGGCGTGTTGACTGCGTAATGAACTGAGAAATCGTGGCCACGCCGTTAGGGGAAAGCTGATGCGTTGCTAGCTAAGAGAGTGGTGGAAATGCCTCTTGTCATTTTGTGTCAGTCATATTCTCGACTATCGTGAAATTTTAAGGAATTATTAATGTATTGTATGAGCGCCTTAAAACCAGATAAGAAGATTATTATTCAAGGCTTCAACTAATTATGCTCTTTGAACCAAATCGTGTCAAATCATTCGTGCAACCAAATTAACAGTTTGTGTTTATGAACGTCGCAGATATGTAAAACGGGTACCCTAATTGGGTAGGTACAGGGTGTGGGCAGGGTAATTGGGAGATATCATTGTAATAATACGACAGCAATAGTTTCTGAACCTACTGACAAGTTAAAGTATTAATTTAATAACCTATCCAATTTAGAAAAAGTTCAATATCTCAAAAACGGCTGAAACGATTTTTAAGAAACTTAGCTAAGAACCGCTAGAAAATCTGCTTTCAAATAAAAAGATACCGTATCCAAATTGGTCTACCCGTTCAAGAGACAGGCACACATATACATAGCGATCAAACTTATAACCACCCCTCTTTTTGCGTTAGGGATTTAAAAGGTATTTTCACCGAATTATGATTTAGCAAACGCTTCGCCGAAATAACATTTTAGTTTTAAGGAAAATTTTGTATGTTAATCTATTTATTGTACACAAAACATGAAGTTACAAGTAACATGGCAAAGTTATCCTTTGAAAATCGGTAATTTATGATGACTCATTGTTTTCATGAGACCTGGGTACTGTAAAATTGCGAGTAAATGTAGGTTATGGTTAGAATTAGTATCAATGTTCATTGCAATCGTTTTGGTTCTAATTTTGTTACGTGTTACCCTAATAGGACATAATGTCCACGTCCCTGTTATAAGCTGTGTGAATATTGACTAAGTAATTATGACACCTCTTCTTCATTTTAAAGAAAACAAGGAATCTAAAATATTTCCTGTGTGCAAGTCGTTCTTTTAACTTTAATAATATTTATAACCGTTAGCGGTTATCTGCGACTTCGTTCAAACTACCCAATTTTCCGGGATAAAAAGTATTGTGTGTGTGTGTGTGTGTGTGTGTACACGTGTGTGAAGTTTTATCAAAACGTTTAGTAGTTTTTGTGTTTAAGAGTAACAAACATCCAGACATTCTTATAATCCACTAATCCATCCTTACAAACTTTCGCGTTTATTATATTAATAGAATTAATGAAAACCACAGTAACCCATTTCGTAACTTAACTACATTTTAATATCGTAATAAATACAATAGCAAATACTGTTTTGCGGCTTTTAAATATTTGGTTGAAACTGAACAGCTAGTCTGCGCTTGACGTGCTCGTTTCACTATTGTGTGATTTGTTGAGTAGTAGGTGATTCCATGTTTTATTATTAGGGCCAGTAATCCTAACAATACCAAATTGCATTTTAAACTCACAAAGCCAAATTAATAGCTATACAGTGGAACGGGAATTAACGGTAGAACTATTTCATCCGAAGTTGACAAAATTACTGACGCATAAAACTGAGACATGATTTTTTATCGTGGATGAAGGTTTTATAAGTAAGGAAAAATCTTTGAGTTCATCAGTGCGAAAGCTTTGCAATTAGATGATGAGACTGTCGCCGTTTTCCCACACGAAAAAACACCTTCAAGACATTATCACCTTCAATCTATTGCAAAAAATACGGTGAAAGAAATATCAAAACCCAACCGTAATCAAACGGTCAGCGTTACATATTTCTTCCTTCCGCCCCATCTTTCTTGCCTTCTAATCTTAGGGAACAAAAACATATGTAATCCGCTTCTACGTCAGAGATATCAATCATCACATGAAGAGAATAAAGCGACAAAGACGAACGAGACCCTGGACGCCGGGAATACCTAGATAATGCAAGTTACTTGAGTAATTATTTACATTAGGTATTTTTTAATCAACAAATAACTTTCGACTTCGATTTACCTTTAGACTATATTACATCAGATTACATATTTATATAATGATTTTATTATAATATCCCAAGAACATTGAATAATTCTGCTGGCAAAACGCTTGATCCGAAGCGGCTATTACTTATCGAGTATATTTAAACTTTTAAATTTAAATCGCCTTTTAAAGTGGACAAAAGAGTTTTAAACTACGTTTCGGACGTGACTCAGTTATTCTGCTATGGGCATCTCGCATCTCTTTTTATCTACGTGTACTTCAGTGCAAGAGATGCATTATATAGTGGTAACAGAGAGAAGGCACGTTGTTCCGCTGTCCGCCACTACGTGCTTTGTCACGTCTCTCTGTCGCTGTTAGACGTATCAAAGACGCCAGAGGCTATCGGTCGCTATTCCCCGTGGAGGCATTAGTCGCTTGAATTATACGGGCCTTGTGATTGGTTGAAATTTAAACAGCGATCCGTTCTGTTTGTTGCCATTGGTGCTTTGTGTAGTGATTGTGGTGGCAGTTCTATTTTTATTGGGTGGGTGGTTTACACACGTCTCTTTGGGGATTGGAGAGATAATGATGGGGGATACAATAAAATATTTATAATTATAACAGATGAAACGTCACTTTGGTTTAGAAATTGTTGCCACAATTTAAGAGTTAGAAATTAGAAGGAGGAACGTTTCTGTAAAAAACCATATTAAAACTTACTCAAAATATTAAAAACTTAATAACATATAAGTATGTGAATTATGTGCATATCGCTTATCTATTTTTATTAAATTGTCTCTACGATTAGGTCGCTACCACCATCTTACTCGCTAATCCTGACGCTAACCAGCAGTGCTAGCACTGTTGTGTTCCGGTATGGAGAGAGTAAGACAGCCGGTGTAATTAAGGGCACAATAGGCATGTCATCTTAGCTGTCTAGGTTGGCACTGCATCTGCAAACCCTCCGGGGTTGCGGTTGTCTATGGGCAGTGGTGATCACTTGCCACCAGGTAACCCACTTACTCGTTTGCCTTCCTTATCTTATAAAAGAAAAGATTTGTTTAGATTGTCATTGTCACACAAACAAGGCCATGCTCGTAACTAGAAACAGAATCAACTAAAACAAAGTGACAAATAACTACTCACAAGTTCCAAATTCTTAGAACTTGGCTGTTACTCGTATCGATTCCTCGACACAACTCGAGTAGTTCTGACTGCGACCGAACTATAAGAACGTGGCCCACAAAACTAATAGATGTAAGTTATTTGTAACTCCTGTAAGCAGGATCTAATTTTGTAAGTAGTTTCAGTATCGACTGGGGAGGGCTTAGTTGACTACTTAATTTAAGTTTTAAATTAGGCCTTCTGTCAGCTAACGTAACGAAAATGACAAAAAAGAGTATAGACAACTCTATGCCTGTGAACGACCTCTACGTTTTAAGCGATTGCTGGAATGCTTTCTTTCTCCACCTTTTTTGACCCATTGAACTCACTGAACAAAGAAATAGAAACTGCACGTTATGCGCTCCTGTTTTTCTCGAGACAAATTTCAAACAATAATTAACTAACACATTCTCTACAGAAGCTAAATTGAGTAATATTTTGAAATCCTTTTAAAAATGTATCCGTGGAACAGCACGATACGTTGCTCCACAATTAGGGTTAGGGTTCCCCAGGAAACAACTTTTTACGCAAGCTATAAATAAAGTAAAATAAAATGCGTTTATTTCGAACAACAGAAACTAAAGCCTAAAGTTTTATGGCCTAGCACTAAGCAGCAGAAATATGAAGTCGGTGCGGTGCGAGCGGAATATTCTTTGAATGAAGCACCGACTTCATATTTCTGCTGCTTAGTGCTAGGCCATAAAACTTTAGGCTTTAGTTTCTGTTGTCCGAAATAAACGCATTTTATTTAACTTTATTTATTTATCATTATTTTAGTGGATTATTTTAGGTTTTTTTTTTAAGGTTTTTTTTTGAAGGCGGTTTCACTTTTTTGTGGAAAGATTTTTATTTCACAATTTTACGTTGATTTAACATTTTCAGAATTATCCTCCAACTCCTAACCGCTAAGGAGTTGTACCTTCCATCATCAGCTCATCATCATGAGATGATGACTACCAGACGCAAATACTTGAGTAACCATAGAAAATATATGAAACACATAGTACGTGCCTGTAAAATTTGAGGGTTGCCCTCGATTTCCCATGGGATCCCATCATCAGATCATGACTTGGTGACAATGGGACCACCTCAGGAATATACCCTTTCGAAAAAAAAAAAATTTAAAATCTACAATTGACGGAGTAATCGATGTACATACATAAAAAAAATACATACAGTGGAACGTAGAATCTCCTCCTGTTTTTGAAGTCGGTTAGAAACCAAGTAAATGATAATCTTATAATGGTCGTGAAAAAATACAGCAGAAACAATACGCTGCGTTCGTAAAAGCGCGACAAAGGAGTGACCCAATGACCCTTCTTTATCTTCCTTAGTCCGATATCCGCACGGTCCGTAGCGGGGCTTTGTCTAAGTACAAGATAAGGGCTTCCGTTGATTTGAATTAGAAAATCGGGCGCGAGAAGCATTTCGCTCTTGATAAACCGGAATGGCTGTGTCGTCCATTGCGCAGCGGATGTTAAGGGGCTGAGAAACCAAAAGTCAAGAGCACTTCTGTGGCCTTATAGGTGCCTAGAAATGATTGCGCCTTTGAATATGAGCATGCCAGATTAGTTTCTGCCTTAGATTAAAAATAACAGAATTTATAGATAGGTACATATAGAGTAAACGTTTGTACAGTTCAAATTTAAAATGTTTTGTAAATAAGACATGGCTTCTTTTGCATTCTTTCTTATATTTGTAGAATATCCCACACTGACCTACTTACAAGTATTTTCCTGTAAAAACGCTCGTCCTTGATACCAAAATAAAGTACCCAAACAATTTGCAATTTCGCTTAAAATAATGTTTAAATACCAAAAAGGAACACTGCACGCCTCACTGAGCTTCTGCACAAGATACTAGTCGTAGTCGGAAAGTCGGCAAATCCCTCTAATTCACTACATACATTCTCGGATGTCACGTCAGTCACATCCATTGTTAGCTACCCGTACAAGCATGACGAGGAATGTCTTTGTTGGCGTAATGAAGTAAAAAGTATTAGGTATGTGTTTGCTAATGTGAACCTGTATATAATTGGTGGCACTGTTAGGTTCATTGGCGTATTGAAAACTAAATAGAACGAATAGATTACCTGAGTCAGACAGAAGTGATTGTTGTTAGGGTAAGAACGATTTCAAATGTATTGGTTTTTTTGAAGAACAACTATACATAAACACTACATTTATTACATAAAAATTTGCGCTAGTACATCCGGTCAGCGTAGAAAAGGTGCTTGTAGCTCATAATATGCCACAACCAAATACCACAATCGAAGAATATGCATGCGTGTGGTAAACTTACCGCTAAGCTTAAGAAAGCTAATCACCAATAATTAATAAAGAAGTAAACAAATTGTTCGTAGTTTTTCTAAAAAAAGGAAGCAGTACTTAAGTTGTTGCAAAAACCAGAGCTTTTGTCAACAGTGGTATTAATGTTTTTTTAAAACAAAGCATTATACTAACTCACTCAAGTTAAATTAGATTTTCAGCGGGTAATGTACTAAAAACCTATCCCGCTCCTGACGCCTAACATCCCAGAAGTCCCGATTTACGGCCAAGCAATTTATTTGCTAATATTTCGCGCAGTGAATTAAATTCTCGGGCTCCGACATATCTTTGCAAGTATAATTGCCTCGAATACTGACACTTTGATTTTAATGTTTATAAAGCAGCAAAGTTTGACCACTTCTTTAAGATCTTTTTTATTTCCTGGAAAAGTAATTAAATAGGAAGCTCCTTAGTTTATAACAAGTTTAGGTTAGGTTAGGTAAATCTTCGGTAAATTAATTAATTAATTAAATATTCAAATAACACAGAAGTCTGCCCATTGGTTTTACTGACCATTTATTAAAAATAAGCAACTAATGTAATGTGATTTCAGCAGCTGTTAGAACACGAAGAAAGAGGAAACAAGTATAATGCATAGAACAGAAGCATTTCAGTCGTCTTGTCGCCACAAAAAACATGATTTGAACTAAGCTTTTCTAGCCATTTTGCATCTCCCAGTCGCCATTCTTACGGTATTTTTCTTCTAAAAATAGCCTGAATTTCAAGAAGCAGCTGACATGATTGAAATGACAGCAACATCCTGCTTATAAATAAATCGAGTGGCTGAGGAACGAGTTCCCCTTAGGACTTGCAAGCATTAAACTGCTGAAGCATAACATCTTTCTACGGGCCATGACCATGTATTCCTTTAAAAGTAACACACATTTCAATCAGAACGAATTGAACTTTAAGACCAACACCGCAACAATCAACCTGACTGCAAACTCACAAAGGTTCTTAAGCGATAGTTTATTTAGCAGATACGTTGTGACAATTTAAACGTTATTGTCTAAGTGAGAAGGGTTATGGTGGGTGCATTACATGTTTTAGTTTTTGTGAGTCGGGAATGTTGATCGTAGTCCGGAATGAGTTCTGTTCGCATGGAGGTGATAAGTTTTAAATAGTTATGATTATTTCAGATAGTATATTACATTGAATTTTATTTATAAACACGAAATCCGTCGGAAAAAGCGGTCACTTAAATGCCTTGAATATTCAGGAATAAATTATATGGATTTTTTTATAGCGGCGTCTTTAGAAACAAAGTAAACAAACTGCCAACAACATTCGCACGTTTTTATAAAAAGGGAAAATAATAGTAATAATCTAATAATTAAGGCTACGAACAAATAAAGCTGAAAGTTACAAGCATATCACTTACCAGGTTTCAAGACTGAAGTTGGTAGTAACAATGTCTGAAATGGAGATGGGAATTAGGTTTAAGGTATGCCTTTACACAAATTGCTTGTACATTCAGTAATCGGGATTCTGCACGAGATGTGTTTCAAAACCAAAATAGAACCAAACACGTCTTTAATAACCTCCGCTACAATGTTCCTACAATAGATCGATCTCCCAGCATAGTAGGTACACGCTATTTTATACAGAAAGCAACCTTACCATGTGCCCAATAATAGCATAAATAAGTTTACAAGTGTAACAATGCTTGTAAGCAACGCGTTGTGAAGTAAATTGTGTTTCTATGCTCGAAGAGTTCAAAATTATATACGCGATGAAAAACTTTGAAAGTATAGTTCTTTCTGATGATTATAACTAGGTATGTGAACAGTTTGTAATTAGGTAAACACGGTTTCGCTTCAAACGGTTTTAGGAATTTACAAGTGTAATTAAACTTCAATAAAACTGCTAATGGTGAGCAAGTTAAACAAATAAAATAAAACGAAAGGCAAAGCATGATTCTGTATAAAACTTCAGGCGTGGTCAGATGAACGGGTAGGATAATATCCCCTGTGTTATTTTATTACAAGGTAACAGTGTAAAGTACGCGTCAAAGATGCTAGGAGACTTAGTCGGCGTCTTTAAACTGATCTCATGATGTTTGCATCCTGATCTATATTGCAGGGCCAGATGCAATTCCACTCTATTAGTGGCCAGTCGATTACAACCGTTAATTGATAGTTATCGTTACAGCGCAGATGTCGAACTAGGCCAGTTAACCAACTATTTCTAAAGTGTTCAACTAGATTAAGGTTTTCCATTGCTGTACCTCGAACACGAGCTTCGGTTTGGAACGCCGCCCCCGTGGGTGTATTTAGTAATTAAGATTGAAATTTTCTCAATGACTCCACTTATAAACGGAAGTGATCTGCTTTTTATCTGTGAACTACGAGTTTATGTAATAATTTAATAATGTAAGTGTACAATACAATACAAGAACTCTTTATTAGTGTATTATTGTTTGTGTGTGTGTGTTTTTTTAGTGTATTATTGTTTCAGTGGGTTCCGCGATAACGCGAACTCTATGAACCGATTTGATTATTTTAAACGGGAACGGGTTGACACTAATTCCCAATTTATCGAATTTCGAGGACATCTGAGCCTCAAGTGCCATTTTTGACACAAGAAAACGTCTCGATCGCGTCGCGAGAATTAACGTCTGAATTAAGTACTACAGGCAAGTTGGCGATTCTAGAACGGTTCGACTAAAAGCTATTCTCATAGTAAGTATTTTGACACTCGGAGAACGCGATCGAGGCGTATTTTGTGGTCGTCGATTACACTAGGCGCTCTGAGGGTCGAGCACTACTTTACCAATGCTGCGTAACGTTACGGTTATCGTATCGTCATCGAGAAACCTCATTCTAAATTTTAGTTCCAAATACGCTCACGGGCGGGCGCTGTTCCAAACGTCATACAAACTCGACAACGTTTACTATTCGATTTTATGTTACGCAGCATTCGTACAGTCGTGCTCGACCCTCTGATGATAGATTTCAAACAGTAATAGGAAAAATAAAATTCCTAGCTTGGCATCGGTTTTTAACGGAAAAAAGTTATTACATTTTTCTTCATTTCGCGAACATGTTATTTTGAGACCCACATCATAATTCGTTTTCTCCGTCTACCTATTACCCATTCACTCCAGCCTATTCCCTGTGCTCTGAAGCTCGTTTCTAAGCATCTAGGTTTTAATACAAGGTCTAACTAACTTCACAGAGTTTGCTCTTGACGAAGCAAGCAATTAATTCACCCGAGCTGTTTCATTGCATTCCGAGACTACGACAGGTCTTGTTTAAATACCTCAACCTTAATTATTAGTATCAAGGTGTCTTTATACTTTATAATTATCGCGCCAGTGAAATAAAACGGATCACTCACGTATGTAAGTCGAGTTTATCGTAATCCTTCCTCTGGGAGCGTACGACCCAGCGGCAAGGGTGAGTGGAAGGACTGCGAATTAGTTAGAAACAAGTCGAGCTAAACTCGACTTATATACGTGAGTGATCCGTTTTATTCCACGGTAGTTTCGTGTTAAACATTATCGCGATGGTAGTATTGGTGATGGTTGGGTCTCTGTGACATGTCTTGATTCATGTGGTGGGCGGGCACCGCATGAAGACTATTTTGTCGCATGGATGTAGCTGTATTGCTCGTGTAGCCGCGTGTAGCTTCTGCCAGCAATTTTGTTCTCTAAGAGAAATCTTGCTTCGAGTATCACTCTCCCACGAGAATTTCATTTATAAAAACTATGAATAAGTTTAGTATAAGTACCCGCAGTAAATTTTACGCAAAACCCCCCGTACTTATTCGCTATTAGAGATGAAATGTTCATACATTTATTTTTATTTGTTTTAAAATTACATTACATTAATGTGACAAACGTACGCCACGCACGGGCGTTAATCCGAAGATAAACCAAACATTGTTTTAAATAAGATACCCCGATTCATTTTTGAGGGGACTTTTTATGAATGCTATAATTTTATTACAGCGTTTTATTACTAGGTGTAACAGATAAATGCGGGCGAACCCATCAGTCACCAAACTGTGAAATTTTATATCACCCCTTAAGTAAAGTTGGGGTAACATCCAACTTCGGGGCCGATAAAATAACAAATAATACGTGTTGGTGATTTATTTTATGCATCATAAAACGGAAGATAAACAATATAGCGATAAAATATATACTGAGTCGTAGGAGTATTCATTATTGCTCTTTTGAGGAATATTCGTGTTGTGTATTGCAAGGAAACGCTGGGGCAATAAAACCATTCGAATTGAACCAATTTAGGATGTTACCGTGCCTCAGATAATAGAGGTAAAAAGTATAAACATGCCACACAGAATCCCTGGAAGGAAAAGAGCCGCGTTTTGGGGTGTTCTCACTGAGCTCTTATGTTATATATGGGGCTTAATGACCCCGGCTACTGGAACATTATGATGGTAGGGAAGTGATAGCCACCGCCAAAAGATAACTACTTATAATATCTGAGGAATCGTAGGTGCTTTGCGAACCTTGGAATTTTATTTTAATGCATAAAAAAACTGGTTGTTCACTTTGGTTTCCCGCCGTTATTTTAGTACACAAAAATCTAGAAAAATTCCAGCATCCCTTAACATAGCGTGTTTCCATTGCGCTAACAGGGTTGTAAACTTGAACGAACAAAATTAAAGTAACGGAACACAAAGGAAGCTTGCACGCAATAAATGTAAAGCGCACGCTGCCGTTAGTGCAGCTATTTGGCAAATGAAATGGCCGTGAATTCCATGAATTCCGTTATTCCTCATTAGTACCACTTTTAAATACATTAAACTGGTTATTCAAGCAAGGTGATAAAATTAAATGTGTTTTAGACAGGTGCCTAATTTAATTTGGTCTAACTTTCAATATGATGTACTTATTCTAAATGTTTTAGCAGTTTAAAAGTGCGAGATTTTTTTTTATACATTAAAATAATGTTCTGTATTATGACTTGTTTGTTAACACAATTATCTGTTGAGTAAGGCTAATATATCCAATATTATCAATAGCAAATTAAACCTTTCAATCATCAATAATTTAAATTAAATCACGAGTCCAAGCATCGAAAACGGAACGGCAAATAAAGCGTCAGTTGCGGACTGGGATCTTAATTATTGCACGCAAAATTGCGCGTTATTGTAACCGTTAAAGTATATAAAGTTACACGTCATGTGACCTTATTTTTATTTCCATAAATAAATCACATTTTATAACTTAAGATGTCACACAATTGAATGAACCCAAAAAAGATCCCCAAAGTTATTGCTGCGGATCCCCGCTAAATTAAATAACACACCCCCGTTCTACACCCCAACATAATAATATCTCCGGGCAGTAAAAAAAAAATCTAACTAAATGCTTATTCCAGTTCGAACGATAAATAATTTTATTGTGTACCTACCCTTAGAGGCCTTACTTAATACTGCAAAACTAATTTAGGTGTTTGACAAAACTTCGTAGGGAAAAACAAAAACATGAAAGTAACACTATTTAAAAACAACCTGTATGACTTACTTTCTGTCCTACTGCAATAAATCACGGCTTACCTATTATTTTAATTTATGACTTAATCAAAACTACTACCAATATTTTCAGATACTAACTAACAAACAATAAGGTATTCTTTAGACGGCCGGATAGCCTAGTGGTTAGAGACCCTGACTATGAAGCTTGAGGTCCCGGGTTCGAATCCCGGTCGGGGCAGATGTTTGTATGATGAATACGAATGTTTGTTCTCGGGTCTTGGATATTTAATATGTATTTAAGTATGTATATTTATCTATATCAGTATGTTTATCCGTTGTCTAGTACCCATAACACAAGCTATGCTTAATTTGGGACTAGGTCAATTGGTGTCAATTGTCCCATGATATTTATTATTATTTATTATTCTGTAATGAAAAAACCTTAGAAAAAAAACGTAAAATAATCCTCTAAAATAATGATAAATAAATAAAATAAAATAAAATGCTTTCATTCCGAACAACAGAAAATAAAGCCTAATACTTTATGGCCTAGCACTAAGTAGCAGAAATATGAAGTCGGTGCGGTGCGAGCGGAATATTCTTTGAAAGAGGCACCGACTTCATATTTCTGCTACTTAGTGCCAGGCCATAAGGCTTTAGGCTTTAGTTTCTGTTGTCCGGAATGAACGCATTTTCTTTTATTTTATTTATTTATTATTATTTTGGAGGATTATTTTACGTTTTTTTTCCAAGGTTTTTTTTTTAAGGCGGTTTTACCTTTTTGTTAAAAGATTTTTATTTCACAATTTTACGTTGATTTAACATTTTCAGAATTATCCTCCAACTCCTAACCGTTAAGGAGTTGTACCTTCCATCATCAGCTCATCAACATGAGATGATGATTACCAGACGCAAATACTTGAATAGCTTTAGAAAATATATGAAACACATAATACGTGCCTATAAAATTTGAGGGTTGCCCTCGATTTCCCTGGGATCCCATCATCAGATCATGACTTGGTGACAATGGGACCACCTCAGGAGTATACCCTTTCGGATAAAAAAAAATATTTGAAAATCGGTCTACAATTGACGGAGTAATCGATGTACATACATAAAAAAGAAAATACATACAGTGGAACGTAGAACCTCCTCCTTTTTTGAAGTCTGTTAATAAATGAATTACTACTATTTTATTTCGGAAAATAGCATAGTTCCCGTATAACCGCATTCTACGCAGACAAAGTTGCGGAGAACAGTTTAAAAAATCTCTATCTATTCCAAAATCTGTCGCAAATTGACACCCATTTGCTGTTACACTGAATAGACGATGGTTAAAATAACACATAACATGCTTTGCCCCATTGTAATAAGTCACACTGCCTTTAAACAAACATTTGCGTGTATTCTCTTGTTTATTCTGCCCTCGCAGTCACAATCACTCGGGGGCGGTCATAAAAGCAAAACAGGGTATATGGACTAACTGTTGAAACGTTATTTGTAGCCAGTCAACAATCGTAGCGCTTACCCCACGCGAGGGAAATCTAACATAATAACTGTATTTCATAGATAGGATGCTTTATATTGGATTATTTTATTTACGTCGTATTGAGCATTTTCCTTTCGAGTTCCGGCATTTATTTTTTCCGTATTTGGAATGTCTTGTGTGACGTTCAATCTCATTGGCTCAGGAAAGGCGCACTGTTATTACTTATATCGGAGAATTATTTCATAAATATCCGAGTCAATCGATACCGTCTTTAATTTTGTTAAGAAGTCGTAGTAGACGTGTGTTTGTGAATTATTGTTCGTAATGACCCGTGGTGAACGTTATTAGCGGTCACATTTATTTTCAACTCCACCCGAGAAAGTCCTTATTGAACCGTATGCTTTTCTTCAAAGTTTTGTAGGTTCTTATTTGCTACAAGACTGTTCCCTATAATATTCCAATTTTAGCTGCGCTTTAATCGCTTCACTTAAAATCGGAATGGCTAACATGATGAGACTTCTTGAGCTTTCTCTCAGTGAGCAATGAGCGATTAACCATGTATGTGCTCTCATTTCATATCCCTGTACCGTACAAGGGGATTCCTACACATGAAAAACAAAGAGAATCAGTGCTAGGCATATGATAGGCGGGCAGGTTTTGAGTAGGTATGCATAGATATTTGTGAATTTCATAGATGCTCGGAAAAAGTCTTATTCAATTCTTCCAAGTGTTATAGGCCCAGCAAAAACAATTCGAAGTATAGCGCAGATTCTTTCCAGTGTTCGGGCCCACGCTCCGGATTCTTCCCTTAGTGGTCGGATAAGGAATTTTTATTATCAATATTACAGTGTGAAGCTATGGCAGTGTTTATACGATTATCTGTTTATGTGCGGCGCCTGGGGAATTTAATGTTTGACCTTTTATGTGCGGTGCGCTTATATTAGGAAAGGTTGGCATATCGAGTTTTTACTATAAAATACGGTCTGACATTTCCGTTGTAGCATAGACCATAATATTACTTCTTATTTCTAAAACGATACATTCTTGTAAACTAGGCAGTGGTGATCACTTACCATCAGGTGACCCACTTGCTCGTTTGCCTACATTATCGTATGAAAAAACTATCTATTGCTGAATTTTTCAATTATTGACAAACAATACACTATCATCTATTCATCACTTGATTTTTGCAAAAGCTATGTTGAATATACTGCCTCCCTTCTCTTCCTCCCTTTCACTATCTGATCTGCCTTTATTTAATGAGCTATTAACCGAATAAAATTCAATCGAATACGATTACTGACAGAGTTCAGGTGCCTCCCCCTTGACCAGACATGGCGAATTTTTTTTTATAAAGAATTTGTTGCCACATTTATTGAAGATTTCAAATTGGTACTGCCTTTTTCTAGTTATAAAATGTAAGTAAAGTGCTGTTTTACGAAGAGTTTATTACAAAAATGTAATGGTTGGTTCTTAATGATTTTGAGGAACATTTTATGTTGAAGTAGACAAATAAAATTGATGTTAACGTCCCGTGATATTTAGGTACTTGTATTTTATTTGAGTGTAAATCGATTGTTGACAGATTGTCGACTGGTTACAAGTTTCCTCAATTGCAGTCTGAACAGCCCGGTGCTCTATTATACCTCGTAAAGGAACTGAAGGCACACAGTCCACAAAATTACACTGATGCAATTCCCATGAACTGTTTACTACTGAGCGCAACCTTGTTAGTTCGAGAACATTCGACTACTTTTAACGCTGCTATAAAATCCTAAAAGCGAGGCAAACGCCGAACTCCCAGCGGTTTACTCCGCCATATAACAGTTCAGAACAATGAATCGACTAGCCACTTTTATTGCCAATGTATATTATGCAATAATTCAAGCGGGGAATGCAAGTGTTGAGAAACTTTTGGAAACTACGACTAGAATTTTGGAAGTTTCGAAAACTTGAGCGTTTGCCTGACTCGAAGTGGCCGGGCAAATTTCAGGCGAAAATGAAGTAATCTTGAGAGCAGAAATTTTAAGTTTCACATCATTGGCGTTCGTCGAGTGCGGATAAGAACTTTTTCCAGTAAGAGCATAAGTTAAAAACTGATTAAATTTCGTAACTTTCTTGCTTGCTGTGCAAATTGCTTTCTCGATAGCTGTCAAAATTAAGACGAGGTGTAATTGAAATAAAAATCACTACAAAAAATGTGACAGAGGTAAAGAGGCTTTATATTTTATAAAACTCAATAGGAATGTTAAATTTACCTCAATGTTTCCTTATCGCAACGGCTGTGGTCATAAAGGAGACTCTGGGACATATTTATTCGATTCGATTAATCAACTGTGTTCTATGATAAAAAAAACCTTTTTGATAAGCAATACACAATTTAATAAATTTAAACAGTATAACCATCAAGTAATCTACACCCGCCAGTTCCCTTTCAATCGTTGCCAAAATTAGTTCATACACCTACTCCTACACACCTGTATAAATACACCAGCCTATTATATAAACTCGTACATTTCACTCCATTCCTCCTGTGACAAGTACGAGTCCCGACGTGTAATGACAGAGAGGGTAATGATTACGGGCATCATTGCCGTTGTCATCGAAACCGGTGATGATTGAGCGACGGTAATGGTACCTATACGAATGATTAACAAGGGATAAAATTACGTAACTTTAATGCATCAAATACATGGAGTAAATTAATTGCTACTTTTCTGATTATACGTCAATTTGAGGTTTTCTTCCGACTCCCAGAGGAGTCTGTATAACTGAGCTGGGTTCGGATCTTAGGATCCTAACCGTCTTCATTATTTTATTATCCAATCTTTGTGATAATAAATTTTATTATGCTAAACAGAAGCTGTTCAGAAAACAATTCACTGTATACCTTTCCAAATTCAGACTCGTCCAACCAAAACTTGACAATGATTATTCTATCTATCCACCATGTCCTGATTCAAAGCCCCTCGAGAGCCTGACCCCTCCTGAATCAATTACCTTTACATACTCATTCAGCATTTGAATAATCCTTTTCATATCAGACCCTTACTTTCATCATATAATTGAATTATGATATTATCTGCGACCAAGCTTTGTGTGGCAATGCACGGGCTTCCAATTTCCCCTGGGATTTTTGTGTTAAAATTACAATTCGATTGTATTAACTCACGAATTCAATTGTATTTACACTTTCCACGAGGTCAGCATGATCTTGTTGCCTCCCTTTTCGGAGTTATGGTATTACGGAAAGCGAGATTCAAGCTTAAGCTTTGGTTGCTAGAGAATTTTGTTGGTTCCGTTATAATTATATTACAGGCTTTCATTTAACTAGTTCTCATAGTTACCTAATTTGACTGATTATTTCTACGAGTAAGTACATTCCGGTGATATGGATCTTGCTGGTAAATTTGGATCTACTTCTCGTATTAGCATGCTGATTTTTTTTTCACGAACATGTCCTAACATCGATTTCCAAAACAGCTAGGTAATGCTAACTAAACTTTCATGTCTTTTGTGCTTCTAACCATAATTTAGAGGATTTAAAATTTGTACTAAACTAAAATAAGGTAAATGTCCCAGACACTGTCCCAACAGTTGACAACAGCTTCAACCTTAATTCATAGCAGTTGAAGGTGTAATTAAGGTGTCAAGTATAGGGACGAATTTACCTTTGGTATGATTTTTTAATCTGAGTATTTGAAAGACTTAAGCTGATCTTGAAGCTAAAGAAAACTTAAAGTGGTAAACAAAATCTCCATTGCTCACATTAGGCATGCAAGCAACGTCAAAAAAGTTTTAATCGCGCAAGTGTAACTCCGTCTTTTAAAGTTTAAACCCACTGAATGGGCTCCAAAGCCTTTCCTGCAGTGTCGAGTGTAATGCCCCCAGCACGTGATCCATTAAAAGAGCTAACAACTTTAAAATCTTTGAAACGTGACAGGAGATGGTACCATTTGCAAATGAAAATGTTACAATATACGCGAGGAAAAATATTATTAACCCAAAAACTCGCCCAGTAAAGATGAAGTGTTCACTATTAAAAAGTGGCACTTTTATTATTTTCTGCATTCTGCGACTAAATATTCTGGTTATTATTATTGAAATTTAGCAGGGTATAATCGTTACTGAGAGGTCACTCCGGCACAAATTTCTTCGGCTGTGACCTGAAACTGGATGGTTTAGATTGGGCTCTTGAGCTACCTCCCTTTAGAAATTAGATGAACCGGTGTTTCGGTAAACCTCGCGGGAAACCGACCGCTGATGTTCGCGGGATACCTACGGGAAGCTAACAAAATTAAACATTTACGAGCAAAAGCCTTTGCGTTCAAAAATGGTCAAGGTCTTAGGAGTTTTTTTTTTTGCAAATTTATCGCACGAATGACGTCAATGTAGCGTTCACTGAGAAAACACACAATCCAAAACGCATACTGGTTTTTATAGTTATTTAGTAGTCACTTTTCATAAACTGCTTCATACGCCTATATTATTATCTTACGACGTCGAATTTTCTGAACACTCTGAAAAGAAACAACATGACGTAAGAGCGGAAACACTATCGGATAGGATGTATTTGCGTTTTCGCCAAATACTTCCTCTTGAAGAGTGCTACGTTGACATTTTCAACTTCTGCTTTTACCTCGTCGAAGTTTTTGCAGAAGTGTACAAAATGCATTCTGCTTTGCTAGGGAGGAACTTGTCGGTTGGATGTATTTTCAAACTTCAACATAGTAAATTGGATCCTATTTTTAACAGACATAAACAACAATAAACAAACATACTTAATATGAGGCTGATGGGTTTTTTAATCTAACATGACAACATACCAGTAATTTCAAATGTGTGGAAATAATAAGGTAGGCGTTCGACGGTTTCCATTATTTGTAAAATAACAATGGACGATATCCTCCGCAAAAAAGCTGCATCTTTTTTTCGTCAGCAATAAAAGGCGTACATATAAATTGGTCAGCAAAATCGTTCAGGTAGATCACCATTTGTTCCGACTATGGCGTATTTTCGACTGGGATTCATTGTCCAAATTATTTTCAACGAGAATCGTTTGAGTTCGAAACTGAACAAGGATTTTACTGTATAATTTTATCCAGTTTACCCGTGGATATTGATGCCACGCAAAAGTATTTATGAGTTCTATTTTGAAAGTAGCATAATTTTTAATCGGAAGAAAACCAGTAAACTATTACCCTGTTATTCATAAACCTGTTTTAACTAAAATGCCGTTAAAGTTCGCCTGCCCTTTTTTGTCACATTGACATTTTCGTTAGTAAGAAGAAGACAAAACCTATTTTAACTAATGGAGGCTAGAGTGACGTTTATGAATAAGGCCCTTAGTAAATGTGCATTTGTAGAATTGAAATGCATGATAGTATAATGTTGACTTAATGTATCACACTTTACTTGCTACGCATGGTAAACTTCAAGTATTAGAGTAGGTACTTTAAGTATTAGAATACTTTAAAAAAAATCTATCAGGAAATCTACTGAATTAGAAGCCAGCGGAAAAACTTTTTGTTCCAGTTTAAGAGAAAAAAATTGGTTGCCAAAACTCACAAGTTCCTATTGCTTTCACTGGATTTTACTGTTAAAAAGTACGATCTCTCTAGTATAGTGAAACCCCTAGCACTGACTTTACAATTACGTGACGTCACATTGAGTCTCTTAGGTATTAAATAGTTTTTGCGATAAATACGTCAAGGAGATGACATGTAAGTACTTTGCTACTAATTAATGGGGCGGGTCATCACGAAAACGTACTGCAGTTTAAGTACTGCTAATAAAACCTAATCCTACATAATTTTCACTCATATTGATAATACTAAGAATTGTAAGGTAAGTAATGCAAATATCTTCGAGCCAGTAGCGATAAGAAGGAGGCAACAAAATCTTTTAGAAAAGACTGCAAAAACAAGTACAAAAAGGCGTCAGAGAAAATTCTGTACAAATATTTGTGGTTTCGATTATTTATTCAGTACCTCGTAGGCAAATATGAAATATTGTGGCTGAAAGGGGCATACATTTTTTCATATGAGAAAATGTAAACATAGGGAAGGAATCTTTGGTCTAATCAAGGAAGGTTGTGTTTAATATAAAATAATTAAAGATGAATAATGACAGTTTCGTACTCGTTTAACCCGTTGTTTTTTAAGTTACTTTAAGGTAAGTTTTCCTATTAATATGATTGATTATTTTAGATTGTTATCAGCTTACTGTAAAGTTACAACTATGAAGGAAGCTGGATATGTGTGCAAAGTTGTAAACTCACATACAAAATAACGGGCACCATAGAAATCACCTCTGAACCATCATTTCAATAAGCAAGCGTAGCGCACTATTCACTAAACTTTGCTCTTTCTTGTATTCACCGAACTATTTCGAAACATCTCGATACTCGAGAAGTTCTACTTTTCAGATGTAGAAATTTAAGGTCGTATAATATTAAACTAAAATTAAGTAAGTACAGCAACGAAGTCTTAAACTCGCATTTGACTTTCCGTTGGTACAAAATTAAACGTTTACGTATTGAGTATCGAATTCAGTTATCATCGAGACTTTTAATTTATCCAAATGTGAACCCAGTACTTTGACATAAAATAAATAAAATAATAAATAAATAAATATCTTGAGACAACTGACACCATAGATAAATACATACTTAAATACATATCATATATCCAAGACCCGAGAACATTTATCATACAAATATCTGTCTCGACCGGGGATCGAAACCGGGACCCGAAGCTTTATGTCATTGTCTCTAACCACTAGGCTATACGATCGTATACACATAACCAGAACACAGACTTTCAGAGTTCGATTTCACGCGACTTACCAGTGAAATAGCATTTTCTAATTGTGAGCTAGAGACTCGATACCAAAACAAAAGACGCCTCTCACGCAGTGTCACTACAAGCGCATTACCCTCGGTTCTCTCACCTAAGTGATACTCGAGTGTTATGGCTTCTCTCCAAAGCGTTTAGTGTTTAACTTCTATTCGAGATCGCTCCAGGGTGTTACTAATGGTACTCGAACGTCGAATGTATGCGACAATGCCTTTAAGTCCTTAACCTTCTTAACCACTTGAGTTCCGATGTCAAATGTTACTCGTTGGATTGTTAGGAAACATTATATTTATGTGATATAACATCTAAGTTGGCATTACATTATATTTCCTCAGGATCAAGCAAAACCAAGGAAAGCACAAGACCGATCTTGGGGGAGGCCTATGTCCAGCAGTGGACGTCTTTCGGCTGACATGATGATGATGATGAAGCAAAACCATGGCTCCACGGAGTTAATATACGTTATGAAAGAACTAACTAAGTCTTCACCTTTGCATCTTAAAGGTAACTTTCTATGCAAAATTTCAGCTTTCCAGTCCGAGGCTTTGGCCCGGGCGTTCATAAGTCAGTCAGACTGTACGTTTTTGTTTCAGTACAATATTCTTGAGTAAGGGTCTGTTGGTACATACAAGCATTGAAATGCAGGCGCTGAGTAAGGAATCTAAAGTTATAGAGCTTACAGTCCGTACCGACACCACTAAACGAAATAAATAATAACCCAATCAAATAAAAGTAATGCTTAACCCAAATTATTTGGTATTTCATTTGCCATTTAAAGTTTCCATAAGCCGGAGTTCGGTTTTAAATCGATTTTCCTCTTGAGGCAGATACACCTAAAATTAGAAATTAATTTGACAGCTTCTGCTACCCATGTCATCCCCATTATCCTGATTCGGAACTTAGCATTCGGGATTTGATTTTGAATAATTAAATACGTAATCGGACACGCTGTAAGGAAAATATGGCGTATTGGATTTCTGTTAAAACAAAAAAATTCGAAGTCGTATCTTTTGAGAACGAAATAGGGTTTGGTTTTACGAAAATGTCCAACGATCCAAAAAATCCAACAGTTCTGGCAGGCTTTCTTTAATTAATCTGTTAAATAAAATAGAGGTATCTAAGTACCTAGTATATTATTAAGAAGAATGAAAAGAGATATTTACAAACAACATGTTGATAAACGTCATGAATCAAATGAAATATAATATAAGAAACTAAAGGCATGGCTTTGATAGAAGCTACCGTAATAACTCTTACTTTGACTCGTACCTATTATTTCCAGTGTTTTCTATTCTAAAATGCTACTACTTATGCCTGAACTCGAAAGCGAAAGAAACAAACGAGGAAAGCATGCAATGGTAGCCTGAGTGCCGTTTGTTTTTCCAGCCTAGAACTTCATAACCTCCGGCCAATTTCCTTCGAGGGAAATAAAAACTTAGTCCACATGTTCAACGTATGATAGATTGCTCAAACTGAGAATAAGCTAAGACTAAGCAGAAATCGAAGAGCGTCACGGGGGAGCGACGCGAAAAGAACTACAATAACATGATAAAACTTGTTCCGTATTTTATTAAACTCAACGTGCGGGAAATCGTCCGCCGGATAGAGACAGGCAAGGACAAGAAGCTTTAAAATGACTAGATATGTCTAGAAAATTTATTGCCTTTTTTAGGGTTCCGGAACTCAAAAGGAAAAAAACGGAACCCTTATAATATCACTTTTTGCCAATTCCAAGTAAATAGATCAGACCCCGTAATGTACTTCTCATTGACCTACCTACAATCGTGAAATTTGGCACGAAGCAAGATCGTGACACAAGTCAAGGGGAAAACCCGAACCTATAACTAACTTGTTTGCGGTCGGTGAACTGGCCGCGTTTTAGTCGATGCATCAGGACAGCAGTTTTCCAACGGCAAAGTTAAGTTGGTACTTCCATCCAGGGTATGTTAATACCCGCGAGTTTGTAAGGAATCAATTTTCAAATACTTAATATACAAAGTTATCTTTTCACCATCACCATATTAGTATCATATTTGAAAGCATCTCGTCTATATTCCCGTTATTGCACAAGCCACATCTAGGTCCTGCTTCCGCGGGCTAAGCGCTACATTTCTCCTTTCTTGGCTCGGAGCGGCGCGGTTTTAATAAAGCGGACGACGCCACTCCACCCGACAGCGCCGGGCGCGTTCTCATTTCGCGCTGAGCGTGGTTCGCTGTGTGAAATATCGAACGCAAGGTACATCTAGACGACGTCATGTCATTGGTTTTTGATGAGTTTTGGATGCGAATTCAATTAGTATGTTGAAAGGAAAGTTTGGGGGAAGTGCGGTGGGAATTCTTCGGGTGGGTGAGTTTTTTCAGGTTTGTTTCGTAAACCAAACATCCGTTTTGATTTTATTATATATTATACTTAGAATCATACAAATTTCAAAATACAACGATTGAAAGTGATTAAGTCGCATTAAGTATTAATAACTTGTTCATAAATTGACTAAAATTACATCGACTATGGTAAGGTATTAACGTGTACTAACCAATAAAATATGCATCCTTCTAGGCACATAATTTTTCTAAATCTAAAACACATACTGCCTCTGCTAATGAGCATAAAACTAAAGTACTAGTTGCTTCGTTTTGTTTTCAAATAGAAACGATTCTAGAAAAGTTTGTTCATAATTAAAACATCAAAATAGGGCATTTTGTTCTATTTTGTACCCATTTGTTTTAATGATTTCTACTCTAATACAATGTTTTGAGATTATTTATGATTAATAATAAAAAAAACATTCCGACGAATTGAGAACCTCCTCCTTTTTTTGAAGTCGGTTAAAAAGTAAAAGTATAACAGAACCTCAAACATCAAAAAAGAGCAATAAAATGCATGAATTAATAAAACAATTTGTAACGAAATAAGACATTTTTAACAACTGGTGAATGAAAATTTTAATTATGTCAGTACAAACTTTTTAGAATTTGCTAATTTATACAGGAGAATTTTGTTAACCCTGACAAAGGAAAATCGTATTTAGCGTTATAAAAATATTCTTATATTTTGCATGGCATATTTTACTGAAGGCGATCCCTACATCGATTCCTAAAGTACCTTATGCCTACATCCGGAAGCTTCATTGAAAAGAGTCTTTTGTTGTTGCCCACAATGGTACAAAGGCGCAGACAATAGCAGGAAATCGTTTTAATCGCTTACACAACGAAATAACGAAATTATAATTGTGTCATAAAGTAACATTAAAATTATATCTTACGTTACTGATTAATAAAATTTATTATTAGACTTACAAGCTCTTTTTAACTAGCACTGTTCGTATATTAAGTTAATACCTATGTACATAAGTACATTGTATGTACCTAAGTTGTCCGTCAAATCTTGCAACTGAATTTCAAAGCGGTTATTCTCAACCAATTGAGATGAAATTTGGCATACTTATGTAAATCTTGTAGTGAAATGATCTGGTAGTGAAGTTCTGCTGATGGGGCTAGGGTCGTCTCCACAGGAGGGAACTCCTCAACGGTTATTGGCTTCGACTTGAAATTTGGTATGCATATGTAAGTTGGGTGACTACACATGTACAGACAACAAAAAGAACAGTCGGCAAAAAAAGCTTGTTATAAATTGTATTTATTTATTATATTTAATTATTTCACTTCGAATAGTTCTTTACATAATTATTACACATGATTTGTCTCACAAGGTTGACATGTTGAATGTATAAACACGTTGTACTAATTGGATACTCTTAATTCGCCAATTCTTTAACATACCCTAAAAATAACAGGAGAATTTAGGAGGCAATTAAAAAGATAATCACTTACAAAATTACATTTCACCGTCTAAAAACTCGCGCAGATAAATAAGACGGTGCGTCGTCGTATTTTTTTAGGTTCCGTCCGGAACAGATGGAATTGGAGTTTCGGGAAGGGTTGAAACATTAAAGTTTCTGATTCCGAAAAGTACAAGCTGAAAATTTTATTCATCTGTTAGTAGTTCAGTTGAAAAAGAGTCGTATCAATTAAGGATTAGTGTTTGGAATTTCAATAATTTCACTTAGGTACCTACTTCGGAGCTAATATTTTTTCTGTTTAAATGGAAATGTGTGTCGTTTAATTTTATGGTCGACGTCTCGTTCAGTTTCGATAAAGTAGAATGACTGTGCTACCACTGACGGCTGGTCAACACTTCGCTCAGCGAATCAGCATTGCCATGCCATACAACGTGGCAATGCTGCCAGCCTTTTGGACATCCTTCCTATTTGCGGGGATCTGAGACAGTTATTTTACATGAGGTTAGTTTTAGTTAGTATTACTTTACATTTAAGTAGTTAGTATATTATTTATTGTAATTTAGACATATGCTGTTCTCACGAATTTTCATCATCATGTCAACCGAAAGACGTCCACTTCTGGACATAGGCCTCCCCCAAGGCTCACGAATAAATTATTTAATTATCTAGTTATTTCGTATTCTTATTCGTGATTTATGGCTCTGATTAGATACATGAAGCAGCGAAAATAATGTGAGTTATGTACTTTTGACAAAAAATAAGAACACAATTTTAGATGTGCTAACAATATAATTAACCAACTGATCACTAAATTACAAAAAGCTCAAATTCGCCCTGTCATCGCTTTAAGCCCTCGTGAAATTATTACATATAACCTTTGTCATTGGTCGGCGTCGGGTTTCACAGGGTTTTTGTTACCGCCCCAGGGTCAGTAAGAACTTGAACCTGTAGCCCAAATTTTAGGCGATAGCGGGACAACTTATTCATTAGTTTGATGTAGAGAAATAAAAACCAATTAAGCTAAGAGCGATACAAGGCTTTCGGTGAAACTGAAAGGTTTTCGAGAAGCAACAACAACAGAAAAAAAACCTTCTCGCAGAAAATCGGAGTGAAGCAACAGCACCCATGTTGCGTTTCGTTCGGTTCCCTTCCCAAGCAATAAATGAATGTTTAATTTTGAGAGGTGATTGTTTATTTGAGTTGTTTTCTGACCCAGTTGAAAAATCATTCAAATTATGAAATTACAACTTTACAACAAAATAATAATAACTGGACTATAACTATGTAAGCCGCAGCCTAGTGTAAACAACAGCTTCATTGTAATAAACCAGAAAATTATGAAAAAACTTTCCAACACTCACCATGCTCCCAGTTTGGCCGCCCGCCATTTTGACAAGGGTTGGACACGCGACACCCCGCCTGGGGACGCTAACCGAGTACACTACTCAGTATCCTTTGTTGACATAATAAAACACAATACTATAAATACGGAAGATAATTGGAAATGTTGGTTTCTTTTTAGGGTTTTGAATAGGAATATCTTGTCCCGTTGTCTTGTCCGTCTGTCTGGTCATCCATCTATCATTAAATTTAGTGTTTAGAAGTTTAGAGGGCGGATATGTAAAAACTGCTTGGTGAAGAGACCCTACGCTCAAAAGGATTCGATTTGTAAAATTTTGGTCTGTGCCTATCTAATTAGCTTAAATGTTAATTGAGAAACTATCCACCAGAGTAATCTCTAGATAGTATAAGATGAACATAAAACCAAGCAAGCACGTTAAGTTTTCTCACAAAAAATGCTTTACGTCGAAGCTTCACGAGAACTACTCATATCGAACTTACATAGTAAAACCTTTCAAGAGGACTTATTTCTACTTTAGCATCCATTTAAGTTTGTGCTTTATGTATGCACAAATTAGGTTGATGTTAAGTTGTCACGTCAAAGAAGGTTAAGCTCTTTTGATGTATGGATGCCCATTATGATTCATAGATTGGCTAAGCGCCAGGGCGCGTGCGCATCTTCTAATGACATGTAAATCAAGAACTTGCGTTTGTGAACAGTTATTATTGGACATACGATACGTTATGTGTATTAAAATGAGTAAGCTTGATTAATGGTTGGCCGTTGGATTCTGGACATTCCGAATTGAACGGTACAATGTTAGCAAAAAGGCTGTTTGTATTTTATGGCTTGCTAATTTTTGCTAGTAAGTATTATTTTGTAATTCATGTAAGGCAATGAAAGACACAAATGATGAATTGAGATGATGTAATGAAAATAGGCTTTTGTTTTAAGATGGAGGTTTTGTAGAATTTGTACGCGGTTGATTATTAATGTGCTAATATAATAATGGAGATTAAATTGGTTTTGTCGTGTTAATTTTATCCCACGTTGGTGATTGCCTAACTTGAGTGAATAATTAGCTTAGTTTATGATATTGAGCATTATTTTCAAATCGTTGTGGGCCGTTAATCTTCTTATTTCAAAAGGTCTTATGCTCGGCAGTGGGCGTAGGGCTTTTATTCTAAGCAAGGAAAACCTGTTGTGGATACTAATTCCTGTTACTTATACAGAGTTTAGTAAATAGGCTGATGAGTTTACTCCACAATACCAAATAGTACTAAAAGAAAATAGCCTTTTGCCCTAAAACCTCCAACTTTAGAAAAAGTACCCGTACGGTTGTTCCAAAATCAAATCCACTCGTAAAAGGTTAGTGTATTTGAAATAGTTGGCCGGCAATAACTTATCCATTATCAGCTTTATGGCCCGGTAATAAAACGCTTTCTTCGGCAACAATCGCTTTAGATAAATCATAGAGTTGCCGTTTGAGCGGGCGTCGATGCTTGTATCGATATTTTATTTTATGCGAGACTAGTTGATTTTTATTGAACTAAGAATTCATAAGAAGTGAAAACTAAACAAAAAAATATAAGTAGGTACTTTAAATAAAATAAATGACTAAAAGACACATTTCTAATAATACCGTTCCTGATTGGCTGTAAAAGCTAGTATTATTACTATTTCAAGCATAAATTTAAATCTCAGTTAAATAAACAGATCACTCAAGTAAACGAGTATAAGTCCGGTTTAGCCCGACTTGTTTCGGACTAATTCGTGGTAGTTAGTCGCGCGAGCAGGGCCTTGGCACGCAGTCTGTGTCTCGCTGCCGCTGAGTAATGCGCTCCCAGAGGAAGGACTGCGAATTAGTCCGAAACGGCCGAGCTAAGCTCGAGTTAAACTATGATTGAGTCTCACGTTGGTTTCATGGTAAAATTCAGATCTTATTATAACATCTTTTCTACTCAAATTTCATTTGCTTTTAATAAGCTGCATTGATTGAGGCAAGATTCGTATTTTTTGAAAATACGTTTGATGAAAATATTGACCTTGATGTAGCAAAGACCTAAAATAAGATACTTCAAACTTAAGAGTAAAAACTTATTTTTTTGTTCAATGATGCCAACATTTATCGATAGACAAACAACACTAACATTCGCTGTGTGCAGTGCATTGGAAAATATTTTCCTTGTTATTGGTAAAGTTAGAGCGCGCGTTTAGTTCTCTGTTTCAGTTCAGAATATCGAACGGTTAAACGTTACAGCACTTTCCAATGGCATGCGATTAAATAAAAGTTTGTTGGAACCGTTTGAAATATTGTTAGCTTTGACTATAGAAAACTAAAATATATTGAGAGCGTAGTTCACGTACCCACTCGTTCGTTTGCCTTCCGTATGTTCAAAAAGATGGTAGGTATTGAATAAAAATATAAGCACTGTCAAATATAAATACTCTTTATTCTGATGTCCTGTCAATTCCCCAAAGGTTAACTGGTAGAGATCCCTTTAAGGGATAAGTTCGCGTTTGTACATTTGCTTTTGTTCTGTTTTATGTGAAATAAAGAGATATACTTACATACATCATACATACATACATACATACATTTAGGGATTGCCGGTGGCTGCGGTAAGCACACAAGACCGGTCTGAGTGGAAAGCCTTGGGGGAGGCCTATGTCCAGCGGTGGACATAGGCCTCCTAAACTAAATATTTATACACTATCTGCATATTTGCCTTTTTAGGGTTCCGTACCTCAAAAGGAAAAAACGGAACCCTTATAGGATCACTTTGTTGTCCGTCTATCTGTCTGTCTGTCAAGACCCTTTTTCTCTGGAACGCGTGGAGGTAGGATGCTGAAATTAATATCAAATACTCAAACTTGCGGTCCCTTAAAGTTGTGAAAAAAATCAAGCATCTAAGTCAACGCAATCAAAAGATACAGTCATTAAAAAGTCGTTTCCATACAAATTGCCGTATTTGAAAACCTAAAGGGTACTTCCAGTTGTCCTAGAAACTTGAAATTTGGTATGATGGTAGCTCTTATAGCACAACAACTCCGAAAAGTCTCAAAATCTTTAGTACATTATTGCCGAGGCCCGGAAAGTAGGGAATTGCCTGAAGAGGTGGTTTGCAAGCCGAGCATCGCGAGGCTTTGTAAAAATGCGAGTCAGGCAATTCCGGTTTCCGTCGAGGAATATATAGTGCTTTTCTCAAATAATGTGAGGAAATTAAAAAACCTGATTTGCAAAAAAAAAAGTAAAAAAAAAAAAATGTCAAAAATTGTCATTGTATGTTTAAAAAAAAAGTAATTTAATAAATAAATCACGAAATACGTTAACAAAAACCAAAGTGTTCAATTACTTGAATTACTTGATAATGTGATTAAAAATTATGTCAAATTCGAGCTGACCGCTGCAAAATTACACGAAATCAACACCCATGACGATTTTTAGTGACAAAAATGTCAAATTGTCATCCGCCATCTTGGGTTCAACAAATATGTCAAATTCGATCTCACCGCTGCCAAATTACATGAAATCGACACCCATGACCATTTTCAGTGACAAAAATGACAAACTGTCATCCGCCATCTTGGATTCAAACAATAATGTCAAATTCGAACTCACCGCTGCCAAATTACTCGAAGTCGATACCCATGACGATTTTTAGTGAAAAAAATGACAAACTGCCATCCGCCATCTTGGATAAAAAAAAAAGTCAAATTCTAACTCACCGCGGCCAAATTACTCGAAATCGATAAACATGACGATTTTAAGTGAAAAAAATGTCAAACTGTCATCCGCCATCTTGGATCCAAAAAATAATATCAGATTTAAACTCACCGCTGCCAAATTACTCGAAATCGATACCCATGCCGATTTTTAGTGAAAAAAATCCCAAACTGTGATCCGCCATCTTAGATCCAAAAAAATAACATCAAGATGAGCTCACCGCAGCCAAATTACACGAAATCGACACCCACGACCGTTTTCAGTGAAAACAAATCTCAAACTGTCATCCACCATCTTGAATCCAAAAAATAATGTCAAATTCTAGCTCACCGTAGCAAAATTACACGAAATCGATACCCCTTTGATCATTTTATTTACAAAAAATACAAACTGTTATTCGTAATTTACGATTGAAAAAAAAAACTTAACACACGCACTGCGGTAAATCGGGCTGGCTTGGCTGTATGTAATTATTATTTGGCCCCATTTTACATGTTACAACTTTTAAAAAGTTAATAAAGCGGGAAAAAATGGAATTTCGTAAATTTTTTTTTTTTTGAAAAATGAATGTATCGAAGCCATTTCCATTCACCTTCTTCGACGGATTCTGCGTTTAAAATTTTGAATGAAAAAAATAGGTGCTTCCCGGGTTCTATTTTTAAATGGAAAGAGAGAATTTCCGGGCATGTTTGAGAAAAAAAAATTACGCCTGTCTATAGATTTCACAGACCAATATAAGTTGACCCCACACTGCGTACATTTTGCTTAGGAGCAGGGCTCTGCTAACACTGAACTTCTTAAAACACTGGGGAAAAGCGTTAAAATCTTTCTACGGAACCCTCGTGCGCGAGTCCGACTCGCACTTGGCCGGTTTTTCAAGAATAACAGTACCTATAGTTGAAAATGTGGCAGCCTGCGCAGAATGCCATGGACAAATATGAACAGACCGACGTTAAAAATAACATGTCTTTTATGTGGTTAAAATTTAAACCAAAAATTAAATGCCATCAAATGTCATTGCATATTTCCAAACAACGTGTTATTGGTAATAAAAACTAGCGACAGCAGTTTTTCTACTATTAATATTGTGCTGTTTTGAGACTTAATTACATCGACCCCGTTCAGTACCCATCAATACTGACAAATTAATTTATAAACCGAACGACGTCATAACGAATAATGAAGCGTGAAGTCAAACATCAGTTCGGGGATGTTCGGGCATCATCGGCAATCCTCTGGCGGACTCGGTAACAAAACGAAGACTCGTCAGACTAACGACCCGAGGAACCGAGGCTATCCATTATCGAGGCGACTAGCATACTTCGAAGTCTTTCGGCGAAGTTTTTAGGCCGAAGGCCTCGGCCATTTTTCGAAAGTCAAAAATCGTTTCATAAAAACTTACTAAGCTCTAAAGCTGAATTATGTTTTATTTGTTCCGGTAGAAGACCAATATCAAAGTGACAGATTAAGATTAATAATGTTTACCTAAACTAATATTAAGTTTAGTAGGAATATACAAATAACATTTTTACCTAACGTAGGTATGTATATAAAACGCTCCTAGTTTTAGGTTGAATCAATGTGAATACATTAAATCATCGTAGCCTAAAAATAGGTAGAAGTTTTCATAGAATCAGTTTAATGGTAATAAACTAAAACTACGCATTATTATTCAGAAATTGTATAATACTTATGTACGAATGATCATGATCAAACTGTAGTAATTGTATTAAAAATAAAACTTGAATGAATTATCGCCGTTAAATGTAAAAACATAATAAGAACCTGAAGATTAAAATTAGTCGAGCGATTGAACAGTATTGTAACTAAATACGTGTCGCATAGGTTTTTCCACAAAACAAAATGTCAAAGTGCGTCACCAATCATGCTAGCCTTTCGCGCCATATTTCGCATTTTCTTCTTGTTTAACTTCGACAATCCGCCAATTTTATGGCAGATGCTTTTAATCTAATTTTAGAACAATTCTCGTGTAAGTACCGCCCAGACTTTAGCAACTTTCCAGTCTCCAGATATTGCTCCGTGATGTTGTGGTTTGCAGTGACGTCACGACCTGAAAGACTGAATAGTTAGGTACATCGGCGAGTGATCCGTATAAGATGTCGTTAATGTGCCTTGCCTGCGTGCTGAGTGCGTGTACGAGTATAGGAACATTGTTCAATAAGCTTATAAGTAGCGTACCTATTCTCCACTACTTCCGCTAGCTTAATACTAGCTAGGCTGATATTAGGCATACAGTGTTCTTAGGTCCTAACACTACTCCACCTAAAAGTATAATCAAATCCCCTCTTCCAAAAAAATCCAAATAACCCTTTTCAAGAATCTTATCTCAAAAAATATTAGACGCGTTAAGGTAGCTTCAATTACTGTTGAAACCCCACAGTTTTTTTAATTGAACTGCAAAAACTGAAAAAAGTCCGAAAATTTTGCAGTTTTTCACGTATTGCCTGCTCGCGTAACTTTTTTTCGCATTTTGCGTTTTCAATGTAGATTATGACTGGCCTAATTACTTATAATGAAATAATATGTAATTATCATCAGGTAAATAATAAAAAAAACCGTTTAGTCGTGGTTTTAGTTGCGTTTGCTTTGATTATTTTGTTTTCTATGTTATTTGGGGAGCAAGAGCGGAAAAATTTAGTGCATACGTACAACCGCAGCCGCTGCTATTTTGCATGACTTTAAAATACCTTCCTACTTCAATACTTCACGGAGGAGATAATTAAGTTTAACCATTTATTGTATATAACATCGACCTCCGCAAAGAAAACACAATATTTAAATTCTAACTCCACACAAAAAGCTGGTGCGGCGGCAGAAACGGCTGAAAATAGAAAAAATTCTAAGTATCAATCTCTCGGTCCGAATTATAATTTTGTTCCTGTCGGGTTTGAAACTTTGGGTCCATGGGGTCCCAGCGCTTACAAGCTTATTTCTGAGTTACAAAAGCGCTTAGTTGATGCAACTTGTGATCAAAGGGCTGGCAGTTTTCTCTCTCAAAGAATCAGCATCGCTATTCAGCGAGGCAACGCTGCCAGCCTTTTGGGCACTATGCCACGGGGGCCTTATTTAGATTTAATTTAGTTTTAAGTTGTAGTTTATTTAGTTTAAGCTTAGATTTAATGTCATTGTAAATTGCTTTTATTATGTAAATAAAGTAGTATTTAAAGTAAAAAAAAAAAAAAAAAAAAAAAAAAAAAAAAAAAAAAAAAAAAAAAAAAAAAAAAAAAAAACTTCACTTTGGTGAGGACACGGCGAGAACACAACTCAAATTCGCAGGTACTCTTATCATGCAAGTGCCGAGCAATAAATCTTTAGGATTCATGAATCATTAATGCATCTCTACTGAAGTACGGGTACGTGTTAACCGTAACTTTCAGTAAAACGTGTAGGTACAATGTATTTTATAACTGATTTAATACACGCCTGCTCTACTGTTAAAAAGCTTAAACCAACACTAAGTAAATTTTACGGTTACAATTACAAAGATCAATATAAAGATGTAAGTATATATAATATTTTCATTACGATTAGTTTTTGGCAGGGAAGTTAATTAAAATCGACGGTGGACGGGACTCTTAAATTACCAAAATGATATAAATAACCAAAATGCTGTGCTAGAAACAACACATAGTGAAAACATTCGTATATTAAATAACGTGCCAAACAGCGGCGGGACGTTAAATTAAACTGAAAGTGTCTTCCATCGTCAAATAAAGCTGTTAATGTTCAAACCAACGAGCGGGGAGAGCGTGTATTTTGATGATACCTACCTTATAATATAATTATTGTTTTAGTTACATGAGACGAAGCACGGATATAGAGAGTTATAAATTTTCTTTACAGTTTCCTGTACTTATTAATGTTGAGTTTGCACTTGAGGTTAATATTTGAGTCAATGAAAGTGGTCGTAATCGTAACTTTACCAATCATACATCAGTGTTTGAGTTGGGGACAATCTCGCATCGTACTAATGGAAGTTTCCTTTAGTTTTGACATGGATAGGTACTAATCTGACACTTGACACTAATTCGGACAGGGTTTTGAAAGCACGATGCGGGGCCGCATAAATAAGTACGTTCGAGAGTTATAAGCATGTTGCAAACTCGCAGATGCGTCTGTCGCAGGGTTGTATGCTATCCCACACTCTATTTCTTCTGCATATCAATGACCGCAGCTTTCATTGCAACATAAATGATGGCTTTGGGCATGCTGTGTACATGGGACATGCAAACATTTGTCGGGACCGCGTCAACGAGAGCCGGAATGAACCAGTATTTGAAATTGAAACTTTACTCATGATTCAAATGGAGGTTTTGTTAATATAGTTCATTTGTCTTAGAATTTACTCTAGTGTAATTTACAATTTTACGCGTTAGCGTAAAATAATAATAATGAATAAGTAGTTTTTCTAGTACCTAGTCCTCCTGATAGGTACATCATCTAAGCGACAGAATTCAGTGTCAACATACTCGTCCACACATCCAGCGATGTTGAGTTTCGGAGAAGTATGTATGTATGCATGTATATCTCTTTATTGCACATAAAACAAAAAAAATACAGATAACAGAACAAAAGCAAATGTACAAAGGCGAACTTATTCCTTAAAGGGATCTCTACCAGTTAACCTAGTTAGTGAAGTTTTCTACGTAATTAGATAAATAGGCTTAGGAATCCTCCAAAAAGCTCGCAGTGTCTCAATTAATCCAGTCTCCCATGGATCATATTCCTTCCATATCTGGGTAAGTGAACCCCAGTCATTATCTTTCCTCTAGGACTGCGGGCTGCTAGAACCTGCTAGGATGTGCGGCTAAGCTGTCCAAGAAAAAAAGCAACCTTCTTAAGGCCGATTTAGAAAGTAAATTACGTTCTAGCCTAGTTAATGCCTTTTCCAGTAACCCACCTTACTTCGATGTCTCTGTAGTTATGAGCGTCGTTTAATCCTCCGTGACAGTAGCCGCTCCACGCCGGTAATGATTACCGTAAAATTAAATCCACCTAATTGCCTGGGGCGACATTTGTCAAGCAGACAACAATAAGTGTTGGTGTTAGCTTATAGCGCTTAGATGGGAGTTGTGTGTTCATATTACGGGCGCGGAAGCCGATACCAGTACGTAAGTAAAATATATCGACGTATCTAAAGCATGGAAGTTTTATTTTATAAAATATGTCACTTTACGTAAAAAGAGGTGTGTTAAAAAGTTTGACGTGTATCTGTGTAGCTGTCTGTCTGTCTGTGGCACCGCAGCTCCTAAACGGGTGAAAGGATTCGGACGCGGTCTTGTTTTTTAACCGACTTCAAAAAAGGAGGAGGTTCTACGTTCCACTGTGTTTTTTTTTTATATGTATGTACATCGATTACTCTGTCAATTGTAGACCGATTTTGAAAATTCTTTTTTTGTTTGAAAGGGTATACTCCCGAGGTGGTTCCATTGTCACCAAGTCATGATCTGATGATGGGATCCCAGGCAAATCGAGGGCAACCCTCAAATTTTATAGGCACATACTATGTGTTTCATATATTTTTTAAGGCTAAGTAAGTAATTGCATCCGGTAGTCATCATCTCACGTTGATGAGCTGATGATGGAAGGTACAACTCCTTAACGGTTAGGAGATGGAGGATAATTCTGAAAATGTTAAATCAACATAAAATTGTCAAATAAAAATCTTTTAACAAAAAACCGCCTTCAAAAAATACATTACAAAAAAAAACTGTTTAGTGCTAGGCCATAAAACTTTAGGCTTTAGAGGATTATTTTACGTATTTCTTTTGTAAGGTTTTTTTTGAAGGTGGTTTTACTTTTTTGTTAAAAGATTTTTATTTCACAATTTTATGTTGATTTAATTTAAAAACTATTTTAATCAAGATGGTTCTTAACTTAGTTTCATCCAAATCGGCTTAGAATGTCTTTTTAGATATTTAACTTTACCTAATAAAATTTCAGCGCTTTTGCAACTTTTCTGATTTGTAGTTTAATAAATATAGCGCTTACAAGCTTATTTCTGAGTTTCAAAAGCGCTTAGTTGATGCAACTTGTGACCAAAGGGCTGGCAGTTTTCTCTCTCAAAGAATCAGCATCGCTATTCAGCGAGGCAACGCTGCCAGCCTTTTGGGCAATAGTGGCATAGGCCACGGAGGCCTTATTTTGATTTAATTTAGTTTTAAGTTGTAGTTTATTTAGTTCAAGCTTAGATTTAATGTCATTGTAAATTGCTTTTATTATGTAAATAAAGTATTTCATGAAAAAAAAAAAAAACGGTACGTCAACGTCAACACGATTTCAAATAAAGCTCCCAAATATTTTAATAATTAAATACTAATAATAATGTTTGTTTCATGTGCATCCCGGCCACCTCGACCTCTTTCCACGCCGGCCTGAGTCCCCGCGACTCCCGCACGCGCCGCTCTTGGCGGAGCCCCGTCAGTGCAGTTTTGTCGCGGCTGTCAGACTATTTTTCTATTTAGTTTTCCGTTGTGTTGTGTTTTTATGCCCTTAGATCATATGCAGAATGCAACGCAACCCGTAGATGGTACGTCACATGTATGCCCAATATGCAGTAGAACATTTAGTAGTAGTAGAGGTTTGAATATTCACAAATCCAAATTGCACAAATGTTTAAGTCAGAATGCCCCCCCCTTGTACATAAATCCTGTCTCCCCAAATACAAACCGTACTCCTACTAATCCACCCACTATTCCCTTCCATCTGCATTTGAGCCACTTAAAAAACAATGTTAAGGTGGTAAAAAGAATTCCCCGTGGCGCCCGGATCTCCGTCGCTACTCATTTGGCTCAACTTATAACGAAATGTTTGGACAATAATAGCTATGCGGACTGGCAGAATTTGTTACTTTTCCCATTTAATACACTTCACGTTAAAGACGATAAATCGTCTAAGATTTCTCTTACCCAAAAAATAAAAAACAATTGTTCCAATTATTCACCGCCTTGCCTTACAGTTCTTAGTACAGGCAAAAATAGCAATCAAAATTATTTTAAAAACAAAGTGGAATCTAAAGTTAGCGACGGAGACCTGAAGGGGGCCGCGCGGTTACTTTTTTCCAGTGACGTACTATCTCCAGATAATAGCGACACACTCTCGGCCTTACAAACTAAACACCCTCGAGCTCCTACAAACGCATACTTTTTGGACCCGCCTACGTCGCCCGATGTTTGTTTAAACATTCACGAGAAAGACACAGTGAATGCAATCTATTCATTTAAAACCGGTTCTGCAGCAGGTCTTGACGGACTTGCTCCCCAACACCTAAAAGACCTTACCTCTCACTGTGTGGGCGACGCAGGCAAACATTTAATCCTCGCTTTAACAAAATTAATAAACCTCATGCTGTCTGGCAATGTTAATCCCGAAATAGTTCCCGTTCTTTATGGAGCCAACCTAATTGCGCTCACTAAAAAAGACGGAGGTGTCAGACCCATTGCGGTCGGCTCTACATTTCGGCGATTAACTTCTAAAATTTCAGTTCGTCACATAGTTTCAAAATTGCAACCTCAGTTTGAACCAATTCAATTAGGTTTCGGTACTAAAGGTGGGTGCGAAGCGGCAGTCCATGCCCTGCGCACCTACCTTAATAACGATCAGTGTGAGGTTTTACTCAAAATTGACGTCAAAAATGCATTTAATTCGGTAAACAGGGACACCTTGCTCACAGAAATTAGGAATAATATTCCGGAAATTTATAATTACCTACTTAACTGTTATCATGAACCTTCTAAATTAATGTACAAAAGCAACGAATTATCTTCTGAAGTCGGCTGTCAGCAGGGTGATCCCCTCGGACCAGCCATTTTCAGTTTAGCCATTAACCCCATCATTCAAAATTTAAAGTCCAAATTTAACGTATGGTATCTTGATGATGGTTCCCTAGGAGGTGATGCAGTTACGGTACTTTCAGATCTCTCAGAAATTATAAATAAATTTAAGGCCATTGGTTTAGATCTAAACTTTAATAAATGCGAACTGTTCATAAACAACGCGATCCGATCCGATCTCTTCCAACATTTTAATTTACTTTGTCCAAATATCAAAATTGTCGATAAGCAAAACTTAAGCCTCCTAGGGTCACCAATCTTCGACGATGCCATTCCAGATTTAATCGCAAAAACTGTTTCAAAATTTCAAAATTCTGCAGACCGGCTGCTGGAAATCAGTGCTCACACTGCTATCACTATTCTAAAATTTTGCCTTTTTGTGCCAAAATTTACTTATTTGCTTCGTTGTTGTCCCTTTTGGAAACATCAAAATTCTCTGACCTTAATTGATTCCCTTATGAAAACTTCTTTGGAATCTATACTTAACTTACAATTCAATGGGCAATCTTGGACCCAGGCTTCCCTTCCTATCAGATATGGTGGGCTAGGTATCCGCAAAATTTCTAGTGTTGCTTTACCAGCGTTCCTATCATCTGTCCACAGCACGTCCACCCTCGTAGGTAAAATCCTAAAGGATTGTCCTTCAAACTACGAGACGACGGGTTTGGTCGATGCTAGGAATGCTTGGCTAATGGCTTGTCCGGGTGAAAATCCTCCCGCTTATCCAAATTTCCAACGGAGCTGGGATGACACACTATCCAAATTAACTTATTCTAATGTTCTCAGTTCCAGTTCAGGCCCAGACCGCGCAAGGCTTTTGGCTGTGGCAAGAAAGGAATCCGGTGACTGGCTTCATGCTTATCCTTCCGTTAACACCGGAACCTTTCTTGAGCCTGAAACACTGAGAATTGCAGTCGGGCTAAGACTGGGTGTTGCGCTGTGTTCACCACACCGTTGCCTCTGTGGCACCAATGTGGACGAAACGGGACACCATGGTCTTTCCTGTCAAAAGAGCGCCGGCCGTTTCTCCCGTCATGCCGCGCTCAATGACATAATCCGCCGGGCTCTTGCCTCTGCGAACGTGCCGGCCATTTTGGAGCCAAGCGGCATTGCCCGCGACGATGGCAAAAGGCCGGACGGTATGTCTCTGATTCCCTGGAGAATGGGTAGGGTTCTGGTTTGGGATGCGACCTGTGTCGATACAGTAGCACCCTCACATCTCCAGGGAACCACACAAAAAGCTGGTGCGGCGGCAGAAACGGCTGAAAATAGAAAAAATTCTAAGTATCAATCTCTCGGTCCGAATTATAATTTTGTTCCTGTCGGGTTTGGAACTTTGGGTCCATGGGGTCCCAGCGCTTACAAGCTTATTTCTGAGTTACAAAAGCGCTTAGTTGATGCAACTTGTGACCAAAGGGCTGGCAGTTTTCTCTCTCAAAGAATCAGCATCGCTATTCAGCGAGGCAACGCTGCCAGCCTTTTGGGCACTATGCCACGGGGGCCTTATTTAGATTTAATTTAGTTTTAAGTTGTAGTTTATTTAGTTTAAGCTTAGATTTAATGTCATTGTAAATTGCTTTTATTATGTAAATAAAGTAGTATTTCATGTTATAAATATTATGTTTTAGATGTCATTCTACCAGCTCTGTAAAATCACATAGTGTGTCACATTCAATGTCGAGCTGACGAAGTTGAATGTGAATTATTCTACACAGTGCCAGTTGAACATTCAAAGCTCATTTCAGTACGACCAAGTCAGTATCGTAATAACAAGAACATTAAGTTAATTTCACAAAATTAAATCTTAACTTCTTATTTACGTTTCCAATTTAAAACCGCAATTATAATTCTGGAGCTTCACCCTTTGGCGCGCCCGGCGAAAAATAATCGTTCCTTTGAAGCACAAATTGTCGCGCATTTGAGACGGGACTAAAATAAAGCAAAATGAAATATGCCTTCTAAAAAAAGATCGTTTCCAAATAACCTGTCTGTGTAGTCCACGGATTTGAGAGGCACCTTTTTCACCCTTCGATTATGAAAATTAAGGTCGACTATTTGCACTTTCCTTGCTACATGAGGTGAAAAGTTTTGTGTTACACACGGGTGCAAACGTATTTTACTTCTCGTGTGTTGAAACACTCGCTACGCTTAGGGTTCTATTTTAGAGCCACTGCGCTTCACTCGTGGTTCAACTATAGAAACCTTTCGCTTACTCCTGTGTCAATTCCACACTCTCGGGTAAAATACAACTTTGCACCCTTGTATAACAAATAACTATTCTTATACTACAAACGCACCCCACGGTAAAGAAATCGTGGCGTTAACTTCAACGTAATAAATTACATTACAACTATACGAACTTTAAAAAAGTTAGAAACAAATGCTATCGCTAGGACGCTCAACGGGTAAGAGGCTTCCTTATTAGGGGAACTGGGGAACTGATGAACTGGCCAGAGTGGCACGTCAGGTACCGTTCGTTATGGTGCTTTTGAAGGAGGCCTATATAGCCATACGACATAAGTGGTTACCTGATAGGATGATGATGATAATAATTGGCACAGCCTTAAAAAAACGCTTTGGAGACCCCATTACCACTAGACCTTATGTATTTACGATTGTATGGGTAACCTGAATAGCGCAATCTAAATTAGAATTGTGCTATAGTAGCGCATGCCCTTCGTTAGAGATTTGCACGTACATTTGATAGGGATTTTATTTACAATTAATTATTGCCTCAGCATTTACTTATACTTCATGCTAATGTAAAAAGACGCAATAGATTTACGCGCTTAATCTGAGTATTTACCGATCTGACACTAACCCGGGGTTAACTTAACGTATTTGTATCGTCTGACGTAATTTTAACCCCTGTTTAGAACCTACCTAACTCATTTCGGTATCAAGACCGACCTTAGTATCACAAAGTAAACGTAGCGCTTGTTTATAACGCTATCCTGCTAGCTTCTTTTGTTTTTTTTTAGTTATCACATAACATAAATGAAGGAAGCAAAACAACGCCGGTTGCCTAGCGACGCTAATCGCGTTGCCCTACCCGGGTAACGACCCCGGTTAACAGATTACCCTCACACTAACTGCGTTAAATAGCCGCTTGGATTTCACTACGATCTCCGTGAGAATCTGTTATGGGTAATGGCCAAGGTTTTCTTGTGATTTTAATTTATGATCCTTTCACCTATCAGTATGTGGCAAAAAGCAAAGAAACAAATCAGAGACTTAAATTAAATACACAGCCTTGTTTCATAAAAATGAAATGTAACAGCTGCAGGTGACACGCCTCAACATATTATGTTTTAAAATGGTCTGTCTGTGACGCTTTGTCATGCATTGTCCAGCAAACGGTTAGCATCAACAATGAACTGCAGGTGACGGATGACAAGACTATAAATATTATCATAAATCCGTGCAATAAGGGAAATGTTGACCTTTCTTCGTCTAAGTAAGTAGATGGTTTGCAGCGTGCTTATTACAGTTAGTGTGATTTAAAAAAAACTAGCGCTCTAGAAATACCATTTGTATCTGTATGCTCTTAAGTGCTACGCTACCCAGTAACTAACCAAAACAATGTTCTGTCTACTTCCTCAGGTCAAGGCATGAGGCATTATTATAAGCATTGTGCAGGCGGCATTGTTCGCAGAGCGTGTCCGTGATCAACGCTATCAGCCCGTGACGTTGTGCAAACCTAAAGCCGAGTCCATATTTAGGGTGGTCGTATCATAGTTGTGTTATCGACTGTGAACTAGTCCTTAGCTATAGTCTTGCCACAACTTACACTGCTTAACTTAATATACTTACGTAATATTATTATAATATTATGTAATATGATGCCAAGGACGTGGGCGACTTAACTTAATTTTCGTCCTGAATTGCTTTTCTGCCACAGAAGCCTACTATTTAGTTTTGCTCTAAACCTGCAATTTCCGTTGTCGAATTTGATACTTACATTCTGACGCATTACAGGTAACTCCATTGCGTCTTTTACATTTGCATGAAGTATAAGTAAAGGCTGAGGCAATAATTCATTTTAAATAAATACTTATAAAATACGTGTAAATCTCTAACGAAAGGCATATGCTACTATAATACAACTCTAATTTAAATTGCGCTATTGAGGTTACCCATACGATCAGTAAATACATTGAGTAAAAGATTACTAGCAGGTCAATCAGTACTTGATTTTAATAATAGCTGTACGTGAGATCATTAATAAAACGAATACCCTAACCACTCCAAGAGTACATATCTACTTAGCTATGCCCCAGTATCCGTTCTCTACGTGTCAATATCGAGACACGTCTCTATTAGCAATCAAATCACGATACGTGGATCCGATACGCAGTGCATCAGAAACGTGCTTTTGTGTGGGGTGTACAAACACAAATTATGACGGTGACGGTGATACAATTCGCCGAAATGCTATCAGTGTATAGACAAGGCTCAACGAGGGTTTTACTAAGCTAGACTTGAAACTGATAAGAATCCAAGTAATTCCTGATGTCAACTTTATTCAAAATAGTGTGGATTGTGGGGACTGTTATCAGGTAGTACGAAAAGAAAGGCAGTTACTGAAATTTGTTATAAGTATAGCAGTTATTATTTCATACCGTCATGCTATGTGTGAGGGTATGAGGAAGGGTCGGAGGAACTTATAAATAATTTTCGAAGAATATTATTACATGAAAGCTTACGATGAAACCCGAAATCCTCGATCGTCTTCTTTCATTTAATCAAAAGCTAGTTTAATCGAAACGGTTCTTACTTAAGTAGTTTCGTTAAACTGTTCTTGAGATATTAAACATTGAAATAAAAATGTTGGGGCTTTTAAGTTGGTTAGGTTATGATTGTTATGATCATAATAATAGTATTACTAAAATGCCATTATCATATTGTTCCACCATTCATTCGTAAACCCATGAACGATCCACCTCGCGGTGCGAGCTATATAATAAACGCAAGCCAGTGTGCCTATTTAAAGGTTTTTAATTTGACTTTAACTCTCAATCTCTTTCTTTACAGATATGACCGTGTACAGTGCTGTGAGTGTCTAGTGTCAGTGCAGTGTGGAAGACAGTCATGTCAGGATGAAGCTGTGGAAGAGCCTGAAGATCTCGATAGGCAGCCGAGCTGATCCCAAGGCCTATTCTCAGGACTTGCCACAGTGGGGGCCTCAGGGATATGAGCTAGACGGTAAGTGTTGAAACAAGCTAAAGAAGTTGACTAAATCAAACAAAATAAATCCTAACCACGACAAAAGTCTCGCCCTGAAAAGTGCGAGGTGGTAACCTAATTTTGGTGACTTTTAAAGCTTGTAGCTCCTAAATATTCGCTTATGCCAAAAACTTCCTACCTTTGCCGTAGTCGGGTAAAAACGTGATAGTGAATAGGTTTTTAAAAATGTGGGTTAGAAGATAATCTCGGCTTTTATACGTATTTCATTTAAGCCAGACAAATATTAACATCATAAAGATAATCAAGAAGTTGCTTAATATCTAAAATTACCTATTTTGTAATATAAATTCACACACACGCTACATACAAATATGACATAGGTGTTTTAATGAAATGGTATCATTCCGTAACTAGAACACTTAAATTTCATATGAAACAGTTATATTCCAACGGCAGTGAACGCCGTTACGCTAGAGTCGCTCTATATATTAAACTTATAGCCCCATTAGACATAGCAAAGGGTCTTATAAGCCGGTGAGATTCCCTCCATGCAACGTTACCCTGACGCTTTACTTCTGGGCCACTTAACACAATTTAAACGTGGCCTAGTGAAACATTCCTGCGCATTGCGAAAATCAGGACCTCTTTTTGACATTCTCAAAGTGACTTACAGCGTTAAAGCACAGTATATATTTAAGCTAAAGCAGTACAGAAACTAGGCCTTTTTGTTGAGATGATGACGTAAGCGCCAATTGAGCGTTAGGGATGTCCTCTTATTTTTTGTAAAACCGAAAAAGTTTTTGTGTGTGCCTTTTTTGAGATAACTAGCTAGTTTTCATTAGAGCATTACGGTTGTCACTCTTAATTATTATAAAATTAATAGGTTTTCATTTATGATTTATTAAAACGTTTATTTGGGTTTTATAATGATCAAATAATCGAATGAACTGACTAGTGTACAAACAAAATTGTGTAATTAAATAATCTTCAACATTTTACGAAAACTTTGTTTTTGATTGTTATTAAAAATGCTAAACTGTCATCCGCCATCTTGGATCCAAAAAGTAATGTCAAATTCGAACTCACCGCTGCCAAATTACGTGAAATCGACACCCATGACCATTTTTAATGACAAAAATGCAGACTGTCATCCGCCATCTTGGATCCAAAAAACAATGTCAAATACGAACTCACCGCTGCCAAATTACGTAAAATCGACACCCATGACCATTTTTAGTGACAAAAATGACAAACTGTCACCCGCCATTTTGGATTCAAAAAATAAGGTCAAATTCGAGCTCACCGCTGCAAAATTACATGAAATCGACACCCATAGCCATTTTTAGTGACAAAAATGCCAAACTGTCATCCGCCATCTTGGATCCAAAAAATAATGTCAAATTCGAGCTCACCGCTGCCAAATTACACGAAATCGCCACCCTTGTGATCATTTTATTAACAAACCCAATCCCAATCCGCAATCTTAGATTTAATTTTTTTTTTATTCCACTTATTACAATTCGAATTAAATTAATAAAAAGTAAATAAGTTATGTCACTATGCTATTACCATTATTCATCATTAAATTATACCAACTATTAGGTTTTAAACACAAAGAGTCGCCACTCGTCTCGACGCGGCACCCGCGACTGACAGCACCGCTATTCCCCCATATTAGCCTTGTAAAGACTCTGTCTGTGTGCGTGTGTCATTTCAAACGTTTGTACGTAGTTTCTGTACTGCTTTAGCTTATATATATACTGTGGTTAAAGTGAGATAATGAGCTCGGTTTTGTTCCGTTTTTAGATAATATCAGTTACTTAGACGATTTAGAGTAGAAAAATATTGTTTCAAACCAATTTGTTTATCAAAAACTGTACAGTTAAGAAATGGGATGGAAATTACGCAGTGTAACTTACTTCGTGCTTTGCTGAAGGCTTTTATTCGGAATGCGAACTGTTAACGATATAATATGGTGTAATATCGTGTAAGTGGATTTTGTCTTGATATTACGCGCAAGCATTGCCTGTGAACGTAAGACAGATTTACGTAATGGCTAGACTAAATGCGACTGATGCTATGTGTCCCAAATTCGTGGCCCAGGCTTATTGCGTAATACCATAGGTTCACCTTCCAAACGTAAAGAGCGTTAAAGTGTCATTAGGTTCCATGCCCCGCTGATTATTTCAGGAATCGCATCTTCTATTACCCATTCAAGTTTACTACGGCTTTTAAATATGACATTCATAATAAAAGCGAAGTAGGTAATCATCGTTATCGAGAATTCCCGAATCTCGGTCCTCGTTTTTGAGCTAATTTCGAATTTTGTTTCACGAAAACATTTCCTAAGGATCCAATATACTTGGTATTGCTCTTTTGCCCCCGGCTACGACTGAGATTGCAATGATTTGGCAATTTTGCTCAAGATTGTTGCTTTTGAATATTCTCTTTCGAGCGGACTCTTTTTTGTATTTTCCAAGTTTATTTTTATTACTTTTCGCTTAACAGTTGAGCTTATCTCTGTTTCTTTGTTTTTAGATTGCCATGTAGGATTGAATTACGTTTTTGTATTAGAATAACATTAAAAACAAGCAGTTTATTATTGGTAGGTAGATATTTAATATATTTAAAATACAAAAGGTGTTATGTCGTTTTGAAATAAGGATAAATAAACAGACGGTAATCATCAATTCATGTTTGAAAATAAAACTGGGATTCGAGGTAATCTTCTTTAGATCTACAATGCAATAATTTCACGTTTAAAATCACTTTTCTAAAAGCTAAAGCAATTAAAAAAAACACACTGAACTGAATTTGCAGCCTGCCATTACTAATGAATGAATGTTTAAAAATTTGACACCTTTTCCATGTTTTCGACCAGCAAAAACGAATTTCAAAGGACAAAACCGAAAAAATAACGAGCTTTTAACACTTCCTCTAATCCTTCATCCTTAAATTTTTAATTCACGAAAAACGATTCTCGCTGACATTTCACCCCGGGCTTGCTCAGTATTTTATGTTGCCAACCTACAAAAAGGATCCATGACAAAAAAAAATTCGTCCTTTGTCCCATAGCTTTTATCAACTGCCCCCCTCGATGATTACGTCAAAGAATCTTAATCAACAGAATTATAAAGTGGTCATTTTTGTCGTAAATTCCTTCTTTAATTATTCGTTAACGAAGGTAATTGGCCGGTGTATAACTTTTTCTTTATTCAATATATCTTTTCACAAACTTTACTGTTCCAATTACTACTAACAGTAGCGGCTGGTGTACTGTTTGTGTGTCACGAGTCGTTTGTACGTAGAAAGCCGTAATTAAAGTAAATAAAAAGGGTAGTTTGGAATTCATTTCTTAAAAAAGGGTAGTTTAGGACTTACATAAAAGGGTAGTTTGGAATTTATAAAATATTAGTGGGTACGTTGGTTTTGTCATTAACTAAGTTGAGTACATGGTTTACATATGTCAGTAGTGGAAGTGGTGGCATGTTGAGCGGTTGTTGTTGTGCTTCGTAAATGGCCTCGTGGAGAGTGCCGAAACGCGTCAGCGTTTAGTATAGTGGTGGTGGTGATAGTTGGGTCTGTGTGGCATGTGTTGATTCGTGTAGCAGTGGAGGTGGAGGTGTTGCATGGAAACATACATTTGCCGCACAGATATAACTATTTGTCATTAGTGGTCGCGGGTGAGCAAAGTAATTGTTTTTTAGTTCATAAATATGGACCTCCGCAAAGTAACGCCTGATTCAATAAATTCTTTATCAACTCCCTTCATAGGAACCTCTAAAATTTTCACAGTCATTGAATTAAAACTTTTTCCCAAAGACCATTTCAAAAAGAAGGCGTAGCTATGCATTTGCGTTAAAAAAAAATCCTGCGCTTAAGGAAAGAACGTTAAAACTTCCAACGGTTTCGAGTAAATTATCTTGAGATTGAACCTTGCGAGTGAAGTTTGGAAACTTTCGGAAAGTCCGGGGTGTGGCCGAGGGAAAAATTGCCCTTAAGGGTTGCTTGGACGAGTATGCTAACGAGCGGGGACTAATGAGTCGTGCTGTGATCGATTGTCTGCGGTTTGTGAATGATTAGTGGCAGTTACCTCAATAGCTGACAGTGACAGGAAGCTAGTGGTTTTGTCGGAAAGACAGCAACTCATCAACATGATCCTAAATCCTATTGATATTAAGAGTGTGATTGTTTATTGGTTTCTTAGTTGATGAAATTTGGACATAGACAGACCATGCCCTGAAGTCGGACATAGAATAAATACTTCTTATCCCGGATTGTATGCACTCTGAGGGATAACGATCCATGCAGACTAAGTCTCTGGCAGAAACTAGTATAGAATAGAGACGATCAATAATCACGGATATAATCATATTACCTATACTCGTAGATTATTAGTAAGTTTCTATTTAGATTCTTAGTGTTTCCATGTCTGTCTTTAAAAAACCGGGCAAAAGCGTGTCGAACACGCCCAGGATAGGGTTCCTAAACCATTACGAAAAAGTTCTGGCATAGATACCTAATTTAAAAGCATTTTCACCACACCTATTAGAACCAGTGTTAGCAGAGCCCTACTCCTAAACAAACTGTAAGCAGTGTGGGGTCAATTTGTATCGGTTACCGACAGAGACAAACATAAAAATTAATTAACTATTACTCCCAAACCTGTAACTTGATTCCAACAAAAAAGAGCACTTCTAAATATTTCGCACACGAATAGCTCTATCGAAAAATGAAATTTGAGCACCTGAAAGACCTATCCAACGAGGTGGTCGAAAAACTATACGTGTACGTGTAGGGGAGGTACCCCAAATTTTTTTTTATCAAGATTTTATCCCACCATCAGTTTTTTGGCCTTATGTATATCTATGCTAAACTACAGCTTTCTAGTACCAATAGTCTCTGAGCTATGCCGTGGACAGACAGACAGACAGACGGAAATGACGAAACTATAAGGGTTCCTTTTTGCCATTTTGGCTTCGGAACCCTAAAAAGAACTGACTTGTCAGCTACTGGGTATATTTATGTATACCCAAAAACTGGTTTTGGTCACAAAACACATGCTCCATTCAGACCGTGACTGCGCATTTTAAACCAAAGAAAACCAAAATGTTAGAAACTAGTGTCCAATAAAATAGTTACGCACGGCTACCTCGGCCCCGCTGAAAAAGGTCGAACTGTGACCTGGCGCCACGTCAAAGAAATAAATTTTCAGTTACGATGTTCTAACTTAATAGCTTTGAGTTGAGAGCATAGTAAGTTACAGATTTTTTCCTTTATTTTTATGAAGAAATAGCGTAAAAAGTTGGGAATTTACTTTTATACCTACTTCTTTAGTCATATTATTCGGTTATCGCTATCTTACGCTCATGATCTGTCTATGTGCAAAATGTCATTTATGTCTTGCAGCCATTTAAATTGCCCTCTGATTCTCAGTGGAGGCCTGTGCTCAGCAGTGGGACGTAAAAAAGGTTGATGATGATGATGATGGAATAGACCACTAATGAAACATATAGTTCATTTAAATATAGTCTACAGGACAAAGTCGTCAAGTTAAATTATATTGTGACTGCGACAGACAGGCTGACTATAAATAGATGCAATTAATGTAGCTAAATGAGAAATCAGTTTGACAAGACTGAAAATGGGGTTAAGGGTACCAATTTATAGTTGGAATAAGAATGTAAACAAAACAAAGGAAAAATAACCTCAAATGCGTATACCACCTGTCATCACCAGCCTTTTTTTTATGTCCCACTGCTGGGCATAGGCCTCCTCGCAGTATTGCACCTAATAAATGTCATTTTAAATAGCATCATACTGGAAAGCAAGTAACCGTTCGAGCCAATACTAAATCGTTTAATTTGGTATATTAATTTCCTCCAACGAACCACCCATGAGAATTGTCTTAAAAACCTGGCAAGGATCTCTTTACTTTGAACCATTCACGCGCGTTCGTGTTCTGCGATTACTCCCAGCGACGGCTTTACGACTAATAAATCTACGGCGGATAATTTCAATTTTGCGTTTTATTGTTGCTAAATTGGAAACCCAACGGCCTGGAAGACTGTGTTCTGTTTCGCGGGTAATCTATGGCCAGTTTTAAGTACATTTCACCCATTTCCGGGTTTAACGCTGACGTTTATGACCGAAGTTCAGTTTTTTGGGGCGACGTAAATTCAGATTTTTTTTTTCATTTTTCTCGTTTACTTACGCATGATTTGTTGCTGTTGTTCGAAGTTTCTGTTCGATTCATGATTGCCAATTTATGTTTGCGTAAGCCTAAGAAATGTGTCTCAGTAACTCCGGACATTCAAACTTAATTTTGCTGCCACTTCAAATTTCTAACGAAACGACGAAGATTTGTCGTGTCTTTGTATAATTTTATAACAAACAAATATACATGTATGTTTTTATTTCATTACCTATGTTTTAAATCACATTAAGTTATACAAACGCAAATTGCAAGCAGTAATTGCTAGTAATATTCTAAACTTGACAGTTGGGTGAAACATTGTCTCTGGGATATGACTTCGTCTGGAAGAAAACTCTTCATAGCAGCACATCTTTGGTGGGCCGGCTTTACTGGTAACCCTTAGGTACAGTTATTTCACAATCCCGTCTTAGCTTATATGTTAGTCGGGCACTCACTGTCCTGAATTGGATTTGTCTCAATAGGTAATCTAGTTTCTCCCTCAAACGTACAAGCTACAAAGGGAACATGTCTATGTACTTTAAATTAGTGGTCCAATTTCAAGTTGGAACAGATGCCCCGTTTCTGAGTCAAAGCGATGTGACTACGTTTGGCTTTCCTTCGAATTCATAACTTTGTGTCGTTTTGTAATGCAGTGAAGTTGCTAGGGTCCATAGCTTTAGGTTTCTAGCTAGTATTCCGCTCTATGTAAAGGGGTGTTTCATTTTCTAAAGTGAGTATACTTTGCTTGCTCTCGTAATAGAACTCCTAATCCCTCCTCTCTACATTTATGCGAAAATTCAGCGCTGCAGGTAGTCAATCAGCCAGTCAGGACTTACGTCTTTTATTTTATTAATAATTACTATAATAATAACTAGTGGTTTAGAAATGATAGAAGATCCAGGTATAGGTACTGTAACAGTCCAAGGACCCAATCTACCCTACCTACTAATGAAACACATTCTATACCTCTATTCACCTTACTACAACTTATAACACATAACATGGCCTCGTGACTCGTCTAATGCGTGAAGATCCTACGTTGTGATCGCTACGAAAGTAGCAGCAGTAACTCTAAGTAATTTAAGTGGCAAATAAGAACGGAAACTCTAATTAATTACTAAACAGATTTTAAGGAAAACTACCTAGCGATTAACCTACACTTCATGTTTAGAGAGCTACGTATAGACTTCCTCAAGGTTTCTTGGACACTACCTGAGCTCAACTTTAGATTGTAAATGTACTTTAGATAAACCGCTTCTCATAGAGAAGCGGGAACTTCCTCCAAAAGCCTTCCCCAACGAAGTTCAACCAGTCCACGCCAGGAACAATACGTATCGTAAGATGCGAACTGTTAAGATGTGAGAGATAGTTTATGCACTAACAATGGTGCTTTCAAAGCCAGTACAAATACAATCATTAACAAAAGGTGTTTTCCCTTAAGCATCTATAGTTCCCGTAAGCAACGTCGGACTCTATTCTTTACCGTCCTAATAAATTCATCATCCAATATTAAAAGAGATCATTCTAAGCCTACCAAGTAAACTCTGCTTGGCATAGTTTTTAGGGAATTTAACTAGCATAATGTTAGCAATATAACAAACTTCATATTTCAGTGTATGTAGTCTATTTATCGACATTATGAATAACTGCAATTTATCTTAAAGCTTTACCTTTTGTAAATATTTGGCAAGTAGATATTTAGATAACCAACAATATCAATTCTATTTGATGAACTGATTTTTAAATGATTCAATAGAACTCAATCTAGTTAGAGATTCCCCCGTGTGGTGCAGAATCAACTAACAGAGCGTATACTCAGACTGCTTTCCATGTCGTCACCCTTGTTAGGTTAATAACTTCTTTAGTTATTGGTAAAGTATTTTTTACTTTGTGTATGATTCAAGATTTGGCTAAAAGATAAATTATCTATATAATTTCTTATGAATTAGACTTCTGATCACAAATTACGCTAAAATATGAAGAGTTGTTTCCTACAACTCCTTGGAATTCCAGCAATACTTGAAGCCTAGATTCTACCTATCCTATTCCCAGATGTGTATGAATTTAGTCTAAGTCCCTAGCTCTGTGTGTAGCTATAGAGGTTTCGCCTCATTATTTTAAACATGGTGTGTGTAATGTAGATACTTTCCGGTGTAAGAAGGTATCTTCTAGCTTGGATCCCTATGAAAACTTACCTATCAACCCTACATGTGTACTTTAACTTGGCACAGGCCCCCTATTCTCTGTGTAGTTGGCAAAACTAGGAATTCAATTCCTCATTTACATTTAGATGTGTAGTGTTGAGTCTTCCGGTGTAAGAAGGGTCTCAGCTAGCTTTCCTAGTTCAAAGAAGGTGTGTTCCTATTGCCTACCACGCAGACCTAAATGTTGTTAGCTTCCTGACAATATAGTCTCTAAGAAGAGGAAGCCAACGGACCGACGATACCTACAGGTGTTCATATATAAACAATATAGATAAGGGACCGTAATACTGAGTTCCAGAAGCACTGAGTTATGCGCCCCTTTCAAGGCATACACAGACGCCTGTTACACAATCGTTACAACGGCAAACAGTATCACGAGTGAGTGGTAAAACATCTCAATTCAACTCAAATATCATTGAAATGCTTCAGGAATGCCCACCCATTCCTGGAAGACAAGCGTACTTGAATTACTCTTACGTTGACATCGTTAGATTTCCGAGTAACCAAGCTGCTCCAGACCGCTTGTTAAATTGGGAAAAATACATGAAATAATGAGCATTGCTTATAAATGTAAAGTAAAGCTAAAGAATGAATCCACCACTTCCGGAAGCAGTAAACCAATACCCAGCTTAGCTACGCTATCTAAATATTTCATTCGTACTCACTCTGGAAAACAATTAGTAACCTATTAAAAGAAAATCCTCATAAACATGTAAACGAAGTAGCCTCCTTCACGTTCCAAAACTGTCAACCCCTCAAAACCAGGTAAACGAAGTAGACTCCTTCTCGTCCCAAAACTGACAACCCCCGCCCAAACGAAAACACTTCCTTATATAGACTTTTACCGTCACTCCAGCGTCAATAGCGTCAATAGCTCCTCTGGCGTCAATAGCTTCTCTGGCGTCAATAGCCTCAGGCGATTACTATAACATAACAACTATTTACTTAAATAAATACCTAAAGAACCTTTAAAATATTCTCTCCACTACCAACGTGAATATTAAAACCAGAAAGCCTAAATAACTTTTGCCCTACAATTTTATAATTCCCCATTTAACTTTTCATCAAATAAATATGTCTCCATTCTATAGCTCTACTTCAGCCTTTCCCTACATACTAAAACATCCACTACTCATAAACAACTAACCAGATTTAAATGAAACTAAAACGCCCTATTCCTCTATTGTTTGCCTTTATTATCCTGTAAATATTTCCCTTGCATTTTGCGCATTTCCTACGTATCAACGCTACAAGTTAAATAATCCCGCTTACTACTTTCTCAAGCTTATACGACCGAAAGACTAAACCATATTGCATGAAATTTGACAATAAGACAACTAAGAAACCAAAGCTTCTTATTCAATAAAAGATTTCCTTGCATTTTGAGTACTTTCCTTACAATTAAAACTTTCGTCATCGCCAAATCAAATATATCCGTCTCTAACATTATTACGCCCTCTGAAGTCTGAAAATAGTACTAACTAGATAGCTAGCTAACAACTGTATCAAGAACATAAATTTAGTAGAGTTGAAGCCTCAAAACTATCAAAATCTTACGTTAGATGGCGATAGAATTAAACTCTAAACTAAAATAATTCTTAATGTAACCGACTTCAAAAAGGAAGAGATTCTACAGTCCTCTGTATGTAATTTAAACTGAAATATATTCGTGTTCTGTATTTCTAGCTCACATGAAGCTTGAAACCGTTACAGTACCTCTCTAAAATTTAATTAACTAAGCATTTTAATGTATTACACTATTATGTCACGGTTAATTTGGAGAATAACTATAAACAACTAATTCGGTTGTCAGGAAAAAATGTACAATGAAGAACATAATTAATAAGCCGCTTAGTATCTAATTAAGCTCAAAGAAAAACGTTAAATTTATTGTAAATGAGGCAGAAGTTGGTCGAGGCTCGTACTTACTCCATGAAATTTCCGCTAAATTTGACGTTGCTGTCAACCCAGCGCAGCTTACAACACACTCGTCACTGTCAAATTATAATAATCTTCTAACGACGATCTTCTACTAAGGCCTTGTTGTCAATGCCAGTCAATAAGTCTATTAAAAATAGCTTTTTGGCTATTGTTTTTGCTTGTTTTTTTTGTAATTATAAAAACCAATAGGTAAGTTATTGTATTCTGTAAATATTTCCATAAAAAATATGGTAAGTAGTGTTCGAAACAAATAATCAGACAAAATATTTTTTAAATGATGTTTTATTTTACTTCGGACAAAACATTCGTGAAAATTTTTATTCTTAGGCACCAACAATTGCCATGGCCCGCAATTAAAAGTGAATATTCTGGTATGATATCTGTGCCCCAGGACTGAACCGAGTAACCAAGTGATTACGAAGTTATAAGTTCACTTCTTGTTCACACTGACATGTTGTTCTGCCTTTTACATGTTTGTTCTTTAATGATGTCAAAGTTTATTTTAGCAAGCTCGCTGGGTAATCTGTTTTAATGTCGTTTTAAAACTTTTAATTTACTCGATATGCGTTTTTAGATTTTTGTGATAAATTGATGATATTCATCGGATGCTTTGTATGTCAATTTCCTCAAATTTCAATTGTACCTACTGCCCTTGGCAAAGAGTTTGGTATTAGAATCCATAAACGGGAACTAACAAATTTCAGTTCTATGAAGCTATCATGACTAGGTACTTTTAACATGAAATTAATATGAGATTCAATCACAGGGAAATAAACGGATTCCTCACGTATATGTCAGTCGAGTATTATTTTCTTTTATGATTATTATTACCGAAATACCTGAATATTTTTTCTTCAATATCCATTCCTAAATTAGTTTCAGCTCCATACGTAAGTATTCTCACACAGAACTGCTAATCTTATAGCGAATGTCTGCCGACGACATGTTGATAAGGCGACCATTCATTACAGAATAATGGGCTACGGACTGTGATCGAATACTTCCTGAAAGGGTTTCAGCTAGAGACGTTATGTAAGTACAGTTAATCTGAACTTGGACTTAATAAAATGAAAATGTATTTAGTTTTTAAGGTTCCGTACCTAAATTTAAGAACTGTTACAAACAATACACATCTTTCATACGAGAGTCGTGTGGAAACGGAATGGAATTGCCAAGTTAGGAAGACTCAAATAGTTTACTAGTCCCTATTGAATAAACAATCACAGTTGTAACAGTAGTGTTTTTATGAAACGAGGCGAAGCTGAGTTTCATAATAGGATCACACGAGTGTTTTAAGGTCTAAGTATGTAGAGTTGCATATATTAATTTATCTGCACACATGACATTATAAGTAAGATGGTTTTAGTAGCCGAAGGAATTTGACTGTTTTTTTATTGTATTTATTTTTGAAGATGAAAACTGACTGTCGTTGGTTGATGGTTTGATTGACCTACATAATCTGCGTAGATAAAATATTAAATTTTGATTGATATTACGACACTAAATTAATCTATCCACACACGGTGCAAAATGAGATTTGAATGAATGATTTCAGTGTCTGCAGAATGCCTTGAGATGAAATGAGTTCGTCAAAAAGCAAATCCTGGTTGAATTTGCTTTGTGACGATCGCACTTCATCGTAAAACAGACTTCGGGATTGACTTTACCTATTTCATCTGTGAAAAACTGTTCGAAAATATTGTTTTAATCTACACAGATTAAAACAACATTTTAACAACGTGTACCTGTTGTTGTTAAAATGTTGTTTTAGGTGTGTACCTATTGCCACAAAACTGCTACTGGAATAAAAGAAAAACTGTTGTGATAATGAATTAGGGCGGCAAATTTTCCTTACTCCATACGTATTTCAAATTCATGACAGTTTTTCTCCATACGTATTCAAATAGGTAGTAAGTATGCCTGTTGTTTGTCTTTATAGATATCATTTGTAAAATAGAGTTTCTGTTGGAATTATCATGCTGACCACATAGCCGAGTTTGAGTATTATTAAGTATTACAATCAGAGCGCCACACTAGTATTCGGCAACCAAAAGATTCCGACGAATTGAGAACTTCCTCCTTATTTTGAAGTCGGTTAAAATACGTCTCCAACCCGCTTTCGTTTAAGTGTCAAATACTATAAGAATAGTTTGTGGTCGTTACGTGCCGCTAGAGGCGCTGCCAATTTGCCCATAGTTGGCCCATAGTAACTCGAACGTTAACGCGATCGCAATCGAGACATTTACTTGTGTCAAAAATTACCTATTATTGGGTATTATTGTATTTCACGTCTGTATTTTTTGTTTTAGTGTGAACCCATTGAACGTTTTCCCCTGCTTCTTTTTAATCTGTTTTATTATTCTCGACCAATGTTCAATAGAGGGTAGTTTGTTACCTGACCGATGATTGACCCCTGGGAGTTACAAAGTAAGATTAACCGAAGCATTTAAGCACTAAATTGATTTGCGAGGTACTGAAATTGCAGGTGTCCGATATCTCCCCATGGCCCGGTAATCCTATCTACACAATTTCATGCCATAAATTCGAATTTGCTTCCTACCGGTCTTCAATGGAATGCAATAGTACTTAAGGGGTAAATAAAATTTTAAGTGCCTTTTGTTGCTATATGGTGATATCTGCTAGATCACGTTATTTTTTCATATCAATGTTCTCCTGCGTCACGAGACAGAATAACAATTATATTAATACTTAAAATTTTATTGACCCAAAGACGAACAGGCAGACTCGCTCTTAAGCCTATATCATGACGTGTACCGGAAAAGAGTTTACAGATTTGAGAGACTCACTTCTTTTTGGTTTCGGCTCCACGAAAGCATTTCTTGGTACACAAGTAAGTGTGTTGATACTCGTAAATACACGGAGTCCAGTTTAATTTTTAATGACCACCTCCGTAACTTCGAATCTCTGGTGTATCTTAGACTAAAGTTACTCGAAATACGATGTAAGAAACATATCTTCGTCTGAACTGCTAAACAACATTAAGAAAATCTCATTTCACTTAAGCCAAAGTTAATCAAACTATTATCAACTTTATTTCACTGCCTCTAAGTCTTCATTTAAGTGAACTTCTCGAGTTACGAGCGAAGTTCATTCTGTAAGCCATTTAGACTTTGCGGTTACGACACGATTGCTTCTATAAAAAAACTCATTTTCCTTCGCCTTTTTATGAGTTCACCTAAGCTGTAAAAATCTTATTTGTCTAGCTGGTAATGAATCTCATTTCGTTTGCAATTATTACTCATTATTGAGTGATCAAACAAACTTACCTGTAAGTGAAGTTCGATCATCATTATATGAAGATGCTATCCTTCCACGAACAGATTGAACACATTGTAGTTTTCTCCTTCCATGGTCATAGCGTCACGAGTTTTAAAGTATAAAAAAAAATGCTGAAACGAAACGCGGCTACTTTTGCCACTTAACTTGCTGTCACCTGTCAATCTCATTTATTCAAAGCAATACATTTTTTACAATTCGTATGGGTCCGCAAGAAACAAATGCTTCTCCGGGTTTAGGGTGGGCTATAGTGTTCATGGAAGGATAGCATCTTCATATAATGATGATCGAACTTCACTTACAGGTAAGTTTGTTTGATCACTCATTATACATCAGATATCCTTCCATGAACAGATTGAACACATTCTAGATGTTTAAAGCCTTTGAAGAATTGTAAACAAATGTGGTAAAAACCAAATTTTGTATTTATTCTAGATCACAGTGAGGCATTAATTAAGGTTATAATCAGACTTAATCCTCTCTTATAACAAAATAGTAACAAATTAAAATTCAAGGGATTTTTCCCCTTTAAAACAAATCAACAAATGTGACCCTTCTGGTTCTGGTAAACAAGTTCATATCTATGTTAAGTAAGAAATAGCAAACTAAATAAGAGAGTTAATTACCTCCATTAATGGTTACAGCCCTTGCATATTCAGACTGATTAATTAAAGGACTTATAAAACTTGGCGAAAGTTTGTGATTGCAGGGTCCATCCTGCAGTTCTCCTAATATCATCAATATTAACAACCCTTCTGGCTGCGGCCGAAGTAGATGCATGTCTGGTACTATAGGCCGTAAAAATATTCATATTTATGCAACTATCCTTCAAGATTTATTTTATCCACCTACTAATAGTTGAAACAGACGCTTTTTTAAATGGTCGTTTAAATGTTAAAAAAACATTATCTATACTATCTCTGTAATTACTTGTCCTAGACATATAATTTACCATTGCCATAGCAGGACAGATGTCTGGATCATCATAGAAAAAAGGCAATTCCAAGATAACTACCTGGGTTAGTAGTCTTAATTGCGTCTGGTATTTTAATTTCCAATCTTGTGCTCTGGTTTGTAATGTTTTGTAATTTTACTAAGGATATAGTTTGGATCTTATGTCCGGTGGAAATAGCAAGCAATGTAACTGTTTTCTTACTTAAGTCCTTTATTGAAAGACGATGATTAGGTCCCAGATCACGCAAATAGTTGAGGACTACAGACACATCCCATATTTGGTGATATTTAGGTAATGAGGGTCGTAACTTAAAAACACCCTTCAAAAACCTTTTGACTCCTTCATCTTCTGATAGTCTTGGACCAATGATAAGAGCTAACGCTGATTTAGTTGAATTGAGAGTACTGTAGGATGCCCCGGTATGAAATTTATATGTCAAAAAGGCAATGACATAAGGTATTGAACTGCCGACTGGTACTGTTTAAATGTTGAGTCAGTGATGGAGGCTAACATAATATCTGCAGAAGCAACCGTGATTCCACGTCTCATGAACGCTTCCCGGACAAGATCCCTGCAGCTAGCCGCAGAGTTGTGTTGAGCGGATGTTGCTCGCCTGCATCTGAACATAAGAGGTCATCCATTGGTTCAAATATTACCAGTTCTGAAATGATCATTGACATGAAGAGGGGGAACCATGGTTGTGTATCCCAATATGGTACAACTACAATACCCTTTGCTTCATCAACTCTTATTTTCTTTAAGGTTCTAAGAACCAAAGAAAATGGAGGGAATGCATAGAACGAAAAAGTCGACCAATCAATAGTGAACGCATCCACAGCATATGCATCTGGATCCATATGCCATGCCACATATGCATTACATTTGTTATTGTGCCGTGATGCGAACAAATCTATATTTGGGGCTCCCAACTTAGAGACTATTTCCTTGTATGCATTCTTGTTCAGGCTCCACTCTATTTCTGTCTTTTGTCTCCTTGACTCAAAATCTGCAATATAATTTTCCTTGGAAATTATATATGAAGCAAACAGCCAAATATTTCTTTTTTCACACCAAGTCCATATCTGTTCAGTGACAGAATGAAGTTGAGGGTATTGAACACCACCCATTCTATTAATATAACTAATGGCAGTTGTATTGTCAATTCTCAACAATATTTCTTTGTCTTTTAAACAACTAGCAAATGCCTTTAACCCCAGAAAAGCAGCCTTTAGTTCCAAAATATTAATGTGCAGTTGTTGCTCTTGTAAAGTCCAAAATCCATGCACTGTTTGATTTTTACAACTAGCTCCCCAAGCTCGTAAAGATGAATCTGAATAGATATGTAAGGAATATTTATATTGTCTAATTTTTCCTACTCTATTATGGATATTGTTTATCCACCAGTTCAAATCATTAATGCACCAGCTCGGGGTAAAAACTTTTCTATCATAATCATCGTTGCATTTATTTAGAGATAAAAACCTATGTTTCTCTAACTTTTTTGTGTATAGCCAGCCATATGACATAGCAGGACATATTGAGGTTAGAGTACCTAAAACCTTAGCTAAGTGCCTAATCGAGTAACATTTATCATTATCATTAAGAAGGCTATTTATTAATGAGGCAGTTTGTTTTCTTTCGTCATTTGATATTTTTAAAACTAGGTTTTTAGAATCAAATATAAACCCCAAAAAGGAGCATTCTTGAGATGGTATCATATTACTTTTTTCTCTGTTTATTAAAAAACCCAAGTTTTGTAGTAAATTACTTGTCATCTGTATGTTTTGTTTACATGAGCTATAACTGCTAGCAATACACAAATAATCATCTAGGTATTGCACAGACTGGAAACCACGTGACCTTAAAAGAGCAACAACTGGCTTTTGTAATTTGGAGAATGCGTGGGGCGCGGTGCATAGCCCAAATGGTAACACATTAAACTGAAATAGCTTTCATTTAAATCTAAATGTAAGATACTTTTTGTTATCCTCTCTAATGGGTATACTAAAATAAGCATCTTTAAGATCTAGATTAGCCATGAAACAATTTTAGTAACTAAAGTAGATGCTGTTCTGTAATCTTCTAGCTTAAAATGTTCAGTTACTATAAATTTGTTTAGCTCCTTTAAGTTTAATATGAACCTATGTGATCCATTTGGTTTGCTGATCACAAATATCTTAGATAGAAACTGTCCGCTACTAGGAGTGCATTCTGTAATTGCACCCAAGAGAAGAAGGTTTTTAATCTCCTTTTCTATAATAATCTCCTCTTTTTTGGAAAAAGAGTCCTTATTTGGTATGTAAGACTGCACCGGAGGTTCATGAAATGGAATACTATAACCTAATATCCAATTTAATAATCGTGGGTCCTTAGTAATTTTTAACCAGTTATTGTAAAAGCATGGTAACCAGCCCACTTGAGTTAGTTCCGGTGCTGTTGCTGGGGGTGCGAAGAGGTCTGCTTCCGGTAGTTGCGAGCTGCTGCTGGGGGTCCCCTCTTGGCCGGAACTTGTCGAGGCCCAGTGCTGAGGTTCTTGTTGACACGTGACTCCGGCATCTGTCGTTGTGTCTGACGAGTTGGGCCTTTGCAGTTTAACGGTTGGTTACCCCTGGTGGGGTTTGTTTTTACGGTAATCTTTGGCTGCAGTCTTTTTTCCCGGCCTGTCTTTCCAACTGACTTAGCAGTCTTAATTTTTTCATGTAAATTGTCCCCAAAGAGAAACTTGTCAGGTTTTGTTTGTAGTAAAGTATCTCTAATTGCTTTATCAAGACCTGATACCACCAAACTCCTTCTGGTGTTGCTCTCATTATAGAAAGTATCTGCCAGGATTTTTGCTGTGTTCTTTAACAGACCCAGCAAACTAAGTTTGACTTCTGGTGGTTCCACTGTAGTAAGCACCTTATCCGTGGCACAAGCTAATCTGGAGATACTAGCACTGATGAATTTTTGCCGACTTTCAATGAGAGCATCCCTTTTCTTATTTTGGTCAGAAGAGGCTGCTAGTGTCTCTGGGTTCATTTTGGGGACAGTGAGATGTGGACAGTTTTCTGGTGGTAAGTAATGGTTTTGCTTGAGAATATTTTCTTTTTCTGTTTTATCTAAACCATTTTTTAAAACATTTTCCCACCTCTCAGCTATTTCACTATGAATCTTTGGCCCCATCTCTTGTGGTTTTTCATAATTAGCTCCTAGCACTTGCAGAATTGATGGATCCAGTTCTGGTATAGGTACCTCAGGAGGTACATCTGTAAAAATGACATAAAATAGAATTTTGTGATATAATGACACAACATAAGGTGTCCTAGTTGATACACTGTCCATTCTGCCCTCCCCCCCCCTACTCTTTTTAAGATTATTGTTTTTCGTGCCAGAATAAATAATAATCGTATGTCATTAAGACGTCCCACATTACGTTTCCTAGACATATTGTTAGTGCCAGTGTCATGAAGGACCCCACAGTGTCCATCCTAGACTTGGTGATGCCAATAACCGGTCCCTCGTACTCGATCTTACGCATAATATCAACTACTGAACGATCCCTCATGTATCGATCCTGGAAGATAATCTGCGTTTGGCAAGAGGTATAAATAAAATAAGCTCGACTTACGACGTTCATTCTCCTCGTTTACATGATTATCCGGACTTAATGGTTCTTCTAGAGGCACCGATGCCCGCACCGGTGTTGGTGTGGGCTCGGGGTCGGGTTCAGCATCTCGGTCTGGAGATCGGTTTTTCCACTGCTTCACCTTCTTTTCTAATCTTCTAATCTTCTTTAGCAGATCATTGTCACTTAGTGGGTGCCTTCTTTTAGGCATATTTGATGTTTTTCTTGATAAATACTCGTTAAGAGAAAAAAATGTGGGGTGACGCCATTCCACGAAAAAAAAGAATGAGATTGACAGGTGACAGCAAGTTAAATGGCAAAAGTGGCCGCGTTTCGTTTCAGCATTTTTTTTAATGCTTTAAAATTCGTGACGCTATGACCATGGAAGGAGGAAACTACAATGAGTTCAATCTGTTCATGGAAGGATGTCTGATGTATAATTAGCTGACAATCGATGTTAAAAATACAGTATAAAATTTAAGTACATAGAAATTTAATAAAATGAAGTAAATTATATTCAACAAACTTTATTTTGAAGTTGTGCCATGACAATACGTTAGTGTCAAATGAAAATAACTAAGTGTTTATTATAGTGTACCTAGTTTTATCGATCACGAACAGCGAATTTCTACATTATAGTTATAATTTATTATTAGTTGGATTTTTTTTTTCAAACGCATACAAAGGTAAAACTTAAACGATAAAACGCCAGTAGCAAATTAATTAAAGAACTGTGTCCGTCACGTACAACGTAAACCTTAGTTGGTCGTAACGGATCGTGGCAGCCTTAATGGCGAGTCAGGTGTTACTTTTTCTCTGTTTTATGTTAGTAGTGTATCAAAAGATAAAGATTTATATAATTTTCCTTTCATTTAGTAGTACTTCCTTGCCTTCATAAAATTTATTTTTTATTGTCTCCCTTGATTGCATTTCTAATTGTGAAAATAGTTTCAGAACATGTCTGTTATTTCCGTCCTTTATTTCATTAAGTATTATTATTCATTCGTAAGTTAGTTCGTTTATTCAATGCAATTCCCATCAATGGTCCTACAGCACAAACATTATATTATTATCAAACCCAGAAAGGCGTAGCATTTATAATAGGGCTTAAAACTAGGAACTAGGTAGAAACAATAAAATTAAAATTATAAGAAAACAAAATTAAAGTTAATTAAAATTAGCGACTATAACAACTATCAGTGATGCAATTTTAAAAAGAATGTCAGATATTATCTACTTTATTATTACAATGTCATAGTCCTGGCCTGAAATAAGTCAATAAAATTAAGACAATAGTACAGCAACAACAATTTAACAGTTTTAAATGATTCGCGGTTAATTGCATTAGACATAATGAATCAAACCTATAAGGTAATCGCGGTCAATATCCCGTTTTCATTATGTCTAAAACAACAATTTATTAAACTACATTAATACTTTTAACATGAAACTACCGTGACGTGAGATTCAATCACAGTGAAATAAACGGATCACTCACGTATGTCAGTCGAGTATAGCCCGACATGTTTGGGACTAATCCGTAGTCCTTCCTCTGGGAGCACACGCTACGCTACGCTACGCTACGCTTCACTATTAGTTAGCCTATGATTGCGTCCCACTACTCGGTAAAGGCTTCTCCTCTGGTCTTCCACAACTCACTATACTGTGCCACGTCATTCAGTATTATAAATAGTGAAGAAAAAGTATGATAAGATCACAGTTTACCATTTGCGTTCTTAGTAGGTAATACTTTTTTTCAACACATCTGTCCAAGGTACGGAGTAAGTATAGTACGATAAAGTTGAACCCTGAACTTCCTGGACTTCACACAATTTAGTACCCAAAGACACTCGTAGTAATTCTATTACCGTACTAACTGCCAATGTCGCTGAAGTTATCACTAACACAAACTGAGATCCCTTAAGAGACTATTGAATCGGCTTTACTCTGTTGGCTCTCAAGTGAAGCATCCCTTCGTGTTACTAGAACTGGGTAACTTGAGATATCTGACCCATTCATAAAGCGTTTGAGATCAAACTAGATCTCAATTAGGGTAGTAATGCGTTTGAAGTTAGATTTGATTCGATAAATAGTTGTGAGGTGCCGTGTAAGGAGGTTCGTAAACACAGGCAAGGGTTCAATTAATTACCAATAAATGTATTTGCTAAGGTTTCTGCTTTAGACTGCGCTTATTTGCTTATTCGCCAGGTGATCCCGCTATCTTGTTTGCTTAGTCGCCAGGTGATTCCGCTATCTTGTTTGCTTAGTCGCCAGGTGATCCCGCTATCTTGTTTGCTTAGTCGCCAGGTGATCCCGCTATCTTGTTTGCTTAGTCGCCAGATGATCCCGCTATCTTGTTTGCTTAGTCGCCAGATGATCCTGCTATCTTGTTTGCTTAGTCGCCAGGTGATCCCGCTATCTTGTTTGCTTAGTCGCCAGATGATCCCGCTATCTTGTTTGCTTAGTCGCCAGGTGATCCCGCTATCTTGTTTGCTTAGTCGCCAGATGATCCCGCTATCTTGTTTGCTTAGTCGCCAGGTGATCCCGCTATCTTGTTTGCTTAGTCGCCAGGTGATCCCGCTATCTTGTTTGCTTAGTCGCCAGGTGATCCCGCTATCTTATTTGTTATATTCCTCAAGTCCAATCATAGTCTAATGTCAATGTTAAGTTATGTTTTGAACTAGTCTATTATTTATTTATTTGACGACCGAATAGCCTAGTGGTTAGAGACCCTGACTATGAAGCTTGAGGTCCCGGGTTCAAATCCCGGTCGGGGCAGATGTTTGTATGATGAATATGAGTGTTTGTTCTCGGGTCTTGGATGTTTAATATGTATATAAGTATGTATTTATCTATATAAGTATGTTTATCCGTTGTCTAGTACCCATAGTACAGGCTTTGCCTAGTTTGGGACTAGGTCAATTGGTGTCAAATTGTTCCGTGGTATTTATTTATTTAATTACCCGATTGTCCGTTATCATGAAGCATCAAAAGGTCCCGTAGAACGTTTGCTACATCAACAATTTATGTTTACTTTTAGGTATTTGGGGCTGAGAATAAGTAAAACAAAACCTTCCGTATTAGGGACAGCCAACCTGGGGGTCTGACCTATTCGTAACACAGAGGGGCTTTATCACGTAAGTTTACGAACTTAAGCCTATTCTCGAAATAGGGAAGGTGAAACTTTAAAACTTTATGAAATTTCGGGAACAAGCTAAGATATTTAATGTACCTAGGTTACGGCATTTTGCGGATAACTAAATAATGCAAACACTTTAGTGGTTCATCAGCTTTGTTCATCATTATTACACAATAATCACGCATTAACATTATCTTCGCTAGGATCACGCTACCATGCACTGAAATTTCTATATTTCTACGAAAACTCATTAGAATTTTTAATTATTTCTCAGCACGTTTAATAAAAATTTACTACCCACTTTTTGTTGAATTATTTATACAGGCCACGTATCTACTGCAAAAACGTTAAATATGAGTTATGTTTGCCTCGTCTAGACTTTAAATTTTGGTTTATTCCCTTGGGTTGCAAGCGGAAAATAAATGAATAAGATACAAAAAGTCGGTCAACATTACATTATTAACGAATATTGGTCTTATTAAAATAAATAAAGTAAAAAAAGTGGTCAGATTATTCGACTGAAATCTCACAAAGTATCTAGACGAAAATCAATTGCGAAGAGCACGAGGGCTTGCAAGAATTAAAAATTTACTAATAACCGTTGAAATAATTAAGTACACACACACACACAGCGGGACTCCACAATAGTACAGTGTCTGCTCACTAGTAAGTAAATCTGTTATTATTATTAATTACTTATTTATCTAGAAATTCTTCTACTTACTACTTAGAAAAGTTGAAAAACTTAGAAAAGGTGAACCGTTTTTAATGTAACTTAGCTAAGAACCATCTGCATTAAACTAGCTTTCATAAAAAAACCGCATCGAAATCGTTTCGTTTGGGAGCTATGATGCCGTAGATAGATACATAGATACACACAGACACATTGATACACAGATACACTTATAACACCCCCCTTTTTCGTCGAGGGTTACAAAATGTAATAGTGAAGCTTTTTAAATGTTTTCACTGAGAGAGAGCACCATCCTAATCCTAACTAATATTATAAATGCGAAAGTAACTCTGTCTCTCTGTCTCTCTGTCTGTCTGTCTGTTTGTTACCTCTTCACGGGAAAACAGTGCAGCGGCACCAATCTAGATGAAATTTGGTAAGAAGATAGTTTGAATATTGAGGAATATCATAGGCTACTTTTTATTCGGGAAAATTGTATAGTTCCCGCGGGATAGCGATAACTGAAATCTACGGAAACAAAGTTGCGGGCAACAGCTAGTTTTCCAATAAAAGAATACTGAAATCCTCAACTTGCAAATTGTGCCTAGCCCCGCAACGCCCTGTCAACGTCTCACCGTAATTTCGTACTATCCTCTCGTTTACACCGCCCAGGCTGAAGATAAATAAAATTACCGACAGCCGCCCGTCGTTTCAAAGAGTCACGCGCACCCATAGTAATGGATTACGTGATCTTTTGACTGCGATACCTTCCGCTCCTATAGGTATGCTCGTTAGGCATGCATTTTTGAACCGTTTTAAATTTTGGCGAGTACCACGTGATGCAGACGTTTTGTTGAAAATGCCGATAGGAAAAATGCAGTTAAAAAAAAAGGTTGTGTTAAAAAAAGCAGTTGTATTCAGTCACGTCAGCCAACTAGCGGATAGCCTATTAAGGAGTTGGCCCGATGTTTTACCTAGTGTAGGCTGCAGCGAAAAGTAACCTAGTACGAAATCTCTATTTACTCTGACTGTACGAGTAAGCCAGCGAAACCAAAGTAACAGTACCTAGTACTAACCTCTCGTAGAACGTTGGTTGTGTTTTATTCTTGATGTGAGAGTTTTGGAACTATACCGACACTTTCCATTTCACATGTATAGATAGACGTAGTAGAAAAACCTTTCCAAAACAATCTTAATGTCATAAACATTTTGACAGTGGAAAGCTTTTCTCACTTTAACCATACCTACCTATATTAAGTAGACAATGCGCAGATGAGTCTTTACATTATTGCGACTATGAGTGGCAATGATTGCTTTCAACCACTTGATCAGACAGAAATCAGAGCATTGCATTTAATAAACAATGTAGGTACTTTATGCCTAATTTAAAAGTTATTAGAGTTTGTTTCAAAAATGTACATTAAACAAACATTATGTAGATGTAATTCTCTGTCAATTGCCGAGGCACTCAGGAATCAGCGCTCGTCAACTCAACTTTAAACATAATTGTTTAACCACATATTTGCTTCCCAATTACGTGCTCAAATTATGTGTATCGCGGAGTAAAGCGCGTTTAAAATAACGTTGAATTTGTCGACGGGAGCAGCTGTAAATACCGTCGCGGAGTGCCCTTTTCTGTTAGTCTCTAGTGCCAGCGGTAGGCGGCCAAGAAAAAATGTTAAGACTACAAGTTTTGAAAGCTATAAGATTTTTTTTTCAATTTAATTGTTTGTCAACTTCATAGTAATTTGGAGAAACGGTTTAATTTTTTGATACAAAATACCTACTGTATAGATTGGTATGGATACTTAAACATTTTGGAATATCCATTAAATTTAAGCCCAATGAGGCTCACATCGTGGCTCATCACTAACGCCTCCTTTCATTCTTTCTTTATCTATATATTTTTCATATTAGTTCCACTCAAAAAATACTGTAACTCAGTATAACGCTCTCGACGTTAGGGTTCCACGAACATATTTTTTTAATTATTTCACGGAGTCTGAATATATGCACTACACCAAGTTCTCCGCTTGGCCCGGTTAGAAGCTGGCTTCAATAAATTAACCGCTTACACTAGCGCTTCGCCGCAACTGCAGATTTAACGAGAGCTCACAATTTATGTTGCGTTTGCTTCTTATTTCGCCCTCTTGATAAATGATTCGTCCCGGAATGCCAGCTAATTTCTGACAGAGGTCGGAATTTAAAAATGTCAACTGCAGCTTAAGCACGAAGAACATTCGTTTAGTAACAGACCAATGAACAAAGGGATCGCCTTAATTTCTTTGTTTTCGAAAAAAATATTGGGAAGTTCACGCTTTTATTGTGATGGGATTTATAATAGAACGCGCTCTTATTGCGTATTCTTTGTAGTCTTATCTGTTTTCAGAGCTCCGAATGAAAATAGTAAAATGGAACCCTTATGGCGTGACTCGGTTTTCTTTTACCGCAAAAACGTTTGACGGTAGGTAATGATTGAAACAGTTTGACTGTTGATTACATTTAGAGTTCATTCAAAACAAACCACTTTATTTAAACAGTATATTGCTATGCGACCCAAGAAGTCACAACAAAAATAGGTGCTTTGGTTTAAACAATTCGAACTGCATTAAACGAACACATTGTTTCATTTATTTTCACCCGTTAATTGCAATAAACCTAGTGCATAGGGAAGCCAGATAATAGAGTAGCAGTCGAATACTTTTCCTGAACTAAGGTCATGAAAAGTTTACCTTGGGGCTGTGACAGCGCTAGCCCATTCAGTAAAATACCCATTTTCTATTTCGCTAGGAAATGTGTTCTGTTATATTCCTTTTTTTATTGCTGCATTGGTGTTAAAAGTATTTGCTCGGAATAGAGTATGTGAAATATAGGTGGCACTTTTTTATATACGTAAGCTTAATGTGAGGTGACACTTTTTTATGTACCTATATGTAAGCTTAATGTTATTATTTATAATTATGTAATTATGTAGGCGCCAATCTTCGAAATTAAGTATGCCTATTCACGTTGTCCCTATTTACATGTAATAATTATTAGGTGCTACATTATGTTATAAATTCTAAAATTTCAATTTTTTTATTACTATCCCGGACTAACGCAAAATGTATTTTGTTTTGTTTTTTGAGCTGACAAATTTACTGTTCCAAGCTAATATGCAAATAAAGAATAAAACATAGCTACAAATCTATTGAAGAGGTACCAATTATAGGTAGTAAAAACTTCCCTATTTCATAACAAATTAAAAGTGGAACAATCTTTCTTACTGTTCGGAATGGAACGTCAAGTTTTACTAACGACCCGCGCAAACAGAATTAAAGTAATCAACGGGAGCGGGATCTGCAAAACAAGAAGATGATAAATGAACTAGTGGATCTTAGGAGGTGCTAGTGGCAGAGACATTATTTATATTCTTGTTCGGTGTGCTGGATCGATTGTATAATCAAGAGCAATTTGCACGTTTTTAGAAGACTGGGGTTTTTGTGGCTTTATCGGTTAATTATTTCTACGAACGGTTTATCAATAACGTTTCTGAAACTAATGCATCCAGTCATCGCAACGTTTCTTCGGTGTATTGTACATTTTATCGGATAACTAGATTGTCATGGTATAAATAATAATTGTCTATTTAATTTTCCGTTAACATTTTAATTTAAAATATCGTTACGAGTTCCAACCACCTAATTAATACGAAGTAATTTTTTTGCCAAATCGTGTTGTGGTCACCTACACTATACCATAAGAATAAATAATAACATAGTAGAACAGAATCTCTTTTGACAGAGTCCAAAAGGCCGCCATTTATATAGCTACTTCCCCCTTCACGTCGTTACACCCCTCTGTCATCCAGGCGTGTTGCTAAGGTTGCTTGCTGTTAAATATTAGGTACTTACGTCTAAAGATAATATCACTAAGACATAAGTTTTTCTTTGCTTTGAAATCATTATTTTATGAGTGCCATACCAAATGAAGCCATTTAAGGTGATTTAAGTAAGTATTACTTACCTACGAATTTAAAATAAAATACGTACAGGCTTACGTAAAACTATTACAACCAAATTATAAACAACCAAACGCGCGTGCGGCGACGCCGGCCGTGACAGCCTGACTGAGTAGTCTGTTTAACGAATACTCTAATATCGTGACCTTGAGCCCGTCCGGAGCGGGAGTTTCCGTTCTACTATGTTATTATTTATTCTTATGACTATACTTACTAAAATCATAGCGTATTGAGACACAGCTAATGTTGTCCGCATCAGAAACTTTTATTTAATGCCGATTGTACGTCAGTTACCATTTATCATTCTCATCTCCACAAACATCCAATATTGCTCTGTTTTTATGACTACCGTCTGAAACCCAATACCTACCCCGAAGCGTCGACTTTTATTTCGCTCAACAGTGACCGAGTTCCGCTTACATGATGAAGCTGTTACCGCTACATCGATATTTTGTTACAAAAAATAACATTTGATATTTTTGCCACTAGTCACGTTTGATTCGGTTAGGATTTGGATCGGGTTGTGACTGTAACGTTCACAGGTTGACGTGAATTTCAATGCGTGAATATGCAGATCGGTTTTGCGGCGTTGTTTCATTTCTCCATCGACTGTCTATCAAATCATTAGGAGTGTCATGTTTTTGCTCTTTGTGTCGTGTTTAGCAATATTCTAGCATTAAATGAAACATGGGTTCAATTAAATGGTTTGTTTTGAATGCGAAATTATCATGTTAAATAGGTAATATAAAATACTGCGTACTTTGCGCTCTGCTTCCAAAGAAGTTGAAACGAAAATATATATTTTTACTTTCAATTTTGACAACTGTAGAATATAGTCAATAAAATTTATTTAACCATACATTCTCAGAATAACGTAGTTACATATTTTTAAGAAAAAGCTATATATACAGCTTTTGCGAAGACAGAACAATAAAGGTGAAACAAATGGGGCATACAGCGCACGGCGCATTATATCAGGCGCTAAGCAGTTACCAAGTGCCGTAACGGTAAAAGTTACAGAGATTCGTTCCCGTAGACACGTTTAAGTGTTTCCTAGTTTTATTGCGATGATAAGGGACGGTGGCATTATGTGAGGCTCCGAAGTTTGTTTTATTATTAAATATGAAAGCATGAACTGAAAAAATCTGTAGCGCGGAAGAAATTGTGCTGAAAATAAAATTGATAACTACTTTGCTACCAGCGGCTCTTATTTTAGAAACTGTGGCACCTGGTGGCACCCTATAAGTAGATGCTTGTTACGTTAGTGTAAACTTTTTTCTCGCACTTTTTGGACCCTGTATAGAGCTGGAAATTACTATCCGAAAATTTATAAACCTTTAATACTAGTACATGTTATTTTTTTCCAAATAAACTTACTGACTAGTTTTTATGGATATAAAAATACATTTCACTACAACTATGTCTTAAAAAAATAAAAAGCATTATCGTATCTTATTCGCTGGTTCTGGTTTGTTGTTATCAATTAATAAAATGTTGAAATGCTTGAAAAATTGGTTTTTCAATGGAACCTTTATTTAAGTATAATATGTATCGTATATATATATAATAATATATCGTAGGTGCAATGGCAATGCAAAGAAAATATCCAATTAATGTTATCTTTGTATTACCAATAAGTATGTTACGTAGGTATGGTACGTGAATGTGTTTGTTTGTTATATGTATGTTGACTTTTCTTCTTAAATTACAGTAAGTATTTGCGAGGATATGTAAAAATTTACGTTCAATCAAAAGTAATAGTTTATACAACTGTTACATAATGAGAGTCAAGTGATCCTATTATGAAACTCGGCTTCACCTCGTGTCATAAAAACACACTCGTGTTTTAAGGACTAATTATGTAGAGATGCATACATTACTTTATCTAGACACATATTATAAGTATTCTAAGATGGGTTCAGAAGCCGAAGGCATATAATAAACCTGTCACGAATTTGGCTGTTTTTTTTTAAATCGTAGACAAACATATCAGGCTGACGTTTCGCATGGATTATTTTTTCCTACTCACTGCCACAATTACAGTAGGTATATTCTTTAATTTTGTCATAACATAACGCGACTGGTGAGTTTCTATAGTTGTAAAACTAACTTAACCTAAAATGAAACCACATGACAGTTTTAGCGTTACTAATTAATAATCGAAATGAGATGAACTTACACCTAAACCTAAGTCATCCACTGCGCTTTCTGGCTCATACTTAAATGTGGTTCAAAAGGATAGTAACTTGAAATTTGATTTTAAACACACAAACTCGGAAGAGATTATAAAAACATTTAAATCTTTGAAAATTAAGAACACAGAGGATCTTTGGGGTATTTCAGTTAAAGTAATGCAATCTGTCATCCATATTGTGGCACCATATCTGGCCGTCGTGTTTAACAACTGCGTCGATGAGTGTGTGTTCCCTGACTTAATGAAGTACAGTAAAGTTATTCCTTTATTCAAAGCTGGCAGCTCATCTGAGCCTGGTAACTTTCGACCGGTTTCCGTGCTTCCTGTACTAAGTAAAGTGTTTGAGAAAATTATGCTAAATCAATTGCTTTATCACTTCAATATTAATGAACTATTTCACAGTCAGCAATTTGGGTTTACGAAGGGCCGCTCGACAACGGATGCGGCTGCAAATCTCATGAAGCACATTTATGACGCATGGGAACAATCGCAAGATGCAATAGGAATATTTTGCGACCTCTCCAAGGCATTTGATTGCGTGGAACACGAGACGCTTATCCGCAAACTTGAACACTACGGACTCACAACTAATGCACTGAACCTTGTTATGTCCTATCTCAGTCAGAGAATCCAGAAAGTAGACATACATAGAGTGCAGTCATGTGGATCACCGGTGAAGCTTGGAGTACCACAGGGCTCTATTTTGGGTCCGTTTCTCTTCTTGGTGTACATAAATGACTTTCCCCAGCTGCTAGAACACAAATGTAACATAGTACTGTTCGCTGATGATACCTCTTTTAAAGTCAACAGGCAACAGGAAGATCAAAGTCACATCAATGAGACTCTAAGAGATGTGCTGAAATTGTTTACTGCAAACAATTTACTATTGAATGCAGCTAAACAGAAATGTATAAAATTTTCGTTGCCTAATGTAAGACAGGTTGACACTACCAGACTAAATGGAGAGAAGCTGAACCTCGTGGATGAGACTGTTTTTCTCGGGCTTACCTTAGATCGCAATTTGCAATGGAGCCCACACCTATCTGGTCTTGCTGGTAGATTGAGCTCTGCCGCTTATGCTGTACGAAGAATCCGGCAATTCACCAATGTAGAAACGGCGCGGTTAGTTTACTTCAGTTATTTTCACAGCATTATGTCTTATGGCATCCTAATTTGGGGCAAGGCGGCCGACATAGAGACAATCTTTATCATGCAGAAGAGGGCGGTCCGGTCTATTTACAATATTGGCTCTCGAGATTCACTTAGAGAACGCTTTAAAGAAATCGACATCCTTACAGTAGCTTCTCAGTATATATATGATGTAATATTGTATACACACAAGAACATCAAATCTTTCAAGAAAGTGTCGGATGTGCATGGTTTCAACACTCGGAATAAGCATAAACTTGCCGTCCCTAAATTTCGTCTACGAAAAGTCAGTAAGTCTTTTTTGGGAAATTGCGTGAGGTTCTACAATAAAGTGCCTGTAGATGCATGGGAATTGCCTCACAATTCATTTAAAAGATACGTAAAGACCGCTCTCTTGAAAAAAGCATACTACAAAGTGGATGAATACTTATGTGATGGCACCACCTGGCCAAGGCTGAAAACAGAAGATAATTAGGACTTCAATGTGACTTGGCTGCGTCCCGAAGATATTCGTGTATGGTGTCCGGCTCTGTTGCCTTTGTCCGCTGCGTACTAATTGTAATACAATTGACATAAATAATGTTTTATTTATTTGACATGATGACATGAAATGTATATTTCATCAATTTTTGTTATTTGACATTTGGAGACCATATACATCTCCAGTTTATGTATATGTATTATTATACTTATTATTTGACCGTGGAGGCGTTTTACACCTCTGCTGATTTTAATTTAGTTTAAATTGACCCTAGAGACTATACATCTCTAAGCCATTTAGATTAAGTATTATATTATAGTATTAATTCTGGGACCCTATCCCTATCCCTATCCCTTTGTAATTTAAATTTTCACAGATATTTGACCTGGAGACCCTATACATCTCCTGCTCAATTAAAACGTGCCAGTAAAGTAAAGTGTTCTGGTTTTGCTGTTCTAATAATTACTTTTTACACTTGTTTCTAAAATGCGGTATTTTTTTTCTCTCTTAATCTTTTAATGACAGAGTGAGGTTTCTTTGTGTAGTTTGTCTGTGGTTGCGTATTGTAAGAGCTAATGTAACTTGTTTTTAGAAAAAATGACTTTGTGCCAAGTTTCTTGCGGCGCATTCTTCTTGGCAATCATGGTCTTTCCGAAAGCGCTGGAAGACTCAAAAAAAAATGACGTGTAAAAGAGCATTCAACTGCCTATTTGCTGAATAAAATTTTGAATTTGAATTTGAATTTAAGTACATGCAAAACTACAATATTTCAGAAGTATATTTGAGTGATTTTCCGTAAGCTATATTTTTTTAAGTGCTAGGAGCAATATCCACCATACCTACCTGTATGCGTTTTGGTGACTTTTGCCCTCTGCCGCTGTCATACATTTGCTGGAATTTGAACGCACATGTACGTTTGCGGCGTCTGAAGAAGTTTTGTGCCTGACAGCTGTCTGTATGTACAGTATTTTTAGGGTATAATGGGGGCAATCAAAATATGATTCAAGGTTATTAAAATTGTTTGATTATCTCAGTTTATTAATTAAAATTATATTACGCACCTTGACATCTTTGAATAAACCAAACTAAAATTAAGATAGTTAAGTCGTTAATTAAACGCAATTCAGACGTAATTGAATAATTATAAGTTAAATAAGCTTCTGATGTTATTTTGGATGTAACTCTAGTACCTGTCTACGGCTTCCTGATATTGATCATGTGATAAATGTTGTACCTACAAATCATATCGGAAATCATGCACTATGCACTATCTGCAGTTAATTTGCGGTATTAGTTTCGTACATCGTTATCCGGAAATCGACTTTTTGTTGGAGTCACATCATTTGACTTGGGTAGGCAAAAAAATATAAGATATAAGAAGTTCATTCATTCACATTGAATGGTTGTTATGACAAAACAGAATTCAGTCACTGAAAATAGTTGTTTTTAATGAACAATCGCGAGTCAAAAATCCGCCACTACACCGACACTAGCGAACCTCGCGGATTTTTGACTAACGCTCATTGGCTTAAAAAGTTTCAAGCCGGTCAAGCATTTTTATCATACATTTTGAATGCGTATGAAGGATTTAATTTTATGAAAAAAATTGTGAATAATATTTTTTGTTTTCAGTGTTCAAATCGCAGACGTCTCTGTCCACTGACTCTGGTCTATGCACGGAGCGAGGACTCCGGCGCACACACATCGAGCTACTCAAATCACCGGGAAAGCGAATCGGACTGAAGCTGGCAGGTGAGTACGATGCATTAAATAAATTTATCTACACACATACCATAAGTCCTCTATAATGCGTTCAGAAACCGTAGAAAATTACCAGCATTGCAGTACGACGACGACTTCGCCGCCAGCCCCAGCACCACCACCACCCCAGCATTAAAGTAATAGTCATTACGACATCGAATTCGACGTCGTAATGACTTTTCGATATCGAATTCGATGTTTCAAATTTGAAAACCAACGTAATTTACAATCATAGTGACATAAAACGGATCACTCACGTATATAAGTCATGCTCGGCCCGACATGTATAAATAATAATGTGATATTTTTTTTTTACAATAAAAAAAAACAGTTTACGAAACGTCAGCTCGGTATGTTTGTCTATGATTAAAAAAAGATAGTCAAATTCGTGACAGATATGGGTATGATATTATATGCCTTCGGCTTCTGAACCAATCTTAGAGTACTTATAATATGTGTGTAGATAAAGTAATGTATGCAACTCCACATAATTAGGCCATATTATGTAGCAGTTGCATAAACTACTATATTAATAACCTTACTAACTTAGAAAGTTGAAAACCCCGACATTTTCACTTCAAAGTTCAATATCTCAAAAACAGCTAAACGTATTTTTATGAAACTTACACAAGAACCATGTGAATTAGACTAGTTTTCCATTTAAAAAAGCCGCGTCGGAATTCGTTCATCCGCTTAGCTGCGATGCCACAGACTGATACACAGATACAGAAAATTAGATACAATCAGTTCCACGTTAGGACAAGATATTAGATGAAGGCGTAAGTTCATATTTATGAACTAAAAACAATTACTTTGCTCACCCGCGACCACTACTGAAAAATTGTTAATCCGTGCGGCAAATGTATGTTTCCATGCAGCACCTCCGCCTCCACTGCTACACATAAACACAACAACAAACAAACACCAACAAGAACTAAAAAACCTTGCTTTGGTAATTGTTTTCAGTTCATAAACAAGATATAATAGCGCTGTCCGCAATGATATTATAAGTAAAGATACGTCATATGCTCACAAAATAATAGAAAAACATGTTCCGATCGTTTTGATATTTGCATACACGCTTGGACCTTATTTGAGAGAGATTGTTGATTGATGACATATGTACCCTTTTTTATATGTAATTCATTGGCTGTCCGCCTGTCCGTCTATCCTACATTGAACGTACTATACTATAGTAGAACAAATATTATTAGGTTGGGAACCCTCGGTGCGCGAGTCCAAGTTGCTGTTGATCGTTTTTTTCCTAGTTGCCCAAAACTATCGCTCTGGTGAGTAGTACCTACGAGTATAAACAATAATTTATTTTATGATCTCAGTAGGAGTATCTTTTTTTTTGTATTTTTTCTCCCATTTTTTTATTTTTACGGTTTTCCCGTGAATATCAGTTATATTTTTTATAAGCTCACTGAAACATGAATACACAGAAAACAACCAGAAAAATGCCAGCCCCGGGAATCGAACCCGGATCCTCGACACTCCGGGTCGTGTGCTTTTCCCTACACCACGGCTGGACATAGAGGAAAGGCTGAATTTTTTCCATGTATTCAAATCTTAGCTTGTTTTTTATCACTTTTTCCCGATTCCCGGGGTTGGCATTTTTCTGGCTTTTTTCTGTGTATTCATGTTTCAGTGAGTTTATAAAAAATATAATTGATATTCACGGGAACACCGTAAAAATAAAAAATTGGGAAAAAATACAAAAAAAAGATACTCCTACTGAGATCATGAATTGGTTGCTTTAGTGCGCCATCTCGTTGAGCCTGGGTAAACTGATAAGTTTCGAAAGGGTGCGTTGTTTTCGGTTTACGAAGTAATCGCATAGATGGCGCTAGTCACTGCAAAAAGTGATAAAAAACAAGCTAAGATTTGAATACATGGAAAAAATTCAGCCTTTCCTCTATGTCCTGCCGTGGTGTAGGGGAAAAGCACACGACCCGGAGTGTCGAGGATCCGGGTTCGATTCCCGGGGTTGGCATTTTTCTGATTTTTTTCTGTGTATTCATGTTTCAGTGAGTTTATAAAAAATATAATAAATATGAAGTTAATTAGTATTCAATGTCAAAGATAAACCCCTAAAAACACTAATCAAATAACCCGCCCCTGACCGTTCCCGGCGCAAAGGTCCCCATCACACTCGCCGCATTACCGCGCTGAATGTATGTATGTTTTGTATTTAAAAAAAAATAAAAATAATTAATGTAAATCTATGTTAGCTTTAAAAAATATAATTAATAATTTATTTTAGTCAAATTCACCTAATCTGATATGCGTCAACTTGAAACAGATAAAATTCTTACAGAATATACTTACAGTAAGTATATGATGTATAAACGCACGGGTATGGGATCGTATGAACGGTTCAATGATTGAAGCGATTGAAGTGTTCTCCATACCTGCTGAAGCATAAAGATACGATGGTACCCACGTTTTTGCTCGATTTTTTCGAATGTGAAAAGATTTTTATAGCAAAATGAATTATGAAAAAGCGATTCATTTTCAGAAAAGATAAAGTTAATGAAATCATACGTTTTAGAGGATCTAATAACTATCGCTTTATTAAGTTGACATGTCTATTAGTACATTAACATTAGTTTTTCTTTCATTTTTGTCACAGTTCGTTAGTATGTCATTGAACATAAGTCTTCTCTCATCGTAAGATGACTGCACAAATGGTTCATAAGTGGTACAAACATTACACAGTTAGAATATTATAGAACCATTTAGTTTGTAATTAGCATGTGACACACAGACGTGACAATTGGGTTTGAAATCCGCAACCCTGCTGTGTTGAGAAAAGTCAAGCCTTTGCCATTATTTCTTTACAGGATACTCTACTTTTGTTTAACTACTTCTCGAGTTTCATTGAGTATTGTCAAAAAGTTGATTCAATCATTCGCCAAATATTAGAAACTATGGCAAGTTTCTAACTCTGGATCTAATTTAGGAGAAGCCTTTCTCGACGTGAGTGAGACATGATGCAAGTTGAGATCTAAAATAGTCATAAAGGTTTGTGCTTACTCACCGGGACTGAGATCAGATTACTGTTGGCGCCAATGTTGGCTCCAACGTTGATGATGTTGGACGGGAATAAGTAATGAATATGGAAGGAACTAATATTTAAGTAGTATAATTAGAACAGGAACTTAATTGTAATTTTTTATTAAGATCGTTTTTAATGTAAGACACTGTAATAGGCGCGTAGTAAGTTTTTAGTATTAGCGTCTTCTTAAAATTGACGAGATACATTAGGTATACTAATTAATTGCACGAAGTGATAATGATTAAGAATAACGAGAAACAGTAAATAGTATCTTCCCAAGTAATTTGAACGTGTTCATGAAGTGCGTACATACTTTGTTCTTTTTGTTTACACGTTTAGTTAAACACGTCCCCGAACAACGTACAAGTCTCGGTGACCCACAAAACTTTTGGGATAAGGGAGTTCTAAGACTTTGCCCGTGAACGTATGATAAGTAGAAACAGTATAGTTCGCACGGTTAAAATTATTTTTGTTGGCAAAACTGCACAGTGAAGAACATAATATTTTTTGGGTTACCTACGTAATGAGAAGTTCGGTTGACTATTAACTGCCTAAATTATTTTAACTCGGCAAAACTGCACAGTGAATAACGTAATATTTTTTGGGTTACGTAATGAGGAGTTGGGTAGTCTATTTAGCTGCCTACTTAATGAAAATACCAGGAAGATAGGACAGTAAGGGTAAGACAACCCCGGAATAAGCTGATCCTTAGGCTGCTTGCACTCTCGGAATTAATTAAAACTGGTACTCGAGTTTTATTTTAGAAAGCAATAATGGGATTATAAATTACTTAAGAAAACCGGTATCTTTTTGATAGCTGTTCTAATCTGACTGATATACGTATCTGGATTCTTATCGCTTCGTACATTAACCCTTATTGTGGTAGATAAAATCAGAGGAGAATTCACGAGAGCAAACTAACAAGTATGTATGTATGTATGTATGTATATCTCTTTATTGCACATAAAACAAAAAAATACAGATAACAGAACAAAAGCAAATGTACAAAGGCGAACTTATCCCTTAAAGGGATCTCTACCAGTTAACCTTCGGTAACACACAAGTAACACTGTTCGCTTAATCTTCTGCTTTAATATTCATACTACGTCCTCGAGCTGATGTGATTATATGATGGATAGGACTTGGCTGTTTTTATACAAAGCTCTCTGTCGACAAGCGACGATTTATCGGAATAATATTCCGTATTGCTGATATTTGGATATTGTTGATTTTCTTTGACCTGATTCGTAAGATCATGACATGGATACTTCGTATATGAGACATTTACATCCTGAATGCTATTGTGTATGAGTACTTGCATCTGGTGGAAGTATATAGAACGTTTTACGTAAATATTAAGTTGTGGCCCATTTTATAGCTGTGGTTCTGACATTGTATTAATAGAATGCGGAAAACAGGAAATTAGGATACCAGGAAAGTAATTTATCTTGTATGGGAGAGAACCTAAGTACGAATTAAAAGATAAATGCAATCTCTGACCACTGTACTGGTAAATTGGTTAGTGACTGCATTCGACAACGGTGTAGGTAGGACAGGGTACAATTATTTTAAATCTGGTGCATGTCTGGCGAAACTTATGCTTTTCAGCTAATTCAGTTTAATCATTGGATACCTTTCTATGTAACCAGATACAGAAATAGAAGATTGTAACAAGATAGTCATAAATAAAAACCAAGTAAGTAAATGATACCGATCGCTAAGAGTAAAACTCATAATACTCGTAACATGCCTCAGTTACTTTACTAGGTTTGTTACAGCCTAAAAATACCGCACGACCAAATGCTTTAATATCGTTGACAAAATACTTAGGTGCCAACATAACCACAATCACACATAATGTTGTCTTTCAAGTAAAGCCCGCATTTTGACAAACTAGTTCCAAAAGGCACTAACTAACAACTCCTTGATCCTTAAATTCAGATACAGAATAAAGCGCCGCAAGGTTTGCTTTGCCTAAACACTAAAAGTGGACTTTGTAAGTTTTATAACGGGATCTTTCATTTAGTACAGTCGGAACCCGAAGCGTTACTAAACATCACCAAACGGCGCGAGACTCGTAAACAAAACCGCGGACGAAGTAATACAAACTTTATTAACTGGGTGTGCTGGTTGAATTTTAGATGGCAATTGGAGAAAGTTTTAAGACCGAAACTGAAACGTCACGACAGCTGTGTGGTGTTAACTTTGTGCGGGGAGGTAAAGACGAGGGAAGTGGCTTGTAAATTACATGAGGGCCTTCTCACACGTACGGTTTACAGGTATACATGTAAAGTGGCTTTAACCTTAAGGATTGTAATTAGATTGCTTGAAAAAAAAAGTAACGCTGGATTCAATCAATTCATTAATAGAACAAGTTAAGGCTATCCATGCTCGTTTTAGATTCAAACTATCTCGTTCACTACCTATACGAAATAAAGGGTTAGCATTGTAACCAATAATTTAAAGACTATTTAATTTGAAGAAATACAGTCGAATTCATAAACCCATTTTAACTAAAATGCCGTTAAAATTTGTTTGTCCTTTTTTGTCACATTGACATTTCCGTTAGTAAGAAAAACCGCCTTAAAAAAAAAACCTTAGAAAAAAATGTAAAATAATCCTCTGAAATAATAATAAATAAATAAAATATTTTTTTATGGCCTAGCACTAAGCAGCAGAAATATGAAGTCGGTGCGGTGCGAGCGGAATATTCTTTGAATGAAGCACCGACTTCATATTTCTGCTGCTTAGTGCTAGGCCATAAAACTTTAGGCTTTAGTTTCTGTTGTCCGAAATAAACGCATTTTATTTTATTTTATTTATTTATCATTATTTTAGAGGATTATTTAACGTTTTTTTTCTAAAGTTTTTTTTTAAGGCGGTTTTACTTTTTTGTTAAAAGATTTTTATTTCACAATTTTACGTTGATTTAACATTTTCAGAATTATCCTCCAACTCCTAACCGTTAAGGAATTGTACCTTCCATCATCAGCTCATCAACATGAGATGATGACTACCAGACGCAAATACTTGAATAGACTTAGAAAATATATGAAACACATGATACGTGCCTATAAAATTTGGGGGTTGCCCTCGATTTCCCTGAGATCCCATCATCAGATCATGACTTGGTGACAGTGGGACCACCTCAGGAGTATACCCTTTCGAATAATGATTTAACATTTTCAGAATTATCCTCCAACTCTTAACCGCTAAGGAGTTGTACCTTCCATCATCAGCTCATCATCATGGGATGATGACTACCAGACGCAAATACTTGAATAAGCTTAGAAAATATATGAAACACATAGTACGTGCCTGTAAAATTTTAGGGGTGCCCTCGATTTCCCTGGGATCCCATCATCAGATTATGACTTGGTGACAATGGGACCACCTCAGGAGTATACCCTTTCGAATAAAAAAAGAATTTTGAAAATCGGTCTACAATTGACGGAGTAATCGATGTACAAAAAAAACAGTGGATCGTAGAACCTCCTCCTTTTTTGAAGTCGGTTAAAAAAGAAAAATACCTATTTTAGCTAATGGAGGCTTGATTAACGTTTATGAATAAGGCCAGTATTGTTTAAAGCTAGGCCTGCCTTAGCACTTTTATATCGTTTCTGAAGCGGAGTGTGAGAAAGAATATTGTAACTGCGATTGAACGAAAAGAAGAGTACCTAATTAGGTATTGGTTCTTTTTTTTTGGTTAGACAAAAAAATCGCATAAATACTTTAGTTTCTTAATCCAGAGCAATTTTAAACGCTTTGGCGCTTACGCTATGCGTTTTGAGCGCATTTTGACTAGCGCTCATTCTATTGACACACTCGTTACTGGATAACGTTGTCCCGCTCGAGTGAATAAACTACGCCCCCAATGTTATGGCCTTAACTTCAACACTCTTCCCGCCCTATGTAGCCATTTCCAGTTCCCCTCTCTCCTCGTCAAGCACAATGAAACTATTTTTAACCTCCCTCGGTCTACAAATATAGCCGCGTACTAATTGACGTCTTAAATCTGTCCACGCGACGCGCCGCTCGCGTTATGATTTAAACTTATGAAGTTTTTTCCGACTCGTGTCCGTAAATGTACTTATTATCTTATATGAACTACAATTCGTAGTACTTAAGCTTAAAAAAGTAGTTTTTTTTAGATATCACGTCAGAAAATGTAGCTTAATAAACAAAATTATTTAAAAATAAAAAACCCGACTGCAAAAACAATTGACTTAAAAGAGGAAAAACTAGCTCATTATAAGTACTTTATACACAGGTAGCTTGAATATTCATTTCAATTCAATTCATAGGCATGTTACAGCTGCCGTTTCGTCATTTTTGTTTGCCCCCGCCTGCACTCCTTATAATATTCAAGCTACCAGTGTATAAAGTACTTATAATGAGTTAGTTTTTCTCTTTTAAGTTAATTATTTTTGCAGTCTGGTTTTTTGTTTTCAAATAATTTTGTTTTATTTAAAGCTTTTTAGTCATATAAACTTGCTACCCAACTTTAAACAGTCATAGGTCCTAAATGGTCACTCAAAATGAAAAATCATAAAAGAAACCTAAAATTGTTTCATTCTGAGAGGAGGCCTGTGCCCAGCAGTGGGACATAAAAAAGGCTGGTGATGTGATGTGATGGTGTGAACACAAGTCATGGAAAAATACACGCATGAGGTCCAATTATTTACGAACGCAATCAACGGGACTCTACTCCGATGACTGTCTGTCCGTCCGTTCGTCCGCCTTTCAGAGGCCTATATTTTTGAGACTCTTGAAATATTTTTAAAACTATTTTCATAATAATTATGTAATTTAAACGGACTTAGTAATTTTTTTAGTGTATGTTCAGATCTATGGCTTATCGGATATACGGACATACAATATAATAATGACGAGCAATATAGAGGGCAGGCTGGACAGTCGCTACGTACAGCACTGGGCTAATCCTTCTCTTTGACTTTTTCGAGCCTATAATTATAACATATAAATAGTACCTATATAATATAAGTTATGAGTTTGACTTAAACTCCTTCAAATCTCATTAATCTGACTTTGGGCGTAACTGACGTGCAATGAAAACAAGGTAAACTAAAAATTATAGAACAAGTTAGTTCAAACGCCAATTACCTTTCAGCACTTGATTAGCAACGGCACGTTAACTGGTATGCCAGTACCCTAAGCACGACTTGTCGAATCCTGCGTTACGTTACGGTTATCGTGTCGAGATCGAGAAATCTCATACTAAATTTTAGTTGCAAATACGCTCACGGGCGGGCGCTGTTCCAAACGTCATACAAACTCGCTAAAGTTTACTATTCTATTTTACGTGACGCAGGATTCGACAAGTCGTGCTTAGGGCACAGTATGCCCAAGAGTGCAAGTTTCAAGCCGAGGTTTTAACTTTAATACATTGAACAGATAAACTCTGTTTTAATAGATACGGTTACTTGGGATCAAATTAAGGTAAAAGAGAAATTACTTTAGTAAGACAGTTTTAATAAAATAAATTCCTAACAAAAGTGTATACTTACTGTTTAGTTTTATTAGGTTGGACAGGCTTCGGAATTTACTGTACACTGTATAGTGATGTGATGTACTTTGTATAGTGGTGGTAGTGTCATGTAAGTATTTGATTATTAATTCTATAGATAGACTAAACACAACGGATATCGCATCATCTAAAAAGTATTTATTCATTGAAAAACATCAAAATATACGCGTCCACTTGAAAACCTCCTTTTGTTTTTCATCGGTGAAAAAGTGGATTAATGTTCTTGCTGCTTAATATACGAACAGTGCCCTAAGCACGACTTGTCGAATCCTACGTTACGATACGGTTGTCGTATCGAGATCGAGAAATCTCATACTAAATTTTAGTTCCAAATACGCTCACGGGCGGGCGCTGTTCCAAACGTCATACAAACTCGTTATAGTTTACTATTCGATTTTACGTGACGCAGGATTCGACAAGTCGTGCTTAGGGCACAGAAATAATAAGTATAGTAACCGGTGTACCGCCTTTTGGCCAAAAAACGTTTAGCAAACTGATTCATTTCCCGAATGTTTCATTTCATTTTGACCAAAAGAAACATTTGGGAAATGAATCAGTTGGCCAAATGTTTTTGGCGAAACATTAGAAAGGGCTTATACTGCTTGTATACTCGTACCTACTTTAAACTATGTTGGTCAAAAATATCTAGGTATCAAACACGTATGGGAGTCCCCAATTGTGTCATATTGATCCCGACATTTTTGAGCAGCGTATTAGAGATGCTACAGTTCTCTTGTCTTTAAGTTTTAGTATGTACATCTTTAACTAGTTTGATGTGGCGTCAAGACACGATGCTAAATCTGTACAGCGTTCATTCGACGTAGTAATCACGCCGTTAATCTTTCGGACGGAATTAACTCGCGCCCGCTATGAATGCAGCAGTGTAAGTGTTGGCTTTAAAGTGTCTGCTGTTTGCAGTGATAGCTATTAGTATCAAGAATTGTCACTTTAACTGCCGGGTGTGTCATAAACATAAATGCTGCTCGAATTTGAAATACATATGCGTATGTTTTCTTGTCTTAATTGTTAATAGGCGATTAATATGATAAAATTATATAGGTTGGGTAAATAATGAGACCATTTGGCATTGCAGTGTGTGTGTAAGTCGTGTGTGGGTCCATGCTAAAGGTTTTAAGGCGAACACAAGTAAGCCGAGGCGACTTTGATACGATACCGCTAACATTACGATGGCGTTAGTTACAGTAAAGTGCAGTTCCATTAAAAGGCTCGAGTGAAGGCTTTACCGATTGGTTGCCATCGGTGCGTGCGAAAATATTTATACAATAGCTTTCGTATAGGGGAAGTTACGCTTAACTACATAACAACACAATAACACGAAACTCAACTAATCACGGGCATATTTCAAAAAGCTAAAAACCTTTTTGATAAAAAATAAAGCCGCTAAAATTACGCGTTTTAATTTTAAAATGGCGCCGAAAGAATCCCGCGGTTGCGATTTATGGAGCGCGCGCGATTTATGCGCATGGCGTCTGGGGAACCCCAATAATAATAATATATTTACCACAGTGCACTTACTCGGAAAGACTATGTTTTTTCCACAAAATGTTAAACAGAATTAGGGAAATTTATAAAGTGAACGTATGATGATTTTAAAAGTTCCCATGCATGAAATTTTATAGGGGTCACCGGCGTCAACGGCGTTTGTTTTCTAAAGTGTTGCCTGAAACCTCTCAAGATAGGTAAGTACCTATTAGTTTGAAACCACTAATAAGAATATTTATTAAACGTACCTACCTAATTGTATTATGTCTTGACACTATACTTATTTCGTCTGCAATAGACTTTAAGGACAAGCCAATGAGAAATGTATCTTTCCTCAAAAAATAATCCAAACAAATGAAATTAATTGTGTTTGCCATACAATGAATTGTGCAAACGACAAACCGCGACGCCCACCCATGAAAGTGTTAAAATGCATTTGTTCTCTCCGACACTAACATGACATAAAAACAAAATTCAATTCGCACAAAATCGTTTCCCGGCCCACATTCAAAGGCTCAAAGGCTGTTAAAAAAGCAACAAAAACCGACGATAAAAGTAAATATAATTACGGATAAAAATAAATATACATCGCATCCAGAATTTCTGGGTGAATTTTATCAAACGGCGCGAATTTCTTACCCCTCGCTTAATCCTGGATAATTTACATATTTATTGGCAATGCCCGGGACAGATGTGGTGCCTAATCGATACCGAAACTTTCCGGGTAATTAAATGTACCGTAGAATATAAACATCAGTGTCAGTGGGTGTATTAAAAAAGTTGGATGAATAATTAGCGGAAGGTTAATGAGGAGGCAAAGGAGATTAAGAACTCCCAAAAAAGTTTTAGGATCTATGCGTACACGGGTAAACGGTATTTTTTGTGATGTACTTAGAGAAAAGTTTAATGATGTTATTTTATAGCGGTCAATTCTGAAAAAAGAAGTACTTATTGGAAGTGAGAATGTTTAATTGTTTATACGTCAGTATTTAGATGTTGTGTTAATATTAATTGCTGTTATTTTGTAATGTTTTGTTTTTAAGTTTTTATGTGAAATAAAGAGTTAAAAATGTATGACATACAACAGGCACTTTTTTTTATACGACGAGGAAGGCAAACGAGCAAGTGGGTCACCTGATGGTAAGTGATCACCACTGCCCATAGACACCCGCATCCCCGAAGGGTTTGCAGATGCGTTGCCAACCTAGAGAGCTATACTTAAGTATAATTTTTTTTTAGTTACGTATCCATATTATTATTACTTTTAGGGATAACAAAAACAATTTTATATAGATACTTAAGTAAGGTACCTGTATAAAAATAATCAAACTAAAGCACAGTCTCAGACTCGTCGATTGATGAATGGGATTGAAAAATAACAGTGGAAACAGAAATGAACTTAATTATTTGTACTTTTTACGGAATAGAAGCTTGATATTCTTATTATTTCATGAATTTCATGATTGTGGCCCATTTGCTCGTTTACGTCGTTCGTCAATATCTTAGGTTGTTTCAATTCGAAGGTACTTAAAATTTTAGTACACACAATATTATAATAGGTTCTGCCCTCCATAATTTCCAGAGCAATGTTTGCTTTGCCCTATACCTGCAACACGTTACATTGTTTGATACATAAATTTCATCTGGTATGTTTTCTACCTGCAAACAGGCAAATAGGTGTTCCCTGAGGTAAACCTCAAGGCGGAGATAAAGCCCCGGCAGAAAGATTTATTTGATATATTACAGGAGAATTTCTGGTTCATCAATTATATTAAATTTTCTATAGAATTTTTTCGTGGTGTGACGCGAAAAAGAAATTCACTGATATAAACCCGTACCATTCGCACAATCAACTGTGAAAATTTGGACGATTCAAATATATCGCTTGTGTTTTGTGTTGAGAATTTCGTACGTTGCAATAAAAATGCCGTTTCAAGGGAAAAGTTATTTTATTGATGTCGTTCTGTTATAACTCGACCATTTCCAAAAGGATTAGGGTAAAACGCATTTAATTAAAAATAAACTCTTATTGTTCAAAAACTCTGTTTTATAATTTAGTCACCTACTTGCTGAAGCCTTTAAATTTAAAGCATGTCTTGAAATGTTTTTCTTATCATATATTATAATCAGTATAAACATAGGAAAATTAATCCTTAGATGCATACATGTACATACATGTGTAGTGTACATGTGTAATCCTTTTATAATATAAAACAAGCCAATTAAGGGCAATGTTGCTGTTTTCAGTTGAGTAGGTAGAAGGGATTTCTAGCACCAAAGCGTCGCCACGCCACTAATCTCGATACTTGTGGTGGTGATCAGACTGAGCTGACATTTCTTTTTATATACCTAACTAGACGGGTAGAAAAAACATGCGAAAAGCATGATGCGATAAATAAAGGATAGGGGCGGCAGATTGTGTGCTAGTTTTACAGCTGAAAATATGGCCACATGCGCTTTATTTTTCGCAAGGTGGTCTGCAAATATACACGTACATAGGTTACACTGCACATGCGTGTGTATACTTCAGTTTTAATTAGCTAAATGACTTTTTAGGAACTTTTTTTGCTGAAATTGTAAAAAGGACAAAGGTTGTGTCAGTGAAGAACACCTCTACCATTAATTTTGTTAAACATAATTATATAACTCTACGTTACATGTCACTGGGCACATTTGCTAAACAAATAGCTGCCCCAAACAGTTTTGTTTCCTAAAACAATTACCCAGTCAGACTCGCATCATTCCAAAGTACAAATTTAACTGTGCTGGTGGACGAACATTGAATTAAGCTTCAAAACATCTTTAGTTACTGGAAATGTTAGATATTAGCGACACTGTCAAGTGTTACGATAACGTGGCAATATGAGGGCCGGTTGAATTGGGAACTATTATTTAATTACAGAGTACAAGACCCACGGTTGAGAGAATAAGTCACACGCACGGTTGAGAGAATAGTAGATTGTTAGGCAATAATTAGTTTAATCCGTTAGATGGTTAGCTTATCGGACCTAATATACCATTAATACTTTTAGAAAATATTTCTACTCTGATAGGATCTTAGGATACCTATCTTGTTATATACTGAAATCTTGAATGCCTTCACACTACCTGCAGACTTAATTTTACTGCTTATTGAACAAACTTAGTAATTTATTATATTGTTAGCGGAAGATTGAATATACGTCGATAGTCGGTCACTCGATGACGTCAGTGTAGTATCGACCGAAGTTTTAAAAGTAGCGCGAGCGCCTGACGTCGGCCCATTTTGCCTGCGACTCTCGGATCGGACGGTCGATTACTTCGTAGTGTCTCTGTATCAGGATTGTTTTTCTTTAAAATTAACGAATCTTTGAATACTGTAAAAAAATGATTTCAATAAAGTTTGTTAAAAATTTCATTTCAAATTAATTAAATTCCATTCACCTAATAATATCCTAATTACCTACCATACTATGTCGCTTAATAGGAGACAAGTATGCTATTTATATGCAGCCTCACCTAAGTCTATCAGCTTAATATGACTTGGTATTGAGCTCAAAAGTATAAAAAACCGGCCAAGTGCGAGTCGGACTCGCGCACGAGGGTTCCGTAGAATGATTTTAACGCTTTTCCCCAGTGTTTTAAGCAGTCCAGAGTTAGCAGAGCCCTGCTCTTAAGCAAAATGGACGCAGTATGGGGTCAACTTATATTGGTCTGCGAAATCTACAGACAGATATGAAAATTTAAGATTTTGAGACTTTTCGGAGTGGTTGTGCTATAAGAGCTACCTTCATACCAATTTTCAAGTTTCTAGGACATCTGGAAGTACTCTTTAGGTTTTTGGAAATCGGCAATTTGTATGGAAATGGCCTTTTTAATTACTGTTTCTTTTGATTGCCTTGACTGAGAAGGTTGATTTTTTCACAGCCTCAAGGGACCGCAGGCTTGAGTAGATATTAATTTCAGCATGCTACCTCCACGCGTTCCAGAGAAAAAGAGTCTTGACAGACAGACAGACAGACAGACAGACATACGGACAACAAAGTGATCCTATAAGGGTTCCGTTTTTTCCTTTTGAGGTACGGAACCCTAAAAACAGGTTTATAGTTTACTTGTACGTAATTTATTATTTAAATTAAGGGTCTTGTTAAGATTACGTAATACTGTAGTAGTGCATAAAACAATTAATTCTACACCATATTGGTTTTTCCCAATTATTTTACAACAAAATTATATTGAATTCAAAACGTAACAAAACGTAGGCGTTTTTGAGTGGGATATAAATTTCCTCGCGGCGTGTATCAATAACGCTTGTATATTTCTTGTCTATATAGGAGCCTCGGCCACTCACGAGTATTTCATGCTAGACTCGTTAATAAACTCTCCGATCAAAAACTTGTATCATTAAATCGCAGGAGCTCATATCTCTAGCCAATGCACTTATGTTTGTACATGAACTGACCCTTGCTACAGCAAGTTCATTAAGGCGACATCCGAATTCATTAGTCTCAGAGCAGTCTCATGGCAGTGGGTAAATATTTGAGGGAGCTATCAGCAAACGCACGCGTTGATATTTGTATAGGGACGAAGGATTAGTTCGCAAGTTGGACCCACCCTAACATTCGTACCGTATGAGGCTGCGACTGTAAATATCGTAACCAAGTTGCTCTTTTTGTCTTGCGTTGTCCTTTTTGGGCTTAAGAGAGTAATTCATTGAGTAGGTACAGTCAAGTGAAAAAATATGGGTGCCTACTATTTACTCGAAAATATGTCCCTTGGCTCTTATGTCGGCGATTAAGGTTATGGTATTGTTGTTGTGGTGGATTAATTCGATACATATTTTTGCACTTGACTGTACATAAGGTTTACATAAGCAGGATTAATGTCCTCTTGAGAAATATGAACAACCGGACAGCCGGACGGCCGGACACAGGGACGGCGGGACAGCAGAGGGTCGAGCACGACTTTACGAATGCTGCGTAACGTAAAATCGAATAGTAAACGTTGTCTAGTTTGTATGACGTTTGGAACAGTGCCCGCCCGTGAGCGTATTTGGAACAAATATTTAGTATGAAGTTTCTCGATCTCGATACGATAACCGTAACGTTACGCAGCATTCGTAAAGTCGTGGTCGACCCTCAGGACAGACGGCGGACATACGAAAGAAATTTTGTCCGAGCTGCAACTGAGACGTTTTGCTCACTTCGTTCGCTCGGTCGATAATCAGGAGAAAGTAGTAAAAAGGCGAGCATATATCTAAAAGGATATCTTGCAGCTAGGCTGTGTGTACGAGTAAGTAAAAGTTATCGTGATTTTTTTACCGAAGCTGATAATCACTGGGTCTAAAATCATGGAGCCATGCTATAACTTTACTTTTCACAAGAAAATAATCCTCTTTAGACCCTCGTTATTCATGAATTTCCCTACCGGTATAAAAAACTCGTTTGTTAAGCTTGACTGTTCTACATTTTTGTCTATCGCCTGGTAGAATTCCGGTTTGCATAATAATCAGTAATAATCCTTTTAGCAATGATGATTTTAATGAAGTTTAATGAAAATAAACGGATCAATTACGCGTAAAAGTTCAGAATGATAGTACTATTAGTTATTCTGTGGTTCAGAGTGACATATTTCAAACTAATCCGATTGGTGTCTGAGTGTCAGGGTAGTTACGCGAGTGTGTATGTTAAAAGTTTAATCAAGCTTCGTTTTATTACTTTAGTTTTTAACACACCAGTTGCCAAACGCAATTATACTTCCTAGTAAAAAAATAAAAAAATTATACATCGCAACTTCGGTGCTGAACAAACATGAGGCTTGCTTGGAATTTAGCAATTAACGACTTATGTATAATTATTATCCAACAGTGGATGTCTTCTGGCTGATATGATAAGAATGATGATGATTATTTACAAGTCACATATTCTCTGTAGTTGCAGAACAAGCTGGTGTTGGAGCTGCAAAAGAGTTATTGACAAGTTAAGTCACAACTCAGTAAGCTTGTATGTTAAACCTGCAGAGGCCCGCAAGCACGAAGTTTTCGAATCCTGCGTAACGTTACGTTATCGCATCGAAATCAATGAGCCTCATACTAAATTTTAGTTCTAAATACGCTCACGGGCGAGCGCTGTTCCAAACGTCATACAAATTTCGCGAAATCGTTACTACTCGATAACGTTAAGCAGGATTCGAAAACTTCGTGCCCTGCCTACTGGAATATTAATTTAACGAACGTTACGTTTACGGGATTTAGGCTTCCGCTTATGGTCTGACTCATTCCGTATGTCTGTCTGTCTGTCCATGATAACTAGTTATATCGGGAACAACTAATGCTATGTGCTTGAAATTTGGAACAGTTTTAGATAAAATGAGTGCCCAAGTATTTTTCAAATAGTTTTTTTTAATATATCAATTTGCTTTTACACAAAGGGGGTTCTTAATATTTCATTTATGAGCCGCATCATTTTCGAAAAAAAGTCTGTCCCCCTTTTCTCCGAAGTATGCAGAGAGAAAAATCCAAAATTATTATATAAAATTGACGTTTATGTAAAGAGTCGGTAGCTACAGGAAAATAAATAATTTTCTTTACATAGCACAGTTTTTCAGGAATCACCAGAAATTACATCAGTTCCATCATAGGATAAGAGATGGCGCTATCATACATTGATAGGACTGTACGTAAACTGGCTCAATATTATTGTGTAATGGCTCGGAACAATTGGTGCGCGAGTCCGACTCGCTCTTGATTTAATACACAAGACGCAGTATTAAAATACGTCAAAAAATGCAGTTAAATTCAACGTTCAATTACTTTACTGTTTGTTTGAAAATTGTATGTTAATATTTCTACAAAGAATTATTCCATTCTCTCAAGAAATGCATTTAATTAAAATATTTGTACGAAGAACAGTTCTCTGTCAGCAATATTCAACGTTTTCTCAAGCACCTTATGTAGAATTTAAACGTGGCTGGATTTCCGAGGCAGCTTATTAAGTCTCCCAGTTTGTTGAGAACTTAATAAATCTCTGACTGTACTGTGTTCAATGTTCAATTGGAAACACAAAAAAAAAAAAACTATTGGGTTTACTTTTTTTGCAGGGATTTTTAGTGCCTCCAATAAAGTAGCTACGAAATTTTGTTGCCTAAACTAATGACTTTCCAGTCATTGACAATTACTTTTAAGTGGTTGACAGCAATGTTTTGTGTTTTGGAACTTTTTTGACATCCACTATCACAATGGAAATTTAGACTGAAAACCTATCGTATCGCCATCACACATTCTTTATCACTATTTTGGCAACATCTTAATAGTATCACATTTCCGATCTTATCTTCAGTTTCAGTTCATATCAAACCTGTTTTTGATAGGATTGCGAACGGAACTCACAATAAAATATACAAGCCAATAGGTTTTGACTTCAGGTCAGTTAGCGTTTATGACAAATGTGACACTTTGTTTCTGCTAAGGTAGGTACGTCTTAATTGGTCCTTGTCAGAGATACATCTAATTGTGGTAAGCAGGAATTCGTGCATCATTGATTTTTTGACCTCCAACAGCTTGGTGTGAAAGCAGCAAGATATCCACATCAGCAAAGTGTCGCGCCATTCCTTTCTACGCATCGCCGCGGAAACAAAGATATAATATTTTTTCTTCCATTATTGTAGTGTAGTGTCGTCAGATTTATGGAGCCGTTATTATTACCATGCATGGGATTCTTCGCATGATTTATGAATAAGCCTAAAACGTTACCGTATGTGAGAATTGTACTAAAAGAATCATTCATCAAGTCTGTACTAAAGGAAAGTATAAGTAAGTAAAATACGAGTAAATGAAGTCCAATTTATTCAAGACTATTTATTTTGTTTCTAAATCGAAATACAAACTAACAATACAGTAGTAAGTGTCAAAGTAAGTAAATTATCACTGATCTATTAAAATTGAGATAAAGTGCCCTAATAGAATCCTAGATATTTAAATTTGTTTCTGAGCCCTGATTCGACACTGAGATGAAATTTTCTTTTGATGTCGAATGGAACTAGTTCAAAACTACCGTAAGTAGGCAGTGAAATGAAAGTCGCCACTCAACAGACTTGATATAATGGCGCTCAATATTATATCGCCAGGTAGCATTAGTTACGCGTTTCGCCATCTCGGTCTGTTTTTTTGCGAGGTAAGTAAAATATAGAGGCTTTACGGGGACGACGCAAAAAAGAACTGAATTATTTTCCTCCAAGTTTTTTTTTATTCTACAGTAGTTCAGTGGGTAATTCTAGGAAAGACTACACAGTCAATGTGGTAGAAGCATTTAAATTTAGAGATGCAATCAACGGTGAAAGATAATTTTCTAGTATTTAATTTGACTTAAAAAAATCAAGATACAATTAACTATGTCTTCAAAATACTTAACACAAAGTTTAAACAAGTTCATGAATCACTTATTTACAAACAGAAGTGTAATTTTTCGGGCGATGATTTTGTAAACGTAAATGACCAGAAATCATTAATATTGTTTATGTCACGCAATATTGAAAGAGTGTTAGTATTTATTCCAGCGTGGTTTGAAATATTCATCCATCATGGCTAGGTTGACGTTAACGGACAGCTTCAATCTGTGTCAATTTACATATTTTTATAAAACTATTTTTTCACGTAGCTCAGATATCAGAGGCGAAAAGCGTTTTGGTGATCACTGACAAGTAAAAATAGTTAAACTGGCAAAAAGTCATGATAATGACATTGTCATGGCCGCGACTTCGCCAGCAGCGGGATCAATTCCATCAAGGATCCTGTATGCGGGTCTTTACATATAGACCACTGACAAAGTAACAGTTACTTCGATTTTGAATGAGTATTTATGGCACTAGCTATGCAAATTACAGGAAATCAGCTTCTAATAGGTAGGCGAATAGCCACTTTTTGAAATGTTTTCATTAACCGACTTCAAAAAAAGGAGGTTCTACGTTCCACGTTGTATTTTTTTTTTATGTATGTACATCGATTACTCCGTCATTTGTAGACCGATTTTTAATTTTTTTTTATTTGAAAGGGTATACTCCTGAGGTGGTCCCATTGTCACCAAGTCATGATCTGATGATGGGATCCCAGGGAAATCGAGGGCAACCCTCAAATTTTACAGGCACGTACTATGTGTTTCATATATTTTCTAAGGTTATTCAAGTATTTGCGTCTGGTAGTCATCATCTCATGATGATGAGCTGATGATGGAAGGTACAACTCCTTAGCGGTTAGGAGTTGGAGGATAATTCTGAAAATGTTAAATCATTATTCGAAAGGGTATACTCCTGAGGTGGTCCCACTGTCACCAAGTCATGATCTGATGATGGGATCTCAGGGAAATCGAGGGCAACCCTCAAATTTTATAGGCACGTATCATGTGTTTCATGTATTTTCTAAGCCTATTCATGTATTTGCGCCAGGTAGTCATCATCTTATGTTGATGAGCTGATGATGGAAGGTACAACTCCTTAACGGTTAGGAGTTGGAGGATAATTCTGAAAATGTTAAATCAACGTAAAATTGTGAAATAAAAATCTTTTGACAAAAAAGTAAAACCGCCTTCAAAAAAAACCTTAGAATAAAAACGTAAAATAATCCTCTAAAATAATGATAAATAAATAAAATAAAATGCGTTTATTTCGGACAACAGAAACTAAAGCCTAAAGTTTTATGGCCTAGCACTAAGCAGCAGAAATATGAAGTCGGTGCTTCATTCAAAGAATATTCCGCTCGCACCGCACCGACTTCATATTTCTGCTGCTTAGTGCTAGGCCATAAAACTTTAGGCTTTAGTTTCTGTCGCTCGAAATAAACGCATTTTATTTTATTTATTTATCATTATTTTAGAGGATTATTTTACGTTTTTTCTCTAAGTTTTTTTGAAGGTGGTTTTATTTTCTAATTTAAATCCTTTACTTTTTTTCTTTCAATTATTCTTATTTTTAAAAGTATATCGGCGGGTGTAAAGAACTACGCCTGCGCGAGTTAATCGTTGAAAAAAAAACATGTTTATGTGACATATCCGCTCCCGCTATCTTCTCTGACTTATCGCCTCTAACCCAATATTGTCTACGAATAATACGTAATACTTCACCCGGTGATAAACTGCGAGCGTTACGATAACGCGCTTGACGCTCCTCGCTTAATCTCGATGATACAAATTCGTACTGTTTTTAGGGTTCCGTACCTCAAAAGGAAAAACGGAACCCTTATACCTTATAGGATCACTTTGTTGTCCGTCTGTCTGTCTGTCTGTCAAGACCCTTGTTCTCTGGAACGCGTTTAGGTAGCATGCTGAAATTAATATCAAATACTCAAGCCTGCGGTCCCTTGAAGCTGTGAAAAAATCAACCTTCTAAGTCAACGCAATCAAAAAATACAGTCATTAAAAAGGCCATTTCCATACAAATTGCCGAAATCCAAAAACCTAAAAAGGGTTGTCCTAGAAACTCGAAATTTAGTATGAAGGTAGCTCTTAAAGCACAACCACTCATAAAAGTCTCAAAATCTGAAATTTTTATGTCTGTCTGTAGATTTTGCAGACCAATATAAGTTGACCCCATACTGCGTACATTTTGCTTAAGAGCAGGGCTCTTCCAACACTGGACTTCTTAAAACACTAGGGAACAGCGTTAAAATCTTTCTACGGAACTCTCGTGCGCGAGTCCGACTCGCACTTGTCCGGTTTTTTTTTTCGAATTAGTCGCTGCTTGCGAGCGTAGAAAGAAAATAAACCTATTTGGGGAAAATAGCGAATTGGTTTATGCTTCGGTGCTGGGATGTTACAGATGGAACGTGGGCACGCACATCCAGAAATCAACGCGTAGTGACATAATTATTCAACCTTGAGCCCCATTTCTTCTGTAGGGGATAAATATTATACGAGGTCATTTTTGGTTTGCGATTTATTGGAAACCTGTGCAATTTGCCTACACTTAGTAGACAGTGTTTCCACATAGTTGTAATTCTGAATTTTCGTAAGTATTAAATTTTTAGTAAACGCTTTTAAGGCTTGTGCTAATACTTTAATACTTACTAAACTATTCTTATCCACTTGACCAAGCTTTTACTTGAACAAGCACTATGAAAGATCTTTAGTACATTAAAATCTATAGTTCGTTTGAAAGCATTACGGCTATTTTCCGTCTCTTGGCTCCCACTTGAGTTTCTTCAACTGTGAAGTAAAAGATGAAAAGGGTAGTAGTGAAATGCCGTCAATGTGAGCCAACCTGTTTAGAAATCAGCAATCTGGTCCGTCAAAGTAGCTACACGTGCGTGCATAATACAGCGTCGTAGATGCCCATATATAATATTAAATTTGTGAGAACCCTTATCACGAAGCGTTTATTTCATTTGTTTGCTACGATTTCTGGATTAAATAACTCTTAATGTAAGCAGACCAGATTGTTTATGACCCTCAGCTGTACAACAGTTAGTGCGATTCGGAGCTCCACTTCCCAGCCGCTCTACAAAGTAAACGCTAACACCTCTGAGTAAAGTCTTTGATAAAAACTAATTTGCACAAAATTAAAGCTCTGTTCAAACAGAAGAGCTGAGAACGGTTAATTCCTGCATTGTCTAGTACAATTGGATTCCAGTAGTTGTGTGAAAAAGTTATAATGCCGTTGCGTGCTTAAAAGCAGTTTAAAAATCGTCTCTATGTCTCTCAAATAAGAGTCCGATTTTTGTTTTCCTATGTTAACATTTTCTGGCTTCTACAATGTCGGTTGCAGTAGAGGAGGAAACATAATGTTTGCAATGGAAAAGTAAAGCTTAATACTGTTTGTTACTTTGCCTGGAAAATTTATTCTGGATGGGGTTTTAATTTGCATTAGTATCAAATCGTGTCGACAAGTAAATAATTATATCTGCTTCAAGTGCAATAACGCTTAGTGCAACAGCGTTTTAGTCAAAATAGATCAAAACATTATCGGAATACGCAGTGGCAGGTGAAATAGATAATAACGCGTTTGGGTGGATTAGTTGATAATTGTTACAAGAGTAACATAGCATTGAACACATTGACATAAGCTGTGTAACAAAAAGGCAATGATTGACATTTTTAATCGGGAATTTCGAACGCTAGCATTTAAACTAACCTGGTGTTGGCACCCCTCCCCCCTATTTTGAGATTATAGCAAACAATCAAGATGAAAATCCGACATCTGGGTGTCCATAATAGAATAATAAGCTAGTTGACCCTATACTGAAAATTTATAAAAGACAGCAGATTATTGAGTGTAACTTGTAATCTTAATCCGCGTTGAATAAGAATTATGTATTATATTACGGCCCGTAACTTAAGATTATAATTAAAAGCAACCAACAATGGCAAATCAGCAAAAAGTTTTCGTATTAAATGGAACAGTAGCGCCTGGAGCTCGTCTTTGGTGGGGTCATTCAGTTTGACGTAATGTTTAATAAATGTTCTATTGATTTACCAGCGAAGGAAATGAAAATTTACACAGAAATGCCCCATAACGTTAGGAATATTAACTTATTGAAGGTGATTTTATTTATAATATTATTATAAGCAGATGTATTTGCCCTGTGATTTAATTCGTGCCAAGAGAACGAATTCTTTCATTGTAATGATGAATCAAATTCGATATTGAACAAATATTACTCACCATAATTATTATGTTAACTAAGAAAGTTTTACGCTATAACAACGGTTTCATTTAGGTAGATACGTTTAAATATATGAAATTGATTCACTGATTTTTTATAAGTTTAAAAGAAAAGTTGATCAAACAAATCGACGCAATTGCATTAATTACAGTTCAATAGCTCACATCTATAAAAAGTAGACGCAAAAAGAAACTATTACGAATCGTAGAATTAAAATTAATCATAATGTCTGTTTCTTTATAAATAAAGTCTATTTTATAATAGGTAATTATAAACTTATTAAAGCTTTTTACATAATTTTCATCATCGATATTGTTCTCAACAGTAACAAGACGTGTAATTTCAAAACGGACTATACAGATTTCCACTTTGAAAGTTAAACAAACGCCCCCGTCAACTTTGTATTAACGTCTTTTCAGTCTTTAGCGTTTAATCCACAAAGAACTTTCAGCTTTACGCAAATTCGCTCGCGATATTACAAAACACTCCACTCATTTGCGGTGTGAATCATAAATACATAGACACTGACGCCTTTGATGTTCATTTCCGAGCTTTTAATGCTTTTCCTTTGACAACCTTTAACTTTGTTGAACTATTTTTGCGCGGCTCGAATTCCAGCTTAAAAACCGAGACCTTAAAGTTGGCAGTGTGACTACGAGTGTGTTGACTCTTTGCAACAGTCGCCTCATCATTTGTCTGTCATTACGGTTTTGAAACGATACGTCTAATGAGGATGGATTTAGCGAATATAGCTTTGAGTTTTGCAGCACTGGTTTTTAGAAGCTTACCTACGGGCTACGACACCACCTATGCAGTTGTAACAACCTTTTGCTGTTATTACCTATTAACTAGCTCAGAATTAAATTCCAGAATGTTAAAGCAGTTCAAATTGTAGAAAGTTAAGTAAGTCTACTAAGTTCTCTATTTTCATTACTATTGGCCTTTCCTCGCACCAGTTTCATCAATTTGAAGATCGAAATAGTAACGCATTTTTGTTCGTTCCAATGATAAAACTCATAGTCCGTCGGCTGTCAGGACTTCATAACCGCAGATGGTATTTTTTTTTTATTATCAAACCCTCTTAATGTTGAAATTCAATTAAAAATAATTAGCCTTCTTGAAGTTCTACTTAAAAATAAAATCTTTCCTTTATGAAGTTATCATGAGAGAAGTAATAAAAGTAAAAAATGTGAGAACAGTGCTTGAACTTGATGAATGAAAACAAGGTGCCAATCACTGTTCTTAGGGAAGAACAACAAAAGAATTTGCCTTTGTTTAAAGACAAAGCATTTAGTTCTATGTTGGTTCCAGAGTTTTAATAATATACTTAATATATAATATAAAATAAAAATTTAATTGTTTTAGCAAAAAAAAAAACAGTAAAAAAAAATTTTAGTTTCTTGTTGAAATAAACAATAAAAGCAATAAAAAAGTAATAACTGTCGCTTTATAATAATTATTGCTTTAATCTGTTTCATTCTGTTCATTGATGACATGGATAAAGTTATTTAAAATAGGGTTGTATTGTATGTAGAATAGTTTTGATAAATAGTTTTAAATGATTCGCGGTTAATTGCATTAGACATATATAATGTCAAATAGCGTGAAGTGTTTTTTTTTTTGGATAAAGTTACCGTCTATTCCTGCTTTACCATCAACTTTCAGTCGTCTCCAGCCAGTCATAAGGTCATAACATTTGCTTTGATTTAGGTATACTTTTTTTATTCCATTATGGTAGAGATCACCCTGCAGCCATAAGGCCACCTGTTATTACCGGGACATTTCTGCGTACCTTTATTCTGTTTTGTTTGTTATGTGGTGTTTAATAAAGAATTTTGTACTGTATTGTATTGCATAATAGTATTCAGTCTAAAAATAATTAATTTGGAAATAAAAAACCAGCAGATGTCAAAAACACCTTTAATTCGATAACGAACTCTACAAGATTACACCAAGAGGCATCGTTACCGGCAAACTTCCGCTTAAGTGGTTTACATGAAACGGCCGAGGTTCTATGTCACAAACACCAAACAAGTCCTCCAATTTATATCACGAGGACAGAGCTGTTGACCTACTGACAAATGATTTGGTTCCGCCAAGGAATAAAATAGTCACTTAACTGATTTACCTTGTGTATTGGAATAATTTATGTCAAAATGTGTCGGTGGGCTGAGATTTAAACGAATAAGCGTCGTACAGATGTAACTGTCTTCTACGTGTGGTCGCGGAGTAGCGAGTAGCAAGGTTATGAACTAAAATTCATAGGATTCTTCAAAACAGTTTTTCAAAACATGTTAACCTTTATGTGATAGTTATTTCCAACGGTCTAAAATTAGGTAGGCCCCCAAGAAACTTGCTAATTCAGCTCTATCCATACTAAGATAAATTCCCAACAATTTACGAATCCTCCTGAACCCTAGAATTCCACTTTAATCAATAGCCCCTCAAGAGCACCTCATAATACTGAGTCTGCGAGACACGTCCCTAAAAGCACTCGAGTTCACTGACGTCACCTCTTTTAAGAGTTTGGCTTCAGTACCTCTGCGTCAGCTCGGCTCGAGCACGTTGCGAACTGTCGACGTTTGACGTCTTAAGGTATTGACGTTGTATTGTTTCCGATGGCCTTTGGTTTTATTTATGACATTTGGTTACATATAAGAATTATAAGCGATGATGGATGTGGATGTGGATGAGTGATACGGATGGATCAAAGTGCTGTCAAAGAACTTCAACGCGTAAGCAAATTGCAGCAGGCTCATGAAAATATTAAGTGTAGCTAGGCTAGAACGTTGTCTTTGTAAAAGTTGGCACCACGGCCTGTACGGACCCCTAAGACTTCCGATTGTTTAGCTAAAAGGTCCCTTTTTTGTGTTTCACTACTTTTGACATTGACTAATACGGTTGGATTTATAATAGTTCATAATTAATTAATGTACTATTTTTATTGTTCCAGGTAATAAAGAGTTGCAAATCGTGTCCAGTCCGTAAATAGCACTGGAATATTGAATACACATATACATAAAATACAATAATACCAAATCGTTTATTACAAATGGACCACGTTAATTGAACTGTAATATAGAAGTCAACACCATGACCGTTACAGTATAACACTTTTCGCGAAGGTTACTTAATTGGAAGGCAACATCAGTATTGTATAAAAGAACGTCTCAGGTATGAATATCTGAAGTCTGATTTATGATAGCGAAAACAATAAATCCTTTGTTTACTGAGGTAACTTGAAAATTTAATACTTCAGTAAAACACAGGCCTTTAAGGGATGATCGTAGTCGTTTTAATCAAGAAGTTTCAAATACAATTCTAGAAAATTTTCTGAATAGTTTTATAGTTTATAAACTGGGAGTTATTATAAAGTCGCCACCGATTTAAACCTGCTACCGCTTAATTACCCTACTTTCGTATACAAGTAAAGAGGTTGGCTTGTTGGCTTCTCTGAGCGCATTTTAATTTAGTCTACAATTATGTTGTACAAAGACTGTGCTTCTGAGCCCAAGATGTGTTAGCGTTAGGTTTTTTTATTAAAACCGAGGCGAAGAACGTATTGTGAGCCTATTGCTAGCATGAAACTACGATAAGTCCGAGAGTGTTCTCTAAGTATTATTATTATTAGATAAAGTAATTTGGATTGGATGACCGTCACCTGGCGGTCCTCTGTTCCCAAGAACTGCACCATTCGTAGGGCTATTGTTCTGTCCACTGCTTACTTTGAACTCGGTTCAAGCACTTTCAAACAAGCAAACAAGCAAATCACACACACCCAAACATACACACACATTTGCAGGTATTTGCTTAAAATTTATGTTCAAATGAAAATTACTGTTATTTTAGTTTGTGCAATATTAGCCTAGTGTGGAGTCATTGGTGTAATATCTTTTTATATGTAATTAAAAAATATATACTTTTAGCCTCCACTGCAAGAATTTTTATGTGGCTGATTTTTGGATTACCTACTTATCGGCACACATACTTTTAAAGGGTACTTAATTAATATCCTAGGAACTTAATCACATTAATTGATTTCGTCTGTGCTCATGGTCTATCAGTGAACATTTTGTGAGTTCAGCTCGCCAGGTGATGTAGGAAGGAGCTATGTACGATGCTAAGATTAAAAAGCGAGGAAAATTTGCAGTTAACAAATTGGCTGTCGTGAATTTGATAGTAAAGTTGAGGACTGATTAAAACTTTTATGTGCTCACCAAAAATAATTAAACAAAAGCGTAGACAGGGCCTCTGGCGGACTTCCCAACAGACAATCTCCATACCTTATAAATAATAATACAACGGATTTAGGCCGGCACTCAATATTCGCTTCAAAACTCGCTTGAAGAGTTGACAACTGAGGGGGTCTGACCGGGATGCCAGAAAACACGCTGCTCGGGACACCTCTCCAGTTTGAATAGACGTCAGATATCGGATTTGTGGGTACTCGAGTGGAATTATTAATCCCGTACGCATTGTTTTTCAGCAAACTGGCAGTATTTTATGTAGTTTTATTTTTATTTTCAGTAAAGTTAAACCACCTACGATGGTGTAAAGTTTGGTGGTCGCAGAGTACCTACTTAGTTATTTATCAGTTTAGGTTTCACATTATCTTAATATTGATATAGGTCTCTGTAAAGGAAAAGGTACCTTTTACTGAAATCTTCTTCATGAAATATGACTAATATCAACCCGTAAACGCTCGCTAGAAAAAATACTTTTAAAATAATGTTATTCGTTTTGAGCCTAAAATATACTCAGAGGCAAAATTAATCGACCACCATTTTTTCCTTCATTAATGTAAAAACTGTTATTTAAATAAAGAACACTTTTACAATAAATTGTAAAAATAGGGTTAATTAGGGATTAATTTTGCCTCTGAGTATATATGAACAATGATCAACTGAAAATATTAACTTAGTCTTTATTATGAATTCTCTTTACAAATTAAAATTTGCTTAAAGAGACACAAGTACCTATATAATTTTTTTTTTTATCATTTTGCAAATCATAGTCGCAGTCTGCTTTACCATCTTAATCACTTTGCGAACCTACTTGTATTCACAGCGCCCTGTACGGCCTACCACCATCTTGCGACAACGTTAAATTTATTCTAATAATTTTCCAATACGTGTACCGTTTTGGCCTGAGATGGATGTTCTCACCTTTTTCCGGAAAATTTCGGCGTGTCCTGAGTTATGGCTCGAAAGAGCCATGTCTCAATTGGGAATGAATAATGAAATAGCTGAAGAATTTATCGTCAGCCGTTGTAAAGTAAGTTACGCCTTTATTTATCTGTAGAGTAGTTTCTTAGAAAAATGAAAGCCAAAAAAAGGGAATGCTGCCAGCGTGCAACAATAATGATTTAAAATGAGTACACACGTGAGTACGTGTGAGTATACACGTGTCAGAATCTTATTGGTAGATCTTGCTTAAAACCGATTTCAGGCATAGTTGTATTCGTAGCAACACATCATGCTTTTATACCTGAAACCAGTAAAATAGTAGTTATATAGAAAATTCACAAGAGTTTTCTTAAATTATACAGTTACTTTAAAAATATATATTAAAGTTAAGTATATTAATAAAGTTAGCATGCAGATATCACTCTTTGTTAACTGTTGATAATTACTACGATATCGCTTATTCAAAGCGTCTAAACAAAACCGCTAAGGCGATACCTAAGACTAAATATAAAAAAAACATGAATTCAATGATCAACTAAAAATTAGTTATCAACCTTCTCCCAATATAATCCTCTCCCAACGAGGTCAGTCACCTCCTTAGCTTCAAAGCGGGTTGTGGAGGCGTTTTTATTAGATAACAAGTTTACATCAAAACAAAAATCCGTTAAGCTTCTTTTATTTAATTACGATTTAGCTCCCTTTTTCGGAGTCACATAAATCCCCAACTCTCTCGATTAAATTAGTTTTTCTATTTCGTATCTTTTATCCTTAATCCTCACTAACGCGAAGGAAGGTGTCTTTTGAGGCCGTCACATTAATCATACCGGTAATCCGGGATAAACCCCGAGTAGGTTATTAAGAAGAAAGTGCTCGATACGTCCTGTAAAACCTGTGAGGGCTGAAGGGCAGGGACATCTTTTTCCTAGGTAAAATTCGGTGGACATTACGCGTTTCAGTTTTCGCACTAAAAAATAATCCATTTTTTTTCATGCATTATTTAGTCATCAAATCTTGATTAAATTAGTAGGTAATTTGCTCAACAATAGTTCTCCGTTCAAACCAATTTCAAAGACTGCCTATCCATTCAATTTGCCGCTGCAGAAGTATTCCACAAAATACAAATAACCTTTCACACAAAAAATTGTTTACGTATTTATTTTTGCCTCGTCAAAAATGGTCGTGACACCGCTTGACTCAAAGCAATTTAAATAATTGGAGGTCTTCGTCACAAAATTACAGATTATTAAAGTTTACATGTTACGTATTATAAATACCAATTCAATGAGCTTCTTTTTTGTTCTTTGTGGAAGCCTTAACTGAACTTTGGGGTCAATGATCTAATCGAACACAAATAAGTAGGTATGCGATGGTAAGCAATAATGGTTAAAATTAATTTTTAACCGACTTCAAAAAAAGGAGGAGGTTCTACGTTCCACTGTATGTATTTAATTAATAATTGTAGACCGATTTTCAATTATTTTTTTAAAGGGTATACTCCTGAGGTGGTCCCATTGTTACCAAGTCATGATCTGATGATGGGATCCCAGGGAAATCGAGGGCAACCCTCAAATTTTACAGGCACGTACTATGTGTTTCATATATTTTCTGAGGTTATTCAAGTATTTGCGTCTGGTAGTCATCATAGAGTTGGAAGATAATTCTGAAAATGTTAAATCAATGTAAAATTGTGAAATAAAAATCTTTTAACAAAAAGTAAAACCGCATTAAAAAAAAACCTTAGAAAAAAAAACGTAAAATAATCCTCTAAAATAATGATAAATAAATAAAATAGAATGAAATGCGTTTATTTCAGACAACAGAAACTAAAGCCTAAAGTTTTATCGCCTAGCACTAAGCAGCAGAAATATGAAGTCGGTGCTTCATTCAGAGAATATTCCGCTCGCACCGCACCGACTTCATATTTTTGCTGCTTAGTGCTAGGCGATAAAACTTTAGGCTTTAGTTTCCGTTGTCCGAAATAAACGCATTTCATTCTATTTTATTTATTTATCATTATTTTAGAGGATTATTTTACGGTTTTTTTCTAAGGTTTTTTTTCGTGTGCTTTTTTGGGGCTGTAGAACTTACTATGTACTACATTAATATCAATTATGATAAAATACCTTAAAACAATCGTTTTCTTGGAACTATTACATAAAATTTGCATTTAAGTAGTTTTCTAGTAATTTATACAATTTTCTGCACAATATTTTTTAAAGGGCATCAACAAAATACCCTAGTATGATTAAATCCCTGATCCCACCTAAGCAAAATTAAATTGCTATAGGAACGGAAGGGAGGTCGTTACTCGACATTTTTTTGGTGACGAGTTTACCGTGTGTCACAATTTGCAACATGACGAAAAACATCGAAACATTGTTACATTGCCGTTTTATTAGCCGACTACCACCAGAAAGAAGGGTTATCATTTTTCAAGTGTATGTATGTCTGTTTGTGTATGTATACGGACGTATGTTTGTTTGTTTGTTTGTGTGTATGCATGTCTTATTTTATGTGCCAATCTGCAGCGTATGTGGCTGGATGGATTTTTAGGTGTTACAGTATGTAGTAAGTATGTAGGTAGGTAGGTACTAATATGCTTTTTATATATATATAATATAATATAACACGACGAAGAGATAGTCTTAGTAAGTCAAATTATCATTTTATTACGGAATCGATACATTTTATAATGTACTACTAATAACAAGCCAGTCAACATAGCTTCTGTCTCACCACTAATATTAAATTGTTTAATTTTTCCACAACGCCCTACAAACCATATCGCAAATTATTATGTACCTACAATAAAAAATGTAATGTTGCGGAACTTCATAGCCCCAGAGCCCAGGGCAAACAGCCCGGGAAAACAAAAGGGCTATCCGATCTCATAACACAGGAGCACATGTAATGGTTGCATATTTTACAGGTCAGGCGCGATTACCGCGTTTATGAATAAATGTTCGAGGTACGACACATTGTTTTTCTATTGCCGTATTCGTTGACGACATTGTTTGACGATTTTTGTTTCGAGTGTTAATTTTGGTTTACAAACAAAAAAATCCAGGGGCTATTACATCAAAACACAGTGCTCAAGTTTATGTACTCGACTGTCAGCAACTCTTTAGAAAGCAATGCACTGATCAGTCAACATCATTTAAAGTGAATCTATGTATATTCATTTACTAAACCAAGTAAGTACACAATCATGTTTACCACAAAATCCCTGCCTACTAATTACCATCGGTACTCTTACATATGCTCGTAACACACTGAAGAAACATTCCCAGCTTACACACGAACCTTAAAAACAATACTTTGCACGTCACATAAGCACGACATTCCGGGTAAGCCGGCTTGATCTCCTTTTTAATAACACTGAGTCGGTACACGCAACTGGGGACATATTCAGTTCAGTGTTACTCGCGCTGGCAAATTAGTCGCAATACGGTAGAGCCGACGATATTGTTGCGGTACTAAATAATACCAGCGTTGTCATGCTTATGCGGTTATTTTGGGTTAAATTTTAACTGGTAGAACGGAGCAACACTCATGTAATAATTATGGTCTTGGGAACATTAATAAACACATAGATCTGGTATTCAGGGTCTATTAATTCGACCCTTAGGCCACTCTGGGTTATATAATGTTAGGTGACTAACTCAGAGTTTAATCTGTATCGTCGAAAATACGTCTAATTAACCCCGATATAGGCCAATTTGCGCTAATCTGGTTTGTACCTACAGTTAACTTACTAACTCCAGGTTAATTTGACATAGTATTTCAATCGTCGAACTTAAAGTCAACGGTGGGTCAAATGCTAGTCAGTAGGCAGTCATTTAACCCAGGGTGACGCAAGTTGGCCTCAATCTTTTATTCCTTTACGTACAAAACTATGTACCTGCTCTAAATATGATAACAACGATGCCAAATAAGGTCTCCTTACCTTTTTGAGCAGTTAGTTAAGCAGAAAAAATATTACGACTCTCATTTTAAGATATTTATATTTCAGTGCCTCTGCCGTGTGTTCCGCTGTGGATGGACTTTTTATATCATATTGAACAAATTCGGTTTATTTTCCGGAAATGGAATAAACCTGTGAAGTTCCGCTGTCATATGCACTTCTGGAACACAAGTATCGTTGGGGTTTGGGACAAATTGCCAATTTTCTAGCTCACTAGGTCAGCACTTCAGTCTGTTCTGTTATTGTTACAATGTTGCAGTATTTCTATAAAGAAAGTTGGGACGATGGAATAAATAGTACTTTTTGATATAAGTGCGGAAAGTATGTCATTTTGCACGAGTCCCGAGAAATCTTGGCCCGAGCCGCTAGGCGAGGGTCGAGACTCGGGCGAGTGAAAATGACAATTCCGCATGTGTATCAAACGACGATTTTTAATACATTTGCGAAAAAAGGAAAATGAAACAAAAATAAAGGAGTAACTAAAGTAGACTTCATTTATTTCTTTGTGTGGTAAAAATTCAGAGTGCAATTTGAACAATGTTAAAGGCCTTTGCGGGCAAGTTCAAAGTTTGACTCAAACTGCTAGTGATCTCGCACGTTTGTGTCAACTCTGGATGAGGTTCTTCCATATTAGTTGGTGTAGAACTACGTCGCCAGCCATCAGAATTAGAGGGTCCTGGCTTAGGTGTATAAATTTTATCGTAAGCATGAGAGGGGCCTGGTTGGGGTTCACAACTATTACAAAACGTGGATGGATGTTGTTTAGTCTCACACTGTTCAATGGGTGCTGGTTGTTGTATATGGATTGACTGTGTTATTTGCTTTCCAATTTTTATCCAATCCAAAACTGAGTGCTACCTGTCAACAAATTTAACACACATTAGTCACATCTATAGTATAGAAAGACCACTTAATAACCAGCAAATACCTACCATAATAAGTATTGTGTTTAAAACCTACCTTTGTAGCCAGATAATGATGATCCGGAGCTTCGTTAATAAAATTTTCAATATCAGCAGCTGTCAATACTTTAGATTCTTTGGTTTGACAGGTATCCTTCTGATTTTCTCTTCTAAAATGCAGTCAATTTCGTGTAACTCTTTATGTCAATGTCGTTTTTCATTTTAATCATACATTTTAACATTGAATATTTTGACCTCATATTTCTTACAGTTCAAGAAAGTGGGCCATTAGTAAGTTTTTCGAGAATGAAACAGCTTTGTTTTTCCGTTTCCAGTCGATGAATTGGTCATGTACACGGCCATGTATTTCTACTTGGACTTCTCCGGTAAAACACAATTACTTGCCATTGTTGCTTTTTCACGTATATCTGGCGGAGTTAAATCTATTCCACAATCGTCTGAATCACTAATTTTTACACAAAAACTTTATTATCACGAGTCACTTGCAAAATTCAACCGTGAATGAGAAAGGCAGGAATGAAAAATTTTCTTTTAATTAGTTAACTTTTTTTAATATGGCATCGGTTGTCAGCATTCAGCCAAATCAAAATACACTATTTTAGGAAGAGATTTATTGTATCAAGGTAATTTAATTAAATGTAAACATGAAACAGCAATAAATATATTTTTTATTACTTTTTATTTGATTTCTTTGCAAATAAATGTATTCTTTGGCGTAAAGAGCAAGCGGTCTTGCTTAATACCTACTCATCTCCGGTCTTTGAAAATACCCAATCAGCCAACATTATAAAAATTGTTCTGGATGATTTTTAATGTTATATAAAGTGTAATTTGTCAAATATGCAATTTAAATATTTTAAATAAATATATAATAATAATAAATTCAAATATACTTACATTATATCGTTTCAATACCAAATGACGCAATAAAAAAGTGATTCAATATAAGAACTCTTTGGTTGGATGGATGGATGGCTTGGAACAACTGTAAATTAAAAAAAAATGGAAAAGTAAAAAACACTAGTGTGCAAAATATAACTTTCCCCACGATACGTAGCCACAAAAACTACCACTTTTTAAGCAACTGTATTAAAAAACAACGTTTTTATTTAATTAAAAGTTTTCAGCAATCGTGATTTTCTGGCAGAAAGTAAAGTAAGTAAGCCACTATGTTTCATGTCTATAATAGGCGCCAACTTAGGTCACGCGTCTAACAATTATATTGAAAACGATGACAGAATTATTTTTAAGGCAAATCATAATGAACCTCACGTTATTTGTGAGCGGACTTCGTTTTGTGTTTATAGTTTTTCTTGCGGCCACTAGATCATGTTCTTTTTTTGTGATATAGGTACGCTACTGTTTGACTTAGTCCATGAAATACTCAGTTTTAGTAAGAAACGTTTTTTGTTTTAACGTTTCTTTGTCCACTGACGCGATGCCCTAAAATACAGTGTCTTAGTTATTAAATTTCGTTGCTGTGATTCAACAGCATGGACATCGCAGTTGAGATGGAGTAAGTATTAAGTATATATATCAGCCAAATAAAGCTCGCATTTGGATTTTATAATTAGTCCTGACGTTAGACTAACAAGTTATGTCAAGTTATTAATTTCTTCTTCTACTATTTTCCTTTTCTGACAAACTTATTCATAAATGTAAAGTCGAGTCTTTCAATTTGACCTGAATTTTCAGTGGTACAGTCACCAGCAATAATATATGATGATGGACAGCGCTGCAAAAATATCTGATCACGTTAGAAAGCAAAAGTATATGACGACACTCGACGGCATAAAGATCTAATGGGTTGCGGCCGGCATAAATATAGTTCTTGGTTAAGGGCATAAATATCGGACACTCGGTCGCTTAAAAATATCTGATACTCAACAAAATCAAAATTATGTAACTCATCACCAGCATAAATATGTATTCACTTTGGAAGCAAAAACATCAGATCACACGGACGGCATAAATATCTATCATGTTATAAAATCGAAAATATGTCATCAATCAGCAAATATAAACTTAATTCGCTTGTCTTACGAATCTAATTTGAATGCAGCGATCTGACGCTTCTTGAAAACAGTGCATGCTTGTCACTACATATGTCTTTCTCACGTTTCTCAGCTTTTAAAATAAGAACAATACTTTTGGGCTTGAAGTTTTTTATTAGCGGTTAAACTCCTTGGTAAAATATATGGAAAAAAATATGTCAACAGGGTATGTCATATTAGAAACGAAGAACTGAATTTGTTGGATTTAGAGAAATCAAAACATGAGACAGACATATGCAGTGACAAGTACGCACTGTTTTCAAGAAGCGTCAGATCGCTGCATTCAAATTAGATTCGTAATACTACTTAATTAAGATCATGTTTGCTAGTTGATCACATATTTTTGATTTCGTCAAGTATCAGATATTTTTAAGCGACTCGGTGTCCGCTACTTATGCCGTTACCCAAGAACGATATTTATGCCGGCCGCAACCCATCAGATCTTCGAGTGTCGTCATATGTTTTTGCCTGTTACCTTGATCAGATATTTTTGCAGCGCTGCCCATAATCATATATTATTGCTGGTGACTGTACATAAGTTAGTTACAGAAAAGGAATTCTCATCACTGCCACCGCCTGAAAATGTTTGTTTATATAGATTGTTTATATAGCCCCGTGCTTCGGTCAAATCCCTACGATCCTTAGAAAACAATCCAATCCGGAAAAAAATGGTCTTTGCAGTATTGTTAAAAGAATTCATTGTTAAATTCAATTAGATAGCTACATACTCGACTTAATACGCGAGTGATCCGTTTATAATAATTATACTAAACTTAACAATTTTGAATGATTCGCGGTTAATTGCATTAGACATAATGAAAACGGGATATTGACAGCGATTATCTGAGCTCCCGATATTTCGATGCCGCGCAGTTTGCCCATGATCATGATGCATGCAACTGCATCGAAATAACGGGAGCACACCAAACCTATAAGGTAATCGCGGTCAATATCCCGTTTTCATTATGTCTATACTAAAAGAAGAAAGATGTTTTGTTGAAAACTTTTTTGTAAAGGATCCCAAAAGAAAACAATAACAAAAGACAAGGGCTTCAGATATCCGGCTAACGTTATGATATTACGTTATTGGCGCCCCGCCAGAAAGTCAGTTGCACACTTAAGCTGATGGTCCTTCGAGCCAGATCAGAATTTCAGATGGCCAGGAAAAACGGTCTTTAGTGCCTGCGATATAAGTATAGTGACGTGTGGTTTTCGTGTAACTTGGTTACAGCCTTTAGTTTGTTAGTTTAGTGGACGATTTGTTTGGGCAACATTATATTGTTTGAGTTACATGAATGAAATATTAAAATTACGGTATCAATGTTGTTGTTGCTAAAAAGTAATTCCACTGGATGAGATAGCATAAAATAAACTTATATTACCCATTTAATGTTTCGCTACGACTTGGAGTTACGCCTTTTGATGGTGTCGAAGTACAAACGGGACTAAGCTCAATTTTACGTTTCGCTTCTCCTTGAGGTGTCCTTATTATTCCACCCCTTTACCCTTCTTAATGGCGATTACTAAACCAGTCTCAGCCCAAAGTAATTTTTAGCAAATTTGATAATAATTTATTGAATCAGGCGTTACTTTGCGGAGGTCCATATTTATGAACTAAAAAAACAATTACTTTGCTCACCCGCGACCACTAATGACAAATAGTTATATCTGTGCGGCAAATGTATGTTTCCATGCAACACCTCCACCTCCACTGCTACACGAATCAACACATGCCACACAGACCCAACTATCACCACCACCACTATACTAAACGCTGACGCGTTTCGGCACTCTCCACGAGGCCATTTACGAAGCACAACAACAACCGCTCAACATGCCACCACTTCCACTACTGACATATGTAAACCATGTACTCAACTTAGTTAATGACAAAACCAACGTACCCACTAATATTTTATAAATTCCAAACTACCCTTTTATGTAAGTCCTAAACTACCCTTTTTTAAGAAATGAATTCCAAACTACCCTTTTTATTTTTATTTTTAATCTACGCCAGGTACCCCGTTATTTTTAACCGAGTACGGTAAAAAGAGAAGTCATGTTCTCATTATTACTATGACACATTATTAAAATTAGAACCAAGTCGTAACAAAGGCGAAGAAACCAAATTAACTTGTTCATTAATAATAGACCCCATGTTGTTGTACCTAATTATTTCCAATTGTTCTAAAACCGATAGCCGCAAACCCTTATCACAATAATGTAAAATTTCGTACGTATCTGAGTCTAACAACGAATGATTCGTTTCTAATAAATGCTTGGCAAAGTTTGATTTCTCTGGATGATCATGCCTATATGACGAAACATGCTCTTTAAATCTAGTACCAAAGCTTCGACCGGTTTGTCCAATGTATACTTGACTACAGTCGCCACAAGTGAGTTTATATACGCCCGACCTGTTCCCTTTATCCACCTTTTCTTTGTTATTACAAAGTCTATAACGTAAAGAATTAGTAGTCTTAAAGGCAACATTGATGTTATTTGATTTTAAAATATTATAAATCTTGTCAGACAACCGGCCAACATAAGTAATACTAGATCTAAATTTGTTAGTAGGCTGAGATGGCAACGCAGAGTAAAGCATGCTATTCACTATCCGTCCCTGCTTCTTTTGAACCAGACTATTAACCATTGCTGTACTATAACCATTTGTTGTTGCTATCTGATATATAGTATGTAACTCAGAATCATAATGCTCTTTCGAAAGAGGTACAGTTAGTAGTCTATGTACATAACAATGGAAAGCAGCCAGTTTATGCTGCCATGGGTGAGTAGAATTTGCAGGTATGACAGTATCTGTGTACGTAGGCTTACGGTAAATTTGAAACTGGTGCCTATTATTTACTCTTGTAATAGTTAAATCCAGAAAATTTAATGAACGATTTTCCTCTAATTCTCGTTTGAACTTTATTTTTGGATGTTTGTTATTGAGAGCACTAATAAACAAATCTAGCTGCCTCATACTCCCCTTCCAACATAAAATTAAATCATCAACATACCTATAATAATATACTAAATTGCTGTTGCCGCACAGATATAACTATTTGTCATTAGTGGTCGCGGGTGAGCAAAGTAATTGTTTTTTTAGTTCATAAATTTGATAATAGCTGTCCGAGTTCAGATAAAGTTTCATTTGCAGAGTTGCCTACAATTTCCACAACAACTTACAAAGCACTCAAGACAATTAAGCTCTGTGACCAAACTCCGTGTAATAAATTCTCGAACATAAACTGGTAAGAGTGATATTTTTGGTACAGGATTAGACTCTACTAAATAAAATAACAACAAATCAGGCGCAGCTGAGGTTGTCGTCTCTACAGGCCCGACTTGTGTCGACCTGGACTAGACACTATCTCGGTGTTAAAATTACGTCAGACGATACAAATATGCCAAATTAATCCTGCCGCTAAGCAGCAGTGCCTGCACTGTTGTGTTCCGGTGTGGAGAGTAAGACAGCCGGTGTAATTACGGGAAAAAGAGGCATTTCATCTTAATTCTCTAGGTTGGCAACGCATCTGCAAACCCCCCGGGGGGTTACGGGTGTCTGTTGACAGTGGTGATAATTTACTATCAGGTTGACCCGCTTGCTTGTTTGCCTTCCTTGTCATCATCATTATCATGTCAGGCTCCCCCAAGGCTCTCCACTCTGACCGGTCTTGTGCTTTCCGCATCCACCGCGATCCAAGAACTTCACCAGGTTGTCGCTCCATCTTGTTAGAAGCCTACCGACAGCTCGTCTACTGGTCCGCGGACGCCATTCGAGAACCTGCGTCGAGAACTGCCTTGTCGTATAAATAAATAATAATAATCCCAAAATAGTGCCAAATCCAGATCAGTGCAAGTTGGCCTAAGAGTGTAACGAGTCCTGACGCCTTCCTCGATAATTTGCGTAATTCTCTATAGTTATTTCGTGCGCCAATATCTTACACTGTGTTAAGCGACCGTCATTTCTTATGGCATCTACTAATCGACTGTCGACTGCTTGCTGCTTGCTATGCTTGAGTTGAACTATTGACAGTAGTCAGCTCCATTACATTTACCTACCGATTACCAGAAACAAGAGCCAGATAAATGCCTTAATTTTATTTTTCTTGCCGACCGAGAAATTTAGCCAACTCTTACATTCATAACACCACTAGGAATTTCTCAAATCGTGCAAACATTTATGGCAAATGGCCGGTCACCGGCAGATGTTTGCGGAGCCCTCTGCAACCAAAAAGATGGTGCGTCAGCAGCATTACCGTCAATGCTGCAAGTATTGGCGATAGCGCTTCAAACAGATAATTTATCGACACACTTCTCTTACCTTTTCTATGAATTGACCATCATATAACTTCTAAAGTGTCGTTGAATCGTCGACGGGTCCTTTTATTTTGAAAGAAAAAGCAGTAAAGTTTGTAGCTTTTATTTCTGACGATGCGTTAGTAACATTGATAAAATTATTTACTATAAAATTAGAAAACCGTAACTATAAGTACTCTATTTTGGATCCGCCGTTGAACTCCCGACGCAAAAAGAAGGGTGTTATAAGTTTGACCGTATCTCTGTGTGTGTCTGTGGCACCGTAACTCTTAAATGGTTGAACCGATTTGATTGTGGTTTTTTTTTTAAGGCAGGTTGCCAAGCTCAATTATCAAAAACGTGAGAGCCCGATGATGTCTGCAGTATAAGTTCGGGAACCAGAATTCAGGAGCTAAAAAGTGACAAAATAATTTTAATTAAAAAAAAACCCCTACGTTAGTTTATCTTTTTATAGGAATGATGTATACAGGAGATATGTTTTGTGTTTCAATCAATCAAACAGCCCACCAAATAGTCGATAATTTTTTTAAGGCATATCTTTTAATAGCCTTATCCACAGTTTTCCATGCAGTTTTCCAGGTCGCAATTAACTTTACTATCTACGCTTGAATAATGTTATTTTCATAAGCAAAGCATATACTTTTCCAAATTAATAATCAAATCCTCGGTTTAGGAAAACTAGCTACTTGTGTTCTATCCTGTTTTTTGTACAATAAATAAGTACTAATAAGGTATTTTATAGAGGGTATTCGAAACGATTATCCAAAATGTGCTACTATAATAGTATCGGAAATGCTATCTCATATAATATACACATATTAAAGTGATCGTAATTTCCAGTGAGTCCATAAAAAGTCCCTTATTTAAATGCAAAATACATCTATACGCACAAAACCTTTTATCAACGAGCAGGCAGCAAAATCCTGACAAATCGCGACACCCCTGCGAAGCGCAGTGAATAAAATTGCAATATTTTCCCGCGATCCGCATCGCAATTCGGCAAATTGAAAAACTAGCAATTGACTGCCGGGGCCCACTTGCTTTGCTCACCGTGAAATTAAGCGGACGCCCAAACCGAGCTGTGTCGAGCGACTCTACGACGACATGGGTGAAGATTAAAAAATAACATTTTAAGTCTCTACGTTATGACTCTTCTATCCGTAGCAGCACAAAATGATCTGTTGGGCCACGTGCTTCTAAGGTGTTTCGTTGCTGAATTAGCCGTGCGTCTGCGCTGTGCCTCTTTTCAGGTAGAGATTAGGGACCAATAATGATTATCTATATTTGGATCTGTTTCTCCGTTCCGTTCTGCATGTAGGTGTGTCCAGCCTACAAGGAAACGTTTCCCTGGCATTTAATCCATTGTCTAGTGGGCGAAACCTGATGAGCTTTTTTCTTCATAAGAAAAGTCAAAATATAAATACGTACCAATACCATAGATATTTTTTCCTTCATCTAATTACAAAACAAAATTAAGAACTTTTTAACAAATTGTTAATCTTCTTCGCCATATTCACTGCACGATGCTCGCATGGAATACAAGAAAAATATTTTATTCTGTGCGACCGCCATTCGATTAAAATGGCGTCACGATTTTAGCACAACTTGGTGCTCATTAAGTGTAAGTGAGTTCAATTGACAGCAGGGAATAAAATTTACATCATTTTATGCTCCTGTTTTTGGTACCCTTTGTCCTTGATAATAATCAGTGTTTCGCGTCAAGTTGTGACTCAAGAGGGATTTACTTAATTATAATAAAAAAAACTTATACGAAATTATGAAACTGGTCTGTTTAAAAATAAATCATTGGCTATCAGCATGACGTGGTAAAGAAATCAATCATTATTCTGTCAATCAATCAATCTGTATTCTGACCCTGATTACACAATATATATATACAATATATATTTAATATATACACAATATATATTTAAACCTACATTAAAACTCAACTTTATCGTGCAAAAACCGATATTTTATTATTTTTGTCATTTTAGCTGTAATCGATTTCAAATCTTTGGGGGAACCCAACAACTAGACTTAAGCCGAGCACACAAAGGCACGTGACAATTCATAAACAATCTTGTATTGAAACAGTAAATTATTCTAGATGTAGCAATTTCGATGAACATTTAAAACGAGGTCCAATTCACAAAATGTTACGTTCTGCGAATACCTGTTTCTGTCGAACGCATTGCAATCCCATACGTCGTATAACTCTCAAACTTCCTGCAGCCTTTTTCAGTTTACTTCGAATTCAAAGCTTAATCCGTAGAACTAAAACATGTTTCAACTTGGGTTTATTGCATAAAATTGTTGCACAACTGTGAAACGGATAGTTTTGAATACATGATTCGTTTAGCAAAAATTCGTCTTTTGTGGTGAACGATTTAATAGTGTTTTCCTTTGAATCTACAACAGCAACGCGATTCTGTCTCGTTCAAAGTGTGGCTCTAGGTTTTTATTTCTGATTGCGCTTATGCTTTGATGGCTGTTTTTCATAGAAGCATTTTTTAGTTTTTTCGCAGCATGCTGTTACTTTCATATTTTGCTACTTTTGACGAATGCATGTAACGCACTATTGAAATATTCCTCATAAAACTAAAAAGTAAATTTGCAAAATTGTTTGTAATATATATATAAATTGTTTTTATTTACCTCAGATTTTAAAGTTTTTCATCTTTTATTTATTGGCTTCGCTGTGCAGTTCTAGTGAACATTCGAGTAAATTTGCCTGATAATTTTATTTTACATAGTACTACTACATAGTAGTACTACTCAACATTTTAGCCAACTTTATTTATTTTTGACAATGTGGCATCTGGTGGTCGCCATATTGGATTTAAATTACTGTCATGTCTTTAGTGACACTCGTAAAATTAACACGAATCGATTGACGTAAGAATTATTAAAATCGGCCAACGCGTTCGATCTCTAGAGTGCTACAAAGGGACAAACATACTAGGCTGATAAACACATTACCCTCTTTTGCGTTTCGCAGTCTCTTAAAAACTACAAGATGTATGTAATAATCAATATACTATATTGATGAATTTTGGAATATGTTAGATGTTTTATATAGAAAACGCTATAGGCCGCGCGGTGGATTAAGATCACTCGGCAAAAGTTGAAGGGGCCTGCGCAGAAGTCAATTCTTAGGTCTATTTGGTAGATCAAGTCGTTCTTGCCCTCCCTCGTTTCGTTCACTCGTGTCGTGACTCTTGGGTACTGTTGCGTACAGATTGTTTAACTGAATTAGTAGTAAGTACGTTATGATGTCGTAGTTAGTGAAAAAAATGCCAAAATATAAAGTTTTAACACGGCAAGCCAGAAAAATCGTTTACGACGTGAATTGTTATGTTAAAAAGGAAACTAATTAAATCATTGGCATTCATTAACTAATTAAAGCAGGTAAAAAATACTACCAAGATTCTGACTATACATACTAGCAAAATAAGTCACAAGCAAAAACGAGTGTTATTATGTTAGGTGACTAAAGGTACAAAAACCGGCCAAGTGCGAGTCGGACTCACGCACGAGGGTTCCGTAGAAAGATTTTAACGCTTTTCCCCAGTGTTTTGAGAAGTCCAGTGTTAGCAGAGCCCTGCTCCTAAGCAAAATGTTCGCAGTGTGGGGTCAACTTATATTGGTCTGTGAAATCTACAGACACATATAATTTTAAGATCTTGAGACTTTTCCGAGTGGTTGTGCTATAAGAGCTACCTTCATCCCAAATTTCAAGTTTCTAGGATATCTGGAAGTACCCTTTAAGTTTTTTAAAATCGGCAATTTATATGGAAATGGATTTTTTAATGACTGTATCTTTTGATTGCGTTGACTTAGAAGGTTTTTTTGATATTGATTTGATATTAATTTCAGCATGCTACCTCCACGCGTTCCAGAGAAAAAGGGTCTAGACAGATAGACAGACAGACAGACGGACAACAAACTGATCCTATAAGGGTTCCGTTTTTTCCTTTTGAGGTACGGAACCCTAAAAATGCGAAATAAGAAAAATATATTTCAAAGAACTTAGCAATTTTGTGCGCTATTGTACAGATGCGCCAATTGCCCCCATCAATTTCGCCGAGAGATCTTAAACCGTCGCGCGACCTATACCTACATGTCAAAAACTGAAAGAAAAAAAAAAAACTTTTTCAGCAAACTTCAAAATATACAATATTTCGACAGTTCTATTAATAACACTTTAATGATACTAAGCAATTTATTTAATTATATGTGAATATTTTCGGAAACAATCGCTCCGAAAATAACACAAATTTTACAGAAAAAAACAAAAAAATTACAATGCTTATTGCTTATTACTTTCAACGAAAATTATTTGCAACATGGTCGGATATATTCAACAACAAAAGGACGTAAGTCGTTGAGGTAGTTTCCAACAAAAGGACGTAAGTGCCATGAAAGTAAGTACGTTCTTTCGCTGTAGGTACTTTAACTCACTTTTGTTTCATCTTTCATTTATTTTTAGTAACGGCTACGAACCCCGCACTGAGCATGTTCCGACAATGCTCTTAGCTGGTCTTATCATTTTGGTCCGGAACCTTAAAAAGAGAAAATCAATTGTTCTAAGAGGATATAAGGTGAGACAAATTAACAGACGAACAGACAGCCTAGGTACGAAAATCCTTTAAATTCAACCTTTGAGTTATATTACCAACACGACAGCAATTCCGCACTGGGCGTGCCTATGACTCACTAGAAAGTGCTAAATGCGGCATCACGGTTATAGCCTAGGTGCCAGGGCGTATGACTGATGTCCTTTGAAGTGGCTGACGGAAACATAAGCAGCGCCTCCTTAATGGCTGAGTGTGGATAATGATGATAGAGTTAATTGCTAGGCTGTAATAATAACGTTACTGTGCTTTAGCAAAGTATTTTTGGAGCACGTTGCCGCTTGCCGATTGTTATTTATATGAATACTAGCTGTTGCCCGCTACTTCGTCCATGTAGATTTCGGTTATCGCTATAACTATATACCGCAGGAACTATACAATTTTTCCATAGAAAAAGTAGTCTATGTTATTTCTTAATATTCAAACTATCTCCTTACCAAATTTCATCTAGATTGGTGCAGCGGCTTTCCCGCGAAGAGGTAACAAACAGACAGACAGAGAGACAGATAAACAGAGAGACAGGGTTACTTTCGCATTTATAATATTAGTTAGGATACTTGTCTACATGTATAGTGCGAAAAAATATTTAATAACTATGGATAAATTTAAGAAATAGCGAAAACAGCTCCTGAATGAATTTGAGCGAATTCGAAATCTACGCATTCGGTTCATATTTCGCATAATTAAACACGACCACGTCTCTCACTTCCGATTACAGCTTAAGTGGCTTCCAATCCGTTTTCACCAAATTTTTTTTATATTCTTATGCCCTTATTCATAAACGTCACTTAAGCCTCTGTTAGCTAAAATAGGTTTTGTCTTCTTCTTACTAGCGGAAATGTCAATGGGACAAACGAACTTTAACGGCATTTTAGTTAATAACAGGGCTATACTTTTCTACGGTATTGTCTTTATTTCTTCAACTCCTCACTACTTCAAAGAGCGATATAGTTACGTCATTTCTTTAAGATGCTCTTAGAACTTTCTCCTTACAGAACCTCGTACCGATTTCAAATTCTATGTCTGTTCTTACACTGCCCACCAGCATTTCAAATGTCAGTTTACATTGACTGGATGTATATTGCTGAGTTGAAGAATTTTTGTTTGAGTGCATTTCATGTTGGCAATGAGATGTAGATCGAATTGTCATTTTGTAACGTGGGAGAAATAGGGGCCCATACGATTCTGGAATACCGTACCTGCTAAGGCGCGGTAAATCATTGCCTATATTTTAAAACTATACTGAAGGAGCACTATCTGTCATACTGTGCATGAGCCCTATGGGTGTCTTCTCAAGGTATGTGTAAATATTATTATGTATTTTATAATTATTATAATTAATTGTTTTCATTTGCATAATTTATTTCTTTTGTAATGTACGAGTACACCACCTGCTTTGTTTTGTTGTTTTTCTTCATTTCATTATGATCAGAGCTCGGACAGGTCATAGCAAAAACAGACATGGAAATAGAACAATACTCAATAGACTCGATACTTATTATTATAATTATCTAAAGTGGATATTATCGTAATTTAACATTAAACCTTATTTAGTTGCATATCTGTCATGGTTTTGCCAAAGTGGCATTCTTGAAACAGTTTTGTGGTGACAATTTAAATTAGTAAGATTATTTACTTATTGTTATTTCTAAATATTTCAAATATGGTGAAAATAAAAACGATTAATAAGTGGATTGAGAACTATCGCGAACTCTATTAAAATGAAATTGAAAAATATAATTAAATAATACTGTACACAATGCGACTCTATTAATCTTGTTCTATTGCCGTGTTGCAATTATTTTGCTATGACCTGTTCGAGCTCTGTTATGAATGACTAGTAGAGATAGCTCTGTAGCGAAAAGTTATCGATTATTTTCTGTGGACCTTTTTTCTGTTTTGTTTTTGTATAAATCAAAATATTATTAGACTAGCAGCCCATCCCGGCTTCGCACGGGGTAGACAATTATAAAATGAAAAAGTTGTTGTAGTGACATAACTACAATAGTTGGACATATGCTACCGCGGAGTTTTTTGTAGACATTATGATGATCTTCAATATTGTTGTACATTATTTTGTTCTATCGCTAATAGTTTCGGCAGCGCATTCGACGAAAGACATTTTAATTTTCTCTCATTTTTCTACACCTTCGGTTACATTGTTCAAATTTTACCAAGGATCCCTAATTTTTTTTAAAATGAAATGTAGCCTATGTCAAATTGGAAGAATGTAGCATTCTATTGGTGAAAGAATTTTTTAAATCGGCCCAGTACTTTTTGAGCCTATTCATAACAAACATACAAACATACAAAAATAGGTACAAATCTTTCCTCTTTATAATATTAGTGTAGATCTGTCATTATCGTCGTACTTATAAAATGAGGAGGGTTTCTACGCTGTCAGGTGGACAAGGGAACGGACGACTGAATGCTTAGTAGTATTAAATTAGTTCAACTGAAGAAAATCATTGATGTATAATGTTTATTTCATCTCAATAGACCTTACCTAATCCTCGTATAATTAAATATTATGGTCATTTTATGTTTATTTATATTTTGTCTTCGTATCGTAGCTAGTAGCTAACATCTAAAATAGAGAAATCATCGGATATATTTATATATTACATTTGCATATCACAACATGTAAGTAGGCGGTATTCGAGAACTTTTAACAAAAGCTTAGAAAAACCCAGTTTATGATCTGGAAGTAGTTGCAGGTTTGATGATAAATTGTTAATAATACGCTTTGCTCGCGAAAGTCTTCAGCTGGAAATAAACGCTTCAAAATTTATCTCATATACTTTATATGCAAGTCAAATTTCAAACTGCTAAGCTAGCGTGACACGCCGTTTCGCTTTTGTCGGTTTTAGTTCTATCGTTGTTGCCTACTTGTTACATAAGACAAACGGACTTGTAATTGAGAAACGGCGCGTTTTCATTGTTACTCCACAGAATATAAGAAGTTTAGCTTCTTTCTCTCATAAACTTTAGCGCTGCGCTCTTGTCGGAGGACATAGTTGGACATAGTTAGTGCGGTTACCCTGTACCCTGGCTAATTTCTACTTCCCACTTTCGAGTTAGCTAGAGTAATATTATTAAACAGTGCCCTAAGCACGACTTGTCGAATCCTGCGTTACGTTACGGTTATCGTATCGAGATCGAGAAATCTCATACTAAATTTTAGTTCCAAATACGCTCACGGGCGGGCGCTGTTCCAAACGTCATACAAACTCGTTATAGTTTACTATTCGAGTTTACGTGACGCAGGATTCGACAAGTCGTGCTTAGGGCACTGATCATGCTAACTACATCCTTATCCGTTTAAAGTCTTTGTGACTAATTTCAAAGATGAATCATCGAGATATGTATCATCGGGATACCTATAATCCATTTAAGGGGGAATGGAAAGCTGATTTGATTAAGAACATTGATTTGTCAATTACGCTGAGTGCTGATTTCTATGTGATGTATTGAATTATTTCATGGTTCGGGAGATGCAGTGTTAAAATATTAAATTATAGTTATTGTGATACAATAAGATAAGTTCTGTACCTTGTGTTTTGTTGGGAACATTAAAAAATGCTGAGAACAAGTTCCCAGCTACAAAATACTTTGATGTAAATTATGTAAAGAGTTCCAGAGTATAAAACCTCTACATACAGTAGAAGCATTCTTTATTTGAACACCACGAATCAATAGGTACAGTGAGGTAGCGCACAAAAACACAAGCCCATAGTTTAGGACATAGACTCGGTGAGATGTGTTTAGAATGTATTACCTCTTTATTCCTAACAGTTCCGAAAACCTTGAACTTCAAATTCAAGAGACACATGAGCGGATGTAAATACAAAAGTTTTAACAAAATAATAATAATGCTTTTTAAAGCCTTTGCTTTTCTCTACTTAAAAAGGTCGAATTGACTTGCAATTCGGTATAAATTATAAATTGCATGACAATGCAAGTAACTAACATTGCAAGTTGCAAGTCGCTAAACAGTTAACGTTGCAAGTTGATAAAAAGGTTTTAAAACTACACTTCAAAGCCACAGCAGTTTATTCTGAAAAATGGCACGGACCTGCCATTTATATCAAAGCTTGCAACGGCTAATCTTACAAGTTAAGAGATTAATCTCGAAGACGGCGGACAGTCAAGAAAAGTGCAACATTAGTGCAGACTGCACATTAAGACCGCCATAACAATAATTCAAGGCGGCTCTTCCATTAATTATCGCGGGAAGTCGTTATCCCCGCGGATGACAACAGCGCGTTAAACTCTAAAATTGTACTAGCTAATTACATTTGCTGGCTAAAGTGCAGTGCAAGTGAGAAAGTTTGCTTTTGAGGGCGTTAACTGTTTAAATTTTGCCGTGTGTTTTTCCAAGATTTTCGAGTCATCAAAACATGACGATTCACGTGATGGTATGTTCTCATTAACGATAGTAACGTTGTCCTTTAGGGCTAAGATGGAATGAGTTATCTGACAGTTATTTCCCCGGTTGCATAATAATCCCCTACGCCAAAAACAACACGACAGCCTGAAGGCAAAATTAGCTAGTAGCAAGTGCTGGTAATTCAGCAAGATGGAAATAGAAAATGTAGAGTTTTTTACGTTGATATTGGTTACGTTGACGGTAATTAGTTTGCAAATAATAATATTCAAGAAAAGCGAAACTAAACAACCGCCGTACGTAAATCTTTTTATAATAGACAGATTTTTCCTTTCAAGCGGGCTTATAGCCTGGAAACTGAAATCCAATTAGTATTCGTTAGTATCTGCATGTATACGGCTAGAAACTTGGATAGCTTGTTATAGCGCATATACGAGTTGGAGGTAGTTCTAACAGTTGACACAGAAACGGTAATGCGATTAGGTTGCTAGTCTTCCTGTTTTCATTAGTAGCGCTACCCAGTCAAAAAGTTGAATAGCGAATTCTTAGTTTAAAAATCACTTTAAATATTATTAGGTAAGTGTTTTAAAAAAGAAAGAAACTAATCAAGTGAAAGGGAAAAGGACGAGTAATCGAAAGCTGTTCAACGTTTTTATCAAAAGCAAACGATTAAACTGTTCTTAGTTTTTCCAATGTTGTTTTTTGTGAATAAAAGAAAATTTACATATTTTTTTCCTATTACTTTCCATACTTTTTCGCTTAATTTACAGACGCAGATTTCCTCCCTTTTTTCACGCCAAAAGTACACGATAGAGTACCATAATGTTTTGAAGATGGCCCGTCAACAAATTACTTTAGACTTACGTTTAGCGAATCCCATTCCGGCTATTAATTTGTTTTCTCTATCAACTGGCGAAAAGACGAGTCCAAAAGAGACAGTTTAAGCCGGACTGGTCCAAAGCCGATTAAGTGAGCCGTGTCCTAAGCACGACTTGTCGAATCCTGCGTCACGTGAAATCGAATAGTAAACTATAACGAGTTTATATGACGTTTGGAACAGCGCCCGCCCGTGAGCGTATTTGGAATTAAAATTTAGTATGAGCTTTCTCGATCTCGATACGATAACCGTAACGTTACGCAGGATTCGACAAGTCTTGCTTAGGGCACAGTGCCCTAAGCACGACTTGTCGAATCCTGCGTCACGTGAAATCGAATAGTAAACTATAACGAGTTTGTATGACGTTTGGAACAGCGCCCGCCCGTGAGCGTATTTGGAATTAAAATTTAGTATGAGCTAAAAAACAATTACTTTGCTCACCCGCGACCACTAATGACAAATAGTTATATCTGTGCGGCAAATGTATGTTTCCATGCAACACCTCCACCTCCACTGCTACACGAATCAACACATGCCACACAGACCCAACTATCACCACCACCACTATACTAAACGCTGACGCGTTTCGGCACTCTCCACGAGGCCATTTACGAAGCACAACAACAACCGCTCAACATGCCACCACTTCCACTACTGACATATGTAAACCATGTACTGAACTTAGTTAATGACAAAACCAACGTACCCACTAATATTTTATAAATTCCAAACTACCCTTTTGTGTAAGTCCTAAACTACCCTTTTTTAAGAAATGAATTCCAAACTACCCTTTTTATTTTTATTTTTAATCTACGCCAGGTACCCCGTTATTTTTAACCGAGTACGGTAAAAAGAGAAGTCATGTTCTCATTATTACTATGACACATTATTAAAATTAGAACCAAGTCGTAACAAAGGCGAAGAAACCAAATTAACTTGTTCATTAATAATAGACACCATGTTGTTGTACCTAATTATTTCCAATTGTTCTAAAACCGATAGCCGCAAACCCTTATCACAATAATGTAAAATTTCGTACGTATCTGAGTCTAACAACGAATGATTCGTTTCTAATAAATGCTTGGCAAAGTTTGATTTCTCTGGATGATCATGCCTATATGACGAGACATGCTCTTTAAATCTAGTATCAAAGCTTCGACCGGTTTGTCCAATGTATACTTGACTACAGTCGCCACAAGTGAGTTTATATACGCCCGACCTGTTCCCTTTATCCACCTTTTCTTTGTTATTACAAAGTCTAGAACGTAAAGAATTAGTAGTCTTAAAGGCAACATTGATGTTATTTGATTTTAAAATATTATAAATCTTGTCAGACAACCGGCCAACATAAGTAATACTAGATCTAAATTTGTTAGTAGGCTGAGATGGCAACGCAGAGTAAAGCATGCTATTCACTATCCGTCCCAGCTTCTTTTGAACCAGACTATTAACCATTGCTGTACTATAACCATTTGTTGTTGCTATCTGATATATAGTATGTAACTCAGAATCATAATGCTCTTTCGACAGAGGTACAGTTAGTAGTCTATGTACATAACAATGGAAAGAAGCCAGTTTATGCTGCCATGCTGAATGGTTATAGTACAGCAATGGTTAATAGTCTGGTTCAAAAGAAGCAGGGACGGATAGTGAATAGCATGCTTTACTCTGCGTTGCCATCTCAGCCTACTAACAAATTTAGATCTAGTATTACTTATGTTGGCCGGTTGTCTGACAAGATTTATAATATTTTAAAATCAAATAACATCAATGTTGCCTTTAAGACTACTAATTCTTTACGTTATAGACTTTGTAATAACAAAGAAAAGGTGGATAAAGGGAACAGGTCGGGCGTATATAAACTCACTTGTGGCGACTGTAGTCAAGTATACATTGGACAAACCGGTCGAAGCTTTGGTACTAGATTTAAAGAGCATGTTTCGTCATATAGGCATGATCATCCAGAGAAATCAAACTTTGCCAAGCATTTATTAGAAACGAATCATTCGTTGTTAGACTCAGATACGTACGAAATTTTACATTATTGTGATAAGGGTTTGCGGCTATCGGTTTTAGAACAATTGGAAATAATTAGGTACAACAACATGGGGTCTATTATTAATGAACAAGTTAATTTGGTTTCTTCGCCTTTGTTACGACTTGGTTCTAATTTTAATAATGTGTCATAGTAATAATGAGAACATGACTTCTCTTTTTACCGTACTCGGTTAAAAATAACGGGGTACCTGGCGTAGATTAAAAATAAAAATAAAAAGGGTAGTTTGGAATTCATTTCTTAAAAAAGGGTAGTTTAGGACTTACATAAAAGGGTAGTTTGGAATTTATAAAATATTAGTGGGTACGTTGGTTTTGTCATTAACTAAGTTCAGTACATGGTTTACATATGTCAGTAGTGGAAGTGGTGGCATGTTGAGCGGTTGTTGTTGTGCTTCGTAAATGGCCTCGTGGAGAGTGCCGAAACGCGTCAGCGTTTAGTATAGTGGTGGTGGTGATAGTTGGGTCTGTGTGGCATGTGTTGATTCGTGTAGCAGTGGAGGTGGAGGTGTTGCATGGAAACATACATTTGCCGCACAGATATAACTATTTGTCATTAGTGGTCGCGGGTGAGCAAAGTAATTGTTTTTTAGTTCATAAATATGGACCTCCGCAAAGTAACGCCTGATTCAATAAATTATTTAGTATGAGCTTTCTCGATCTCGATACGATAACCGTAACGTAAAACGCAGGATTCGACAAGTCGTGCTTAGGGCACTGAATCTGACGCGCCCCGGCAATATAAAGTTATAAAGGAGTTCAGTAAACAGGTTCTAAGGTGAATTTCAAGTGAGATAGTGGAGAAGTTTAGATTTATTGAAACATTTACACGGTTTATACGGTTTTCTGTTACCGTTTCACTTTAAAACATACCCAACTAAAATGTTTTATTATAAAAATACTAACAAACATGTAATCGAATTTCATTTGAGTAAATTTTAGTAAGTACGGTAAGTTTTAGACATTCTAGATTGTTACACTTAGAACAGTTTTCCCGAAGATAATATCCGCATTACGGTACTAATTTTGATATGTCATGTCATGTGTTTTTGCCTGAATTCGAGAATCGGTTGTATATTGTAATAAGAGTATCTATCTACATATTATTTCTTTTACTGTTATTAAAACCGGACAAGTGCGAGTCGGACTCGCGGGTCGAGGGTTCCGTAGAATTTTCCCCCGTTTTTTAAGTTGTCCAGTATTAGCAGAGCCCTGCTCCTAAGCAAAATGTATGCAGTGTGGGTTCATCTTACACTGGGTGTGTGAAATCTACAGACAGACATAAAAATTTAAGATTTCGAGAATTTTAGGAGTGGTTGTACTAAAAGAGTTAAAGTCATACCAAATTTCAAGTTTCTAGGACAACTGGAAGTACCATTTAGGTTTTTAGGGTACGGCAATTTGTAGGAAACAACCTTTTTAATGACTGCATCTTTTGATTGCGTTGACTTGGAAGTCTGATTTTTTCACAGCTTTAAGAGACTGCAGGTTTGAGTATTTGATATTAATTTCAGCATGCTACCTCCACGCGTTCCAGAGAAAAAGGGTCTTGACAGACAGACAGACAGACAGACACACAGACAGACAGATGGACAACTAAGTGATCCTATAAGGGTTCCGTTTTTTCCTTTTAAGGTACGGAACCCTAAGAATGGCTTCAAAGGCGCCCTAAGATTTTCTTATGGTAAGAACATTTAATTGAAAAATGACTTACTTTACTTACTCTAATTTGGCTTAGGTATACTTTTTATTAAAAATATCCTCATTGTTTATTTTATTAGGTAAACAACCGGTTTATACGCAGATCAACAAGATATACCGTTAATTGGTTTTTGTTTAACGTTTCATAAAAAACCCTTAGTCCCGTCGTTATTGTAAAACGTACTTAAAATATAACGGCTAATAAGGCCGCGCGGTATACCTTCGGAAATGAAGGACAATTACAATTTTAAACGTTTAATATATTAGCAAAGTTACAATAAAGTAAGTTTCTGGTAAAAAAAACTAACGGTGCCTTTCTTAGTTGATTTTATCTCATTATTCAATCTGCTTTAATTACACAGGTATCTATCAAATTTCAAGTCGATCAAAAGATCGAAGTGCGTCTTATTATTTACTTGGAAGAGTTTGCAACGTATTACGCGTGAACAGTTCAAGTTAAATAAAACCTTAAAAACAAGATTCATCGTGTGTTGTCTTAAATAAAATAAATAAATCATCATCATCATCATCATCACATATTTTTTTTTTTTACGTCTTACTGCTGGGCACAGGCCTCCTCTCAGAATAAGAGGGCTTGGTCTATAGTTCCCACGCGGGCCCAGTGCGGATAGGGAACTTCACACACATCATTGAATTGCTTCGCTGGTGTGTGCAGGTTTCCTCACGAACAAAATAAAATAAACAAACTTATATAATTGTTTTATGAGGCAAACATGATTTAAGTAAATAAAATAAAAATAGTTAAAATGGTTAGGTACGCACGCAGAACATAGACATTGTACCTACATTTTTAAAGGAAGAACATAATGCTAAAATATTTTGCACTACAAGAACACATAAACTAATAATGCATGCATTACGGTATTATAATTCAACGGGAGGTAAGTACAGCTTTTTCCTCAAATGCAAACCTTACTCGACAGTATTTTCCAAGCGTTATGAGAATTTATGATCGCATAGTTCGTACTCGGGTAGCACCGGAATATAATATTATTCTGAAATTAGGAGAGTTGTGGTATAAATGTCTCTAACAGCTTTGTATGGTGGATGTAAGTGATGTAGATGAACATAATTTTGTGCACACAGGAAATTATTCATTAATCTATGCTATGTTTGTATGATATTTTTAATAATTATAATTCTTGTTTATAAAAAAAAAATCTTATTTAGTTAGGTTATATATTACAAAATTACTGAGATGCTTTAATAGTTATTTGTTATACAAGGGTACAAAGTTGTATTTTAACCGCGAGTGTGGAATTGAAACACAAGCAAGCGAAAGGATTCTATAGTTGAACCACGAGAGAAGTTCTAAAATAGAATCCTGAGCGTAGCGAGTGTTTCAACACACGAGAAGTAAAATACATTTGCAGCCGTGTGTAACACAAAACTTTTCACCTCACTGTAGCGAGGAAAGCGCAACATGCAAAAAAACAGCTCATAAAAATAAATCTTCTTCACTGGAATCACCATTTTTTTATGATATTATAACAGAAAACTCTGGAAGTTCTGTATTTTTACTTGAGTCGGAGTCGGTGAGAAAATTTTTGCTGACGATGTTGACATTTATGACGACGCGTTTTGAAATTGCATCGAGTCAACTTGTGCGTTCAGAATTCTATTCAACATCATTATAAAAGAAACAAATGTTTCTGATAGAATTTTAAGGACCATTAAATAAAGCTAAATTTGGTATTTTTTATAAAATTCTCAAACCATTTATCATTAATTTAATAATAATTATTATCGAACGAACCATTATTATGAGCGTTTTACGTTTTGTTATCTGTCAATAGCTACTTAAACACGCTCCACTCCAAGGTCAAATTACTTTCCCCACTAGTGGATGAAATGCTATTTTATCCGCTTGTATCAAAGGATAAAAGACGGCTTTCCGAGGTAGTGAGGGGAAAAATACTTTCTTAAAACTCGGGTTATACAACATGTTAAATAAATTTCTTTCTCTACAGCAACATTGAGAAACAATATGCTATGTTTATTGACGTTCGTTTGATTAAAACTCCATTACGACTTTTGTTTAAATTTCCAAACAAATATTTTCATCGAATTCCTCATACGCAGTGTACCTACTTGGAAGTAAAGTAAACCCCAAAACTAAAGTAAATCGCAATATGCGCATACTTAATGATGCTTGTACTGATTTTAATCGCAAAAATTGTTTTGTTGTTTCTATTTTCAATTTGTTCAAAGAAATCTTTTGTTATTCATAAAACTGCTCGAATTTCATTTTCATTAACAAATTTCCTCCTCTTTTCTTTTTATTCGAAGTAGTCTGTTTTGCTGGCCAATGTTTGTTTTGTTTAGTCCTTCTGTATGTATGTATGAAACCAAAGACAATAATGGCTACGATATAATTGAATATATGGAACTTGGTTACTTTATGTATAACTAGCTTATGCCCCGCTGCTTTGCCCCCGTGAACTATTTCAAAATAGGCTAGTTCCCTATCCCGTGGGAGTATCCTCTAGGATACTCAAGGCATATGTTTGCCAAATTTCAAGTCTCTAGGTCCAGTGGGTTAGGCTGTGCGTTGTCTGTCAGTCAGTCAGTCACGGTACTGTTTTATAGGTATCATTATCATTGGTCTTATAGTCTATTGCAGACTGTTTAAGCAGTGTCAAGTAGAGGTAATGCATCGCTTCTGATGGCTGTGCAAGCCAATACGGGAGCGGCAAATTCGACCGCAAGCCTGACAGGTAAAGGAAGGATGGGAGGCGCGCGGAGAACCAGAGCTGCGTTGGTGTCTTTTGGCTCGCTTATACGACAATGTCCTAAACCACTCCTCGTCATGGATTTTTCGACCAGCCAACACCGATCTGCGCCATTGGGTTCTATCATCAGCGAGGCTTTCCCAGTCATGGACAGAGATTTTAAATGCGTGCATGTCCCGCTTGGCGCAGTCCTTAAAACGCAGCAACGGTCGCCCAATGCGTCTCTTGGCATTTACTACAACACCAAGCAGGACCTGCCGAGGCAAGCGTGACGAGTGCATACGATGCACGTGCCCCAACCACCGCAAGCGTCTCTGCTTTAGCAGCGCAAAGAGGATAGGCAGCCGTGCGATTTCGAGCACTCTCTCGTTTGTGACTCTATCCTTCCAACTGATGCCCAAGATGTTACGGATGCAGCGCATGTGAAAGGAGTTAAGGCGACGCTCTTGTTTTGCATACGATGTCCATGTTTCTGCTCCATACAAGAGTATACTCAGGATGCAAGTCTGGTATACTATCATTTTGGTCTTATTGGTTAAATACTTGTTGTGTCAAACTCTCGTACTGAGCCTCCCGAACATTGTCGCCGCTTTGCCGATACGGACATCGATCTCCGCATCAAATGAGAGATTGTTCGACACGGTCGACCCTAGGTAGCAAAACTTGCTGACCAACTCCAGTGGCATGCCATCCAATTCAATAATTGGGGGCTTTGCACAGCCTTGCGCTAGTACAACTGTTTTTCGAACATTGATGGGCATTGAAAACAGAGCACACGCACGAGAAAACTTATCCATAACGGCTTGGAGCTCACCCCGAGATGTGGCAATAAAGGCTGCGTCATCAGCGACTAGCAAGCTGTCAACGAACAAGTCATCTTGCTTTTGTTTTGACTTCAGAAGCGAAATGTTGTACAGTCTACCATCTGTCCTTGTCTTTATAGGTATAGATAGATTATAATAGTAGGTCAGTTCGGAACGTCACCAACAAACAAAAAAGCCCTGGTAGCCTAATGGTTTGACCTATGGCCTCTCAAGCAGATCGTCGTGGATTCGCGCCCCAGCTCGCTCTCTGAGATTTTCGGAATTTATGTGCGATATTATATTTCTAATTTATCACGAGACTTTCGGTAAAAGAAAACATCTTGAAAAAACCTGCACACTCCTGCGAAGCAATTCAATAGTGTGTGTGAAGGTCCCAATCCGCACTGGGCCCGCGTGGGACGAAAAAAAGGCTGGCGATGATGATGGTTAGGAACGTTGATAATGTGTATCGCGATAAAATTACAAACATAACAAAGCCTTCTTTCACCCTAATCAGGTACAACAAGCATCAGTGGAAGCGTCAAAGTGCTATCCTTTGCATTTGCTGTGTCGATAATCTGAACACTATCTTGTTTCTATGACAGATACACAGGTTCTGTGTTTCCACTAAACAAGGAGCTCAGACGCTGTATGGCCAACGACAGAACTGTCATAGGGCTGCATTGTTAGTCCAATGGATTAGAAATCACAACCGCACAGGAGTATGCATTGTTCAATTTATGGAGCTTGAAAATTGTCTTCCAGAGTAGGTAATGCCATTCCAATACCGCTGTTGAAAAAAGGACAGGATACTTTGTGTGTTTGTTTCACGATATCCATACCAAGTATAATATTATACAAAAGCGGGAGTAACTCTGCCTCTCCTCACGGCCAAAACCGCTGTATCGATTTGGCAAGAAGATTGAGTACCTAATAATTACAGGCTTATTTATCCCAGAAAAATAAATAGTTCCCGCGGGATAACGATAACCGAACTCTACGCAGAAAAAGTTGCGGACAAAATCAGAGCTAGTATAATTTACGTTTCTTTCTTCCTCAAATAATATATGTTAAAGATGAGTAATTAAATCCTTTAATTATGTTTACAGCTAAGTGTATACCTACGAAGGCTGCTTTAAAATGTTACATCATAACATTGAAACTTAAAGAAATTTCGTACACCCGGGGCGTGGCCTTTGTTCTTAAAACTTGATTAACAAAAAGAGGGGATGTTAATACAACGCGTACTACAGTTTCCGAATGCCTTCCAAAAGGAGGCTACTCTGAGCCCCGGGATCACACGACTGCTTATTGCAGACGTGCCTTTTGATCAGAGCAAGTTAAGTAATAAGTATAGTCGAAGAAATAATTTACTGACGAAATTAAATCACGATTACTGTTACCTACTGCCTGTCTGTTGACAAAGTAACATTGGGTCACTAATGTGTTTCGGTTTAAAATATCACGTTTTATGATCTCTCTACTTTCTTTCCAAATGGTATCTGGTTCGTTGATAGCCATGACAGTTTAGTTTTGACCTTATCCGTCCCATATTAAGGCCCCTGTATATTCCATTAGCTAGTTAGCTTTCCCCGGGCTCGCGAGCCAAGTGCCGGACGATAATCCACTTACTGATCCCAAGTTAGAGCGAGACAGCTGCAGTTTTACGCCGCCAACTGCTAATTGTTTTAAATTTGTGTTTCATGCAAGTGGATTGCTAAAAAAGACGCATTGTAATAATTTCGGGAGTATTTTCTGAAGATTCGTTAGTTTTATCAACTGCTTTGATTAGCTATCTTTCATCTACCTAGGGCGAAGTTTAGGGTAACTATGCATATTTAATAAAAATGGCGTTGCTCATTTTTGTATTCCTTATTTTTTTCAGACCGAGCGAGCGCCAAGCGCGAGCGAAGCGTGTCAGTTTCAGCTTCGGCAAAAATTCTTTCGTATGTCCAATTGTTCTTCTCTACAGGTCCCATTTCTGAACCATTTCTCGTAAAATTTTATGAGCAGGTTCCGTAATTATGTGTTTTCTTACCCGACTGCGAAAGGCAAAGGAGGGTAATGTGTTTATGAGCCTAAGTTTTGAGGAGGAGAGTGATTGAGGAGGTCTACTGCTGAAAGAGCAGCTAGTTTAGGGATTTGTAGTTAACAAACCACCCTCATACTTTCGCCATGTCCAATAATGTCCAACCGTCTGTCTATCCGCGGCTTAGTTTGGATACTCTTGGTACCAACTAGAAAGTGGTAATAAATGACGCCAACAAAGTTCTTAGATTCAGTGGTCTATTTGCAAAATACTTTGCTTTAAAGTGCTCATTATTATGGGATCAAGTAGTCATGTTTTGATATTTGATCAGGGCAGTCATGCTTATTATTAACTTAAAAGAAAAAAAACATCACAACTAAGTACGCTTTACAAGCTTAATGGGTAGGTAAGTAATTTGCCCAGCTTATAAAAAACCGGCCAAGTGCGAGTCATGCTCGCGCATGAGGGTTCCGTAGAAATTTTTTAACGCTTTTCCCCAGTGTTTTAAGAAGCCCGGTGGTAGCAGAGCCCTGCTCCTAAGCAAAATGTACGCAGTGTGGGGTCAACTTATATTGGTCTGCGAAATCTACAGACAGGCATAAAAATTTAAGATTTTGAGAATTTTCTGAGTGGTTGTAATATAAGAGCTACCTTCATACCAAACTTCAAGAGGACTTCTTGGAGAACTGGAAGTATGCTTTAGGTTTTCGGCTTTATAGAAATAGCCTTTTTAATGACTGTATCTTTTGATTGCGTTGACTTAGAAGGTTAATTTTTTCACAGCTTCAAGGAACCGCAGGCTTGAGTATTTGGTATCAAATTCAGAATGCTACCTCTACGCGTTCCAGAGAAAAAGGGTATTGACAGACAGACAGACAGACGGACAACAAAGTGATCCTATAAGGGTTCCTATTTTTGATGTACGGAACCCTAAAAATACTATCTACTTATTGGCACACTAAAACACAATTTTTAAATTGCAACGCCTTTTACATCTCGGCTCCGGAGCCTCTTGGCCGCATTTTTTTTTAATTCATTTGTCTTATTTATTCAAAGCTCTGTGGATTTGTGCTGCTAGCTCTCCTTCATACCAGCACGTGTATGCGTAATTTTTCACTGAAGTCAACGTTCACACTAATAAATGGCTACGAGGGAACTTATTCCGCAGCTTTTCAATTACCTACGTGCTCTTTATGTTTAAGAGCTTTTAAACTTTCAAAATGTGCTCGCAAGCTAAAGTTTTGCTGCAGTATCGATATAAGGATGAGTAATATTCTGAGGAAATTTATAACTCAATTTGAATTTACGTATTTAATATGCTAGCAGTTGATCGACGATTTGTTCTGTGGTACCCTATTTGTCAAGGGATTGTAGGTATCACCCCTTTTTATGATATCAACCAAATACGATTCATATCGCTTCTTTATCATTATAATCTTACTGTAGGAGTAATGCCAAAATCGTAATAACAATAAATAACATAGCAATCAATGATAAAAATATTTTTTTAACTCTTTTCTGGCTTTTCTTGTTTTACTTTTTACGATGTTAACAAAAATCTCAAAGCCAGGAAAAGGGTTGGTGCCTAAAGAAATACCATTAAAGTTAAAAAAATTGAAATATCAGGCAGCCAAAGTACTAAAACTGAATCTGAGCTTTATCTTGTCAGCATGAACCTATTATGTATATTCTAAAGACTGCACCGACACACTCCTTACTCAGGAGAAATCACACAAAGAGACACTTTAAATAGTGCAAACAAGAAAACCGGATCTGAATTTCAAATGCAGTACGATCCGAGCAACTTTGATGTGGGACGATTAACAAAGTGGGTTCCGGGTACCCTGTTGATTAGATCATGTTTGGCGTGCCCCAGCGTTACAAATAAGACTGTGACTCTACGTCAAGTTGTGGCAGGAGGATGCTGTCTGCTAAAAGCCCTGGCTTGAAGCACATCTTATAGACAAGTATTCTTTTTTAGGGCTCGAACCCAAAGTGTACCCAGCAGTGACAGCTAATTCACTGAAGTAAACATCAGTAACTAGGGTCCCATTACTAAGTTACCGTTGTCTAACCGTTGTTAAGAGGGCTGTATCTGTATAGGCGGCTATTAATAAATATTAAAAAAAATATTAAAAATCAAAGGAGTTCGCTACACATTCGACAATAAAAAAGTATTGAAAAATACTTTACAGTGGTATGAAACACTTCACGTGAAAGCGATTCCACATGACTCTGCGCGTCAGGAACCCAATTTTATTCATATCTTTCGAGATAGCCTTTACCTGTTATATAAATGAACGATAGAATTTCAGATGCGTCATGCAACGTACCTAAACGCTTGCGGTATGCTGCTGGGCACGGACCAGACAACAACATGCATTCAACCAACTTTATCTTAATACTTGAAGCGAAAATGCGACACCTCTGTGTGCTAGATTCGGCATAGTTAAAGTTTATATGGAGAAGAATAGCAGAAAGCTAAAATTTACACTTAATCAATAAACTAATAATGTAATAAATTACGGTCGCATTTTGATCCCGAGAATAAATAAGTACCTATTTACTTAAAAATAATTTTAAAAGGACAAATTTAATGTCGATACAGATAAAACCACCATTGCGACATTTTCTCCATCCAACATCTCGAAAGAAAACCACATAAATACATACTGAATAACAAGGGACACAACTTAAAAATATGTCTTGCTGGAAATAGGCGGTCGCAAAACTCGTGGAATTTGAATTTCAAATTTGCGGTTATCCCGTTTGTTTTGCGGCGTGCGAGCGACGCGCCGTGCCGCGTGCTCTGCGCCCGATATGTTTGCGACATTAAAAATATCCGATGTTCTGATAATAATGCCAGCATTTGCATTCGACGGTGAAGGAATTTCCTTTTGTCGGGGAAGATAGTTTGGGGTGGCGAGACTGTTTGTGATACCGAAAAGTTACTTTAGCATACTTATAATGGAAACATACATACTGTTGCATTATTATACGTAATTATTTTTCATGTGTAGCCGCGGGTGAGCAAATTAATTGTTTTTAGTTCAAATTATCTTTACACTTTCGATTTAAAGTTCTTGTAACGGCGTTGTTTTTAGAGTTTTCTAAAGATAAATACGAATTTAATACAAAAACTGAATACAACAATCATACGAATACTAGCTAGCCAGCTTGCCTCCTCAGCTATAAAAATCAGAAAAGAATTTTGGGATGCTTTTTCATTGGCACATCTTTAATATTCATGAACATGGTCACCATGATTCCATTACTCACTTCAATTAAAAGTTACGATTAACAAATTAACTTTTACATGTTTTTAATTACGGAAAATGGGGTAAATTTGAATTTAACATTAAATATTAATAAGCTTTATATTCCCATGGCTGGATGCGTTTGCTGCGTTAAAATATGGACTACTAATGAAAAAAGTTCTTAATGACAGCTTTTTCACCGATGAGGCTTTTAAAAACCCAGACTAGCACTAATAGTTGAACAATTAATTCGCTGCAACAGAATTACACTTTTGATGTTGTCAATTTTTGGTGAAAATAAAATAGTCATGTGACTTTATTGAACGAATGAAAGAATGAAACAACGTAGTTAATTAAGTTCATTTAAATAATTTGTATTTCTTTGTTTTAATTGTGGTTTTAGTAATTAACCGTTAAAAAAATTACCTACACAAACAAAACAAAGATAAAAAAAAGGTAACGATGCGTCCTACACCGTACTTTCGTATTAGGCTGTATTATTTTTTACTCCCGATTCAAAAGAGGGGTGTTCTAAGTTTGACGTGTGTATTTGTTTCTCTGTGTATCTGTGAGTATGTTTATAGCGTACCTTCTGAAGCGATTAGCCTATTTAGACGCGGATTTCTTGTAATAAAATGCATGGTTTTCTCGAGGGGGTTCTTAGGTTTCATCAAAATCAGTTACGTCGTTTTAGAGATTATTGGACTTTGAAATGAAGAAGTCGGAGGTTTATCAACTTTTTTTAATTGAAGTTATTTCAAAGTTATTTTGTTTTTCTCAACCATGCAGGAACAATGTTTTCAACTACCTATGATTCTGTTCATTACAATTGATCGAAAGAACAACAATGTCCATACAGAATTAAAAATAATAATAACACACGACACAATCAACTGGGAAAATGAGACAACTTTGAAGTTCCTGACGAAAGTTCAAAGTGGTTCTCTTCCTTGATGTTCTTAAGATAAAATTTCATATGTAAAATAAAATTAGAGGGCGGGAGACGAGCTTGGAGCGTATATTCGAGTGTAGGTACGCTAAGCAAGCGTAGCGTGTCATGTGTAATAAGCATGCAAAAAGGAGATGGCTGTTTGAAGAACGTTTTACTGCAGGAACTCACCGGGAATTCATTTTAAGAATAGAACTGACAGTACAATATAACCATATTATAAATACTTCTTTGTGGACGAGATTACAGAGAAAACAAATGCTGGGAGTACAAAAAACGTGCCAAGACCGTGTCGGACACGCGCAGGATAGTGTTCCTTAGCTGCTACATACCTAAGTAATTTTTATTTTTGGTCATAAGATCAAAATTAGCAGTTTCAAGCTAAGATTTATCCTACGATACATCACACCATGGGATAGATAAGAAAAAAAACCCCGTTGCAATATAGCCTGAGACTTTTTTCAAGATTAATTTTACTGCTATTTCGACGCGATTAATATCATGTAAAATATGCATGCCAAATTACAGATTTTCAGTAGGTACCAAGAGTCTCTGTGTTATGCCGTGAATAGACAGACAAACATGGTGAAACTATAATGGTTCCTTGTTTGGCTTGTACGGAACCCTAATTAAACACATTGAATTTATTTTTCAATTAAAAAATTGCCGGGCGGTTGTTCAATCAAAAGAAGGAATTGATCAGAAATGTAGTCAGAACATTGGTCATTATTACGTTATTTAACTACTAATAATTGCTTGCCCTTAGGCAACGTGGTCCGATCGGCTTGTCCAATCGATCGGACGACGAATTTTTACATTGGACGACGTGGCTGAAGGGAATTGGTTGTGGGTTCGATTCCGTGCTCGCACATCTGCATTTTTCTAACTTTACCATTTACTATGCAATATTACAATTGTAATTTATTGTGAGCTTTTCGGTGAAGGAAAACGTCCTGAGAAAACCTGCTAACAGTTGCAAGCAGCAGTTTCAATTGTGCGTGTGAGTGTGAAGTTTATAATCGGCGCTGGGTCGCGTGGAAACTACAGCCCAAGGCTTTTCATTCCGAGAAACTGTGTCCAGCAATGTGACTTAAATAGGCTGGAGTATCATTATAAATAAACTATATAATATAAAGAAAAGTCCTGCTGACTGACTGATCAAACTCTTGAGCATAAAAAGTTCAAAACGTAAACTAAGGACCGTCAAACCATCCACCATATAGTAGAGGTGTGCCCCAACAGGCGCTTTGCGGGAGGTATGAGCGACCTGTTCGCGTTTACGGCGGATGCAAGGGATTGGCTAATTAATTTGGATGTTAGGTTGTAATTTTTTGTTCTCTTTATGCGGGAAATGAAGCCATACAAAATAATAAGGATGCTTTTTCATTGGCACATCTTTAATATTCATGAACATGGTCACCATGATTCCATTACTCACTTCAATTAAAAGTTACGATTAACAAATTAACTTTTACATGTTTTTAATTACGGAAAATGGGGTAAATTTGAATTTAACATTAAATATTAATAAGCTTTATATTCCCATGGCTGGATGCGTTTGCTGCGTTAAAATATGGACTACTAATGAAAAAAGTTCTTAATGACAGCTTTTTCACCGATGAGGCTTTTAAAAACCCAGACTAGCACTAATAGTTGAACAATTAATTCGCTGCAACAGAATTACACTTTTGATGTTGTCAATTTTTGGTGAAAATAAAATAGTCATGTGACTTTATTGAACGAATGAAAGAATGAAACAACGTAGTTAATTAAGTTCATTTAAATAATTTGTATTTCTTTGTTTTAATTGTGGTTTTAGTAATTAACCGTTAAAAAAATTACCTACACAAACAAAACAAAGATAAAAAAAAGGTAACGATGCGTCCTACACCGTACTTTCGTATTAGGCTGTATTATTTTTTACTCCCGATTCAAAAGAGGGGTGTTCTAAGTTTGACGTGTGTATTTGTTTCTCTGTGTATCTGTGAGTATGTTTATAGCGTACCTTCTGAAGCGATTAGCCTATTTAGACGCGGATTTCTTGTAATAAAATGCATGGTTTTCTCGAGGGGGTTCTTAGGTTTCATCAAAATCAGTTACGTCGTTTTAGAGATTATTGGACTTTGAAATGAAGAAGTCGGAGGTTTATCAACTTTTTTTAATTGAAGTTATTTCAAAGTTATTTTGTTTTTCTCAACCATGCAGGAACAATGTTTTCAACTACCTATGATTCTGTTCATTACAATTGATCGAAAGAACAACAATGTCCATACAGAATTAAAAATAATAATAACACACGACACAATCAACTGGGAAAATGAGACAACTTTGAAGTTCCTGACGAAAGTTCAAAGTGGTTCTCTTCCTTGATGTTCTTAAGATAAAATTTCATATGTAAAATAAAATTAGAGGGCGGGAGACGAGCTTGGAGCGTATATTCGAGTGTAGGTACGCTAAGCAAGCGTAGCGTGTCATGTGTAATAAGCATGCAAAAAGGAGATGGCTGTTTGAAGAACGTTTTACTGCAGGAACTCACCGGGAATTCATTTTAAGAATAGAACTGACAGTACAATATAACCATATTATAAATACTTCTTTGTGGACGAGATTACAGAGAAAACAAATGCTGGGAGTACAAAAAACGTGCCAAGACCGTGTCGGACACGCGCAGGATAGTGTTCCTTAGCTGCTACATACCTAAGTAATTTTTATTTTTGGTCATAAGATCAAAATTAGCAGTTTCAAGCTAAGATTTATCCTACGATACATCACACCATGGGATAGATAAGAAAAAAAACCCCGTTGCAATATAGCCTGAGACTTTTTTCAAGATTAATTTTACTGCTATTTCGACGCGATTAATATCATGTAAAATATGCATGCCAAATTACAGATTTTCAGTAGGTACCAAGAGTCTCTGTGTTATGCCGTGAATAGACAGACAAACATGGTGAAACTATAATGGTTCCTTGTTTGGCTTGTACGGAACCCTAATTAAACACATTGAATTTATTTTTCAATTAAAAAATTGCCGGGCGGTTGTTCAATCAAAAGAAGGAATTGATCAGAAATGTAGTCAGAACATTGGTCATTATTACGTTATTTAACTACTAATAATTGCTTGCCCTTAGGCAACGTGGTCCGATCGGCTTGTCCAATCGATCGGACGACGAATTTTTACATTGGACGACGTGGCTGAAGGGAATTGGTTGTGGGTTCGATTCCGTGCTCGCACATCTGCATTTTTCTAACTTTACCATTTACTATGCAATATTACAATTGTAATTTATTGTGAGCTTTTCGGTGAAGGAAAACGTCCTGAGAAAACCTGCTAACAGTTGCAAGCAGCAGTTTCAATTGTGCGTGTGAGTGTGAAGTTTATAATCGGCGCTGGGTCGCGTGGAAACTACAGCCCAAGGCTTTTCATTCCGAGAAACTGTGTCCAGCAATGTGACTTAAATAGGCTGGAGTATCATTATAAATAAACTATATAATATAAAGAAAAGTCCTGCTGACTGACTGATCAAACTCTTGAGCATAAAAAGTTCAAAACGTAAACTAAGGACCGTCAAACCATCCACCATATAGTAGAGGTGTGCCCCAACAGGCGCTTTGCGGGAGGTATGAGCGACCTGTTCGCGTTTACGGCGGATGCAAGGGATTGGCTAATTAATTTGGATGTTAGGTTGTAATTTTTTGTTCTCTTTATGCGGGAAATGAAGCCATACAAAATAATAAGGATAAGTCGGGATTTCTTGAAATTCCACCCCTAAGGGGGTGAAAAGAGGGATGGAAGTTTGTACGAGAAAACTAGAACATTAGGAAACGGGATAGGGAGTTCTGTCACGGGAGCGAAGCCGCGGGGGAAAGCTAATAATAATACACAATAGAGGTGTTAGTCCGTATATGTTAGTAGCTAGTCAGTTAGCTGGCGCAATAACCATTTCGCACAGCTTTGGGTTTTCCAATCAGAAATCCAAATAACGTTATCGGCTTACATCCTCTCTGAGATATTATCTCATTCGCATTTTCCTTGATCTGAGACATAGAATACGTTTCTGCAATGTGGATGAGAAGAAATGAATTTGATGTACAAAAATAACTAAACTTAGTGAGTGATGATTGTTTTAATATAAATGTAGGTATTATAGGTAGGATAAAGATAAGTTCGCCTTTGTACTCAAATTGGATTGTTTGTAAATTGTGATTTTATTTTCGTACAGCGTTTACTTACTTAGTTACTATTGCAAGTTCTGTAAAGGAAAAGCATAAGAAGGTACAGTAAGGTACGCGTCAAACTTAAATGTGCCTCTGAGGTTGTTCAGAGTTCAGACCGTGGGAGGCGGTGTCGCCGTCCCGTTTCCACATTCCCGTAAGTCTCTGTGCGTTTCGTTTCCCCTACAAGTGATTAACATCACTCCAGTGGCATTTAAGTTTGATGTGTACCTACTGTACATTATATTCAAAAATTTTCCATCATAACATTTTAAGATTTCAATTACAGATTCACAATGAAATCCTTTTTGCATCCTTTTGTGATATTTTCAAACGGCGAGTTTCAAAAAATGGTAAGGCTTTATTATTTCCGGAGCATAATTTAAAAGGACTTTCATGCGGTACTTTTTCCTGAGCTGATGTGTATTGTTAAACACAATTTTCATGAATGAGCAACTCCGTAACAAAATGCTCTCTATTTGCATGGCCCTTGCATTTTTTCAAGTATCCCGTAAACATGATTACTTTATGACTTTCATTGTACCTACTCTTTATGCCGAGGTTTTTGGCTTTGATTTTTTCTTCATTCGACTTTTCTTTGTGTGTACACATACACAAATAAACCACGATAGTTGCCAGTGGTGTAACAGAAATACCAAACCTCCAAATGTGTTGTGCTTTTAAAATAAAAATGAAATTAATTTCTTTGTAGTACTATTTATATTTATAGTGTATGCTTAAATCATATAAAAAACCGGTCAAGTGCGAGTCAGACTCACCAAGGTTTCAGTACAACAAAACTATTTTTAGGGTTCCGTGGCCACAGGGGCAAAAACGGAACTCATAAAGTTTCATCACGTCTGTCTGTCTTATCGGTTTATTTTGTTTTATGTCGTGTCTGTTAAGAAGTACGTATTATATGAAATTGATAGGACATAAATTTAAATTACGTAGAATGGTGCGCCTTGACATTATAACCAAGAAGAATTCCACGAGCTCGTTTTATCATCATACCTATATAAAGGTGAATCATAAAAACTTTTATATCTCTCTGATATGGAGGACCTTTTTCCTCAATTGAAGGGGGACATCAAAACAGATCATTAGGGTCATTAAGGTCCTCCAGGGCAATCACAATGGAAGCGGAACGGCCACTTCAGAGGGAACTAGTAAATGATTGATCGTATACAATTACACGAATTCGGTTTCGTTCGTGAAGGATAAGTTACATTTCGTTGGTTTGTTTGTAGGTACTTATAGAGTAGCCATCATTTCGTACACTAGGCATATACAATATTATTAATAAATAATGGCTTAAATGTATACATTTAAGATTAACTATTTTTATCAGCGGAAAATTGCGTTCCAATTAGAATACAAAATCTGTTAATCTCTTATCATGTCCCGAAATAACTTAGTCAAGTACTTCAATGTTTCAGTTGGCCGTAACAGTTTTACTTTTACTTTTTTTACAATAAATATAAGACCGTTTCCTCCGTATTCAATCAGTTACCTGCAAAACCTTGTTGAGTGGGGCCGGCTTCATCTCTAAACGTCATTTGTAAACGTTGCAATTCAATCCACTTAGGAGTCCGTTGTTCGTTCATAAAAACCCGGTCCATTGTGAACATAGCCACAGGGCTGTAAGAGAAGACAATACACGCTTTATTTAAAAGAGAGGATTTAAAGATTGGGATAGAAGAAGACTTCCACTTAAAGGTATTCGCGAATAATCCGTTAGTGAATAAATTATTCGCCATTTAGCGAATAAGAATAACCATTTCATATTAACAGTTTTAAATGATTCGCGGTTAATTGCATTAGACATAACGAAAACGGGATATTGACCGTGATCATGATGCATGCAACTGCATCGAAATATCGGGAGCTCATCAAACCTATAAAGTAATCGCGGTCAATATCCCGTTTTCGTTATGTCTAATCCATTTCATATTATTTTTGTCACTCTCGAATAATTGTTATTCCTATTCTGTTTTAGTTTTTACCTGACTGCCGAAGGAGGGTTATGTTTTTCGAGTTTATGTATGTATGTACAGTCAGCAGTTGCTAAGCAACCGAAGCGCTCACAATGATCTGCACAGCACAACCTCTTATGTCTATAACAATAGAGCCGTGCTTAGATCATTGTCAGCGCTTCGGTTGCCTAGCAACTATTACTGCTGACTGTACATATGTATGTACCTATGTATGTCTAATTTATTGCCATGCTCTACAGCCTCAACCGTTTGACGGATTTCAACATATGATTGTCATTAGATTCGTCTGTCTTAGTTGTGGGAGTAACATGGGGTATATATTGTTTCCCGTAACTGCAGTAGGGTTTTCTGTTTTTAATTTTAAGTTAGGTTATTCTAAAAAAAACCATCTCTGATCTACGGGCACAGAGCGTATATCTATTAAACTAGCTTTCTATATACTGACTTTATCGCAGAAGTTGGCTTATGCGTTAAACAACGGTTTGTGAACCACAAACGTTAAGAAAGCCAACTTTGATGTAGCATACGTTTTATGTCCACGTCAAGAATGTCCAGCCCATGTGGCACCAAGATTGATGTTAATTTATGCGTGTACTGCTTTATTAATTATCTCGCATTAGTAATAATAATGTCACTTCACACGAATAACTTTCTATTTCTTTTTAATAATAAATTGCTCTGAATTTATGTACAACTGAAAGCATCACGCTGACGGCTCAATTTACTTTTTAATAGAGGCACAGCCATGGCAAAGACCTTGAGCCATAATCAGCCAACGATAGTCAAAAAGGTAGAATGTTATTCGAAATATTGAGCTGACGAATGTCACTCTAATTTAAACTATAGAATTACAGGCTAACGCCTTAAACTTCTTTTCATTTTATTAGATGGTAAGCATAGCAGTGAACCTATTCTCCATTTTTTGAGTGTATAATCGTTGAATTCTTTCAGGTTACATTAATCGTACGATTTATACTTGATTTTATTGAGAACTAGCTGTTGCCCGCGACTTCGTCCGTGTAGATTTCGGTTATCGCTATCCCGCGGGAACTGTATGATTTTCCCGGATAAAAAGTAGCCTATGTTATTTCTCAATAATCAAACTATCTTCTTACCAAATTTTATCTAGATTGGTGCAGCGGTTTTCCCGTGAAGAAGTAACAAACAGACAGACAGAGAGACAGAGTTACTTTCGCATTTATAATATTAGTTAGGAAGTTAGGATTAGGATTAGGATTGAGAGAAAATGTTTTATACCTCGCATTTTAGTACTTTCTTTCAACATTTCATTTAATTCAATCAAATGCATTGTCTGCTCTCTCACAACTACAGCAGTATCCACGGTAGAATTCGCCGCTAAAGAAAATGAAAATTCACCCAGTCCAAGCGTCAAACCGATTTCCATGTACACATGCAGCCAGCTTGAGCCGTATCTCCGGGTGTTTAAGGTCATTTTACATCTACTCTTTGGTTGTTTTCGTTGAAGGTAGATCTGAATTTCAGATGTGCCTTTTCCAGGCTGTTTGGGTGAACGCCAATGTTGGTATTCTAGCTCGTTTGCTGATTAGGTTTTATAATAAGCGCGTTATTTATGTGTGACTTTATTATTGGTTTACAATAATAATATGTAATGGCACCGAGCGACGACCTGGTAAAGATCGTTGGATCGCGGTGAATGCGGAAAGCACAAGACCGATCTGAGTGGAGAGCCTTGATGGGAGAGGCCTATGTCCAGCGGTGGACGTCTTTCGGCTGGCATGATGAATAGTTTTGATGAGATGAATTTTGACCTCGCATCTTCTTATTTACCTACTTACACTTTTTTTCTTACCATCCCGTGTGTGGTCCACTTGCTCAGTTTCTATTTGTAATTAAAAAAGGCCCATGCATTTTTATTGTTTTGTTTGATACGACCTGAATTTTATTGAGCTTTCGAAAAATATAAACTGAATCGTTATTTAAATTTAAATACTATTTGATACGTTCTTCGATAGAAGACAACTTCGCCGTACCTACTATCAAACAAAATAAGCATTTGTAGGGACTTAAAATCTGCATTAGACATAATCCTCCCAAACTTTCTCGTTTAAAATATTACGAATACCTAAGTTAAAAAAGGAATATTTGAATATTGTTATTCACTGATATTCTAAAAAGTACGTACAATGTAAAAACTAAAATTTAACTTCGCGATACAGCGAGGAAATGTTTCTAACATATTTGGGACTATACCGCAGGGGAGCTCTTTCCTATTTTAGTTTTATTTTATTTTACTTATATTATAAATTATTTTCAGGATTCCGCACCTCAAAAGAAAAAACGAAACCCTTATAGGATGACTTTGTTGTCCGTCTGTCCGTTTGTCTGTCTGTCTGTCAAGACCCCTTTTCTCTGGAACTTGAAATTTGGTTTGGAGGTAACTATTATAGCACAACCACTCTGAAAAATCTGAAAAATTATAATTTCATAAAAATATGTCACAGACGAGTAGGTATAAAATGACCCCACACTGCGTAAACTTTGCTTAGGATCAGGGCTCTGCTAACACTGGACAGCATGAAACACTGGGGAAAAACGGGAAAATCTTTGTACAGAACCCTCGGTGCGCGAATCTGACTCGCACTTTTCCGTTTTTTTTTCTTCATATACATACATATATATATATATATATATATATTATTGAAAGAGGGAGGCAAACGAGCAAACGGGTCACCTGATGGTAAGCGATCACCGCCACCCATGAGAACCAGCCACCCCAAGAGAGTCACTTGTCCGCTGCCGGCCTTTAAGGGAACAATACACTCTTTTCTTGAAGGCCCCAATGTCATAGTTAGTTGGGAACACCGCTGACGGGAGTTGATTCCACAATTTCACTGTACGTGGCAGAAAATGCCGACGGAAACGTACAGTAGTAGACCGCCAGTCATCGAGGTGGTGACGATGGAACTCGGATTTACGGCGCGAGGTGCGATAGTGGAAGCCAGTAGCCGGTGTTAAATTGAACAGCTCCTCAGAGCACTCCCCGTGGTAGAGCCTGTACTTGGTCATAGTTGTAATTTAGTTTAATATTTTATTAAACGTCATTTTCTTACTTGTTTCGTTTAAATAAATAATCGACTCAACTTCCCAAAAGCAATAAAATAAATACTTACCTATTATTTAAACTAAAATAGTACTTACGTCTTCCACACAGCAAATACATTACATTTTGCAGCAGTTTAAAATATTGTGCAAGCTGTATTCTTGAATAGGTATCTAGTTACATAAAAACTGTAGCAGCGTGCAGATTTTTCTGCTGTTCACGGGTTTATTGTGGGTTTATTCAACCGCAAACTACGTAAGACCTCGTGGTCTAGCCGTGGCTGAGTACTATCTGCCACAGCACAAAAAAACTGGAACAAATGGCAGCCAATGAGAAATAAAAGAATATCAAATTTCCAGTGCTTATTCCTGTTAACCGCGCTTTCTGTTATAATTACGAGAGTAAGGACTTATAATTTTTAATTAAAATGAGATGGGACTATTCAACACCAACCACGCAAAATACTGGATAAGTTAATCTTCGTATTATTATGAGCCACGACATAAATTTTATAACTTTTAACAGGCATTATTTAGCTAATTGATAATCATCATCACCAGCCTTTTTTACGTTCCACTGCTTGGCACAGGCCTCCTCTCAGAATGAGAGGGCTTGGGCTATATTTCCATATGAGCCAGTGCGGATTGGGAACTTCGCACACATCATTGAATTGCTTCTCAGGAGTGAGCAGGTTGCCTCACGATGTTTTCCTTCACCGAAAAGCTCATGATAATTTACAAACGTAATCCCGCATATAGTACGTTCGGAAAAACTCAGAGGTGCTAGCTGAGGTTCGTACCCACGACACTCTGCTCTTATGAGGCCATAGGTCGAACCACTAGGCTATCATGGCTTTTTGATATATGCCTAACCTTTATTATTCTCAAATTGTCTAAGTGATCGTAAGAGTGAATGTTTACTATGATAAATACCAGTCTTGAAGAAACCAAAGCCATTCAATATTCCATATCAACGACATTTTTTATTGGCTTGATTGTAAAATAAAAATAACTACTATTTAAGAGATGATAAATAAAAGTTTGGAAAATATAACTGTTGCCAAACGATGCCAAATATAGGAACCGCCAAGTCCGTTCCTTGTTAAACTCGGCCATTTGAATTCGACAACTTTTTTTAGTCTATTCATTACTTATTAATTTTATATGTAAAATTTATTGTTTAAACCTGTAGAGTAATTTCTTACTCTAATTGTCTCTTCATTTGAAAACCTCATGCCACGAAAAAGTGAGAATCGTATACAGACGTATTGTCTTACGGCTGCCATCTCATTAAACCAGTGTTTAAATAAATTGATAAGTTCCATGGACTTAACGGAACCCTTTTTTACGCTATGGATTTTTACTTTTTGCCCCTTACAGCCTTAGGCTGGATGCCGGCGAAGGGAGAATTCCCCAGTTGCCTTAAAATATTTATAAAAAACCCTTTTCTCGACGAAAAATGCTTCGCTAAGAAGGGTGTAAGGCTCTCAAAATGGGTTGTTATTATTTCATAATATTGAGTTGAGGTTTTTAGTGGGGATAATACTCCTAGCGGGAAAAGGTTAAGGCAGTTTGGGGCTTAACTTCGTTATGCCAGTAGATTGACTCAGCTAGGAGGCAAATAATATCCTTGGGCTTAAGAAATTACTCAACACGGACTTAATTATGCAATGAAGTAGGTCTATTTTTTGGTAATAACATGGTTTACGTACAATAGATACAATACAATACAAATGTTCTTTTCTGAAAACCACAAAACAGTACAAGGAGATTACAGAAAAATAGGTCATAATTATGGTAATGTGCTGTGTGTTTACGCAATGTGCTATGTCGAAACAAATTATGACAAGGTGACATGAGTTCAGCGTCGTTTGTTTCAACAAGTTGGAAATTAGCAGAATTTAAAAGAAAAAGTTTTCATGCAATTTAATCTCCACGTGTTACACATCGGTAATTTCGTAATAATATTATTTCTTGGTGAAGAGTTACGTAGAAAACTTATCGCATCACAAATCACCTAGAAACTGCCAGGTGCTACTTAAAGGCTACGAAATTATTGATAATTCATTATCAATACACGTATATGGATAAAGCGCTACCCATTTAACTTACCTCCCGCTTCCCAAAATCTACCAGATTTAAAATTTAAAGTTGCCCAACAATTTTACCTTATTACGGTGAGCATGTACCTACCCTCTAACATCAAAGAGTATTTTTCGAATTCCTCACGAGAGTGTCTGTGGGGTAGAGATTACAAAATAAGTGGGACGGGTGCCTCCCTCCTACCGGATATACCCTCCCAATAATAGCCCGGTATTTCTCCGAAAAATATGTTATTCGAAAGATGGAATTTAAAAATGTGTAAATTTGTTCTCGGTGTTGGCAGGATTTAATAACTAGAAAATACGCAGTTATGATATTGTCAGGTGTTACTTTTTAAGGCTGATTTCTATGATTGACACCAGTAATTACCAAATTATGACGCTAGTAGGACGTTCGCTACGACGTGTGAATTGAATAAATACTTATGTATTTTACTGCCACTGAGTAACATGGTCATAAATATGTATGAAGATTCAGATTTCCTTTTGCTTTAAAAATGTTTTCCTGAAAACATTATTTGACCTTTGATTCTTTTAGATAACCTAAGAAATTAAAAGGTACAGTCGAGGAAATTTATTCCCGACCCACAATGGAACCTTTTCACAGTAAACGTCATAGAGACATCGCATTACTTGACAAGGAAAATCGTTATGACGTTTACTATGAAAATGTTCTATGGTGGGTCAGGAATTAATTTCCTCGACTCTACCTACTAAAATAAACTTAAAAACCAGCTCCCCCGCGGCATGCTCCCAAAGAAGCTGGCAAGCATTTCTTTGTTCAAATAAATATCAAGAGCAAAATTTTATCTTTTCCGAACTGAAAATATCTTAATGAATTAATACTCCCATGAAAAATCTTCGCTCGAAAACATTTTTCAAATTGAAAACAAATTGCGTATTTCACTCAGATAAAAATTCAAAATAAATGTTCTTACGCGTCTTCTTAGCAATTTCCGCAATTTTGATAAACCTATGTGTAGGTAACTATTTTATAAAAATTGCTGGTTCCGAAATATTATACTGAGTTCTGTTGTCGACAAAAGAAATCGATAAAGATTGGCTTAAAAATGCCACAAAAGTGTTTATACTTATGACAACGACTGCTACCTACTATTAGATTTGGTTAATTACCTACCATTAGATTGCGGAGACCAGCAGAGCTATACAATGTATTTTAGACAATATATCAAGATCCGTAAAAAATATCTGCACGTATAAATCAGACTTAAGAACGGTCTGTAAATAGAAGGGTGGCAACGTGACATTCAAAATTGTTTAATTATTTTGCGACAGAACTTGAAGCGTAACTTCCTTGTCAGGGGAAATGGCGCAATTGAACTAAATTTGAAGAATTTCCTTGCTTTTCTGATCCGAGGATTCGTTAGCCCACAAAAAGGCGTAAAGCGGTAATTTCCCAATGAACTTTGTCATGGGCGAGCGACGTAAATAGACTACTAATTTATGGTAACAAAGAAAATTGCCACCGAAAAAAGTCTGCAGAATTCTATGAATAAAAGTCAAGTAAATTGCGCCACACTCGACTGGTGTCAGTTAAAATAGGTATTTCGTTTTTTAAGGCGTCGCAAATTTTCTTTCTTTATCTTCTTATATTGCCAGATTATGGGATGCACGATAAGTTTGACAAAATGTATAAATGCAGGGTAAAGAGCCAGTGCCAAATATTATGAAAAATAATTTATTGAATCAGGCGTTACTTTGCGGAGGTCCATATTTATGAACTAAAAAACAATTACTTTGCTCACCCGCGACCACTAATGACAAATAGTTATATCTGTGCGGCAAATGTATGTTTCCATGCAACACCTCCGCCTCCACTGCTACACGAATCAACACATGCCACACAGACCCAACTATCACCACCACCACTATACTAAACGCTGACGCGTTTCGGCACTCTCCACGAGGCCATTTACGAAGCACAACAACAACCGCTCAACATGCCACCACTTCCACTACTGAAACATGCATTTGCATGGAAACATACATTTGCCGCACAGATATAACTATTTGTCATTAGTGGTCGCGGGTGAGCAAAATAATTGTTTTTTAGTTCATATTATGAAAAATATCAATTTTGTAATAAAATAAAAGCATGAAATTAAATTACGTAGGGCAGTAGGACTTGCCTAAAAGACCTGTTTACTTTTAAGACATTTTTCCAAAAATAAGTAAGTATGTATGTAGGTAAAGCCTAAGCCTTTTTATCACACATAAAAAATAATGTTATATCTAAACTTTTTAGTTACCTACCTATGTATGTAACCTTAACTGAGTGATAAAAAAATACCCCGTGATGTGAGCCATTTATTTGATAGGTCTCTTAAAAATCAATAAAATAATGTCATATTAATAATTTACGTTAATAACGCAAAGTAAAAGAAAAAGAAAAACGTAAAGCTAAAAAAATAAAAAATGGTAATAAATCCGAGTCTATTAAGTAAGTCGTTGCTGAGTACAACCAAGAGAAGTTTGAGACGATGTTTGTGTTATTGCTACACTGCCTTAATATGTGTGTACACAAAATCAAATTACACATACTTAATAACAGTTTGTGTCATAATGCATTTCCCTCACGTTCACTTGTTTTTTCAGGTACGTTCGGAGCTCATCCATCTTCCGGCCCTTCGGGACGTACGTTACTATCGCTATACCTATAACATCTTATGAATTGAAAAGTAAACGCACTCGTGAACAAAGAGATACATTTTACATACATTTTTATGTTTAGTTCTTGTTGATGCTGAAGTGGGGTAATGCTTTACATGATTCTGTCTAGTTACACTGCGCTGAGTATGGTAGGTAAGTAGGGCAAATTTTCTTTTCCCTATTATTATTTAATCGTATGGCATTATGCAAGTATATAGGAAATCTCACTAAATTACATCATAAGTCAACATACAGGTTGCGCAGCCAGTTAACAGCTATATAAATGTATTTTCACCGTCTGTATACCAACGCACTTCTAGAACTTAAATCATTCGAAATTCATAATATGAGATTTTGTTTTACGTGTACCTAAAATTATTCAAATACTAGCTGTTGCCCTCGACTTCGTTCGCGTAGGTACCTATCGGTTACCGCTATCCAGCGGAAATTACATAATTTTCCTGAATAAAAAGTAGCCTATGTTATTTCTCAATATTCAAACTATCTTCTTACCAAATTTCATCTAAATTGGTGCAGCGGTTTTCCCGTGAAGAGGTAAAAAACAGATAGACAGAGAGAGTTACTATCGCATTTTATAGTATTAGTTAGGAAGTTAGGATTTTATAAAATATTGCTGAAGTTTTGCTAAAACTACCATGCACCAGACGTCATTTGCATCTTAACACGATGGATGCTTATACTATGGCACCATTATTTGCATGTATATCACAGCATAACTATACCTACTGTACAGGGCGTTAGAGAGAAATATTAAAATCGTATCGTCCCCTGTGAACGTATTTGGTACTAAAATTCAACGATGATCGATGGCGATACGATAGGTAATGTTACTACTCGATTCTTGGTAAAAACTCGTGCTCGAGCTACAGAGTGTAATGCCGATTGTGCATTCGTCGATGTGCGCCTGCGAGCAAAACGCAGTGTAAAGCCTTGAAGTAGGTACCTACACCCAATCGCAACCTGGACGCCTGAATATCGATACTGGTGAGGGAGAACAGAGAGTAGGTAGCTATTCTGTACGCTGTACTACAAGTGCTATGCCATTAGAATTAGAGGTATGTCTTATACTTGATGGTTTCACATTGGATATGCTTCCGTGGCGCTACTAATGGTCGATGGGCCTTACTTAAATCCGGCCCTTGGCTGCTATTCCCTTAACAAATTGAACTGCCATAAATACAAGTATTGGGCCCAAGACATCGTATTCAAAATTCCCCCATTATCTACGACAGCTTAATAGTCCCGTGGATTTATTGCGGATAAACCGATGGTCCTTGTGTAAAGAACCTTTTCGCATTCTGCGAGGCTTCCTCCTAAGAAGAGCCTATTTGCATTCCAATAATATTTTCATTTTAGACTTTACTTAGAAAATCTTTAGGTCGAAATTGGAAATGATGTCGAATTTAAAGTAATGTTGTTTTTAAAAGGAATAACTTTGTACTAATATTGGGTCCACTATCGTGTATTGTTGTCTGTAGTTTGACGTCATTGAAAAATCTATGAGAAATATTCGTAAACGCAAGTTGTGTTGTCAAAGTTAATAATTTGTTAGACCTCATTAACATGTCAAACTTTATGAGTTACTTATCAGTCAACTTACGATTCATGTCATGTTTTCTCAAGCAAAGCTTAACAGACACACCGTCGACATACATAATAATGATTACGTGACTGTCTAAGTGATAACAGTTGTAAAATTAGTAAAGTTTACGTTGGCATAATATGAAATTGCAAAACCACTACAGACGTCACCACATCAAAATGTACTCGTAATGTTTGCTACTTTACGGCAGAATCGGAAAATCTTCAAGACTTTCTTAAGCCAGGCGACACCTGTGTGGTTTGATATTGTGACAAGTAAAATCTTTTTAAATTGCGATCCACCAAAATAGCTTAGCCGTATTGGTACATTTTAGAGGAAATGCCTTGCACGTGAATCAAATTATTGACAGACATTTCCTGAATTACATAATAATTCTGTATTCTATGGCTCCTTCAAAAATCAAGTAGGTATTAGTGCTTTTACTTAGCTACTTTGCAAATTTAATGCAAGTATGTATGTGAAGTGTCTGCAAGTACGCCATCAAAATGTCAGTGGCCTGCAATAACTCGGCATCAATTTTACAAGTGAGCTGCTTAACTCCTCGTTGTCTGTGACATTCGAAAGTTACGACCGAACGGGAACTTCGATTACAATTTTTTTTCGGCTTTTTATAAGAGCTGTAGCGGGCGTGATTATTTGGGCCGAAAGCGAAAATGTTTAGGAACGGGATTAAATTAAATTGTGTTTTTTCGAGCTGTGAGTTCTATTGCGTCTTTGAGCTGTTTTATCGAGTCGCTTCATATTGGATCACCTGTTATGGGAAGTGAACTGGTAATTTAATGTAACTTGTGAGAGAACGAGGAAGGAAAGTTTAACGATTTTTTAACTGCCAACCCAACGCGAATGTACTTAATACTTATCATAGAACCTCTATTAAGCCTCCGCTGTCTGTTTAACTGGTTTCTGCATATTTATAGGGTTCCGTGCCTCAAAAAGAAAAAAAGTCTTATAGGATCACTCGTGTGTCTGTGTTCAACGGCCAAATTACTTCGAAACTACACAGGACCGATTGAGTTGAAATTTTGTCGGTGATCCAAAGACGAACATGTCACGTAAATAAATGAATTTTAAACATGGGGCCACTTTTGGGGATAAGGTATTATTAGAAATTAAAAAAAAGTTTTTCAGGCATAAGTATAGGCAACCGTAAGTACCGTAAATATCTCAAATAGGTAGGTACTTCATGTTTTTTTATAATTTTACTATAACTACCTCAATAATTTTACCTCACTTATTTATCAAAATAAGCTAAGCATGATTAATCCTCCCCCCCCTTATCTCCAAAACTACTGTGAGCCTAAAATTAAAAAAAAAAAAATTTATTCACCTAATAGATTACAGGAACATCTATAAGAACTCTATGGTATTTAAAGTTCATAAAGTAACACAGGAAAAGACATTTGTAGTAGGAATATTACAACCAATTCGCTTCGAATAATTATAGTACGGAACCTTCTCCACGCGAGCATCGGCACTTGTCCGGTTTTTTTTTCTGATTTAGCTTGTGTAATGAGACCAAAAAGCCTTCTTTACTTTGAACTTTTAAGCACCATTTATGGATGTTCTGCCCTCATCTCATCATAAGCCCAATCGAAACACAGTTCAAAATAATATCAAAGCTCTTTCACACTCATGCCTGCTGAAAACCAAGTCAATAATAAAATAAAGCTTCACTGCAAAAATAACTTGATCAGATACGTCGCAAGTTGCGAAATCTTAGTGAAGTGTGCTCATCATAAAAAAAACGTTAAACATCGTGTAAATGAACAGCACATTGCCATCCCTAGTTTTACGGCTTCAAGGGTTGTCCAAGTTTAGTATGGCCTCGAGGTCTCGGATCAAAATGGGCTACGCAAAATGGGCTATCTCGTCTCGAATTTAAAGTAGAAACGGATACTTTTTGGAATCTTGTACTAACTGAGTTAAAGCTAAGGGCCCGCTCACATCTAGTGTTTTTCGAACGTTAGCGTCTCATTAACGCCCCCGCAGCGTCTCGCGTAGTTCGCCACGTTCGACGTTGCGCGGGCGTAAATGAGACGTAAATTAGACGCTGACGTTCGAAAAATTCTAGATGTGACGGGGCCTTAGACAAGATATTGTATTTAAAATTTTTAGTTAAGAAGGTAGTTATTAATCGCCCACACAGGGTTTGGCAAGGTTTTACTTTCAAGCCCTATGGCCACAAAATATGTCCGTCTATCAAGATCATTGTCAAAGCTCAAGCCGAAATACCAATTTCGGTTGTTGTATTTAAACTGTTCTAAGGAACATCGTACCTAACAAAACTGTTCTTTCTATGTTTTCTTCTTTGACATAATCCAAACCATTAAATTATAAATATTAATAGCTCATTAACTTGTTTAGTTAGGTTAAGTTTCACTATAAATACCCAAGACTCGAAAAATACTTCCCCTTTTGGAACCATTTTTGTATCGGGTTCCACAATTTTCATTTCACGATTAGTTCAGTATTTCTTTGAAAATTTCTTCCCAGCCTGTGCATTCTTCTCCTCTTTTATTTTTTGAACTGCTTATTTCTACAAACGGTTGTATTTAATAAAGAATCGGAACAAAAGCTTAACGCACTACGCGGTGCCACCGACACCCTAATAACATTTTAATAATAAACTCGAAGGAAAATGTACCTACAAGCGATAGGAGACAGCGAGTTAAATGTTAATCGGTTATATTATATTATATTATTATTTGACAGGTAAATTATAACATTAAAAGTTATAGTTAACAAGGTTCTAGTTTATTTCGTTCAAAGGTTTTTTCACGATACTTTTCATCAATAAATTTATTTTGATTGATAACAACCTTCTACAGGTAAGGAATGAGTTTATCAAAAAAAGGACTTGACCCGCTTTTTTTAACGAGACAAACTATCTATTTTGTACATGGCTGGTATATGAATGGTTGCGCTCGTGACACAGAATGTCAAGGTACCGGGTTCGATTCGCGGGCTAAGCCATACTTTTCTGGTTTTCTATGTAAGTATTCTTGTTTCAGTAAGTATTTAGAAATTTAATGTTAAGCCATTTGTTAGCCTATGTGATATTCTGAGGTACGGTTAAGTGCAAAAATAAGTACCGAAGTAATCCACCACAACGTTAATTCACCGATACAAAAGCCCTAGGACATATTTTTGAGTAAGTGCATATAGCATCTATATTTTTGCACCTTGACTGTATTAAGCTATATTACCTATTGTGAAGTTTCATTGAAATCCGTTTAGACATTACTCAATAATTTTAAGAATCCGCTGAAGAATTGCTTATAAGACATAGAAAAAAAAAAACATGAAACAACGTGACTTGCGTGTTAATCTTCTGAGTATTATGTAGAGTTAAAAAATACGTAAATCATACGTAACGTTACATCCTTATCTCACGCGTAAAGAAATAATTTTATTAAGCGGCTGTATCGTTCGGTATTTTTAATAAAGATACCATAAATCTTGACAACAGACGTACAAGAAGCCGCGAAACGGCAGAAATTTCGAGTACATTTCCAGTTCTTATGCTAACTCCTTTCAGCGCTCATCTTTTATACCGAAGTAGAGAAATAAGGCGAGGGAAGAGATTTATAGTGGATTTCTCCGCCACAAATCAAGAGAAACTGTCAGACCGCGGAAATGTATGCATTAGTATTTTTTTGTTGGAACTGCATTTTCATACTCAAATTTAAAAATTATGATGTTAATAAAAATGAAATCTTTTCTGGAAATTATAATAAGCGCCGCAAATTGAGTAATTTTGTTACTTTAAATTACTATTACGTATTGTTTATTATCTTTACATTATTTGGTTAGCAGCTCTAATTGATTGATTTGAAATTTCGTCTAAAATAATAATATAAAATGTTAATTTGTCCTAAAATAATTATGTAAAATATCATCATAAATTGCTATTTTTTTATCCATTAAAGGCTTATAACAGCGAAGATGTGGCCTAAGCTGGCGCACTCTTGGCTAGAAAAGGGTCCACATTCATCTTAAACTTCAAAATGGTCAGATCGGATATGCCGGAATAGACCTTTTGGCGCACTCAAGGGGATGTGAGTAGGTGTACCTATAGATTTATTAAAAAGTATTGGACATCATGTGTAAGAACTGGCGTTAATAATTAGTAACTCACATAGATAAGTTGAGAAACTCTCGATGTTTTCATTTCAAAGTCCTTTTTTAATAAAACTAAGAACCAACTCGATTAAACTAGCTTTCGATTTAAAAACAACGCGTCCAAATCGGTCTACCCGTTTGTCAAACCTGTAGGTAACACCCGTCTTTTGCGTTGGGGGCGTCGTCCTAATTGACGCGAATACTCGGTCATCGCGCGAATCAACGACGGGATCATTGCACATTTCCATGCCATTCGCATCCCATCGCGTGAACGCCAATTAGGACACGAAACACACTCCAATTTGTGTATTAAATTGCATCGCTAGTTCGCGGGAACTCGCGATGATCACGAAATCGTTTTCAATTAGGACGACACCTAAGATTTATCGAAATCACTCCAGTTCATGTTCAGGGGGTTTCGGTAGTTGTTGGACCACGTCAGTTTCTGGCCCAACCTGTGTGTATGCTAAATACTTAATATAGTAAAGAGCCCGATATGACCATGCCCATGCCTTCTTTAAGTGGCCCAAGGCCCAGCCAAGGGCATATTCAAAAATAGTCTAAATGGGGTCATGGAATGAAACGATTATGGTTGTAGTTGCCCCCTTAATGCTCCGGTGGGGGTGGTTATGAGTTTTAAGTGCTTGGTATCAGTTCGGCAACTTGGTACATTTGTAAATATTAAGCTTTGTGAGTCCAACGTGTACGCCTTATTCTGGAAATCTTCGTGTTTCTTGCGAGGATAAAATAAAATAGTGCTCAAAACGACTAATTATACTTTTAATAATGCCTGAGATTAAGTGACTCTTGACTAAGAGTTAGAAGTTGCACAGCAGTTTTAAAACACTCAGTCTTTCTATTTAAATCTATGAAATTTATAAAAAGACAAACTACTATGGCGTAGTAATCAAGTTTCAGATATTTTAAGTTTTAGTTTTAATATTTTAATTTACTTTGTAGGTAGTGTTAGTCTATTGTACATTTGTTTTAAATTATTTTTTAATATTAATTAGTTTTGTTGTAATTGGTTGAATCAGGTGTTGTGGACGGTTTTTATAAATTAACAAAACTAATTTAAGTTGTGTAGCCCTAAATTAATACGAGTGTGCCTAACAACTTTTATAATAAAGTATGGTAAACGTGTCAAAGATATTCCTTTTATAATGGAACACAGCACAAGTGCGCGTAAAAACCACTTCAAAGGTGTTCTTGGAAAATCTAAGAACTTTCAAGAACTTTAGTAAAATCGTTCAGTTAAAAATTTATCAAACGAGTTAAAATTATCACGTTTTCACGTTTAATAATAATTTTTGCTGGTCATAATTATATTAATGATTTTCAAGGTTTTCAAATGTTTAGTCGATGGTAGTAATCACTGATATCACTTTTACGATTCGCAGAGAAGTAACAATATAATTTATTTTGCCTTGAAGCAACCAAAAAGATGTAAAGTTATCTAATTGTGTAAATTAAAACGATGGACGCTGTCGTTCCATAACATTCTAATTTATTAAAATGTGCCGAACTGCTGGATTACTTGAAAAGTAAATGCTTATAGCTATAGGCATGGACAATGTCACAGAATAACTATTAGTACTAAAGTAACAATGTCAAAATCCATTAACGCTTTACTAGCATGTGCAAGTGTGTCAACTTAGTCCATCAACCGGGCTTTCTCAGAGTGTTTACACAATCGAGTCTAATACTATTTGAATAAGGCTAACTTGGGTTAAGACTCCAGATTATCCCATATCGAATGTCTGAGTCGTCTCAATTCACGGAGTTCATCGTAAGGGCATACGCTGCTCATCGTAAGCCTGCTATTTGAGTAAAGGATTTTTCTAAATAAATGTTTGCGGGCCCCATACAAAACGTTTCGAGGAGGTTGACAATACTCACTGAAATTTTTATGTATAACAAATACCTACTTAAGTGGACTAGCCCACGTACATAATTATGTATAAAATAAGTACACAAGTTCCTACGTCTAATTATGACGACCGGATAGCCTAGTGGTTAGAGACCCTGACTATGAAGCTTGAGGTCCCGGGTTCAAATCCCGGTCGGGGCAGATGTTAGTATGATGAATATGAATGTTTGTTCTCGGGTCTTGGATGTTTAATATGTATATAAGTATGTATCTATCTATATAAGTATGTTTATCCGTTGTCTAGTACCCATAGTACAGGCTATGCCTAGTTTGGGACTAGGTCTATTGGTGTCAAATTGTTCCATGATATTTATTATTATTATTATTTATTAATTACTTTACCAATACCAGTGTTTTATATTGGAAATCCTTGTGGTGCGTGGTACTTATATGCTATTTAAAGTAAATACTTTAAACCAGTTTAACTTGGATCTTTTTATCTAGCTTTCGGGGGGTTTTGAGGGGAAGCAATCCATCGAGTTAGGTCTTGGTTTTGGAAAAACGCGTTTTTCCAAAATAAATACCCAGGTAACTAATTAAGCATTTTATACGGATCGGACAAATCGCGGACAAAACAAAGTCTCCAGGTAATTTCTTTTACTCTACGACACTTTTGGGCTGTAGGTAGGTATAGGTATCACCCCAACAAAACACAAAAACAAAGTGGAAAAAAATAATCTTTTGTCTATAGCAAGTTATTCAAGTAATTTCCTCCTGTCGATCCAAATTTACGCATTTCACAGAACAGTATATAAGTTCCAAAACAATCACTGTAAGTATTTATGCGACACAAACAATGCCTCCAGTCCGCATTAATTTAACTTTTTTTCCTCAAAACTTTTCCAATTAAATAAACCCGAGTGTAGGTACTTAGCGAATGTTGTCAGTCTAGTTCCTAAAAATGTTTTAACGTTTCATTGGGGAGATTTGTTTTTAATCTTAAGGTACTTTTTAATTGGAATTGTTCGTTCTCTTCATTTTGAATAAAAAAGGTATCTGAGCTGTTTATTGGACTTACGTAATTTCTTTTTTATTAAAACTACGTCCAAATATGTACATTTTATAATAAATAAGCATTGCTTAAATGAAATAATGAAAGTTCATAGAGAACGAAAAGTTATTCCTTATTTCTAATTACCTAGGTACCTAAAAATCTAGGCGATCACCATACAAACATAATACATAATTTGCGTTTAAACTTCCAAATTCTATAATTATGATTTTTAAATGAAATAAAATTATAGTGAAATAAAATGATCAGTTTTCGTTTCGCTGCTGCCGAAACTTCTGCTCCTAGAGGAAGGACTATTGATTAGTGGGTACGAAAACATTTCGGGCCATATGATAGGTACTCGACTTACGTAGGTACGTGAGTGGTCCGTCTAATTCACTATGATTGAATTTAACGGTAGTTTCATGCTAAAAGACAGATTACTTAGTCATTCAAAAAAGTATAATGCTAAAAAATACTTAATTACAAAACACAATCACCCAAGGGTATATTTAATAGTCAGGTCAGTCGTCAAAGCCCATTTTCTCTCCCAAATCGATATGAAAATTGAGCTTAGTAAAAATTTAATTAAGTGTGGACACTCTTGTCAAAACTAATAAACCACTACTTTACTACTTTATTGTTTAAGAAAACCGTTGACCGTAAAACTCCTTGATCCTTATGAACGAAACAATCTAATAACGTCTGCGTTCCCTTTGAAAATCAGGTGACAAATTCCCTCCCGCCAGCACGCCCCAGTTGCGTCGTAATCGGTTTACTCCTTCAAGTGCCGCGCCTCTTTATTTCTAAGGCTTCAATGGTGCCCGAGGAGACGTTGGCACTTCTCGGGTAATACAAAGACAGAGTTATGCAAGCTACAGCAAGCCTGGTGCTCCGAGATAATTCAGTGTATGGGTGCATGAGGATACTTAAATGTTATTTAAATTAAAGTTTCGAGAAAATCTCGTTTCCTTACAAACGCTCGCGAGTAGAAACCTTAGGCGTATGAAATTAAGTTACAACGGTTATACTATAAATTGACGTACATGGAAACCACAGCTCAAGCTTTCTCTCTATGGGAAGAGGCCTATGCTATTTTTTAAATGTTTTAATAAGCCAGGGGTTAAGTGAGTGTAAGTGAGCAGCCCTGAGAAGTTTATAAGAAGAAAATATTCTCCTATACCGTCTCGTCAACTAGCAGAGGCAATGAATGTATAGGAGACTTTTTTTTTTTTTTCAAATAAAAACTTAAGAGGGGTGTTCACTTACACTTACTTAACCCCTGGCTGAATTCTTGACAGTTCATTAAAATAATTTAATGAATCAGGCGTTACTTTGCGGAGGTCCATATTTATGAACTAAAAAACAATTACTTTGCTCACCCGCGACCACTAATGCGCAAATATCTATCTAGTATATCTGTCGGCAAATGTATATTTCCATGCAACACCTCCGCCTCCACTGCTACACAAATCAACACATGCCACACAGACCCAACTATCACCACCACCACTATACTAAACGCTGACGCGTTTCGGCACTCTCCACGAGGCCATTTACGAAGCACAACAACAACCGCTCAACATGCCACCACTTCCACTACTGACATATGTAAACCATGTACTCAACTTAGTTAATGACAATACCAACGTACCCACTAATATTTTTTAAATTCCAAACTACCCTTTTATGTAAGTCCTAAACTACCCTTTTAAAGAAAAAAAAATAATTCCAAACTACCCTTTTTATTTTTATTTTTGATTTACGCCAGGTACCCCGTTATTTTTAACCGAGTACGGTAAAACGCACCCTGTAAAGGGTGACTAGAAACAAATTTTGAACCTTTTAATTTAGCGAAAGGACCAAAACCAAAAAGGTTGATTTTCAAACGAATTGGATAAAGTAATGTTATAACATGTTTAAGTCTTTAGATATTATTTCAAAATAAATTACCTAATGATGTATATATGTATGTATGTATGTATATCTTTTTATTGCACATAAAACAAAAAATACAGATAACAGAACAAAAGCAAATGTACAAAGGCGAACTTAGCCCTTAAAGGGACCTCTACCAGTTAACCTTCGGGCGATTGGGATAAAAGTATAATAAAGTAAGTATGATAAAGTAGTGTCCCGTGATAAATTCCATTGAAGTGCAACTGAAATTCATGAAGACAAAAATTAGTCTACATCTTGGCCCGTCGAGTGGGTATTAACTAAGAGAGTATAAATTATCGCGTGAAAAAATGTACCTACTTTACGAAAATTGGAGGAAAGGGAAATTGTACTTTCCTGCATTAAAATGTGGCGTCAAAATATAATGAAGTGCTTTCCTCATTTTTATTACAAATTGAGGAAACAAAGTATTTGGACGAAATTACAGCCGTAAATATTGTTATTGAGTGCCTTGAACTTATTTGTTTTATGAAGATAACAAGTACTTATTACTCTTAGTACTTACCTAAGGTAAACGTCTCAATGTTTGACATTTTAATTCCAATAACTGACACCTGGACTGTCACCATTATTGCTATGAATTAAGACTGTAGGTGCTAACTATTCGAATAGTAGTGAAATAAAAGGACCACTCACGTATGTCAGTAGAGTACAGCTCGACATGTTTCGGACTAATCCGTAGTCCTTCCTCTGGAAGCACACGCTACGCCGGTGGCGAGACGTAAACCGCAAGTCGCACGTACGTAAGTCGCAGCGGAGCGTGTGCTCCCAGAGGAAGGACTACGGATTAGTCCGAAACATGTTGGGCTATAGGTACTCGACTGATACACGTGAGTGTTCCGTTTATTTCACTATGATTGAATCTCACGGTAGTTTCATGTTAATATTGGAATAGTGTTGGGAACTGGGACGTTAATCTCATTAATATTAAAATAGGTAGCTTCTCTTTTTAATTTTCTTAGATAAGAGAGATAAAATTACAAAATTAATATAGCCTCCTGCGTCCTACGGTAAATTTTGACACTGTGAAATTTTAAACTTGATGTCTTTAATGAAAAGTTCAAATTCGCTGTTGACATTATGTCCTTTAAACTTGATGTCTTTAATGAAAAGTTCAAATTTGCTGTTGACATTATGTCCTTTAAAGGTAGGACTTTGTATACACGAGGTTAAAAATTACGTCCAGGTTTACAAACGAACGGATTCTGCTTTTCATGTTTGTGGTAATAATAACAAAGATTATATTTATACCGATGTAAAATTTGGAAGCCTGTCTAGTACACAATGAAACCCTCTTCAGAAATGTTTCAATAATATTAGGTTACATATTATTTTTTTGTTGTTGCGATTTTTGGATAACGTTTTTGTTAGAGCTGATATAATTATTTAGATTACTGATATCATCCTCAACCTTAAAACTATACGAAAAAGCTAGTTACACATATTTTACTATTTTTACATCTATTATGATTAGGTATACCAAAGCTACTAGATCATATACCTACCTCAAGCGGTATCTAGCTCATAACTCATAAATGTATTTAATACTGCCTGGACTCGCTATACCCCGCGCGACTTTCCATCATAATTTTTTTATTGATCAAAGAAGACGTACCTACCTACCTAGGTAATTATGGTGACCCGACATTGATGATATGTTGTACGTATTTTTGTATGCTACAATATAATACTCGTACAATACATCACAGAAAATGAATAAAAAATACAATAGGCAACAGAAAAACGTATAGAGGCCAACTTATTCCTTAAAAGAAACCATTCCAGCCAACCTAGACAGGTTGATCGAGGAGGCCGCAGCTGAGAGGGGGTAGTGGATAGAAAGGGATTAAAGAGACTAGTGGCAAGATGATTTTTTGTGGCTTAGGGTCTCAGGGTATAGTTCCTAGGACGAAGCTAAGGCGCTGGCAGTAACCAAGTTTGCATAATATAAAGACTAGTCCTAATGCGATAGTTAAATGTACTTAATTTTTCGTAGATTCGCTATGTCTAAAGACTCAGAAGACAGAGCCCACTACTTGTGTAGCTCATTTTCTTTTATACGACGAGGAAGGCAAACGAGCAAGTGGGTCACCTGATGGTAAGTGATCACCACTGCCCATAGACACCCGCAACCCCGGAGGGTTTGCAGATGCGTTGCCAACCTAGAGAGCTAAGATGAAATGTCTCTTGTGTCCGTAATTATACCGGTTGTCTTACTCTCCACATCGGAAAACAACAGTGCAAGCACTGCTGCTTAGCGGCAGGATTAGCGAGTAAGATGGCGGTAACGATCCGGACGAACCTTGCACAAGGTCCTACCACCCGAAAAAGTAGTAGTATTGTACAACATAAGTAATATTGTCAGGTCCTGGTTCATGGATTACTCCAAGTTTCTATTCTATTTTAAAATATTTTCCCGGGAGGTGTAGAAAGGCGAAAAAGCGCAACGGCGAGAGGTGAAGTTAAGTTATTTACGCGATGCCACCAGGCCCGATTTAACTTGAAAATGTATAGATTTTCCGAAAGTCAATTTTAAAATTCTAGCAAAATATCTCTGGAAATGGCTGTCCTGTACCCGGGTAGGACTATTAGAAATTAATTGAGAACAGAATATTTAACTGAAAGTTTCGACGATGAAAAGTTTTAGTTTAAAAGTAAGTGGGTACCTACCTAAAAAGGTTTTCAGTTCAACTTCTTAGTCCCATTGGGTACCTAAACAATTAGAAAGGAGTGAGGAAAATTTTAAAATGTTACTGTCCTTCTTTCCAAAATAAAGAAAAACGTTATTAATGCAATGCTAACTTTACTTCAGTTTATGCTTTTTCTGTGAGACTCAATTATAGCGCCTTTTCTGCCGCTGAGTTGTGCGCTCCCAGAGGAAGGACTAGGTACTAATTAGCACGAAACACATCGAGCTAAACTCGACTTATGATGCGCGAGTGATCAATTTTGTTGTTAAACTTAAAAGAGAGAGCGATGTAGACGTTATAATTTTTGTTCCCATAAGTACTGCTTTCTACAACGTATCTACTAATAGTACGTTATGTTAGTACGTTAATAGGTAAATTGCTAGCCATAATAAAATGAAATGTTTGTCGTTCCAATATAATACCACTGACGTTAAAAGGAAATGACTATTTCCCACTAAGTTGAAATATACGAACCGCCTGCGGGGTGGGCAGTTATCATAAAATATAACGAGCCAGCGACCTGGAATACCTGCAATATTCAGAATACATTTAGAGGGCAACGGGGCAACTCATATTGAAAATCGAGATGTGTTGCACTATAAGATGGTGTTGTTTAATATTTAATATTTTAAGGGCTCTGTTACATAATGAACATGATACGACATCGCGTCGTGCTACGACGAGGCATCGTTTCACCATTTCGCCGTTTCGGCGGTTTCGTTTTCATCGTTTCGCGGCGTAGCCCTAATGTCCTACGTGCTAACCTCGGTTTTAATTTTACTAAGTTTATTTCAGCACCAGCAGCCGTAAATAAGAACAGTTGAAAGTTTTTACTGTAGGCATGTCTGTGAATAGAATAGAATAGAATATCAGAACAGCGGATATTGTTAGTGAAAAAGGAATATTTATATGTTACGCGTTTATATTTGCCTAGTAAATCGCCAATTGATAATATAATAAATCTATCCCAGTATATTATGGAACCTCCCCAATATGAAAACAAAACACTCCATTTAAAGGTAACATGAGAACTCAAAAAATCCTTTCAAACTCACAAACTCCCGATGCGACCTAACATACTATTACGAAAGTGATTGACGATACTTTAGAATTTCTATTTGAATTTGAATTGACCGAACGTTTTAAGTTTAGTAGTTCGGACGTTATTACCGGACAAGCAGTCAACGTGCCGGTCGAAAACAATGTAAATCAGTGTCAAAACTGATATGGTTTGGAAGTTTCCGTATAAATCTTTGCAAATTTTTGGCTCCTGTCCCGACACGGTTGATTCGAAGTCTAGTTTGCGTTGGTTGTTGTTCTGAATGCTTCAACGTTGTGTGTTGAACGATCTGGAATAAATGTAATAAAGCTACAAACTCTGTGACACTCTTTTGGGAAAGTTTTTAAAAAGATACATTATTAGTAACACATCGGTAATCTCACAGAACTAGTAAAAAGGTCTAGGGATCCAACGCGAATGAAAGTCGGCACATAATTGATCCCTAGACATTTTTGAGCAGTGTATATTTGAATAGAGAGAAAGAGTTTATCGATTAGTATGGGGACCGAGCGTGTAACATTTTGCGTAAGTAGGTATTTTGAAGTTAAGAGTGCAATTTAGTGAGAAAATACCTGCCTCGACTAATAGCTCCAACTTTTTTTGGAGATGTTTGAACAGTTAATTGTTAAATAACAAGGTATTTTGTTTTTCTGTGGGTAACCCCGTAGTATTTAGGTAGCAAAAAATAAATATCATGGGAAAATAATTGATATCAATAATTGGCCTAGTACGAAACTATAGGCAAAGCCAGTATTACGGGAAATTAGACAACGGATAAACATACTTATATAAATAACTACATACTTAAATACACATTAAACATCCAAGACCCGAGAACGAACAGTTGTATTCATCTTATAAATTATTTAATAAACAGGTAGGTGAAGGCTAGGATAAAATAGTCTTTTACAAATTTTTAGTAACGCCTGATAACTAAATTTATGAAGCACTGCGACTGCTGCGTACAATGCGGTACACGCAGGAACAGAAAATTCTCGGGATAGATGATAACCTATGTTTTTTATCTAGGGTATAAACTATCTCCGTTCCAAATTTTATCCAAACCTGGCCAACCGTTTTTGGGTGATTAAAAACATCTAAACATAATATACAAAGTTCTCCATTTAAAATATTAGTAGGATTTCATAATTAGGATCGGATTAAAAGTAAACGCAAAGGATAATTAGGTATACTCAGTCTATAGGTGATTTAGCTTTTGTTGAAGTAGGTACCTTTTAAATTTAAAATGAATAAATGAACTTATGCCCATTTTCACCAACGACACCTAAGTCATCACCTAGTCAGGGGACCCCTATCCTAAGTGGCCCCTTATATCTCTCCCTAACCTAATTTCATTTTCACCAACCTAGGTAACACCTTAATAAACGTTACTTAACTAAGTGACGGTTTGTTTTAGTGATTTCTAATACCGGTTTTGTATCGATAATTTTTTTAAGAGGAATAACTTCAAAATTCGTCTATAAAAAATTAAACCAACATTTTAAAAACATAGAAAAACTAGACAAATGTATTATTAATACTAAGTTGACGTCTTATTTTTTATTTTTAAATGTTGACTAGGCTGTATGGCATTATCTTTGCCATCCAGAAAAATAAGAACTTACAGTGACAGTTATCTATTTTTTTTTCGAACTTTCGGTGCGGTGCGACGATTGTAGTTTATTAGCGAGCATTTATTGACTGAAAGCTGGAATGATTATTTATGTGATAGTTTATTCAATAAACTGCACATATTTTCAAAGTATTGTGCTTCGATTTCTTTGAAACCCGTATAATACAGAACAGACCAGAACCCGGGAGCGCGCCTTTACGAATGACAATGTTAATTAATTCCTTCTTGTGTGGTTCTTAGATGCAGAAATGCCGTTGGGTTTATAAAAAACAGAATAAGATTATAATTTTAGTGTAAGCGAGTAGCGAAATCAATAAAAAATTGACACAGTGCGCGGCGTGCTGTTATGATTGAACGCGGCTTCTAGTTTGTTTTGTTTTCTGAGGGTCATTAATAGACTGATGATGAATATAAGAATAAGAATAAGGGCATTCGTCCAGCTGCGATGAAGTCTTCCTTTATACAGAACTATTCTTCTGTTCTGAGTTATCCTTATATTCCAAATACCTATAATGTAAAAAAAAATGAAGTCTGAACAGCACGCTTTCTTCCGACATTCTACGAGTAGATAATTATATCTTATGTAAAATCTTTAGTACCTATCATACTTTGTTAAATCATCTGATCTTCAGTCTGATCTAAATAAATTTCATGTGAATATTAAATAAAATGATTCAACAGCTTCCAAACTCTACAAATAGCCTTCCATTTTATACAAATCTTATCAATCAAGTTAATTATTGCATGAACAAATGCACAATAACCTATAAAAAAATTGGCGCGAAACTGTCACTTAGCGCTAGGGGGTCAATATTCGAGCCCCTAAACTTAGGGGGCCCCCTTAGCAGTTAGGTGTTCCTTAAGCGTTGGTGAAACGGAAATTGATCTTAGGTGTCCCCTAAAAGAGCTAAGGGATCCCTTAAATTTTAGGAGTCGTTGGTGAAAACGGGCATTAGTCTTATATTTGTTTACCGTTATTTGGAGCGAAATACTACAAAAATGCGATTTTAAATCTAGTAAAGCGTTGCCCACGAGTGCACGAGGGCGGGTGTTTTAAACTGTAATAGAGCTGTCGTCGTAAAAGATTATATCTTACTGCAAAGGAGAAGACTCTTCGGTTTTATTTTTTGTAAAATGTATTTATAGAGTTGCGTGAGTCAGTCGTGTAGAGTTCAAATAATATGCTTAGTTGTAATAATAATGTCAATGCATACAAGCTACCTATACTATACAGCGGAATGGAAAAAAAAACATGAAATATAAACGATTTGATTTTCATAAATGAATATAGAATTAATGGCCGGGTAATTGGGTCTTTAACAGCATAGAGTTGAAATAGGACGGATTGATTTTCCCCACACTCAAATTAAAATAAAAACGTATCTGACAGACATAGAGAGACAAACCCACTTTTCAACACAGGTTTTAAATTAATTTCGTGTATCAAATAAAAACAATTTTGTAATGGCCCGTATAACTCACATTTATCATATAAATTGAAATACGTCCGTGCCAATAAATTCACAGATTATTAAACAAACACGGCTGCTGTCGTGTACAGCGTAAATAAGAGCAATTATTGCAGATAATTAATAATACAAACACTCGCATAAAAATCAACGAGCCAAACAAATTGTCCAATCTGTTATCGGGGAGGGCCGTAAATAATACAAGAACAGTAGACTTATACGTTACAATACAAAGAAACATTAAAAAAAACTTTTTAATACGGTTGCTGCAAAAGTGGCACTTGTTATGGTTACCTATTTGTAAATTTTTTGCACTAGTGCTTTTTACTTTTCCAAGGCGCCGGTGGGAGATCGGCGCGATCCGCGCGAATGGCCTCAAGTCTCAACGCAGGCTCCGGCGTATGTTGGATGGTTTAGGACCACGCGCGCCTAGCCCACAGCCTTTGATTTCATTAATTTTTTTTCGCAATTGTATTGAGAACCGTCGTTTGGTATGTATGTGCGGAAGTGACAAAAAGTATTTAAGTATTTTCTACTCCTGGAAAATAAAAGTACAGTAAGGTTATAAAGATAGTTATCTATGTTAAAAAACACTAATTTGGCAGTAAACTTTTAAAATTTAGGATCTTACAATTAATGCAATAAAAATTATTATTATTATTTTTTTATTTGCAGAATACAGGTAATGAGCATTATCTAATTATTCCAATCAAAACCAGTCCGTAGCACTAGTAAGTAGGTCCTGTGGTAACCAACTGTGATGGACAGACAGAAGACCTAGTCAAACCATTAGGGTTTTACCATCTAGGGTCGGACCTCTAAGAATATTTTGGTTATTTGTTCGCCTACCGTAGGGTAGCTACCTTTGTACTGTTAATGTTAAACGTCATAAATATTTTTGTGGGGATGGCGCATGTTTCAATTATTAATTTGTAAACGTAGCTTTTACGTATACTATTTCGAAAATACTTGTATGTTCTAATTACAGTACGTTTTAAAATTATCATCATCATCATCATCACCAACCTATTTTTTTTTATATCCTGCTGCTGGGCACAGGCCTCCTCTCAGAATGAGAGGGCTTGGGCTATAGTTCCCACGCGGGCCCAGTGCGGGCAGTGGGGTGTAAATTATAATATTGCAATATTATCATGGCTTAATAGGTCGATGAACTGAATTTAACTGGACATTATAAAACAGCCGAATTTAATCGTGTTTTAGTGTCTATCCTAGGTTTTTTATTTCTGTAAGCAGTCTAAATATTATCATCACTAATTTATTTGGTTTCGTTTCAGTTTCGTGAAGCAAATCAATAACAAATTTGCAAGGACTAAGCTTGTGAAAGGATCGAAATTATGTAAGCGACCAATCAAATAGAACTATTATGATATAAGCAAGGAGTTATCCCTTACAAACCTCTAAAAAATATTCTGATGTCGGACAATGATCCATGTTTCCAATGCTTTATTATAACATGAATCCGATATCTTTTCAGTAAGAAGCCAACAATGGTTTAAAACGCAATACGAGGATTAGGTCGGTTGTGAATATCGTGAATATTGTTAAATCTATACCCATAGGCTTATTGTAAGCTTATTTAGACATAGTTACTCCAATGCGATGAATATTACAAGACACGAGTCACTCTGTACTAAAATATGACTGCATACGTAAATAAAATAATGACCGCATACCATAGAGTCAAAAAAAGGTAGGTATTTCGTGTGACTTGTGGTTGGGACGTTTGTGAATAACTATCTAACGTTCATTTTAAAATCGGAAAACCTTGTGTGATGATGATGACACACGTTGGGTTTTCGAGTACAGTCTGCTTTTAAAAGTAATAGGAATGTCTACGTTTGTAAGGAAACACTAAATTGTAAGTGAAATGTGTCATGAAAATTGCGTTAAAGTGACCATTTTGTTGACATGCATCAGGTTATTTTTCTAAGTAGTCAAGGCACGCACATTATTATATTAGATGTAAAAGTAAGGTACAGTATTATGGGTATCAATAAGTAAGTCTATTTTTAAACAACATTATGTCTGTAACAACGAATGTCATACATAATAATCATAATAATTATAATATTATGGTCCGCATTGTTGGTGAGATGGTCAAATTAGTAAACTACGGTTAAATCCAAAAACAACAAATAAAGCTACTGTTGAGTTTTTGAAACTTTCATCTGCTTTTTTTCTTTTTCCGCTAAAACCCTGCGTGTCATCGATGTATGTACAGTCCTCAATATTATCCAATGCTGACTGTACTTATAAAAAGAGGGGTTTTCATATGTGTAATCCGATTAGTAAATGTGTCGCAAAGAGGATGTATGGAAAATAAATTGAAGCTGAAAGAGTCCGCACAGAACCACTGAAGCCCCCAAAAGCGACAGCTTATGTTTACTACAAGTCATAGTGAAAAATGGATTATGTTAAGAGGTTTTTTTCGATAACTTTCAAATGATGAAATCTTTAATAATAATGATGACCCACTATGACTAGTTTAAACAGTAGTACTAGTGATCGCATATAGTCGAAATTCAACCCTAAATAATTGATTAATATCGAAAAAACTGAATCGCGACCTACTGTAGAACATTTTCGTAGAAAATGTTAAGGTGACATCGCAATGATTGACAAGGAAAATCATTATGCCAATTACTGTGAGAGCGTTCTACGATGAGACAGGAATAATTAAATGGTTCGACTGTACCTAATCTTTAACTATTCCGGATTTCACAGTCCTAGTACCAACGCACATTATGCTTAAAAAGTGATCCAAAGTTTTCGCTTAGCGTATTGATTTAATAGATAATCTGTGTTTTACAATATATTCCTTATTACTAAACTTAGGAAGACTCAACAATATAAGTACAGAAATTAAAGCGTTTAGCAGTATTTTCGTAGTTTGTCAAGAAAAAAATACTTAAATAATTTATGGAATCAGGCGTTACTTTGCGGAGGTCCATATTTATGAACTAAAAACAATTACATTGCTCACCCGCGACCACTAATGACAAAGTTATACAGTAGTCAGTAGTGGAAGTGGTGGCATGTTGAGCGGTTGTTGTTGTGCTTCGTAAATGGCCTCGCGGAGAGTGCCGAGACGCGTCAGCGTTTAGTTTAGTGGTGGTGGTGATAGTTGGGTCTGTGTGGCATGTGTTGATTCGTGTAGCAGTGGAGGCGGAGGTGTTGCACGGAAACATACATTTGCCGCATAGATATAACTATTTGTCATTAGTGGTCGCGGGTGAGCAAAGCAATTGTTTTTAGTTCATAAATAACTTAAAGTAAAATAATTTTGTGGTTAGTTTACGAACTCTGTACTTCCACAGGTTATTTATAACAAAAAAATGTCTGGAGGTTACGTGTCATTTGTTTATTGAAGGATAATAATTTAACATGTCGATAACACGCCTGTCTAGTGAAAAATGTTCAGTCACTTCATGTTTTACGATCATTTTACTTGTACCATGTTTCTCTTTCACCGAAAACGTGAATTAACGGTGAGAAATTTAAAAAGACGGTGAACTTTGTGCGAAAAGTCAATAAATAAAGGCATTGAATGAACGAAATTTCCATTCATTGAAGCGTTTTTACTCAACCACTCCGGGATTTTGAGTAAGTACCAACTTATTGTAATTCCTAGTATTAATCGGTTTTTTCTTTTATAGGTCAGCCTGTTAGATTATACCTAATAGCAATTTTTAATTAAAAAAATAGTAATTTGGAACCATAAAGATTCACCCATTTATCAATAAACTAAAAACCTCGATTACTTACCGCACTTTGCCTTACTGCGTAGTATTTATCAACCGCCTCGCCGGATGCTGTGTGTAAGTAAAGCAAATATGGCGGGCGGAAGTGGGTCGTAAGTCACGCCGCGACTCCCGGTTGACTTCCGGCGCCCGATTCGCCGATCGCATTGTCGCTAAAGGTCTTAGTGACGTATGTGTTACGTCATCAATTGTCAGACTTTGCCTCATTATAAAAAAAAACATTACTGGCCGGTATCTGTCGATTTATTTTTCGGTGATCCAAACAAATAAACTACTTCAATGAAAATAATCAGTTTATTGATTATTTTTGTTTTTATTTTTATGAAACATTCATAGTATGAAATTCAACATACAATGACAATGCAAAGAAAAATTAGTTAAGCAGCTGGGTGAGATATTCCAAATAAAATATATCACAATGCATTGAAAAATTCGTTACGTGCACCAAAGTTAAGCATGGCTTAATTGGTGGAGCGTGGTACGGATTACCGAGGTTGCTGGTTCATGTCCAGCTGCTTAACTAATTTCTCTTTGCTTTCTCATTGTATGTTAAATAAACTACTTCGCAATTTTTGATCCATACGCTGTTGTTTTTAACCCCCGATGTAAAAAGAGGGGTGTTATAAGTTTGACCTGTATATCTGTGTGTGGCACCATAGCTCGAAAACTGCTGATCGAATTTGGATGCGGCATTTTATAAACAATGTCTGGTTTAATTGAGATGGTTCTTAGCTAAGTTCCATAAAAATCGGTTCAGCCGTTTTTGAGATATTGAAATATGAAATGAATACGTCGGGGGTTGCAGCTTTTCTAAGTTGGTTAGTATAGGTTTGTCCAAGTCAAAGCAAAACAGTGATAATGTAGCTGTACAGTTGACGCGCCGCTTGTGGAAATTTTGGCAGTTTCATGTTATCAAGCACGTAAAGCCTATCAATGTGAGGGTGGCATTTCACATGGCCGTATTTATCAAACGTTAGGCATTCCATCTCTGTTATTCAGGTGAAAAACGGAAGAGAGGTGACAAAATATTTGCCAAGTGCGGCCAGGCGAAGTGCCAGCCTAACATGATAACAATTCACACGAGCAGCACTCAATAACCGAACGCCAGTACATTACAATTGGCGGCAAACTATAATGACGGTCGTAATCCCGCGCGTGCAGTTGCAACTAACTTTAACGCGTTGCATTCCCTATTTCAATAATATTGCACGCCTGTGCAATTGGTGCCAATAATTAAAGTGCCCCAGAGAGTTGGCGTTGTATTGTATGTTAATGTTTATTATTGCGAGTGTTTTGTTTATCGGTTGGAGTGAATTCTACTTTACTTTACGTTGCAGTTATTTACTTAGATTATGTAAGCAATATGCTTCATTCATTGGTCTTCCTTTATTAGTTCGTGGGTGTTGCATCGCTATGGCTTAAGCCATATTCCACAGGAACCTTACTAGGTTTGGATGAGCTCTCGATAATATTTCGACACAGTTATATGTACATAATGAATCATGATCACGGGTATAGACTGACGAAACGTCTTTATTTAATGTTCAGCTTATTATTTTTTTTATAAAGCTGAAAATTTTGAAATCTTTTGATTTGCTATGAAGCGGCAATCAATAAAATGATTTACTCGTTTCAGGTACATGCAATTCTTTTGAGACTATTATTTACTTCTAATAACGAGTTCACAATCCAATTCATAAATTTACTAAAAGACTACATTTACATCTTATCATAAAAATAGTGATACAAATTTGGTTCGACCAAGTTTTGACCGCTTAAATCAAGCCAGAAAAGATTGCTAAAAATATTAATAGGCAAGTGATTGCGTTTCCCCTTTGAAAGGGAGAAAGGCCCTTCATCATTGTCAAAAAGTTATTAAGACGGTGTTCACACAATTTATGGAGTTTTCGAAATCACAATGTCCATTTGCGTTTTGGGTTTTTCCTTATATATTTAAAAAAGTTACCATTGCTTCGAGATAATTTTATTAAATTCATGATAAAAAATATTTTGCCTGTAATGGGGTTTGTTTTTTTAATTCTTCTACACCGAGTTGCACAGTCGTCCAACAAGACACAAAGTTTACATTGTCCTATGATATTTATTAATTATTTATATGTATTTGACATACTTACATAGTTACTTGAGGCTAGTATTTATTTATTTACACTATTTTTAAGGCCAATGTTTCAATCTGATTGCAGATAAGCTTATCAGTCTAATAAGTAATCAATAAAATTTGGATGTAATTCTTAAAATATTATAATTTATTAGTAAAACTTCAAACACCAAGTACGCTACAAGGAAAATTCCTAAAAATATTCGGTAAAAGAAAGGTTCTCTCCACTTGTCACCCACTATCGTACACTACATAAACAGCGATGCTTATAATTTAATGCCCTAGGCGTATGTATGTAAATACGGACATTATACCGAAAGAACTCGGCTTGTTCAAGTGTATGCGAATAAATCACATTTATGCGAACGTTTTTGGGGTAAGAAGGAAAACAGGAGTTGTAAACCATCGGATTGCTCATGTTTGTTAATTTATGGTTTCGGGATTCACAGTTTTCTTATTTAGGACACGACCCTAGTTTTTAATTTGCGAGTTGACGTACTTAGGGTTGGTTAAAACATTTAGTAAAACTCTATTACGTATGGATTTTAAACCAGTGCGTGATAAATAACTACAACACTTATATACTCAAGAGCAATAAAAACGGGCTACTTTGTATTTCATTTGTGTTTCATTTCAATATCCGAAACGGTTTAACCGATTTTTAGGAAACTTAACTAATTTGCATTTCAATAAACTATGTTTATGTTCAAATCAGTCCATCTATTTAGGAGCAACGATGCCAGACAGACGCACAGATAAACAGAGACACCGATACAAACGTCAGACTTACCTATAACACCACTCTTTTGCAGTCGCCATCATCGATCATCACTTAAATATGTACGCCGCAGAGAGTTCATCCCGTGATTGTTAAACCACTACGCTTAAAATTTTAGCTCGTTGGTTTTTGCGTATAACCGAACTTATTCAATACCATTTACTGCTGAGCTTTGCCAATTTGATAATCACAATCGACAAACGACATTACCATCTGATGAATGTTTTATTTTATTTGTAAGGCTACAATAAAGCTTTTAATGTAATTCCTCGCATTGGTACAAGGATATTCCGCGTGTAAAACATCGACCCCATTAAACCAATAAAAGAGTCGAAAACAAACAAACAATTCAATAGGCGACGAGGCGAGAAATCTCATATTAGTTTATTACCGTAACGGGCATCCCTAGTTTCCCCCACTTTAACTTTATCATCAAAACAAGACGATTTGAATTCTATCACATCGTAATAACATAGTTACGGGGTACGACTCGGGTGGTGATTTTATCATGCACGCTCGAAGTGGCTGTCGCGGCCAAGTGTTGTAAATTTTTTCCGCCGCTGTGAGTTGTAAACAAGACCGCTTAGTTTTGGGGATCCGTTGCTTTGATAAGAAATTTATTAATTTGGCGAAGTTTAGTTTGGTAACCTTGGTGGTAAAACCGTTGCTCTTACGAGTTTGAAAACCTTCGTAAACTTTATGCGTGTGAATGTTGTTTCTTGGCTTTGCTGAGTACACCGGCGTACTGTATAAAATGCATTCTAACTGCAATGTTACTGCTAACGGCCGATGTAAGTTACAGTTATCGTGCAACAAGCGTGTACTCTGGTTCACTTAAGTTGACAGTTAGTAGTGCAGTGCAGTTAAAATTCAGTCCGTCCCGTAGCAGATAAATATCGTGATTTGTTTGAGTTAGTTTTGCGGATTCAGTTAAGTTAAAAGGGGTGTTCAAACCATTTAGGTGTGTATTAAAAATAAGTGTACACAAATTTTACGGCACTTAAAAATGAGAAAATTTTAGAAAATATTCGGTTGAAAAAAGAAGTTGTAAATTGGGCCATAAATGTTCCTTGTTGTGAACTCGGAAACAGAACCACGTAACATGAACGTAGTTCAAAGTTACGTTCAAAAGTTTCACGCCCAAGCCTTTGCCGCTTCCGGGGAAAGTGGAAAAGTAATTTTTTGTTCGCAACAGTGAAGTCGAGTTACCCTGTTTGTCTTCAATATGCTGAACAAATTTAGCTCTACTTTATTTATGAATTAAAACCTGATCAAAAGCTAAGCCAATTAGGTATTCATTGTCTACATTATTAGTAAATAACAGTATTTCAGAAAGTTCACAAAATAAGTAGTTTCATAGGCTTTTTTACTGTTATAAAGAACTTTCTCGTGTTTTCACGAAACATTCTTATAACTAGTAGGTACAGTTGTTAAAATATCTTCAGCAGGGCTTAAACCCAGAGACCTTTCTAATGATAGTTGATTAAACACGATCTTATCTGTTCAAATTAGTTTTAATCCACTAATAGTTCTAAGTTTGGTCTTTATTAACAACTCCTTCCCTGTCAAACAGTTTGCTCAGAAATGTAGCTCCGCAATTATCCTTTGTGTAGTACAAAACAACATTAGAACTTTCAAAACAATGTAATAAATCGTGGAAGCAAGAAGTGAATTTAAAGGAATGGAAAATCGCATGTTTCCGCGGACTTCGTAAAACAAAATGGTATTCTATCGAGACTCGTAAACAGAAGGTATCTAGCAAAGCTCTACATTTTAAATTCTGCATAGTAAGTAGAACGGAGAAGTTTAAAAGTATTCGAGCATAATTTCTTGTATAACACAGTTGAGAAGCGTAAAAATATGACAGTTGTCAGATTTGGTAAGAACAGAGGGTGAAAAAGTTTTAGAAGTTTGAATGCTACTAGTATTTTTGTTTGTCTATCTGTATATTTTGAACCTTGTCCTAAGGCATCCAAGATTTGTACATGCTGTTATTTTAGTATCCAAATCTTCAACACAAAATAAAACAATACAGAAAAATCTTGACTTGGACATAACATCTTAAAAGTAAAATTATGTTAAACACGACAAAATTGTAGCATCTATGTTCAAGAAATTACGAGATGTCGCTGCTTCAATACAAAAGCGACGCAAATAAAAAAAAATCAAAATTGTTTTTATTGCAAAAATCGCACTTAAAATATTCATTTCATACCCTGCCACAAAGACACCCATTGATTTAGCTTTAGAACTAACTGAATAACGCAATTGCCCTTTTTGCACTAGCCCGTTTTCGCGGCTAACTTCAGAGCGAAACGGCCATCTTGTCAGTAGTTGCAACTCGACAGTCAGCATGAACGCACGCATTTTTTTAGTAAAGGGGCCATAAAACGAAAACATTCGTCGTTTTATCAAATAATTTATAGTTAAAAATGCCTTATTTTGGATTGTTGCAGTGTTAAAAAGAAAATACACGTAAGAGTTGTTTTATTACTTATGCAAAGATGCCACATTTTGGAATGTTGCAGTTTTGATTTGAAATTTTACTTGGATTAAGTAGTTTTTTAAGTACAAAACTGCTACATTTTGGAATATTGCTGTTTTGAATTGAAATTCCACTTTTAATGAATATTTTTTAAAAACGAGAGTGCCACATTTTGGAATACTGTTGTTTTGAAATGAACTTTACTCAGAATAAATATGCTTTGTAAAAACTAAAGTGCTATATTTTAGATTGCAGCCATTTTGGATTGAAAATTTATTTTAATTATCATGTTACTAAAAAACGAAACTGCCATTTTTAAGGATGCGTCTGCTTTGCTTTAATTTATCTTTGGGTAAAATAAAATAATTTATATAAAAAACGCTTGTATTTGTGATGCGTCTGGTTTGCTTATAAATATGTAATAGCACCTCGAATATTTTCTTAATACAATACTGAAATTCTCGCTTTACTGTTATTTTTAATATTGTAAGCAAAGAGAACTCAATATTATATTCACCGTATTGCATAGTTTACTCACTAGGCACCTAATTTTTTACTTTTTTAAGGGAAATCTATCGCTTTTGGTGTATTTTCTAGTTGTATGTAAATCCTGTAGGCTTTACTAACGATTTAATTGTTTTGTACTAACAGAATGGACAGCAGAGCGAGGAGGATATTACAAATGGTGACCACCAACTATAACAAAATGAAAACACAATCTAATACAGACAGTTTGGACCAACAACTCGATTCTTCGGATTCGAATTCTATTCCTGATAGCCAACACGGCTTGGATATGTCATTTCTTAATGAAAGTGATGAACATTACTTATCAAAGTTTAGACAATCTGTTACAAAGCCAAATGTTATTGTTGAAAACAGCGATTCATCCGATAGTGACAGTAGTGAGTCCTCGAGCTCCAACAGTTCATCAAACGATTATTCCTCAGATGATAGCGTGAAGGACCCCGACTACAAATCCACAGAATTGATCGATTCTGATTCTGATGAAAGGGCGTCACCTGAACCTGGCTGTTCTAATATTTTATTAGAGCCACCCTTCATTTATTCTAAGCAACCTTGTTTTAATGATCAATCTCCCAATGCTCACTCTGAACCACTTACTGTTGTAATTCAACCAGTAACTTCCGCTGCTCCCTCTCCTGGGTTTGAAACTGAAGTTCCCAGCGTTTATTCTGCCCCACCCAGCGTTGATACTCAATCACCGAGTGTTTGTGTTGATTCGGCTAGCACCGATGGCCAGACACGAGGTAGGTCTCGAAAAAGAAAGTTAAATACAGATGAGTGGCAAAGAAACAAATCTAAATTATTGAAAAACAGTGGCAAGGCTTATACTTCTATGTCAAAATCCAAGAAAGTTTTTGATGAGAGAAAAATTAGACCTGTGTGTCGTGATCAATGTCAATTTAAATGTAACGTAAATTTTACAAATGAAGATCGTTTGAAAATTTTTCAGGGATACTGGGATATGGCTGACCTTGAATCTCAAAGACAGTTTATCAGTAATAATATGAGTAAAGTTGAGGCAAAATATAGATACACTCGTGTTGGCAGTAATCGTATTAATATGAATAACGCGTATCATTTTCCTCTCAACGAGAAACGCATTCGGGTCTGTAAATTGTTTTTCATGAACACCTTGTCAATTTCTGACAAAACTATAAGAACGGTGGTACGTAAAATCTCAACACTAACCGGGATGCAGCTTAAGGACGGTCGAGGCAAACACGATAACCATCAAAAGTTGGATGTTTCACTAGTAGACGGAGTCAAGGCCCATATTAACTCAATACCGAGGATCGAGAGTCATTATTGTCGAGCCCAGACGCAGCGGGAGTATATTGAAGGCGGGCTATCAATAGCTTCACTGCATCGTAATTATGTTGAAAAGTGTCAATCTACTGGAGTGCGATACGTTACTTATCAGATTTATTACAACATATTCACCAAAGATTTCAATATTTCATTTTGGACGCCAAAGAAGGATCAATGTGAGGATTGTACAGCATACAGTAATGCCACCGATAAAACGTCTTTGCAAGAGGACTACGATTTGCACCTGAGAGAGAAAGCGCTTGCAAGAACAGAAAAAGAAACAGATAAAGAAAAAGTCAGTGACAATGTTGTAGTCTCGGTTTATGATTTACAAGCTGTAATGCCTTGCCCACAAGGGGAGGTATCTAGCTTTTACTATATATCTAAACTAAATTTATTGAATTTTACAATTACTGAGCTTGTCACAAAAAAAACAGACTGCTATGTTTGGCATGAAGGACAAGGAGGAAGAGGAGCAAATGAAATAGGTTCTTGCGTACTTATGTACCTAAAAAAACTAAATGATAACGCTACCGAAGATTTGGACGTGATTTTTTATAGCGACAACTGCTGTGGACAGCAAAAGAACAAATTTATGCTGGCTATGTACCAATATGCTATAAATGAGTACCCAAAACTCAAAAGTATAACGCATAAGTTTTTGATCAAGGGCCATACGCAAAATGAAGGGGACGCAGTTCACTCTACTATACAACGGAATATTTCAAAGGCATTGAAATCTTCGCCGATATTCGTACCAGACCAGTACATAACGTTAATTAAAACTGCAAAGAAGAAAGGTACTCCTTACAATGTTTTAGAACTAACACACGAAAATTTCTGGAACTTGAAATCTTTAGCTGACGGTCAATATACGATAACTGAGGATGGACAAAAGGTTAAATGGACTGACATAAAGGTAATCGTAACTAATCGTGAAAATAAAAACAAGTTTTTTTTCAAAACATCCTACGCAGATGTAGAGTTTAAGTCCGTATCGACGTTGAAAAGAAGGCAACCTAGGGCGGTGGCGTCGGGCGTTCAGTTAAAAAAACTGTACAATCAAAAACTCAACGTTCCTGAAGCAAAAATACGAGGTATTTTAAAGCTTATACAAAAAAACGTAATACCAAAGTATTATGAAGCATTTTACATAAATCTCTTGGACAATAATTAAGTGTAAGTAACTAGTCTTTCGTTCACAACGGCGATAAAACAAGTCATGGGATTGTAATAAAGAGAAATTTATTTTTTGTTTTAATTTTGTAATAATGTTAGAATGTAAACATTTTCGATGTGCCTTACTTGATTGTGATTTAGTCATAAGTATTTAGATAGAAGATCAGAATCAAGAACTTCTCACAGACAGCCAAGTGCTAAAATAACAATTAAACTACTGCGTTTGCGTGTATACTCGTATGTTTAAGTGCCTTACTGAACTGTGTTTTAATTATACGTTAGGTAAGATAAAAACTTTCCAACGATTGTTGAACATGATAATTACTATTATAACTTAATTGTGTTCATATTGTCGTATTTCAAGTTTTAAGGTTGAATTGTGATAATATTGTGAATGCTAAACTAGTTAAGTCAGATTATGAGTAACGTTGTAATGTTCAGATGTTTGATTAAAATAGTTGTTGCAAAGTGTCGATCTCAGTATTCTCAGTGCTACGTATTTGTAAGTAAAGCATTTTTTTTATATTTTATAGTTTAACACAAAAAGATTAAGAGATTTTGAAGATAACCCAATTTTTTTAGTTTTTATATACAAAAATGTAATAGTTACATTCCTTTGTATGGCCTTTTTGTTAAAAAGAAGTTTATCTGTTTTAAGTTTTGCAATAATTACCTATACTATAAAACATGTTGTGTTTTTTTTCTCATACTTTTGATACAATAAACATATATTTTCCGTTTTTGTGGCCTTTTTTTTGAAAATAAACTTTACATTTAAGATATATTTTTAATGCAAAAGGGACTTATGTACTAATTTAACGTTCTGTAAGTTCATTATCATAAAGCGAAATAGCTACATCGAAAGAGGTTTTAAATACACATCGTTTGATATATGACACGTATGAATTTAAATAACATGAAAACCTTAAATTTACAAAAAACTTTACAAAATTTTTAAATCGCTCTCCTGTAAAAAAGTGCAATTTCGACTTGTGTCGCTTTTGTATTTAAGCAGCGATGTGTTCAGACCGAATAATTATTAATTAGTAAAATTATCGGTTACCGACCTCCGTCAGGCAATCTCCGTTCGTGTATTCGTTTAGGGAAAACTTGAAGAAGATGTGGCTGACACCATGTCCTTAAATATTTACGAATTATTTTTTATCAACTGTGTTTGTATTTAGTATGTATATTGTATGTATGTATGTATATTATGTAGTAGTATGTTTTAATATGGTTGGCTTTTGTATGAGTTTATGTATTATTATATTATTATTGTATATTGTATTATTATTTATTCGCCTTCACTATTTGTGATTATAAACGCACTCTTTGTCGGTCCCTTAAATTAACCGCACCGTATCTCACTGTTGGTAACCTGTATTTATTTCTGTATTTTCTGTACAATAAAGCGTTTACTTACTTACTTACTTACTTAAAATCTCGTAAGCTCAAAATTGTAACATCCAACGTCCTCAGGTCGCTGTCAGGGTTAAATCCGTCGTAAAAGCAACATAATCAATGAAGTAAATAATTTTGCAATAGTTACACTATTTCTTGGCATTCAGAAATTTTCTCATTACGACCCTACGATTTGTCATGCCGAAACAAAACTAACCGAGCGTTCAATTCACAGTGGCATTCAGATCCCAATCTACCCTCGTGTAGGTTTACGGCTCAAAATCAATTAGGCCAAACCAACACCCTTTGCAGGCTTATAAATAGTTGTATAGAAACTGCGAGAAAGCTGAAGATGTGCTATCCAAAGTAATAACTTTCTAGGAGTTAATTAAAGTTCTGCGAAGATTATTCTGTGATTTAATAGACTTTCATGGCGTGCGAAACGGTGTAGTTTAGAAATTAATTTAACAACTTAACGTGGATTTTGTAAACATTACCAGGTGGGACCGTTATAAATCTTTGCTTGTTTATTTCGGCTCGGTTTTAAGAAATAGCACTACATCAAAAGTGCCGACCCATCACAAAGCATCTATATTTCTCTGCATTAGGAAGTCCGCTATAGTGGCATTTTTCCATTTATGTAGCGAAACGTATAATAATATATATTGTTTTAACGTTCACTGAAGAAATGCCTCGTATAAATGTCATAAATATTCAGAAATCTATCTGCGCAATAACATTTTCATATTTCAATGCCTTCGCTCCACAAGCCCGTTATACTGTGGCTACATAGTGCTCATGATAACTGGATACATTCATACGTCCGGGTCGCTTCATTATCCGGAACATAACTACCGTGCCGTCCAATAATGTAGCCGAAGTAACAAAACGCAGGCCAATGGAAGCAGGTTTAGTGCTCGGCGATACACGGGATGACGCGCCAGACGTGCACGCTAGTGCAAAGTATCTATATAATAAAAAGAAAGACAAAGACACTAAGTAAAATATTATAATTTTACAATAACGTGATACGTTAAAGTCTCATAGTATAGACAAAAGGAGACGTTAATGCGTCTTTTCCCCTTTGCCAAATTTTCACATGAACCCCGTGCATTTTGCTGTCGGTTGATTGTATGTGTGTGTGTGTGTGTTTGTAGGAACGTAACAAATTTTGAATTTAGCGTAAACGTGCGCTGTACGTATATACCTAGAGTCCCATAGAAAGGTACCTAAAAACATGTATATACAAAGATAAGCTAAAGGATGCCCCCGTCTGACTCCTTTAAGATTAGACTGAATGCAATAACAATACACCGACCATTTTAACTCTAGACGTATTTATATGTAAATTTTTTGGCACATGACTAATTTTGATACGTCAACGACATAACTACTTTACAAAAGCTTCAGATATTTGTCAGTCTTAGCAATCACATTTTCTTTTCCATGTGTGACAAATAAGGTAATAGCGCTAGTTTTCTCAGCATTCACTGCCGTCAAATCAATGAGCGATTTGTAACGACTTTTGCGCCCAATCATCTTCACTTGCTATCGCAGCTTGCAGCCGCGGAATCGTTCAAAATATCCACTCGTATAATCCTCCGACATCACTGGACACTGAAAGCATATATACGCTAACAACGCTACTGGGACGGGAATGGACTTACCGTCGTACGCGGTAGGCTTTAATTATACACTTACCAGGGTTTAATGGCGCCTCGTTTTCAGAGCACCTTACAGTTGTAGTTTCCCGAAGTTGGAGGGTTAATTCAAATTTGTAAGTGTGTAGGTACTCAAGAACTATTGCATTTGTAATTAGTTCACGGGCAGTTCATAAATAATTAATTTTGACAGAAAATAGCTATAGAAAGTTCTTTTACTAGTAGTTAACAATTAAAACCTGACGCCAATATTTGAGATGTAGAAAATATTTCTAATGGTTGCATTTTTAGGAGAAAACCTAAAAATCAGTAAATTAATTAATTGAAAAATAACTCAATAAGCCTGTTTATATCTATTCGTCTCTATTTTAATTTGTCTGGTAGAGGGCGTTTATAAGCGATGAGATAATATCACCTATTACCCTGATTGTTAGTTTCGTAATCACGTTGTACTGATTTCTTATGTTCCTTTAAAAATATTTGTATTGTATTGTATAAATAATAAATCCTCCGTTTCTTTCTGCAAAGTAAAAAAAAATAAAATAATAATTGTGACTTTATTATTTTCGGATGCCAGTAAATAAAATAATGACCTAGGTGCTACTTAGCGGTATGCGATATTCATAAAATGGAGTAAGTAAATGTTCAATTATTTTTATACTAACTTCTAATTTCTATACAACGAACCAGTTTAGTAACTTAAAATGGCCATATCGCCAAACTCGTCAAATACTGTTGAATAAAAATGCAGCTGCAAACAAATTCATAGTTTATTTTATTACTTTACACGAGTCACGTCAAATGATTAGTGAGGTATTTTAAGCTCATCTACCTTAATCTCATTTTAGCATAATACGGACAAACCCTTTAAATGTTTTGTAAATTTCAACTTCAACAGCGCAGATTTTGTGCTCAGCTTTACATCTACGAGTACTAGATTGCATGAAACTATTGTTTTATTATTCAGGGAGTAGTCATAACTACGCGTTTTAAATTCGCTTGCACCAGTCTCGTCCATTATTGGAATTTATTGTTCTTGCATCCAATTACTTTCTCGTTTACCATTTGTCTCCCCGGTTGACGTAGCCTTTGTAGTCGTCTTTTGATCTTCTTTTTCAAAAATGTCCACAAAGAAAAACATCAACATGCAATGCGCAAGCATTTTAAATCGTCTTCGAAACTTTTAGTTCATGGCGCTCAAAAAGACGGAGAACTTTGTGTTTATTTTGAAAACGGATAACACCAGTAGGTACTTAAACTGCCTTTTGTTTAAAGCTTTGATTATTTTGAAGAATCATTATATTTTAATTTAAATACGATTGAATAAAATATTTACACTATAAAAAAAGTACTAGTAAAGTAAAAGTACTACAGTTTAATTATAATTCTACAGTTTAATTATAATTTAATTGAATTTTATATTATAATTAGAATGTGCACACAAATATGGATCACAGTGATCCGAAATAAACGATATTTTATTTATTTATTTATTATTAGACATAATGAAAACGGGAAATTGACCGCGATTACCTTATGTTTGATGAGCTCCCAATATGCCCAAACCGTTTTCATTATGTCAAGTGCAATTAACCGTGAATCATTTTAAACTGCTATGTTTATACTATTCCATAGCAAATTTGTCATGTCATGTCATGTTCCGTTAATTTGTATCAAACTTATCTCCATGGGCAACAATTTTAAAAATTTTGTGCTCACCCTGAAAAGTACTAATTTTGCCTGATTTTTTTTTAACGCAAATGTACGCAATAGCTTCCCTAAAAAGTACCACAACATTTTATTTCTTAGTGGAACTAGGAACCACTAAGTAAATTTTTATGTTTTTTTTTTCTTTTCCCTTTACCTTGTCAGCTACCATGTGCAGTCGTACTTCTATGAGTGTACAACGTCTGCAAGATTGTATTACTGAAATTCGTTTATCGTACGTGAGAGCTAATAGAGAAATGGAGCTGCAGATTGCATAAAAAACATTCACGATCGAGATCTATTTCTATCGCAGTGGTTTCCGGAGTGATTCAAGGAGTATTAGTTTTTTTTCCGTCAGTTTCTTGTGAATGAGCTATATCTATAAACAGTTTTCTACGAAGCGACTTTGAAATACGTAATTTTTGTTTATCGAGAAACCCACATTTCACAAAACAATTTTTTTTGGTAGCTCATTTTTAAAGTTATTTTATTATTATTATATTACTTCATGGTAAGCCTTTTTTTAAAGAATTTAATTGTACCTAGTTTAAAGACTGTCTAGCATGCATTAAGAATTATATTTACTTATGTTCATTTCTCAAGACTTAAACTTATGTATTTTTCTCAAGGCTTAAACACAGGTAAACACTGTACTGATACTATTTATGTTTACTTATTTGAACTTTATTCAGTTTATTTCCACTAACATCAGGATACGATGAACACAAACAGACAAACACGTGTCTCGGATGCAATACGCATCCATTAAAGAGAGATAAAAGGTGCACCCTGTGCTATTAATGTTTTATTGCTTGTAGTATTTGGATTTGGATTTATTAATACTAAACTAGTTTAGACGTTCGCGGTTGGTCAGATGTTTTTATATCTAAATGCTACTTTACGAATGTAAGTTATGTGATTAAATATTTTGCACACTGAAACAGTGAACAAAATGGCATTCTTTGATATCAATTTAGGACAAAACGTTAATTACTACTTAATTATCATTTGTTTGAAGTCATATGCATTTAATACCATAAAAAGAAATCAATTTTAACATCCTGCTAATCGGACTAATATTATAAATGGAAAGTTTATAATTAAGTGAGTGTGTATGTATGTTTCCTACTTCTTCACGAAGAAACGGCTAGACGGATTTGGTTCGAATTTGGCATGGAGATACCTTATACCCTAGATAAAAAAATAGGCTATCTTTTATTCCGGAAAATTGTACTCCCAAGGTACATTCAAGGTACAAGGTACAAGGTAGATTCTAGACGAAGTCGCGGGCAACAGCGAGTCGATCAATAAAATCTATTGATGTCTGAAACATCGCTAAAAAATAAAGTAAACATTATCCAAGGCAGACAAACAAACATTCCAGTTTATAATATTAGTAATATTCGGAGCGGACGTAGCTCGGCAGACGCGCGCCTGTTCTATATTTAAGTACGACGCGTGCGCAGAAACAAACATCTCACAAAATTGTGAAAGAGACGCGACTACGCACGTCGCGTGGTGATACTGAAAGGAACAGTGTTAGTGATTTAAAGTATAGGACTCTTAAAAACAAGTGAAAACTACAATGTAGACTAAACAGATATAGAGCTAAAAAGTGTGCATCAGTTTCGTAGTAAAATAAGTGAAGTTAGTGTTATGATAACAAGACGAAAAGTTTAAGATTCTTGTGTTTATAAAAAGAGACTTACAAACAAGTACCGTGTAATGTCAAACAAATACCTGTAGAATATGCAAGGCACGATGAAGCTTATTTTAAAGCTGCAAATCGTCTTTCAAGTGAAGCTAGGGTAAACAGTGATGTTTGAGTAAATAGTGAATCCAATAGAGTATTGTCTGTGATGAATAATGTTCGGAAATCTCAAACTACCCCTGATAAAGCAAAAGGGGAGCAAGGAGGAGCCCCTATACTGCTACAGGAGTGTGAAAACAAAACCGCCAAAGACGCCAACTTTGCGTGCGAAGCGACATCAAAGGCGTAAGTCTGTTTGCTGTATTATTAATACGAAGGGGTTTGTGTTTGCTATATGTCTACCGACAGGGTAATTAAATTTGCTGTTGTCTTTTGTATCATTTCGCGGTTGAGATTTTTTAGATTTCGTGACGAATTATTATTTCTGTGTCAGTAGTACTTTCGTCATGTTTCCTGCTCGTCTTTGTTTTGAATTCAAAGCAATGTAGTAAATAACTAAAATAAAGTCATTTTCAATATACAACGTGTTGGATGTTTAAAGGATCGACTGATTCCGAAACACTACACTACGCTCCAGAACTCGAATAGCCCTTGTGGCTATGAAAAGTCGCCAAGCTTAATAGGATTGGGTCGGGGATGTCTGCCGGATGCATCCACCAATCAGGGCGCACTCAGCCACATGGTGGGTACCGAACGACCAGGTAAAGGCTGAGATGGCAAGACGACCTAGAATCAGAATTACAGTATTGGCCAGATGCGGCTCAGGATAGGGAGATGTGAAAGTCGAGATGAGAGGCCTCTGCCCAGCAGAGTTGTAGGCTCACAAAAAAAAATTTATTTCCTTTGTTCTACCGTTTAGTTTACTATAATATTATGAAAACAAACTAACAATACCTAACAGTGGCTTGCTTGACAGTTACCCAGACCAACTTTTTGAAAACATTTGTTGCAAATGTTGTACGTACCTGGTGCTTGGTACCATTAAGCTATCATATGCCGCCGGAATTTCAAACTGTTTTATATATTATTCAAACCCCTAAGCTTGGTACTCTGGGTTATGTGCGTAGTAACTTTTATTTGCTCTAAGCCAATCAACGCAGCTAGGCTCCACGGTAAATATAAACAGCTTAATGAGCCGTGTGTTTGTACCAACCTCAAAATTAGTTGCCAAGGGAAATCCAGCGGCGTCTGAAGCGCTGCGGTTCGTAAATAAACGCCTTTGCAGCAAATTTAAGCGGGTCTGCCTTTGCGATGCAGCATCAATTAGATGAAGATGAACTAATACTAGGTTTGACAGGCATAGTTTAATTTGTAGTATCTGTTTGCAACGTTACAGTTGTTAGGTACCATTAATTTTATTGTTTCATAATAGTGTGCATGAAGATCATTAATGTTGAGGTATGAATTTACCTGTATCATTATGACTGTTGCCTTTAGAAAGCTGTTCTTTCATATTTTGTTTTACCCAAGTCCAATGTGCCATGAACGTGTAGGTAATGTGCTACAATAATGTCAACAAGTAGGTACATATTTTTTGAAAAAGGAAAACAATTACAGTAATGTCAGTCGTCGTACCTCGCATTTGAAAAAGAGGTTTGCGGTATCTAAAGTAGGTCACCTTCCTTAAATATTTCTCATAACTTTGTTTCAACCTTTCGTATGTACAGTCACCAGCAATAATATATGATTATGGACAGCACTGCAAAAATATCTGATCATGGTAGAAGGCAAAAATATATGACGACATTCGACGGCAATAAGATCTGATATGTTGCGACCGGCATAAATATCGTTCTTGGGTAACGGCATAAGTATCGGACACAGAGTCGCTTAAAAATATCTGATACTTGACGAAATCAAAAATACGTGATCAATCAGCAAACATGAACTTAATTCAGTAGTATTACGAATCTAATTTGAATGCAGCGATCTGACGCTTCTCGAAAACAGTGCGTACTTGTCACTGTATATGTCTGTCTCCTGTTTTGTTTTATCTAAATCCAACAAATACAGTTCTTCGTTTCTAATATGACATACCCTGTTGACGTATTATTTTTTCCATATACTTTACCAAGGAGTTTAACCGCTAATAAAAAAAAACTTCAAGCACAAAAATACTGTTCTTATTTTAAAAGCTAAGAAACGTGAGATAGATATACGTAGTGACGAGTATGCACTGTTTTCAAGAAGCGTCAGATCGCTGCATTCAAATTAGATCCGTAATACTAGTGAATTAAGTTCATGTTTGCTGATTGATCACATATTTTTGATTTTGTAACATGTGAGATATTTATGCGGTCCGTGTGATTTGATGTTTTTGCTTCCAAAGTGAATACATATTTATGCTGGTGACGAGTCACTTAATTTTGATTTTGTATAGTATCAGATATTTTTAAGCGACTCAGTGTCCGATATTTATGCCCTAAACCAAGAACGATATACATGCCGGCCGCAACCCATTAGATCTTTATGCCGTCAAGCGTCGTCATATACTTTTGCCTTCTACCGTGATCAGATATTTTTGCAGCGCTGTCCATAATCATATATTATTGCTGGTGACTGTACTAGGTGATCACTTTCCATTAAATTTCATTTTGTAAATATTATAAGTGATATTTGAACAGCAGTTGAGCATAAAATTACTAAACCGTACGGAACATTATTACATTAAGTCAAGTAAAGCAAACCGGCACCGACGTTTTTCGTGGTGTCTTGCAGCAGGTCTCACATTCAATAGGAAGTTTACGCTTGACTTCGTTTATTTATTTAAAGCTACTGCGCAACATACACAGTTTATATTATGTTTAGTGCTAACGACCTAATTATTATCTATTAGTCCATGAATAAGTCAACTCATACACCTTTCACAAATTTTATAGTGATTGTAATTGGACGAAACGGAATGAATCCTACTCCAGATAAACAATTTAATTTCATGAAACGGGACTACGAGAAAACAAAACACAAATTAAAACGATCAAAGCTATTTTTGCTTGGCGTTCTCGAGCGTGATATTTTTATTCTTCATTAACCTCCCAACATTTTCACGTTTTCACGTTTTTCGCGTATAGAAGAGAGCATTTGACTATGATTATAAAGTTCAAAGTAATAATTTACATGTATAATTTAAACACGTGTAGGTACACAACAAGTCTAGCGTCAAGTGCTCATTAACTTTGGGAATAATTGATGTGTTGATAAAGCATATTATTAAGTATTTGACGAATTCTTGCACATATTTCTTACTACAAACGATAAAAAAGGTACAGTAATAAATTTTTTTAAGAAATAAAGCAACAAGATGAAACAACAATGGGAACATAATTAAATAGGCCCTTATGGCTGTTTTAATAAACGGAACTCAAGACTCTTGTAATGTTGTTCCTTTCATTTGAAAAATACCAAATGCGATCTTATGTTTCGAATTCAGTTTATTGATATTCGATCCCAGGTACTTAACTAAACCACTTAACATACATGCTTGTCAATTTACGCGATATGAAACAAAAGCACCTCTACATTGTGACAATAAATTCCTTTATCTACACACATATCATAAGTCCTCTGTAATGCGTTCAGAAACCGTAGAAAATGACCAGCATTGCAGCACCTCCTCCACCAAATCCAGTACAGTAAGTCATTACGACATCGAATTCGATGTCGTAATGACTTTTCGATATCGAATTCGATGTTTCAAATTTTAAAAACCAACGTAATTTATAATCATAGTGAAATAAAACGGATCACTCACGTATATAAGTCAAGTTCAGTCCGACATGTATAAATAATAATGTGATGTTTTATTTTTTTTCACAATAAAAAAACAGTTTACGAAACGTCAGCTCGGTATGTTTGTCTCTGATTTAAAAAAAAAACAGTCAAATTCGTGACAGGTATGGGTATGATATATGCCTTCGGCTTCTGAACCCATCTTAGAGTACTTATAATATGTGTGTAGATAAAGTAATGTATGCAACTCCACATAATTAGGCCTTAAAACACTCATTATGTAGCAGTTGCATAAACTACTATTGTCACACAGCAACCGGTTATTAAACAGAGCACGGCACCCAATATTTACTGCGCCATGTCCAATAAACTGTTTACACGTGTCTATTGATATACTTACCTACAATGGAATCTTACATAATCAGAAATAATTATCGTCAACATCAACCCTGAGGGTCAAGCACGACTTTTCGAAACCTGCATCACGTAAAATCGAATAGTAAACGTTGTTGAGTTTGTATGACGCTTGGAACAGCGCCCGCCCGTGAGAGTATTTGGAACTGAAATTTAGTATGAGGTTTCTCGATCTCGATACGATAACCGTAACGATACGCAGCATTCGTAAAGTCGTGCTCGACCCTCTGACTTCGAAGAACTATCTAGGTACCTACTAGATACGTAATTGGTTCCAACTTTTTATTTATATCAAGGTAACATTTTTAGGATGTCCAGCGCAGAATACGAGACTCAATTACTAAGCCTATGCGTCCGCCTGTCCGTCTGATTGTATATCTTTCTGTCTGTCTGCACTGGTTTAAAATAATTTTGTTTCAAGAACCTTGTGCAAGATTGCACAACCTTTTAGATATTTTTATTCTTTTTGTAATTTTGTTGTATATTGTCTATGGTTTTTTGTATGACGGATTATTATAATTTTGTTTCCAACGAAACCAGTGCCTTTTTCTTAATTAATCCCAAATAAACCTTAATAAGTAAAATTGCTTAAAAATATTAACGCACTGTCATATCGGTTTTCTCAATAAATGTTTAAAAGGCAAAAAATAATTAGAGTCTGTTATAAAGAAATACGCGCTTTTACGAAATTATTATGTTTGAATTCGTTTATTCATTAAAGGTAGTCCTGTAATACGTACAACACAATAAGCACTTAACATTTAATTAAATTGCTTTATCTTTTCTAACCACACATATTAAATATTGCATCAAACGTTGCAAACTCGAATGCTTAAACGCATACTTGTAGCTGGGTCGACTTCAGAGGCCGCTATCCTCTTGGAGTGGATATGCGTTGCCGTCCGTCAAGCTTCCCTCGAGAACATTTATATATAGCCGTTGCGTAAAGTACGGCTGACCTTAATTATGGACACTTTGGACGGGGGCCATGCGACGTAAACAACCGCAGGAAGTTACGCTTTTAGGGTTCATCTGCGGAAAAAATAAATAATTTCTAGGTATAGTCCAGATTTAGTTTGTAGCGTGTAATGCCACATTATTTCGAGTTTGACAGGAACAGGTAAAAAGCAGTTGTTAAAATTCTAAATCTGATTCGAACGTGCACTTCCGACTCTACATAGACTCTTAGACTATTCTAGTATACAAGAGGCGTATCCGATAAATACAAAATAATGCAAGGACAGCCTAAACAAGGTTTGATGGGCTAGGTATACTAAAGTATCCGATAAATACAAAATAATGCAAGGAGAGCCTAAACAAGGTTTGATGGGCTAGGTACACTAAAGTATCCGATAAATACAAAATAATGCAAGGAGAGCCTAAACAAGGTTTGATGGGCTAGGTACACTAAAGTATCCGATAAATACAAAATAATGCAAGGAGAGCCTAAACAAGGTTTGATGGGCTAGGTACACTAAAGTATCCGATAAATACAAAATAATGCAAGGAGAGCCTAAACAAGGTTTGATGGGCTAGGTACACTAAAAAAAACAAAATCTTTGCGGGGTGATTTTATTGACCCACCATAAGCCACTTATTAATGAGTCTTTATTTATGAACTTATTCATAAACGTCACTCAAGCCTCCATTAGCAAAATAGGTTATATCTTCTTCTTACTAACGGAAATGTCAATGTGACAAAAAAGGACAAACGAAATTTAACGGCATTTTAGTTAATATGGGTTTATGAATAACAGGGTTAGTCTTTAGACGTGTATAAAATCGAGCTACAATTATTTATACAGAATGAACACTTTGCAATGTATACAAAATATAGCGCGATAGTGAAATAAACCTAACTTCTGCTGTAAAAAAAAACAACAACACATGTAAAAAGAAAAACATTGAGGAACCACTCGCTGTCAATTAGTCAAACTTAGCAGATCCCGGTTGGAAACTTTTCGAGGAAATAGGATTTGTGGAAAATGAATTGGCAGATAATGGCTGTTTTATTTCGGTGAAACTATATTTAACTCTGTAATTACCCGGGTGCCATTGCGATGTAACAACGAGCACGTGTATAACATGCAAACTGATGTACAAAATATATTAACAGTTTCATGCCTACTGCTTTATTTATACGATAAGGAAGGCAAACGAGCAAGTGGTCACTTGACGGTTAGTGATCACTACTAATAGATACCCGCAACTCCGGGGGGTTTGCTGATGCGTTGCCAACCTAGAGGGCTAAATGAAATGACTCTTGTGCCTGTAATTTCCTCGGCTGTCTTACTCTCCACACTGGAACACAACAGTGCAAACACTGCTGCTGGTAGCTGTGCCTCTATCTTATTGTAGCTCTTATTTGTCAGGTATTTAACTCTTGTGTGTAGTATTTCAATATATAAACCACTGCTTGTCTGCAAGATACTGGATAAATGAGAGCAGGGCTCAGAAGTTTAGTCTCTACATTTTTGTCTGGCTGGAAAAATTCAGACCCATTTATTTCACGTAAATAATACGTAAGCCGATGAGCAACAATGCTAAGTTGTTGACCAATGACATTACCATTTTATTACCATTACAATTGTGATCGGAGCCACCGCAAACATTATAGTTACCCCTGTGTAATAAAATTAAACCAGATAAAACAAACCCGCTTAAACGATTGTTTGCTTTCCGGCTCTTTGTACTTACTTCCTTAGAATTAGGTTGGACTGTTATATCATGTGAAATAATCTGTTTTTAATGCCAAGGTGAGAGTTCATCGCTGTGTTGTCGACAAGATTTCAGCTGTCACGCCTGAGACAAAAAGGATGAAGTAAGTAATATTTTCGTCTACTAGGTATTTTTAATTTGAGTCTCAAGAGTTAGCCCCTATTGAACCTCAATGCAGTTGGAGTTTTTAATTTGAGTCTCAAGAGTTAGCCCCTATTGAACCTCAATGCAGTTGGAGTTTTTAATTTGAGTCTCAAGAGTTAGCCCCTATTGAACCTCAATGCAGTTGGAGTTTTTAATTTGAGTCTCAAGAGTTAGCCCCTATTGAACCTCAATGCAGTTGGAGTTTTTAATTTGAGTCTCAAGAGTTAGCCCCTATTGAACCTCAATGCAGTTGGAGTTTTTAATTTGAGTCTCAAGAGTTAGCCCCTATTGAACCTCAATGCAGTTGGAGTTTTTAATTTGAGTCTCAAGAGTTAGCCCCTATTGAACCTCAATGCAGTTGGAGTTTTTAATTTGAGTCTCAAGAGTTAGCCCCTATTGAACCTCAATGCAGTTGGAGTTTTTAATTTGAGTCTCAAGAGTTAGCCCCTATTGAACCTCAATGCAGTTGGAGTTTTTAATTTGAGTCTCAAGAGTTAGCCCCTATTGAACCTCAATGCAGTTGGAGTTTTTAATTTGAGTCTCAAGAGTTAGCCCCTATTGAACCTCAATGCAGTTGGAGTTTTTAATTTGAGTCTCAAGAGTTAGCCCCTATTGAACCTCAATGCAGTTGGAGTTTTTAATTTGAGTCTCAAGAGTTAGCCCCTATTGAACCTCAATGCAGTTGGAGTTTTTAATTTGAGTCTCAAGAGTTAGCCCCTATTGAACCTCAATGCAGTTGGAGTTTTTAATTTGAGTCTCAAGAGTTAGCCCCTATTGAACCTCAATGCAGTTGGAGTTTTTTTCCGAGGTGAGGCATTGTTCGAAACAAACTTGAAGTAGCACAAAGGATTTCGTTTGTTTGTGTGGGAAGTTTCCGTTAAAAAGAAGTACGATTAACACCTGACTTTAGTTTCAGACGTTCGAGTAGTCGAGTATGAGGTACCCACAGAAAATAACAAAACGCAACTTGTTTACAATAATGAATGTTACGTTTTCTCGATCATTCTCAGAAATAGGTACTAGCTTTCCGTTTGAAAATAAAACACGCGAAGAGCCTCATATTTACTCCTCAACGTTAAAACAACAAGTCTTCAAGGAGTGGATTACCAATTCCAAAATTAATTTCTTCCCACTTCACTAACATTTTAAAACTTCTAACTATTGTATACAATAATTAAAGAAACCTAAGAATAATTCCATACAGGCATGCCAGCCCGTTTTTTATCGCAGTGCCGTTTTTATATAATTTTTAAATGCCAACAGTATTTTTTATTTTTGTCTACATTAGTCATGGGTGTGTCAGTTTAATTTTTTTGTTTCTAAAAATAATACCTAACTAATGGGTGTCGATTTCATGTAATTTGGCTGCGGTGAGCTCGAATTTGACATTATTTTTTGTATCCCAGATGACCGATGACAGTTTGACATATTTGTCAATAGCATTGGTCACAGATGTATATTTCGCGTAATTTGGCAGCGGTGAGCTCGTATATGACATTATTTTTAATCATTTGTAACATTAAGTATGATTTTTGAAAACTTACTTCGTATTGTCTCCACTGCTTAAAAATGTCTAGGGAGTAGACTCCCATACGCGTTTGATCCCAAGACATTTTTGAGCAGAGTATTAAATTATTTGTTCTTTTTCAAATAACGTTTTTTTATTATTTCCCCACATTGTTTGAGAAATTCACAATGTGTTCCCGGCGGGAACATGAATAGCCTATTCTCTACTTTCCAGGCCACCATAATGTATTGAGTACTGACTCTAAGATCGTAATGGGGACATTTACACCTAGTCCTGAATGTGGTTGGTACGCGATGACCGCCAAAAAGAGACCTAACTAGATATCTAGAAAGGCTGAATAAATCTAAACAGTTACCTAAGCTCTTCTTTGTACTTCTGCTGAACTTTTAATTAATAGCAGATGCATGTATTTTAAATGAACTTGTAAAATATTTATGAAGTGGTGGCAAACGCTGTTAGGTTTAACACCGGGTTGCCTCGCCATTGACTAGCCATTCATATTACCCTAATTTTCCATCTACCCTTATAAAAACGCGCCAGGCCAAGACCCCTGACCCGTGACTAACTCCCGTCTTGAGAACGTGACGGGACCCTAAAATGGGCTTGAATAAATTTCCGCATCTGATTTTATAGCTCGCCTGTTCTCTCGCATCAACACCTTACGCTGCCTTTAGTTTTGGGGCCACGAGATAGCAGATTTATGAAGGACCAACTTTTTCCCGAGACTTCGTACTCGCAGAAATAATTCGTGTTGAAGCTCCGACTTTACCTCATCATCATTATGAATAGCATTTTTTTACGTCGGGCACAGGCCTTCTCTCAGAGTGAGAGCGCTTAAGGTATAGTTTCCACGCGGGCCCATGCCTCAAGCGAATAAAATAAAAATAAAAGACCTTAAATCCCGTAAGTTTCTTAGCCCGACGTGCAATAATCCGGATCTACGTCACACGATACAAATACAACACGTCAAGTTGACCACGAGTTTGTGAGGTACCTAACCGTATAAAGTTTAGGTATAACCCAAGTTCACATTTCAAAGTTTTCTCATACATTTTGCTCCCTCATTTCACTCCTTTAGGGGTAGAATTAAAAGTGATGAAAACGCCTATTCAGTGGCCAAATATTTGAGGGGTCGATGTAAAATCGAACGACATAGCTTGCTGGTCCGTGTTCGACCATCTGGTCGCTTATGAATAAGAAACGTTGATTTTATTTGCGGATGAATTTCCGAGGCTTGTGGATAGCAATTATTGGATAGGTATTAAATGAAAATCAAATATGGATGTCCGAGATGAAGGAGCATGACATGTGGTTAAAATGTATATTTTTAGCTGCTATGACATTATTCGTATACATATCCTGAAGACAAATACCTATAACGTCTAAGTATCATTTTATCCATTTAATCATGCAAAATTGGCTTTGTTAAGCATACCTATCAAATTGAATATTCCTCACAAATTACTGTCTTTGTGCCTCAATGTTTCTAATCAGACGGCATTGTCACAGCAGGACGTCAAAAATACAGCATGCAAAAGACCAATTTCCGGAATCAGGGCGTTAAAATTGCACCAAAGGCGGGTAACCGATGGGAGCTAATGTGAATACTGATCAGGCGTACCTATTGTTTTTAAAATAAAAATCGACGTAATGCTACAAATTTAGAATAAGTCATGATTTAGCGACTTTGTCTGGTCTGCGTACAATTCAGTTATCGTTAAATAAAATGTAGAATCTATCTCCTTGAAAATTTGCATCAAGATTGCTGAAGCGGTTTTAACGTGAAGTAGAGTAACAAACAGACAGACTGAGAGATAAGAATGACAGTTGTTTTCGCTTTTATAATATCAAGTATTATCATGAATCTGCCCCATTCAGACACATCTGGGACATGAACTCCTTCCATTTAAAGATTTATTAAAATCGGTTTACCCGTTTTTGAAATATTGGACTTTGAAATGACAATGTCGGGGGTTTTTCAACTTTTCTAAGTTGGTTAGGTTATTGTTAATGTCTCAAATGCTTTATTGTACAATAATAATATAGGAACAGATACAAATGAAGAACATTAAGATACACTAGTGATCGCTTAGAGTGATCCTCCGTGCGCGCAGTATTCGTAAAAAGGGGTCCAACGTTTTCGCTTTACGTGTTATTTATATAGACAAGAATTTCAAAGGCGATACTTCTGGTTTGAGTTTTATAATATTCCTGTATCTTCTGCACGTATATTTCTGTGAAAGTTGATGCAATCAGGCATGAAAGACGTATATTTGTCCATTTTGTCGCAAGGTCATTAAAATCAACAACAAATATCAGTATCATGTGGTGACATGATTGACAATGACATGACATGTTATGTCTAAGTGTTGCCAGTTAGATATTGCAAAAACGTGCATTGGGGTGCATTCAAGAGAAAAAATCTGTTATCTTGATCAAACCCTCTCATTGTGACGTCATTGCTGTAGCTAACATTTTTAATTGTTATAAAAAAAATACGCATTTAAATAAAAAAATGAGAAACCCGTATCCTTATTTTGGCCTATTTTATCGAAATAAAATATAAAAAGAGGGGGTTAGATTTTTCGGTACATCCGCATTGAGTCATAGAAAAAAAAGTAAAAAAAAAGCTATAAAGTTTCATCCTAAAAGTCACCCACCAAAATAACGTAATGTAAACAAACAAAGCCTTTAAACATAAAAAAACCGGCCAAGTGCGAATCGGACTCGCGCACGAGGGTTCCATAGAAATTTTTTAACGCTTTTCCCCAGTGTTTCAAGAAGCCCGGTGGTAGCAGAGCTCTGCTTCTAAGCAAAATGTACGCAGTATGGGGTCAACTTATATTGGTCTGTTAAATCTACAGACAGACATAAAATTTTAGGATTTTGAGACTTTTCGGAGTGGTTGTGCTATAAGAGCTACCTTCATACCACATTTCAAGTTTCTAGGATAGCTGGAAGTACCCTTTAGGTTTTCGGCTTTCGGCAATTTATAAGGAAATAGTTATTTTAATGACTGTATCTTTTGATTACGTTGACTTAGAAGATTGATTTTTTCACGGCTTGAAGGGACCGTAGGCTTGAGTATTTGATATTAATTTCAGCATGCTATCTCCACGCGTTTCAGAGAAAAAGGGTGTTGACAGACAGACAGACAGACAAACAGACGGACAACAAAGTGATCCTATAAGGGTTCCGTTTTTTCCTTTTGAGGTACGGAACCCTAAAAACGAATTGCAATTAATTAATAACAAACTTAATCACTGCCATACCTCGCCCATAAAGCAGACAGACGGGAGGCGCCTTTGGCTTATCTATGCACTACAATTTTTCTGCCACTTTTTGAGGGGGACGAGGAACACACACGTACAGCACACGTCTGCGCTCATGTCAAAATTTGTTACGTTCCTGCAAACTCACACTAAAACAAAACTGTCACACAAATGCCAAAAACACGCACACTATCAAAAGACCCTGATCATTTTGGTTAAACTTAGGGGTTAGGGTTTTGGCAGAGGGGAAATCGCGCGTTAACATCTCCATTTCTTTCCTGCTCTAAGACCTCGCCTAAATTTGTGGATTACATAAACCGGCAAAACAGGGCTTTAGAAATATAACTCGCTAATATCTTATAAAGTATAAAACGCACGCACAGTCTCCGATAAATTTAATTGACGACCGAATAGCCTAGTGGTTAGAGACCTTGACTATGAAGCTTGAGGTCCTGGGTTCGAATCCCGGTCGGGGCAGATATTTGTATGATGAATACGAATATTTGCTCTCGGGTCTTGGATGTTTAATATGTATATAAGTATGTATTTATCTATATAAGTATGTTTATCCGTTGTCTAGTACCCATAGTACAGGCTTTGCCTAGTTTGGGACTGGGTCAATTGGTGTCAATTTGTCTCATGATATTTATATATTGATATTTAATTTGCCTAACACAATCTTTTGCTCGCGGTTTTGTTTGCGATTTTTACTACCTTATACACCCTTCAGACACAATGATCAATTTTACCATAGATTAATTTAGCAGTTTTGGCGGCCACGGCCAGGCATGTCAGTAAGCGGAAAATTCAGTGCTTCTCCTCGCTAAAGAGATAAACTAAAACATGAGCAAACGAGATGCAATGCAAACAATTAAATAACCAACTGTAGTGCCACAGTGCCAACAGTATTAGAAGCAGGTAACTAGCTCTGAATGTCAACAGTAAGTACAGTAACTGCTAATATCGAGGTTATGCGATAGCTGACTACATGGTACGAACAAATCCGACTCTCGAAATCTCGGAAATTTTAATACTAGTATTGAATCGGTATTACAAATTCAGTTCAGCTTGACGGCCAATTCTCACCTGCAGTAATGGATTCACGAAATACGGATAGAATAAAAACACAATTTAGGCCAACTGCGCCGGGGCATGAATTTATTTTGCTTATTTCCCGGGCCGAAGTTAAAAATGTCGTACAATTGGGGTTCCGTAGGCAAAGCTTACTTGGACGAACCGGAAATGATCCGAAATGACATTCGCGAAATAGGTACTATGTAGTTTAAACACGTTTTTTTGTGAACTCTGCATACTTATCTAGGTATCTAGTTTGAACATTTGTAATGAAATGTTTGAAACTGCCATCTCATTTTATGTTTGTAGAAAATAATACCTGAATGATTTTAACATTAAAGTGACAGTAGAAATACAATGCTCGAAAACTAACGAATCAACAAGATCTTGACATGTCTTTTTATTGATAAACGCTTTTTAAAAATAAGTAACAGCAAGTAACAAGTTTACACCGTTACCCGAATCATTTATTCCCTTTTTTGCTATTACAGTATAGTAATAAACCTCATTTTACGGCCTCTAGCCCATGCTAGAGCCCCCGACGCCTAGGTCGCCGCCCCACTGCCAGGCAACGGCATGTGTCAGTCAACGTCAACACAATGCAACACAGTTTTTTCAGTGTTCTAGCAATCTTACGTGCTCGTTTTCTGTGTGTTGTGTTTTATTCTATTTAAAAATCACGCTTTTTTTTAAACTGTGAAGTCCAAAGTTCATTGTGAAGTGTTTTTATTATTCAATTTGTATCTTAGGCCGCCGGACCTAATTGCAGTGCTCCTGATAAAATAGACTTCTTGTGTTGTTGTTTGTTTATATAGTTTTACTTTTATTTTTACTTCTCTTGTACTTTTTCTTTGTATATGCCCACCAACAGCCGTCATGTACATGTCCCAATCACTTCAGCGTCCCAAGATGACTTCCTCGAATGCCCTCATTGTCCAAATTCAAAATTGTTCAAAGGGCACCGTGGCCTTGCCATCCATATTGGTAAAACGCATAAGTCCACGACCTCGCAACCCGATGCACCCATCCCTCACTTATCAGGAATTATTCCCCCAACAGCGCAACCAATAGAGCTTTCCCAGACTTTAAGCAGCCTTAAAAATAGCGTTCCAGTCTTAAAAAGAATACCCAGGGGCGCAAGATTTAATGTCGCTAATAGTCTTTGCAAAGCTTTAGACAGTGTTATTGCAGAAAACTCACCTTCATCCTGGGATAAACTTCTAACTTTTTCTTACAATACTCTCCATGTCAATAAAAATAGCCCAGGTAATTCCCTAACTTCTAAAATAAAGAATAATTGCTCTTTTTCAGTAACTCCGACCCCCAACGCTACTAGAAAAAACTCACTTCCTATCTCTAAGAAGGTTGAGGCTAAATTCAACGATGGTGATCTCAGAGGCGCTGCTCGGCTTATATTCTCCAGCGACACTGCGGCGCCTAACTCTCCCGAAACCTTGGCAGCTCTTAAATCCAAGTATCCTTCCGCCCCGTCGAATCTTAATCTCCCAAACCCCCCAAGCCCCACGTCTCCTTGCCTTGCAGCATCAGAAGATGCCGTCCTGGCTGCCGTCATGTCTTTCAAGAATGGTTCCGCAGGTGGCCTCGACGGCATCACCCCACAACATTTAAAAGATCTTTTAGTAGGCGTTCCAGGTGGACGGAACTATAACCTCTTAACCAGTTTGACCAAAGTTATTAATCTGATGCTGTCAGGTAAGGTAAATTCCTTAATCACAGAGACCCTATATGGCGCAAATCTTTGTGCACTCCTTAAAAAAGACGGTGGCATTCGTCTGATAGCCATAGGCTCCACTTTGAGGAGAATTGCGTCCAAAATTTGCTGCAAACACATACTGCCCACATTACAGCCCAAATTTCAGCCAATTCAGTTAGGTTTCGGCTGCAAGGGCGGCTGTGAAGCAGCCGTCCATGCATGCCGCACTTTTTTAAGTGATTCCGGTGCTGAGGTGCTTTTGAAACTTGACGTTAAAAACGCTTTTAATTCTGTGAGCCGTGCCGCTACGTTATCTGAAGTACAAAAAAACGTCCCCGAAATTTATCACTACTTGTGGCAATGCTACGGTGCGTCCTCTAATCTGGTTTTTCAAAATAACAAAATTCTATCATCAGTAGGCTGCCAACAGGGTGACCCGCTCGGTCCTGCTATCTTCAGTTTGGCTATTCATCCTATCATTTTAAACCTAAATTCTAAATTCAATGTTTGGTATCTCGACGACGGGACCCTCGGAGGCGACGTAAATTCTGTCATAAATGATTTTAAAGTCATTAAATCCAAATTCCAATCAATAGGCCTCGAACTAAATCTTAATAAATGCGAACTCTTTGTACAAAATTCAAACCACTCGTCACTTCTCAAGGAAATTTTTGAAGCAGTTAGTCCTGGTATCAAAATTCAGTCTAAAGAGTCACTCAACCTCCTTGGGGCCCCAATTCACGATGAAGCCCTTCCGGAATTCGCAAGGAAAAATATTAACCTGTTCAACGATTTTTCGGATAGGCTTCTCGAAATTCATTCTCACATGGCCATTTTTATTTTACGCTTTTGTCTACTTGTCCCAAAATTAACGTATGTTATGCGCTGTTGCCCTTTTTGGAAATTCCCAAATTTATGTGAAAACTTTGACTCTTGCATCCATTCTCATTTAGAAAAAATCATAAACGTCAAAATTGACAGCCGACAGTTTCTGCAGGCAACACTCCCCATAAGGTTCGGTGGCCTTGGTGTGAGGCAAGTTTCCAGCGTCGCGCTGCCGGCTTTCCTTTCCTCCGTACACAGCGTGCTACCTCTAATTGGTAAAATTCTCATCGCATCACTAAGTGATTTTGAGGTAGCATGCTTGTACGAGGCAAAAGAGGCCTGGAAAACCGCCTGCCCGGGAAAAGATCCTCCCATAGCCGCCGCGACACAGAAACTCTGGGATGAGCCCATAAGCCTCAGAGTGCACACCCACCTTATGGACACCTGTGCCACCCAATCTGAAAAAGCCCGCCTCTTGGCCGTGTCCGAGCGGGAGTCCGGCTTCTGGCTCCATGCCTACCCATCGGCATTCTACTACACCCTTCTGGATAACGACTCATTTAGAATGGCTGTTGGACTTAGGTTGGGTTTAAATATAGTAAGTCCACACTCCTGCTCTCTATGTGGATCGGAGGTGGACTGTTTGGGTCACCACGGGTTAAGATGCCCTAAAAGCGCCGGTAGAATTTCCCGCCACGCCTGCCTCAACGACACCATCCGTCGGGCTCTCGTCAGCGCCAACATTCCCGCAGTGCTGGAGCCAAATGGCCTCACTCGCGACGATGGTAAGAGGCCCGACGGCATGACCCTGGTGCCGTGGCAACTAGGACGGCCCTTAGTATGGGACGCTACGTGCGTTGATACTTTGGCGCCGTCCTACCTCAGCGTTACGGCATCAAAGGCGGGCGCAGCGGCTGCGTCTGCGGAGGCTCTCAAACGCCGCAAATACTGTGAACTTAGTAACAGTTTCAGTTTTGCGGCGTTTGGTGTGGAGACGCTTGGCCCGTGGGGACCCGACGCACTCAATTTTTTTAATATATTAAGAAAAAAAATTATCAAAATTACAGGTGATCAAAGGGCTGGCGCGTTCCTCGGCCAACGTATAGGCATTGCTATACAAAGAGGCAACGCCGCCAGTCTTTTGGGCACCTTGCCCCGAGGTAGCGGACTCGGGGACGTTTTCCATTTTAGGTTCTAAATTTAATTATTGTTATTATTATTCTTTTTGTTTTTGTTTGTTTTGTTGTAATAAATCTTTAATTTCTATGCTCGAACTATTTATTAGACACCTCATGACAAACAAAACATACCTAAAATAGGTGTACAAATAACATAGGCACAAGATACCACTGCAATGTCAGTAGTGGTCACTGATTGATGACTGACTGGTGATTCGGTAACAGTTTCATATTTTATTGCACTTCTTTATTTTCTCCATAATTATTTTATACTACACACCACCAACGTGGTTGTGTTTTTTTTCTTCATTCTATTATGGTTGCTAGATAGACATCGCTCTGTAGCGTAACGATAAGGCCGCCTATTATTGTTAACAGTAATTTTCTGTATACCTTCTACAGGAATCTGTACTTCAAAAGGAAAAACGGAAACCTTATAGGATCACTTCGTAGTTCGTCTGTCTGTCTGTCTATCAAGAACCACACCTATACGGTAGGTATTACCAAAATTGTCCTAGATACTTGAAATTTGGTATGAAGGTACTCCTATAAGCAGAATTAATCAGGTAAATCTGAAAATATGTTTTTTCATATCTGTCTGTATATATGTCACTGACCAATATAAAATGACCCCAACGCTGCGTACATTTTGCTTAGGAGCAGGGCGCAGCTAACATTAGAAAAACTCAGAAAAAGTGGGAAAAATTTTCAACATTCTATTTCTGTGATAGACGATTTCCATACTTTCTTATGAATTGTACGGAACCCTCGGTGCGCGAGTCCGACCGTGTTTTTTTTGTTGTTATATTGGTGTTCAACAAAGAGTTTCTTATCGTATTGTATTCTACTTTCCTATGAATCTAAAGCGCAACAATGTTTTGAAGTGCCGAAAATATAGACATGCCAATAATGTGAGCCTTCTAAATATTTCCACGTTTCTGGCTTGTCCAAATTTTTCTTCTTTTGATTCGCCCGGACACTCCGCGATGCCACTGTAAATGGATTATTCATTTGATTATCGGAGCAGTGGGGAAAAGAATTCGATTTTGAATTCAACGAAATGAAATTTCTGAAACCTCCTTTCAGTAGCAAATAAATTTATAGATCGAAAAATAGGTTAGCGCTCAAAACGAGTTGATTATTTCGAGTGAAGTCCAAGCCAAAATAGGTAGATGTTGATTTATTCACTACGTTAAAAATACAGTTTGTAAAATCAAGGAATTATATTGATAGAGAATCCGGAAAACTGCTGCTTAATGTTAACTGGAAGAGGTCCCTTTTTATGGACAGGTTTGCTTTTGTACTACTCTCTGTGTACTGAGGGTCGAGCACGACTTTACTAAAACTGCGTAACGTTACGGTTATCGTATCGAGATCGAGAAACCTCATACTAAATTTTAGTTCCAAATACGCTCACGGGCGGGCGCTGTTCCAAACGTCATACAAACTCGACAACGTTTACTATTTGACTTTACGTTACGCAGCATCCGTAAAGTCTTGCTCAACCCTCTGTGCTTTCTTAATGTGTTTCGTGCAATACATAGTTTGCACACTACTGCGAAATTAAATGTCTAAACCAGTGCTGTCATGTTTACATACAAGTCGGTCTGGCTCATTGCTTAATTAAACTATTCTGCACGTTTGATAATTTCAAAGTCACCACTAATCCACCAAGCTGCATTTTTGATTTTCGAAAAACTTCATCCCGAATAAGTCACGTAGTTGTGCCTGTCAATCGACCAATAGCAGTCAATCGCAACGAATAGTGACCAATCGCGGCCCGACGCGACACATCCGTGACTTCATTAAACTTTGAGGAGTGACTGCGACTTGTCAATTTGAGAATGGAGCAATCACGTTTTGTTAATCTGACTCGCAACTGGATTTACCTAAGTCTAGTTTTACAAACTAGAGTGATGATTGTTGGGTTGTGTTAAATCACAGTCTGTTATGATTGAGTTTCATAAACTGAAAAAGTAGAATCGCGCTTAGGAAAACAAGTGATTAGTGATCTAGCTACTAATCAGCGCTCAGGTAGCCAGGTGACTAAAAGTTTGCAATTGGAAATTGTTTGATTTTCTTGTCGAGGTTTTAGTAGCTAAGGCACGTAAAGGTTAACTAAGTACGAGCTCTTAGTGGATTTACTTGAAACCGAGTCTAATTAGATTTACTTTGCTATAATGTGATCAAAGAATAAATTAGCTAAATTTTAGATTTTAAAAATTAATTTATTCAAAGGCCAATTTAATTAATACGCTTAGTAAAACTTAACTTGTACGTAGATAGCGAGGTATTGGTCATGAAGTCACTGGCTGAACACGAAAGCAGATTTAGAAAAAAAAAACACCTCAGTACTAAGCATTAGAGCATAAACGCATGGAGGGCAAATAATTATTTAACGATACTTCCTCCATATATATCACGTGTAGCAGGTGATACCACTAAGGGTTGTATAATAACTAAACTGAATCAACCCTTTAAATCCCTTTGTTTGTATCGCGAAAAAGAATTTAATTAGAAAACTCGGACTGACCGCTCGTGTATAATGCGGGTGGCCGGAGGATGGGCATACACTGCATACTTGTCAGTATAATTAAAATTATTAATTATGAATAAAACATTTTTTTAGCACTGTGGGTTCGAGCCCCGACTCGCACTTCAGAGTTTTTCGGACTTGGAGGAAATTAAATTCGAAATTTATTATGAGGTTTTAAGGTAAATAAAATAATTATCGTGCTTCTGCACCTGTCGGTTCTAACCTGCCAAAGATTTCAGTGGCTTGCAGAAATGTAAAGTTATAATTAGAACATTTAGAACACACTAATTCCGATAAATTCAGTGGTCTGGGTTAAAGCCCAAGACCTGTTTCTTGAACGTCAATAGGTCACACCACTAAGGCTATCATGGCCTGACAATAAAGAATAACCTAACCAACTTAGGAAAGTTAAAATCAAGTCATTTCAAAGTTCAATGTTTCAAAAACGGGTGAACAGATTTTAACTAAATTTAACTAAGAACCATCTCGATTAAACTAGCTTTAGACAAAAAAACCGCATCGAAATCGATCTGTTTGGGAGCTACGATTCCACAAATAGATACGTAGATACACAGACACACAGATACACGGGTGAAACAACACCCCTCTTTTTCGTCGGGGGTTAAAAAAACATGCCGTCGGTGTGTGCAGCGCGCGCGTTTCAATCGCCCTCATCGCGCTACATAAACCCTTATCACGTGAACACTAAACTTCACCTCCCGACCGCGAACAGAAATATTTATAGCCCAAACGTCCTGAAGGTTGACAGCGACCTTTACAACGGCTGGTGAACGACACGACATCAACACGACAATATTGTCACATGTGTCCCACAATTTATAACTCGTCGATGGAAATAATACAATCCTTAGCTTTGTTGGAGAAGAAGCCTTATAATTCGGTATATTTAAGTAGAAATTTAAAAAGTACTGAGTTTATTTGCGCACTTTATATGCAGGTATCCCGAAAACCTGCCAACACCTAAAGTAAGAGGGCTGGTATAATCGATATAGAAAGACAAGACCTATATAAGAAGACAAGTCCAGACTGACTGACTGATCAACGCCCAGCCCAAACCCCTGGACCTAGGAAGCTGAAATTTGGCATAGAGGTTCCTTTTATAATGTACGCCCGGAATAAGGCGAGATTTTTCGAAATGCCCTAGAGTTCTGCCAAGGGAGCGAAGCCGCGGGCGAAAGTTAGTAGCCGATGAAGCCATCAGATAAGTTGACGCAAGTATTATTTAATTAAAAAAACAAAGGGATGTCTTTGTAGAGCAATCTATCCTATCTACAATATTTAAGGTACTTTCCCTGCATGTGGCATAGCCGTGGGACACCTGTATATAAAACACCATGTATATAGATACAATAGGAGACTATTGATACCCATAATCCCTTATTTGTATTATGTGTCTTATGTACACATAACTATTCCATCGTGGATTGTAGTTTAGAAGAGATGCGGTGTTTGGTTTTGAACTAAATAAATCCATGGTGTATTAATGTTATAAATTCCACTGCAGCACGGCTTATGTTTAAATTTAGTTTAATACTATTAAATTAAAATCGAGTCGTGTCGTAAGTTATCATGAAAACGTAGTTAAGTTGACACAGGTCGTGTCTATTGTTTAGTTTCTCGCATTTATTACAACTTTTGAAAAGTTAGTAGTTAATTACTTACTACGCAATTATTTTGCAAATTTAGGGAGTGAATTTAAAGCAGTTTTGAAACTTAAATAATTTTGAAATACAAAATAGTTTTACTTGATTGCGACGGTTAATTGTAGGGCAAATATTTTGAACTCTAATTTGTTGATAAAGGTCAAATAATTTTAAGGTCAGACCTTTATATTTGCCGCATGTTATTTTGAAAAGGGGAAATTGCTTAAAATTATAAATGCGAAAGTTTGTACCTATGTTTGGATGCTTATTACTCAACGATTTAAAACATTAAAATGATGATATTTTTAAAGCACCATACAAGTAAATAGGTAAGCAAAATATCAATTACATGTCTCAAAAACTTTTCAGCAATTTTAGCATAAACAAGAAGTTGTCGCCAAAAACAGGCCAAAGTTCGTCCGTCACTTGAGTCGGAATTAATTGCTAATTTCTTGGTCTTAAGTAAGTAAGCCTGAAGTTGGCGGCAGCTGTGTTGTCCGGCAGAGTTGCCGGAATTTATTTCAACGCATAAGTTTGTATCATTTGCGGAGCGGCTTGAGTGACAAGCGTTTTGGTACTATCAAATTTACCAAAATATACGTATATTGTATTGACTTCATAAATAAAATTACACACGATAAAGGGTTTGAGACATAAGTCACACCTCAATCACATGAGTAACGTTTCTAGCTTTATAAAATTGAAACATTTTTCTTTCTAAAATTGTCCCCGGCCCGGCCGACTACTAATAAACAGGCACGCGTCTAAATATTTTTATTACCAATTAACCATGTAAAATACATACACATATATACATACAGTCACGCCTGTTTCCCGAAAGGGGTAGGCAGAGCCCACGGACTTTAAAATACCATTTTACCATGTAAAATATTGGAGAATATAGCGTTTCTGGTCTTTTTTTTGTATGTCTTTGACACAAAATGAAGCCTAGTCATATTTAATACGGGATGTTGACTAGGTGTGGTGAGCGCCCGATATTTTGAGGCAGTTACATGCATCATTATTATCATTTTATAAAACTACAGGTGAAAACTGTTAACTGCGTTGACGTCATAATATCAAATTAATAATAACGAATAATTAGTCAATATAGGTATCCGTGGTAGGTACGTACCTAAGTCATAATTTCCAATAATTTTGATCCATTTGCGAGCTACGGTTATCAATTAAAAAGGTAATTAAAAACAAAATTTGCTGTTTCCTCAGACCTTTGCGTTTGCGGCGCTCATTTCCATTTAAAACAACTGACGATTTTCAGCCATAATGCTATTCATTGCTTCACCACGCTCGACGCTTCGCAAATTCACACGCAAGCTTTTTGTAAAAGTGACTCAGAGGCTACTCTTTAACTGGGTCTGGCAATCACATTGTTTGCATCACGTGAGTCATGTTTAAAAATTGGCAATTTTAACATGTTTCTAAGGGGTAATTTCTGAATGAATGCACTAAAATGGGCTAACTTTTTATCGACGTCGTCGTTTCGGCGTAGTCGAAATTGGGTTTTGTAGTCGGAATCGGAAATAGGTAAAAAACATTAATGTGTTAGGATCGTATTATTTATGATATGAAATACTTTTATACACTGTAACAATGTGTGATAAATTGGATAAAAAGAGGGCGTATCGTATTGCTTTAAAATCTCATATACTTACTTATCTACCTTTGTGCGACGATTAGGGCCACCTCTCTCACTCTCCACTCAAACAAAAGGCAAATAAATCGCTGATGTATGGGTGTACATCAGGTTCTTGACATGAACAAACAATTGCCTTTTAAGACTTAAATTGCAGTAATAATGTACGTAACAATGAATCAATCAAGTTAGTTGTTCGTGGCGAATGAAAACTGCTTGGCGCTTGACGCCGCGTGGCAGCCTCCTCCCGCGGTCGCCTGAGTAAATTGCGCGGGCGTAATCAAGCATTTAAATATGCACGGACTTCTCCCGAGCATCGATCAGTTATTTTTTAACAAAAAGTAAACATGTTTTATTAAATGTAATCCACCCCTCCCTTAGACCGTATCATCATCCAATAGTGCCTTAGTTATAATGTCCCTCAAATTGGGCCGCGCCCGTTCCACCGCCCGACTTGATTGGGTTTGCCCGCTATTTACGATAATTAGGAGACAATTTCGTATCAAACTAACGGTCAATATGCTTTGGGATGGTAATGACGGCCGGGTAATGACGGTAATGTTTGTGATTGTGAGATCAATGACAGTTCAAGTTGCAAACGGCGTATATTATGTCAAATAATGTATGAACGGGGTAATGGTGTTCACGCCAGCTCGATATTACGAAAAGAGTTAGAAAGTGAGTAAATCGAGTAGTCAGTATCAGTGTGGCACGCAGTTTGCGTTTCGCCACCGACGAAGCTTGTGCTCCGAAGAGGAGGATTAGTCAGAAACATGTCACTCTATACCCGACTATGAAATATATATATCTATATATGAGTAATCCATTTATTTCACTAGACACGTACTTATACATAATAATATGCCTGGGTCGAGACCTTTAATAAGTTAACAAAGTAATAAATATTTTTATATCGAAGCATTTTATCGACTTTTCCGTCGCAAACGTTTGATGGCCGTCAGAAAACATATAATATTTATCGCACCTCTTTGAGTTACTCTCTATTTACGACCTAAGTCTTCTAATGGGCAATGATTTCACTGTTAGGGTTGTTTATTTAAAAACTGCTATTTATGTAACCTGAATGATTATAATGTTGTATAAATCCTGACGTTTGTTTTCATCACCAAAAATTTAGTTCACTGCCTTTGCAGAATATTTATATCACAACACTTATTTTCCATGTAAACAATGGAATACGTTTTTCGTATTCGTCTTTTGGCTATTGCATTTCCATCATTTGCCTATGTAGGAAATTGTAGTTTACTATCTTTCGTTTACACAAATGTTTAAAGAATAATGACTTATATTCGTTAACACTATCAAAGTACGAGCGTTACTTTCTTGACAGTTTAATTCTATGTTGGAGTAAGTTCGACGTGTTTGAAGGGCCCGACTAGAGTTAGTCCGCCTCCAAATATCTAAGTTAAGTCATTACCTTCCACTATAATTACAGTAATCACTAGTTGAAAACTCTCGTAAGGCTGTATTATTGGATAGGTAAGCGGATTGCAAAAAAATAAATAAAAAGTTAAAGGTTAGTCTTCATTTTTTATTGCAAACATTTTATGTTTGGTAATCTTTGGTGACTTGTTAAGATTATGAATCTTGATTTGATAATCTTTGTACCGATAGTGCTTGAGCATAATCTAATTAGTAATTACCAAAAAAAAAAACTACAATAATGCATATATATTGATGAAATTTGGAGTATAAGGGTCTTGCAGAAGCCGATATTTATTTCGTTTGGAAGTTAAATAAAATAAATATTCCAGCAAAGATCAATCTGGGGTACATATATTTCGACAGACAGAAACTCTTTAGGGTTTCTAAGCAATTTTTTGATGAAGTAAATATTTTCGAAAAATTATCTCTCCAAAAGTAGCATAAATGCCCCCTCCCCCCCTTTATCTTATAATACGTATGTCCAAAAATACATAAAAAAATACAAATATGTACATATAACGCTCAACGAATACTTTCAACTGGAACTCTTTCAACGTCATGAGGGGATATACCGTTTAAATGAGCTATTGCCGAAAAAAACTTCCGCTTCTTAACAAAAGAACGCAATTGCCATGAAGCAAATTTTTACACGCACTTTCTTTTCATCTGCAGTGCATTTCTTTGTAGTTACAGCTACGGAATCCTACACTGAGCATGGTTAGACATACTCTTGGCCGGTTTTCATAGCTTAGATTTCCTCAATGAGTCCTAAGTGAGACGTGAAATGCGCAAAAGTCTATTACTTTAACGGCGAGAAGGCGATTTCTCGCACCATACCCGCAACATGCACAGTAAAACACCCCACTATCTTTCACCGCACAAGATCTACGTTGCATTCTATACTTGAGTAAATTATTGTAAGACCGTGTCGCCATTCTTGCAGTCAACCACAGCCTTACCCCAAACTACGTATATGCGAACTTTCCCGCCCTCCCATTAAGCCCTCTTGTTCGAGCCTCGATTAAACCAATTCATGGCAATTCACTGTCGAGCGCGACTATTCTAGTCATGCTTAAAATAATACTCGTGCGTAGATATTTAAGTTTGCTTTTTAACCAAAAACTTGATTAAGCGCTTTCTACTTGGTATAGGTACGGCATGGATTTTAGACCAGGTGTACTCTATGTGTGAACCTTTTTAAAGACTAGCAACCCTATGCTGTAAAACTCCTCAGAAGAAAAACTACGACCGGGAATTAATTAATTCTATGTGACAATTAATTACCCAACATCTGAGTACGGTTGTAATTTAAAGATAAAAGTTCGTTTTTAAATTTTAAATCCAACTCGGATATTTTATGTTTCATTTTCTGGATTGTTTAATCTTGCAAGTAGTATATATAGGTACGGGTTGTGAATCAGATCACGGGGTTGGAATCCCATCATTTCACGGGTAGTTAGGTTTCAAGTGAAGTATTTGAATTGTGTGCGTGAGTTAAGTCGATTGGGCCGGCCCATGTGATGAATCTTAAACGAATTTGTAAGGCAAACGTGCGGTCTGGATTATAACAGTATCGCTGCCTTTTACAGTTGAAGTAAAATAGTGAAATGTATAGGTTTATGAAAATTTAATCATGAAATCTAATAACGCATTGTGACAAGTAAGGGTATGTATTAGTAAAGGGAGCTTAAGCGATAAATATAAGAACTAACTTTAACAAAATCTTCCAGTCAATGTCTCTGCGCTGAGTCGAAAGCGTATTGCATCATCGAAGCAAGTAATGGGTACGTGTTGTATCTTTAATTCACCAGCTCAAGACAAAGACGCCACGAATTCCGATTCTCTGTCGTTCGGGTTAGCCAGAAAAGGAAGCAAACGGGCAACTTGTGCTAACCGTACGGAGCAATCTACTTGAGACAGCAAAATGCAAGCGATCGTGACGTTTGATGGTTGAAAAGAGAATCTATTACCTACGTATAGAACTTCCTTTATTTTAAACTGAAGATTTAAAGCGAAAGGTTGGAAAGGGGATTTGTTAACTTTGAAATTTCGTTAGCTTTTGAAGTTGGTTTTGTGAAAAAGGTCGATTCACCTATAAACTTTATCCACTACGTACGCGTGTTTTTATTTTATGCAAGTCAGCGGGAATCGTGTGTTTTTATTGAAATGATTCTGACCAGATGGAGAAATTTCTGTTATAACGAGATAGAACATCTGTTTATCTATTCGTGTGGGAAACGAGTGTTTAACAATTTGCATAGATATTTTTTAGGACAGAGAGTAAGTACTATAATATTTACCGATGAGAGGAAATACTTACCTCGTTTGACATCTCCGACTTTTTTTGGTGGTGTTTAAACAGTTAATTATCGAACAACAAGACATTCTGTTTTTAAAATTTGTGATGTCGCAAGCGGGAAGAGATCGGGAGCGGACTGTAGTTCGCGGCAAGCAGTTGAGTACCTATGACGTTTTCAGCCCTTCTTTTTGACACGCAAGGCACATAAGCTCTACCAATACCACACAACTGTTAAGTCAGCTTCGCGTCGGTGCGGTCCGCATCTATTTATATAAGGCAAAATGTATCGTATTGACGGGAAAGTACACTGGTTTCTGTAACACAGGTTTCAACTTAGTTCAGAAGTCAGTGACTTCAATTTGATTTTGTTCCTTATTGTCAATAAAACTTTATTATCTTGCGGGTGACAATGGGCGGCGGCAATGGCAATTCCAAAATACAGCTTGCTTTCTCGCTTGTTTGGTAATAAAAATGTACCTATCACAAGCGAAGCTTCTGTTTGAACGAAAAATGAGATTTAATGTTCTTATTTGTAAAGGAATTCCTTTAAGCTTTACGGGGCGATATTAAAATTCTCTGTCCCTCTCCGAAACCAGCGTTTTCCGTTAAAATGTCTGAGATGACGAATGGTAGCGGGCTATTTGGGGTTTCCTAGTTATTTCCTCCGGCTAATAGCTAAGCATCATGCCTAGAATAATAATTTAGGACTTAAATTAAGTATTTGAGTAGACGGTTGTGACATTGCTTTCCTAAATTGCGCGGACAATAATTTAACTAAAGATACCGCTGTTTTTATTCCTTTCAGTTCATTGATAAAAATATACCTGATGTTATCTTTACGCTGTACTTAATACATTAGGTACCTAAGTTTTAGTTTTAAGCCTTGGATTATTCAAGCTACTGTTTAGAAAAGTTTAATATTAGTAAGAAACGATTTAAAATATTCTAGTCCAATATGAAAACCAGTCTTGCCACTTCAAGCTGTGACCCTGTAAATAAAATATTTTCTACTAATTATTAAAATTATTTCACAATTACTAAGATTCACCCCTAACCCAATTAAATTAATCAAATTAACACGCAGCTGTGGTTTTTAATCCTCATTCCATTTAACCCCTTTCGGTTAATTCCCAGGTGACTCATATGAGTCACGTGATGACTCTTGACTCATTACAATTTGTATGTAAACCTATAAACAGTCTTCACTAGTAGCTATAGTGTATTAAGTTAAACCACAATACTACTAACTTCAATCTATACACTACGGCATAAAGCTAACATTTAAGTTTGTTCGTTTGATACTTAAGCCCTTTTGATGCAAAGAGCGAGTTAATGTAAGGGGAGACACCCCTTGTTATGGCACCGCTTGATTGCAAAGGTGATAAAGTAAACAATAAAATTATGTCATTATTATAATCGAAATGGTTGTTCTAAAGATCAAAACGTAAGGGAATACTGTAGTTAATCCTTTGGCGCATTACAGTATAAAAATTGATACTAACTTTTTATTACAATGTGGAACTTTACAATATTAAGTCATTGAATATTGTGTGCCTGTCAAACAATAGTTATGTTGGGCTGTTTTTGTACATGCTTAGCAGCATTTAACATTTTAACTTTATGCCATAATATGCCATAGGGGCATGAAGTAAAATGTCATGCATCTAAGGCTTAAAATAATTCTATCAAATACGGACTGATAAAGCTTTGGAGAGTGGTGATTCACCTATACTAACTATATTTAAGCATGTGTGCCACCTTATACGTAACGACACTTTTGAATCCTTTTCACAATCCCTTCAAACGTCACACAAGCGGCTCCCAAACACTTTTAACGATCAAAAACATTACTTGAATCCAGGGTAACATTTCGAGAAGTCTATCCATTCGCGCAAAACCCGGGACCACTTAGCTGAACGGAGCAGGAGCTCCTGAATTAAAGATGGATCACGCCGCGCCGGGGATGATTCAATAGCGTACGTGGTTTCTTTATATTTCACATAGTTTTAAATGGAAACCGGAATCCGTAGGAGCATTGTGTTATTGACTCTCGACGTAAGAGATTGGAAGTTTGAGAGCCTTAGGCGGTAGAGAGTAAATTGCGTTTACGTTGATAAATAAGTTACGAAAAGCAAAAAAGGTTACGCAAAAGTAAAAAAAAAAATTGTTTGTTTGTGTTTTTAATTTTAAGCGTTACAGTCAGGTTCTTCTTTTTAAGCGAAGCGTAAATTTTTCTAGAAAATTTAGGTATGCTTACCAAAAAAAACAAGGCCAGAGGAAAGTTTGTGAGTGATTGAGGTGTAACTATAATTAAGTATGTATGTTTTTACTTCTTCATACTGTATGGATTTGGTTCAGAGTTGAAATGGATTCAGCTTACTCTTAGATTAAAACATAGGCTACCTCTTATCCCAAAAAATTTTACAGTTCCGCGGGATAGCGAGAACCCAATTCTACGATGGCAATGTCGCGGGCAACAACTAATTATTCATAAATGTATTAAATACCAACGCACTTAACTATTAATTAAAATTTATTTATTCCAATGAAAATCTAAGCAAATCACGAGTACAGGATGATAATATTTTATTTCAGACCTTGTCCTAATAAATAATTAACTTAACCTAGTTAAGAACTGGGACAGGTTAATTATGCAGAGTTTGCGTTTTAACCTGCTGGGGGAGAGGAAAAAAATGGTTTACTTTTTTATTTTACGTCAACAGTAGAATAAGATTGCAGGAAAAGCAAGTACCTATTTGAACAGCGAGGACTTCATTCGACTGTTTAAATTTTAAATCTCAATTGACCATTTTTATGGTTAAATTATGTCTAGCTTGACATTAAGCTCTCGTGGGTATATGGTTTTATTTTTACCACAGGCTCTGAATAACTTTTTTATGCAAGACTTTCAGATTCATGATCCTATTTTATCATTTCCAATTTTACATTGATGGCCATATTTAGTCCCCAAATAGTTAATCAGTACGTATTTTTTTCTGGTTTTTCAAATAATATTTTGTACGCACAGACGCCTAAAGCTATACAATTCTAACATCGCACGAACAACTGAACGTTGCAAACGTTAACATAAACGTAAACGCATAGTAATTGTAACCACGTATAGACTAGTGAGCCTCATTTACACTACAAGCGCGGTGACGTCAGAGCTCCAAATATTCAAATCGTTACTGCAGACAAATTTACATGTGAAACGCCCGTGGGTCGCTGAGAATACATTGATATATATCAATCTTCTAGGTTACGCGATATCTTTGGTTTTGAGTTATCTTTAGTGCCAGCTGAGGATTGGGTGGAAATAAATTCCCTGTATCTCGGGTCCGTGATGTGCGACATAAAAACGGCAATGTGTCGAGTAAACTGGTTGCTTTTGACGAGTTCTTTTCTCTTTTTCTAACATACGTACAAGGATTACTTGTCCTTCTCGTTATTTTTAATGAAAATTATATGATTTCTTTTGCATCAGACTTTTACTCGGTTATTTACATCGCTGATACAAGTCATGGTTGGAAAACAGATGCTTTCAATTTAATTTAATAATCGTTCGTCTTCGGTACCTAAATACTCCGAAACTGTAACAAACAGTCGACTTTATTTAATTATAATTCGCTTGCCTTTGTAATAATCGTAACATCGTAACATTAATCAAGCAATTAAATAACATACAGTAGAAACTTTGTATCATAAATAACGCGAGTTGCAGTATCAACTTTGTCAGAATCATTGCAGTTAGTTCTCTACTACCGGGCTTTGGTAGCGGTTTGACAAATTCAAATCTGCACCTGAACCCCAGGTGAAATCGGCGTCTACGCTGTCATGAATATGAATAGGGCTCTACGCAATAGTCTGCATCTAATTGTTAGCTCGTGGTCACGTATAGATTGAGGTTCACGGAGGTGGCTGGGAACACGAATCTGCATAACAACGGGCCTTGTGATTCTTTGAAACTTTCGTCTGAAAATAGACTTGTTCAAAGTTTACCTAAAGCTTGGTGTCTGCATACTTCTTTTTAGGGGCGAGGAGAATTATTTTCATGATTTACTTGTAACTTTAGACGCAAAGATACTGCAACACTAAACGATACGCAACTGCAAATGTCTTCACGGCGACATTTTACTACCACCCATTCGTTCAACTAAACCCTGTTTATGATGCCTACAATATTTAATTCTCAGTTCATTCGTTTCCTCATGCGAAGGTTACTGTAGCTCCGTGAGTTATAACGGAGCTACACTCTCCTCTATAAATGTATGCAGCAATAAATATGTACCCGAATTCAACGAGCTTTCAAATAGCGGATCAACCACGTCCTCGATTACAGCATTTGGATCAGTTTCAAACGACCAGTTAAGGCGCTGAGATGTCGTTTCGACCCCAAACTGCATGTAGCTGTGTTAACCTGCTTGTAATGGTCATTCACGTTAGTAGCGGTTTACTGGTTGGTAGCTGCATAAAGATGGTTATGCTTTCTTATTGGAATAACTTATATCTTTAACAACTCGTTAGTAGTTAAGGTAAGTGCATCACATGGTTATTTGCAATTAATTGGTTAGCCAAATGTATAAGTAATAACGAATTATAAATGGAAACAATCTGTTTTTGGAATAAAATAAAAAAAATAGTCCACATTCTAAAAGTTACCTATCCAGTGAAAACGGTGATCATCAAAACAATCTTACGTGGTGATAATATTAAATTAAATGGTTTTTTCCAACCGTCCCTAAAATATTTAAAAACGGATTTAATTTATTTTCAAAAGACGGCAAACAAAACGTTATCGTTAATTCAGGGATACCGAAATTTATTACCGTTTGTAGTATCTCTGTTCACTCATACCTTTGTTTATGATTTATTTTAATAAAAGGCTACAAACACAAAACATCATTAATACACCCCGTCGGGTAACATCAAAGTTCATTAAATAACGTCGTTAACGAGTACCATCACCCCTTGCCTGGGGTATACACGTTTGTGCTTTCGTAGCGACGGCGGGTCTTGGTAAACTTTCGCACATACATACTGTAAACACGCGTGGACTGTACTGTTATTGTATCAACGATGCAGGCAACTCGGTTAAGCCTCGTTTGGAGGAAGCCAGTTCTTGCCACTTTGCTGATTATCAGTTGAGTACTAAGTGACAAGTGACAACTAAGTACTTAAAAAGTAGTAGAGTTTTCCGCATCGGCTACCGAAGAGCTTGTAGAAATTTAAAATCATATTTCGCACATAAAACTTCGTAGAGCTGCGATGTTGATCAACTTAAATTGAAAAACAATAAGTTTCCTAATTAATGTATAGTCTGAGGTACCTACCATCTTTGAATATAATTTAAAATAACGTAAGTCAAATTGTTCGGCTACTATACGGTTAGCAGTAGTATGTTGACGTATATTAGTGTAGTTTACTGTGTAGACAAATTATTGTGCATCAAAGTATTTAGTACTTTCTTCCAGGAACTAGATCGTTATAAAGAAGGCATAGCGAGGCGGCCCTAGATTTAGTTGATTAGTTAGTTAGTAGTGCAATTGGGATGTGTTAGTTTCATTAAATTAGCTGTCACGTTGTTAAATGACTTTGGACATTCACGTCAGTAGTTTAGCTGCGAAAACGTTTCTACGTTGTTCGTCTATTGTTCTACATAATTTGTCATCTACGACTATATGTACCTATAAGGTTCCATAATTTATAATCTATATTCGATTTACCTTTTGTTAAAAGAACAATAATTGAGATGAACATTTTTCATGGCATAACGGGTTTCCTACGCACGTAATCTGTTGTCACAATGACACGTTTTAGCGTTAGAATTGAATAACTTATGTGATGGTTCTCATTTTTAACCACCGGTGCAAAAGAGGGGTTTTATAATCTATTGTGTCTGTCCATGGCACTATAGCTCCTAAACGGGTAAATTAACTTGGAGTCCGATATTTTTTATCGACATGGATCTTAGCTAAGATTCATTAAAATCGGTTTAGCCGTCTTTGACACATTGACTATCCCTTGAAATAAATATGTCAGAGGGATTTTCCACTTTTCTAAGTAATCACTTTTATCGCAGTTCAACTGTGACAGACGCCTTGATGTTTTAATAAAATGGTAAAGTATTAGTGGGAAAAATGCTAGTCAAAGAACAAAAGGCGTCTTGTCTACAAGCACTTCATCTATTTTTTTAGTTCTATTAGCGGTGTATTTATTACTTTAAATCATTTATTTTACATTTGCTGCAGGCGTAATATGATCCGTAATGACTATTTTTCTATACCTACATTGGTGGTAAAGTAGGTGCCAGCAGAAGGGCTTAACCTTTCGCGCAATATCTTTAAAGAGCCGGTCATAACTCGTTCAACAACAAAGTGTTCCTGATCTCTTCACTGCCCAGTTACATGGACGTGCGTAATTTACTGAGACTGAAACTTTTTATGCGGTTTGCATTATTATTTTGAATTCTATTCGGTCAATATTACTGAAGTCAAAACACAAATTCCAACTAAGGTGCTATTGCTTTCAGCAAGTAAAAATATAATCATAAGTAAACCACGTTGATTTCACTTTACCCGCTCTTTTATAAAGTATAATGATTTAACAAAAAGGAGTTTCTTTTTAATCGGCTTCCAAATATTTCGTCAATTTGAACGAACTTTTATTTCGACATGTATTGTAACCAAAATGTCATAGACGTACTACTGTAAATATTGCGTCAATATCCCTAATTTCTCGAATAGCTCCCTGAAAGAGGTCCTAGGTTTAGCGCCCGGCAATGTGGGCAGAGTTCGCTTCTGGACCTTAAACACTGTGCCACAGTTAGTCGAATTTCCCCATAAAATTATGCCGTATGACAAGAGTGTATGTTAATGAGCGTGGTACATTTTAACTGGTTCTTTCCCGAACAGCGCTACATGGTCTTTTGCAAAGCTTTTCCTCGTGCTGTGTTCAGGTTAGCCTAACGTCCATCACAAATCCCACAAACTTGCTCATACTGCGGCAGTGGACTCTGTACATGCGGGGCTTCGCTTCGGTTGCTTCACAGTTTGACACAGTTGGTTCTTTAGAAAACTGGGAAGTACCCTTCAAAATTGTTCAATGAGGGCACCATATTCTTTGTAACTGAAATTTCGCATTTTGACGTCAAATGCTTGTAAGTAATATGGCAACGATTTTGTATAATTTCTTTTCCACAATTCCTCTGTGATTCATTTTGTACTCTTTACTATCGTTCTTTTAAATGATGCCAATGTAAGTTATTATCCTTCAAGCTAAAGGAGTTTATTAGGTCCGAATCATTCAATTTCAGCGAATTTTTTGCAACAAGGCAAGACCTGTTAAGGTTATACGTCAATGCCTCTATACGGTTCGCGCCAACACGTCCATAAACCTAGAGTAGTTTCAACCTTCATAAAAGTATAGGAATGGCTCGTAAAATATGAAATGGCACTTTCCTTTGAAAGCTCATTTAGATGATAGTGATATTAGCGTAAGGCGTAAAGCATAATTTCGAAAATGTTATAGCTATTCCAAGCTTTCAGCTTCGAATTACCTACATTGTGTGCCCTTAAGTTTTAATTGTCGGTAGACATTGTTAGTTTTATTGCGTATGTAATCATTGTTGGCGGGTATTAAGTTCTGCACAAATTTTGTCGTAAATGGAATGTTTGCTTGTAAGAAATCATGTGTAGCTTGCAGGTATTTTACCTACTCTGTCGTGAGTTTCGTCAAACATTGTTCCGTATTAACCTGCATCCAATCCTTGAAAAAAAAGATGCAGCACATTGATCGTGACCCCATCATTTTCATAACGCCGTCCACATTGCTGGTTTGGCAAAAAAAATACACGTCATATTAGTATGTTATAATTCAACGACGAAGATGGATTCGTTTTCTCTCTTATTTTTTTAATGACAGAGTGAGGTTCCTTTGTGTAATTTATCTGTGGTTACGTATTGTAAGAGCTAATGTAACTTGTTTTTAGAAAAAATGACTTTGTGCCAAGTTTCTTGCGGCGCATTCTTCTTGGCAATCATGGTCTTTCCGAAAGCGCTGGTAGACTCAAAAAAAAAGACGTGTAAAAGAGCATTCAACTGCCTATTTGCTGAATAAAATTTTGAATTTTAAAGTTCTTTTTTTTCTATTATATAAGCCGCGCAATGATTTTGTCCTTTTTTCCACTACTCGTCACTGACCCAATAAAAGTTTAACATCGCTTTTCTTACACTTAAGCAGGAAGTCTTATTGCGACCAATATTGTTTCCTGTAAACAATACAACCACGTAAGCACATTTATTTAGTCTTTGAATAAACATGGAACTGAAGACTGACTCACCCGGCACGTAGATTCATTATTTATGCGCGGCTTAACGCTTAGTTAGACCTGTATTAATGCGTTAGTTTAACAGGTAATTAATGGGAACTTTACGAGTACCTACCTATATTTAGTTATATGAATTAATGACAACCAATATTGACTCGTTCCATTTCGGTGTAGTTTGTGTTTATGACGAAGGCATCGTAATTGATTTAGCAGTGATTTGAAATTCTGATTAACCTTATGGATTTAAGACTTATGAAGCCCCGTGATAAATCATGTTACTTGGAAACGATGCCGCGTTCTAATTTATTAAGGACACGGCGGTTTTAAGTCAGTTATTAAAATTAAATTATCAGAGAGTCTTTAGCCAACATTGTAGTTGACAGATTAAAACGTATGAACACACATTATGTCGTACCTACCAAATCTTCAAAAATGGCATAAGTACGCTACAAGTCTGAAACTGTTTCGTAACGGATTATAAATAAATAAATAAACATAATATAGTTATATTGTGGGACAGTATTGACACCAATTGGCCGTGTCTTAAATTAAGCAGAGCTTGGGTTATAGATACTAGACAACGGATAAACAAATAAATAACAGCACATTGAGACCTCATTTGTGGTAACCATTCGATTATTCATCGTTAAAATAATTTCCATTTCCTGTTTTAATATTGATATCAAGTTCTTTCAACTGTGATTTCGGATTAAAATTATGAATTTCGTTTTGTTTGAGTACCTACTTACGTGGTAATAGGTATAATGTTTAAAACATATAAATAAAATTAAACGGTGCTTTGATAAGTTTCAACTTGGTCAAGGGTTGTGAAAAGAGATCAATCAAAAAAAATACTATTCGTTCCAAATAAAGTTAGTAATGTACTCGTATTTGCTAGCAACACCACTTTTATAATTAAAATACTGAAATTATCTTGTCAGATTCTTTTTTCTAAATCTACGAAATATTTATAATGAAAAGAAAATACGAATCATTACAACCTCTGTATACCTACTTATTTATTTACGTCTTGTATAAATAGGTAGGTAATACAGCTCCGATCAATTTATGTTCTTGTCTCTTTTTTTAAATGACATAGAACCTAATATACAATAATAATTACTATTATTACATTTTCAAATTTATTTATTTAGCTCGAGCACGAGTTTTCACCAAAACTCGAGTTTCATGGCACGAACTTAGTTACTAGTACCGAAAAAGCCCACTGGGGGCGCTGTCCCGAACGTCACACAAGTTTTCTCAAATTTGCTCGATTCTTGGTGAAAACTCATGCCGGGGATATTGAATTTAACAGCTTTTTGAAATCAATAAATGCATAATCTAAAAAAACTCTTCCGTTACTAAGTGACTGACTGACAACGCACAGCCGAAACCCTGGGCCCTAGAAGGCTGCAATTCTGCCAATATAGGTTGCCTATATAATGTAGTAATCGCAAAGAGGGGTTTGTTGAACGTTGCCACGGGATAGCGAAAAAGCGGTTTATTAGCGTACGAAGTTGCGGACAAAAGCTAGGATGATACAAAATGGTAACTTTTATCATTATAATTATTTTATGATGCACAGGCAGGTGATGCGTCCATGACTGTCATTGTCCATTTGCATGATTTGTCGAGTCTGTTTTTAAAAGAGTCCATGCATTTCTTGGGGCAAACTGTTCTACACTTTCACTACGTGGTTGGTCAGGAAATGATATGGGTTGCTGATGCTTAAAATCAGCATCAGCTTTAGAGTGTATTTTCAGTCTCATGTTCCTTGTAAATATGTCATTGCACTTAGCGCAGGTACATCTTATAATCTAGTCAGTATCTTGTAGGTTTCAGAGGTTTAATTTTAAGTTAAAGTAAGTGAGCAATGCGTGAAAATAGTTTCTTGACATTCCTTATATTATTTGAAATGCATACTACCATAATTTATGACGAGAAAGATGTACAAACGGTTTTTTAAGAGCCTTTAATGTCAAATATATGTCTTGACTTTCAAAGATCCCAGTCTGGCCCCACGTTATGCCAGTCCTATAAACATGAGTCCAAGTTATTCAGCCATACTTGGTCTGCCAATATAATAAAATTTCACAAAATTACAAAAATGTTTTCTTTGCAGGTCGCTCCGAGCCCGGCATCGTACCCTCCATCGTCGGGTTCGCCAAAGACTCGGTGGCGCACGAGTCGGACCGCCTCGCGCCCGGAGACAGGATCTGCAGCGTCAACGGGATCTCCACTGCTAGGCTTACGAATGAGGAGGTGCTGCGGCTCCTGGACAACGTGGAGGAGCGGGCCTCGTTGGAAGTGGAGTACTATATGCCCAATTATGGTGAGTACGTGGCTATCATCCCACTTGTGAGCAACTGAATATCTTCCTTTGTCATACTTGAGATTTTTTTTTAAATATGTGAGAGTCAGTAGTAGTAGGGCAGTGTTCATCATCATGATTATGGGCTACATTCAATGGGAGGAAATTAAAACTTGCTTTGAATAAATTGACAGGATAAAGAAAGATTTGGAATGAATATTTTTATAGCCATTAGTTTCCGTATACATGCAGGCTGTGGCATCCAGTGACCATAACCAAATACTCTTCATGGCTAATAATATTATTTATTTAAACTTTCTCGCATAGTTTATACTGAGACAGGCAAAAATGTGCTATAAACCTAGATTTAGACAAGTGAACTGCATTAATTCATACTTCACACTATGATTTCATTATAGTTTCTTAATTTATTACTAAGTAGTATCAAACTTGCTTGCCGTGCAATACAATGTCTCATCACAGAAACCGTGTGAGACACAATTTGCATAATATTATCCACAGCTATTAGGTGAGCTCAAATGCAATGCACATTCGCAAATTTAATACATACATTGCTCAGTAAATTCTTAGTTAGATACTGATCATTCATCATTGTCTCCAGCTTCCCAAAACTCCTTGTACATCACGACGAAGCTAGCAGAAGTTCCAGTTGAAAAGCTGAATGGTTCTCTTGGCGTGACTATTCGTGGTGGTCTGCCTGAAAACTCTTCACCCAGTGCTGACCTGGTACTGAACAGCCGATCACTTGACGCTCAGCCATTAGTAGTGACACATGTCAAACCGGGCGGGGCCGCATATAACACGTCGAGGATCAAACCTGGAGACAGACTGCTGAAGGTTGACCATGTAAGCTGCCAGAGATTTTTAGTAATCAAATCATAGTAATGTAATTTTTACGCAGAAATAATTCCTAGGCAAAAATATGCTTTAAATTTGATATGGCGTGCAAATAGCCAATTCCCAAGCTTGAACGTGTCCGTTTGATGAAATCCAGGCTCCGACCAACCCTGCTCCAAACTATAGTGGGATCTGAAAAATTCCAGTCTAATCTGGAGAACCGATTTGCTGCCTTGGAAACCACAAATATCGTTAACATTGACCGGGCCCTCGAGAATGTAGTCGGAATTCTCAGGGAGGAAGGTGTGAGATTTTGCGAATTGCGGCGTAAAGGCAGGAAGTCGAAGCTTTCGGAAGAAACACTTAGGCTCATGGAGGAACGACGTGAACACCCACCAGTTACTTCGTCAGAACGACATGCTCTAAACAAGAGAATTGGCAAACTTGTAGGATACGATCTCCGATGCTCCAACACCCGTTCAATAGAACGAGCGATCGAGCAAAATCGGGGATCAAAGGTTTTTGTCAAATCTCTTGGGAGAAGTCATCTGACGAAGCTGACCACTACGGATGGAGTAGTTGTTTCTTCCAGGTCTGGGATTCTTTTGGAAATTGAAAACTTCTACAGCCAGTTATACGCTACGCATGCATCTCAACCTGATCCCGAAAATGAGGAGTCCAGAGATGCATTAACACGCCACTTTACGGAAGACTTGCCAGAAATCAGCCTGGACGAAATCGCGATGGCTCTCAGACAGCTTAAAAATGGAAAAGCCCCTGGAGAAGACGGTATTACGACTGAGCTCCTGAAATCTGGTGGTAAACCTATAATGAAGGAGCTTCAGTACATTTTTAATGCTGTTCTTTTTGATGGGAGAACTCCAGAGGCGTGGAGTAAGAGTGTTGTCGTGTTGTTTTTCAAAAAGGGTGATAAAACTCTTTTGAAGAACCACCGACCCATTTCAATCTTAGCCACGTCTATAAACTGTTTTCGAGAGTCATCACGAACCGTTTTGTGCGAAGACTCGGCGAGTTCCAGCCCCCCGAACAGGCCAGGTTTCGATCGGGATACGGCACCATACCTAAATGATATTAATTTAATAGCTTTTAGTAACAAAATAGTGATCATTTGTTGTATTCCACCACGATGAAAATAAGAGGAGAACTAACTATTAACTAAAGCAAACTTAGTATAAATTTCAATGGAAAAAATTTAGTCGTGAAACTATTATAAAATAGGGGTAAGGAAATTAATGAATTTAGTTAGTTATTGAGTATTTAATTAAGTAAAATATATTAATAATGACTCGGATGTAATATGTTGCAATAAATAGCAATCGCTGGACTCTTACTTTGATTGTTTGATTAGGTAGGTACTTTGCTTGAAAATTTCTTTTCATGTGATTTTACGAATTCGGTTCATTTTCTTTTTGGACTTTTTGAGAGCTGTGGTAGGCAAATCGTATTTCAAGTTTTTCAAGAGAGTATGGAATATCGAGAAAGTTTTTTCTTTCAGATTTGGAAGATGGTTAAATAGTCTCACTAGAAAGAAAATTGGTACCTACGTACATTTAATACAATATTAAACACAATAATTATATAGGAATTATGATCCCTTAACAATAAAGGAAATTTACTACTGGTCCTAGAGACTTGAAATTTGGCATAAATGTACCTAGAGTATCATAGAGGTGTACCAAGGAAGGATTTTGCGAAATTCCCACGGGATAGAGAATAAATGGGATTTATATTTTCGAATTAAAGTGACTCTATCTCCGTAACTATAATTATCAGATATTTCAAATTTGGCATGCAAGTAGGTAACAATGATAGCTAAAAACGGTTTTCATGCTTTTCCGTAATTTCCACGGGATAAAGACCTATTAGAATAGTATTATTTTCATAATAACTGACTAGCGGATATAGACTTGAAAGTTTACAGATATATTTCTTAAGGATCTTAGAGGTGTACTAAGACGGGATTTTTCGAAATTCCCACGGGATAGGGAAATACCTAAACTTCGTTTCTTTCTTTTTTTGTAGGGGGTAATATCTGAAACTTATGCATTTTCCCGAGGAAAAATAGGTAGCCAATATCAGTCAAGACTGGTAGCTTTCTATAAGTGAAAGTTTTTTTGTTAAGTCAATCTAAAGAGTTAAAATGCAAAATTCAAGGCGGGATAAGTGAATTCAATTTCGGGACTGATTTAAAAAAAACACTAATAGGAAGCTATAACACTGTCTCTGATTGACATTTTGACTGAATTTTTAAAATACGTAGGGTTATCCCGCGGGAACTTTAATACTTACACTTTTTCGAGATAAAGTAGCCTAATGTCAATCAGAAACAGTGTAGCTTTCTATTAGTGAAAGATTTTTTAATGGGTCTAAATGTATAATTTACTTATTTCTATCCTCCGGGATTTTTTGCAAAAATAGGTAGTCATGACAGACAAGAACTGTATGTAGAATGTTAATGGTGTAAGTATAGTAGTTTTCAACATTAAATTAAGTAGGTAGGTAGTTCCATTGGGTTCACAGACAAAAAAACAGCAACATCAACATCTTCCGTTAAAAACCAGTATTTGTATTAGGTACTTACGTTATTGTCTACGCGTACGAAGTCGCGGGCAAAAGCTAGTTTATCAATATTATCGTTTTTGTAGGTATTATGTTTGTTTGTGTTTTGGCAATATTGAAATATAGTTATGAGATGTTACTGTAATCATAGGTTGTGACTGTAATGTAAGTAGGTAGTAACATCACATATGACGTGTCTTACTTACGTGAGTTCAGAATAAGTTGTCTTGCAGTCAATACGTGTATCTTTGGTGTGCATACCGAGCTGGCCAGGAGTATTCCTGAATCCCCAATACTCGCAGTTATTACAGCACAAACACATTTGCGCACCTAAAATCATGTTTTCAGCTAAAATATTTAAAAATGATATATTAAAGCATTCGTAGTCATGGTGACCACGGTGGCTCCACGAATTACTAGATTTCATCGTCAGTGAGCAGCTAAATTACATTGTCAAATCTCGTATATTTTATGGATCTGATATTATATTGGAAACGAACCTTGCAAGATAGGACAAAGGCAGAGGCGTTTATTTAAATGATAATGTTATGAGATAAATATAATATGACTCGTACATATTCGAATAATTATAATTATCGAAATTGGTCCAACGTCATCATGCATTTAAAATAAAAGCCCAAAAACTACGTCTTCAACTACGACACGCAAAATAAGCATGCGGCGTGTTGGTGGGTACGTGATTACAACTTGTTTTTAAAATAAGCATGCGGCGTGTTGGTAGGTACGTGATTACAACTTGTTTTTAAAATAAGCATGCGGCGTGTTGGTAGGTACGTGATTACAACTTGTTTTTAAAATAAGCATGCGGCGTGTTGGTAGGTACGTGATTACAACTTGTTTTTAAAATAAGCATGCGGCGTGTTGGTAGGTACGTGATTACAACTTGTTTTTAAAATAAGCATGCGGCGTGTTGGTAGGTACGTGATTACAACTTGTTTTTAAAATAAGCATGCGGCGTGTTGGTAGGTACGTGATTACAACTTGTTTTTAAAATAAGCATGCGGCGTGTTGGTAGGTACGTGATTACAACTTGTTTTTAAAATAAGCATGCGGCGTGTTGGTAGGTACGTGATTACAACTTGTTTTTAAAACTAACCCGTTGTCGACTCTGCAGCATGACCTTTATTACAACTTACTACGCAGACTGAAAGAATATCTTGATCTAAGTAGTACCTAACAATGTCAAACATTACAAATAGGTACATAAAACATGAATTAAATTACCTTAATGATTAAATTCAAATTAACAACACTTTAATTATGATTTAACCTCTAAATCAGCGTAACCCTATACATTTACATTATACAATAAATTATACACGAGACTCAGTTTGTATGAAAACGAATTAGTTCTGTATTTTCAAGTTCAAAATTTAAGTACATGAAACGTTTCAGTATTAATTAACATTGTACCTGTTTGCTTTGCGAGATTTGCTTTAGCCTGATTCGATTTGATTATGCGCATGTGAAATGAATAACATTTTTAATATTCGTAACTACACTTTCTTAGGTTAATAATGTGAAACTATTCTTAAATTAATTACTTACTAAATAAATTAAAAAAAAAATTGCCTCACCAGAATGCACTCATTTCATAAACAAATCCAAACGTGATTATGCTTTAATAGGTAAACCACGCGTCTAAAGCGCAGAAACTACTTTCAATACACAATAGGTAAGCAACGAAAAGTTAAAAACATTTTTACTAACCTTTTGAAGAAAGAATTTAACAAAATATTTTTCTTCACGTTTCTCTTGTATCGGGACCCCATTAATTTTTAACTAAATTATATTTTTATTTTTTGTTGTAATATCGGTCGTAGCAATACACTTTCTGTGAAAATTACAAAGCAACTGCTTATTACCATTATCGACTAAAATCAGAAAAAAACACGTATCTTGTATCACGGGACCCCTTTCAAATCCTTAACATTATTTTATTTTTATCAGGTACTTGTTGTTTTAGCGCCTTTAGTAATACACGTCCATTTCAAATTTCAAGCGCCATACAGCACTGAAGATACAGCTCTCTGAACGGCAGAGGAACGGACAGCTGGACGTACAGCGGAGGCTTACTAATAGTGTCCCGTTAGTGCCTTTTGGGTTTGGAACCCTCAAAAACACCGAACTATGTAGGTACACACATTATATCCGATTAAAGTACAATACCGTATAAAAGAACTCTTTATTGAATACTAAATAATAAATAAAACGGAACAAAAGGTACAACATAAAATACACACTTAGTAGCAATGGGCGGCCTTATCGCCAAAAAACTAAACCCGCTTCTGCTAAACTCGCGTAAGTACTATGAATCGTAATAGTTTTAAAACAATTAAATTATCGATTCCCTGGTTGGCTGTATGCGTGAGGCTGCACTGGTAATATGATTAGTTATTGACAAACATAGCTGAGCTAATTGGTTTCCATTATGATAGTAAATGGGTTTACCATTATTATTTAATTGCCTCTAAACAGTAACGTTATAATACGTATACACGAATGGATCAATAATAGCTGCAAATAAAGTCTGTCAGATGTCTGTAAAGTTTGTTAGTCTCTGTCTTGTGTTGAGCAAATCATATAATATATGCGTCGATAAAATGGGCAATGGTATTGCTACTCGCGGATTGTACTAGAAACAAGAAATCTTAAAAACTGAATAACTGTGCGTGTTCAACAGTCCAATCTTCTTAAATAAGTTGAATGATTATGGTTTATAACTGGGATGAACCGTAATTCTATCAGTACCTACATTAATTAATTATTTTGGTCCTCAGATATCCCTCACCAACAAAACGCTGTCAGAAGTCCACCAGTTACTTCAGAACTGCCCTCAGGTCACCAGCTTGACGATAGAGTACGACGTCTCAATAATGGAATCAGTGAAGTTAGCCACAGGCCCGTTACTCATTGAGATAGAGAGGCCATGCAACGAAGACCTGGGTCTGTTTCTGACCAATCAGAGGTACTCTGATGACGTCTACAGTTCGGGATCAGACACGTATCAGAGAGTAGGGAACTGCAATGCAGTTTACATTGACAGTATATTGCCGGCGAGTATTAGTGACAGGTGAGACTTAATTGCTTGGTAAAACATAGTATGTAATTGCTTTGTCGGTTCTGCTCTGTTCTGTTCATGGACGTTCTACTTTTCTTGCACGAGTTACTTATAATGACATGTATTATTATGTCAAAGTCAGTCCAAGTAAGTCGGACTAAGACGATCCCCAAATGTTTTATATCTCGTAACGAGTTCAGAGAAACCGGGTCACTTTGTTTTATACGTATCTCATAACGAGTTTGGAGGAACCTAGCCACGTTGTTCTGAACTGGCCTCGTTGTTTTAGTGCCTGAATTAGGGCTGAATTCCAAATCATCACTAATCCTTAACTTGATCTCGGTGAATGATCTTTAAGAACGCATTCTTAAATAGGAAAAACGACTACCTACTATTAACACTAGGCTGTCTATTATAAAACAGTTTATTTATCTACATGGCTACCAGCACGCTTCTTACTTTAAGTCACCGTCATGTGGAGGACTATTATCTATTACACAATTTTCATTTATTTACTTAGATTTATTTAGTTTTGAATCCACGTTCCTAAACAGTGGCTTACACGCAAATCTTGACTTTCAATGACCCTCAGTCTATTAGCTTTAATAAAAAGTTATTAATTAGGACCTTTCGCCAAAGCCTTTCATAAAAGACTCTTTTATCGCTTTTTGACAATTTCTTAAAAATCCCTTCAACGTGTAAAACAATTTCTTTTGTTATTACCTGACTGCCCAAGAAGGGTTATGTTTTTCGAGCGTACGTAGGTATGTGTATGTATGTATGTATGCCCAATTCTTTGGCCCGCTGTACAGCCTAGAAACCGTTTGACGAAATTCAACGTATGTGGTTTCATTGGATTCGTCTCAGTTGTGGGAATGACATGGGGTATATTTGTTTCCCAGAATTGCAGTCGGGTTTTCTGTTTTCAATTTTAAGTTGGTTAGGTTATTGTAAGTAAGATTTTGAACTTTAAGTTAGGTTTTTATTATTATTACATACTGTTTGTTGTATTAAATACAACTAAACCAAATTAGTTGAACGAAATAATGGATAAGTACCAAGTACCAATTGATGCAAAATAGTTTTGTGATAATCACCAGAGCAGAGGCAGGTTTAGAAGAGATTAGCGATGGCGGATCTAATAAAAATAATTTTATAAATGAAATTGTATGCACCTAATGAATCTTGTTAAATATGATAAAATTTCATTTCAGGTGTGGTGCCCTCCATCCAGGAGATCAGCTCTTAGCCTTCGATGACCACGTTATCGATGGTAACAACTACACAGCTGAAGAAGTCATGTGCTATCTGGAAAATTGCGAGAACGGCTTCACAAGGCTGCACGTTGCACCGAGGCACATAGCGCAGGGAGGGAGATACGCTAGAGGTATGACTTAAGTATTTGTAGATTCATAGTCATTATCGTCATCAGCCTATTTCCGTCGCACTGTTGGGCACAGACCTCTCACAACGACAGAGCTTGGGCCATAGATCCCACGTGGGCCCGGTGCGGATTTTGAACTTCACACACACCATTGAATTGCTTTGCAGCAGTGTGCGGTTTCCTCACAATGTTTTAATTCACCGAAAGCTCATGATAAATTACAAATGTAAATTAGCACATAAATTTCGAAAAACTCAGAGGTTCGAGTTCGGATTCGCACCCACGACCTTCTGCTTTATTTGTTGACTAAAAAGTTCTAATTACGAAGTTAGGTTTTTAAGATTTCATAACATAACCTCCCCATAACAAGATTAATTTCTCAAAGTTTCATCATAAGTATTAATCAAGTCAACACCAAAATTAGAGGAATAAAGCTTGAAACTGCTGCTCTCGTTTTAGTAATTGTTAGTGCTAGTGACATTACAATACCTGTACCTCATAGACCACCTTATAAACTAAAAAAGAAAGCAGATTAAGGAAATAAACCACAGTAAAGTAAGAAAACCTTTGAATAATCAGTCCAACAGAAAGCGCGGTGATCGATACCTTACCTTTACAATGTGAACAGAGTAAAATTGCGACACGAACTCTGCAGTTTAAAACTGTGTGTGCCTTTAGCGTGCTCCGCCGTATACCAGTTCAGAAATACTTACGGCTACTTGGGCTAAAGTTGTCCTAACGCTATTACTATATATCTGGATAAAATTTCAGCAGCTTTCATCGTTCTTTTGCCAACTGCTGCGTTCTTTGCATTTTTGTTTATTTGTAAGGATTCAGGACGTAATTAGTACTTACGAGGGCTGTTTGATAAGTACCCGTTTTCTAAATATATTAATATCACTGGCCGCAAATAAGTATACCACTTTTTTAAGCAATTTTTCAGAGGCGGGAAAATTAAAAAAAAAGGCATTCTTTTGTTTTTTTTTTCTCATTTGACAACGATTCAGTGAAGGCGTGAACTTAAAATTGTTAAAATGGAGAAAGAACAGTATCGGTCTGTAATTAGATTCTTATTTTTGGAAGGAAAAACATGTGATGAAATAAAAGTAAGAATGCAAGCGGTTTACCATGAATGTGCTCCTTCTATGACAACCGTCAGATATTGGTATAACGAGTTTAAGCGGGGGAGAACAACCGTCTTTGATGAGGATCGCCCAGGCCGGCCAGTTGAGGTGACTACAGACGATATGGTTAAGAAAATTGAAAATATCGTTTTAGCCGACCGCCGAATTAAACTTCGAGAAATCGTTGATGCTGTAAACGTTTCAATCGAGAGGGTACAACATATATTAGAAGAAAAATTGGGTATGAAGAAATTATCGGCGAGGTGGGTGCCGTGTTTACTCACGGAGGAGCAAAAACGGAACCGACTGACTACTTCGGACAGTGTTTGGCCGTGTTCAAACGTAACCCGAAGGAGTTTCTGCGTCGTTTCGTGACCGTGAACGAAACGTGGGTCCACCACTACACCCCGGAAATGAAAGAGCAGTCGAAGCAGTGGATTTTACCGGGTGAACCTGCTCCAAAGAAAGCAAAAACCGTCCCATCGGCTGGAAAGGTCATGGCGACCGTTTTTTGGGATTCGCAGGGTATTGTTATATTATACATATTGACTATTTAGAAAAGGGAAAAACAATAACAGGGCAGTACTATGTCAATTTATTGGATGAATTTGACGCCGTGTTGAAGGACAAACGACCCCATTTAAAAAAGAAAAAAGTACTGTTTTGATCACGACAACGCCCCGGCTCATTCGTCCAGAGTTGTGACGGCTAAATTAGCACAGTTACGCTACGAACTATTGTCTCACCCCCCGTATTCTCCAGATTTGGCCCCATGCGATTTTTTTTTGTTTCCCAACCTAAAAAAATGGCTCGGTGGCAAGCGATTTGGATCAAATGACGAAGTCATTGCCGCCACAGAGGCCTATTTTAATGACTTTCCAAAATCATACTTTTTGGATGGTTTATTGAAGCTTGAGTATAGGTGGAACAAATGTATAGAGTTAAAAGGCGACTACGTGGAAAAATTAATGCAAATATACAAAAAAAAAAATGTTTTTTTTTTCCATAAACGGGTACTTATCAAACAGCCCTCGTAGTTGACCATGTGAGCAATATTACTTTCAATCGACAAACGAGTTTAATTGCGATCTTCAACCCGCCGAGCGTTTCGTGGGTCGCTGTGTGCGCTTCACACTATAAGTCCTTAACCTATCCTTAATGATGTAGGACTTTAGGCCAAATTTTTCTATGCTAAATGTCTCAGGATGGTTTAAGTTTACGCTATTATTTCGTATCTTTCCAAGTCTGACCTTTCTAGTCAGTTCCAAGTCTTTAATGACAAAGTCCTAATTAAAGTCGTGAGCCTTTTGTAATACACCCTTGGAGTAGTTGACACACTTGGTATGTTGAGGCGTAACTCAGAAACGTTCTGGCCAGCACACGTTATAGACATCAAAACTTATGTCTTTTGAGTTATACGAGCCAAGTTTATGTTCATACGTTCTTACTTATTATTGTCCTGGTATCGGAGATAAGAAACAAGCGTTTTGTGACATGAATCTTAAGGACAATCTAAACTGATGTTTAAAGTAGGTTATCAAAAACTAATTTATATCATAAATAGTTTTTTTTACTACAGCTTTCAACTGTCTTAAAATTTAAGCCAATGTTTTTGACACGAGTTGAATGACATGAGTTTTCCTTTCATAATCTTAGTCATACGATCACGGAAAATTAATCTCACGGCACGTAATATTTATGGAAAACGCAGGTTTGGAAGCTGATATTATATAGTTAATGAGCATTAACTATACATATAATACTGGGCGTAGGAACTGTAGGAGGCCTGTGCCCAGCAGTGGGACATAAATCTGCTGATGATGATGATAATGAGCATTATGACTCGTAGCCATTATGGGACATGAAATTATTTTAAACGAAATTATAGGACCACATTGACTGGCTTCTCATTAGTGTCAATATGCATTTTGTGCAAAAACAGATTCCGTATTGTCAAATTCTATGATACAGCATTGATATTAAGGATATAAATTAAATTTACCTAATTACTTAGGCGTTTGTATAAATTTAATCATCTTCTTATTCTTGCACCACACCCCAGTTCTCAAGTCGGGTGCTTCAGCGCAGTTTAGCCCAAGGCTTGCTAAGAATTAACTCTATAATCATTATAACCCTCAAACTGCGAACATACAGCTATTGGGAAGATTTCTCTACACAGAAGGGCTGATACAACGACTTCTACCTTACTTCTGAGGCATAAAGTTGAGATTGTAAACCACAGAAGTAAAGATACACGCAGGAGTATGCGGGTTCTGTATAAATCAGCGCTCGTCTAATGAATTTATGGATTTAAGCGCTACGTGTCATGCTATAGGCGATGTACGTAATACCCTGCAGGTTTAGATTAGCTAATCTAAGTAGCTAGGTACCAGTGCCGAAGCGTGCTAACAAGCCGATTCCCGATAGCCTCCCTAAAATTTTGAAGAACCAAACGCATCTCTAAATAACCCGTTGTAGTAAGTATAGCCTTACACGCCCGTGATAAGTTTCAAACATTTTTTAAGTACTTACCACACAATGCATATAAACAAAACGCAAAATTCACAAACGCAAATTTCATTCATTCTTTCACTCCAAATACGCACGCTCTCACACAAAATCGATTTCATTCATAATCATTGGTAATGCAACCGAAAATATCAGAATCCTGCACTCACACATTTACAGAACTCATTGGCTAAAATTGCACACTTTTGCAAAATTCTACCTATGGAATTAATAACTAGTTAAGCCGATGTTTAACGGGTTGTTACATTTAAAATTAGACTTTGCGTGTTAATCATAAGGTTGACTTCTTCAGAAACTTTTTTTTGGGAGCATAGCGCGCGAAAGATTCCAATAAGCCAAAATTTAGCGGGTTATTACATTTAGAATTAGAATTTATGCATTTAATCATAAGGTTGACTTTAGCAGAAGCTTTCTTTTTACGCAAACTTAGTTACTTGAGAGCGACGCGTGGCAGCAGCATCGCTGCGCGATGTGCCGCGTGATGTACTTGTCGATGACTCGATGTAGTTGTTGCCATGACATGATGTACTTACAGATAGGTACTTATTTAAAATTACGGCGACGAAATAAACAGGAGAAATTAACGTTTGATTAGAATTTCAATTCAAATAAAAATTTTACTACTTAACTAGAAAATTATTATCAAAATGGAAACATTACGATTCAAAATTTGGAGATTTAAATTCCTTTTTTTTTCACTAGGTATTCGGGGCTCAGAAATTTGTTTATCCTTTTCTTGCAAATGGTTGTTTTTATATAAAATACATATCGGTTCAGTGTTGACAAGTAAAACCAGTGAAAATCAATGTTTGCCATTGTCATTGTTTGGTGCAAGTTTATGTTTTACCGCCGTACCTATGTGTCCTGTTTGGAGGTTCGTTTTAGTAACTACCTGTAAGTGTATAATATTTTAATTTTTAAAGCTTTTAAGGCAATTGTTTCACTTGGCAATTATTTTGAGGATAATTGATTTGATTGTCTGTTGTTGAAACTGACTGTCTGTTCAATGAAAGTACAGTCTGTCTGTTCAGTGTTTTCGTTTTTTTAAAACGAAAAGACGGGTTCTTTAAAAAAATAAAATATAACATATTTATATAGCTCATTTCATTACAACGATAAGTATAATTGGTTGACCGATACCTACCTGTTGTGCCGATATTTGCTTAGATTTTTTTTTGTATAGGTAGGTACTTATATCCGTATTTAACGGCCATTTTTATATATGTAGTTATACACCAGTGATTTCAAATATAGCTAAGGTGGTTTAAACATAGTTAACTTGAGCTGCAAACGCAGACATCGGCAGCGGTGGCGGGGGGCGCGGTGGCGGTAACAGTTGTTGTGCCTAATATTCAAACTAGTACCTTACCTACCTACCTACGGTTTTTTTTGCTCCGGCTTTACCTACAAAAATGTTATGCATACAAAGGCATAACAGATTGATTTGTTTGTTACAGAAAATTCAATATCGGGAACATCAACATTAAATGCGAAAAAACACAGGCAAAGAAATTATAGACAAAGCTCGATGCCGAAACTTGGTCTGCAGGACGACTATGGTAAGATAATAATCTATGGTAAGATTTAACTTTACATCTGACTGACGGACAAAGCCGAGCTTGTTTTGACACATTAGGAGCTTAGCCAATGTGATCATTCTATTTGATCTATTTGGGATACTTTTTTACTATCTATAATCATATCTTGCAAATTAAATTGGACCTACTTCCTGGTAAATTTTGCATGCGTAATTTTATGTGAGTCGGATAACAATGCAATAACTATCATGACATTAAGCTGATCTGATGATGGAGCTGAAAGGTGGCCGTAGGAACCACGGAATAAAACGCTCAAAAGGGGCTCGTTTGATTCGCCTTGACAAGGAATTTAGTCCCGATGATTAACTATTAAAATTGTAATTGTGTGCAGACTTTTTAAAATTTCTTATGAAAAGGCTGTAGGACAATCCGTCCAATTGCCATGACTTTGTGGTGCATCTGGGTTTATGTATATTATAATAGTGACCTAATTTAACGTAGTTCGATGCAGTCAATTTCATATAATTAACTATTATTAAATTTCTTAGCATGGCAGACTCCGCGTCTCGGCTTTCTTGAAAATAAAACATCGCTTGGCTGCAAACTAGCCGATTCGCATTGTACGTTCATCATGTTTTTTCCTCGACGTTGTATTTTGTATTGGAAAATAAAGCCATGTATTTTCCCTCGTTTCTCCACAAACAACGTTAGTTATTAATTAACTTTATGACCGCATAAATACGGGGTGGATTTCAGAAAGGTTCACATTTCGCGTCGCCGAGGCGGCCAATAAAACGTCCGTAAGACGACCTCTGTGATCGCTTATTTTTTTGCTTTTAAGTATATTAAAAATAACATTTAATCATAGTGGCATTAGGTATATTATTATCTTATTGGATATTTAACTAACTAATGAATACCATGATAATTTTAATTGACGGGGACTCTAAAATAGATCGTCGTTATTTTTCGTAAGTTGGAACAAAACTGTACTTACCTACATGAACGTTTATTGTGTATAGCTGTCCATTTGAAAAATAAATTAAATTTAATAGTAAAACTGTAAACAAATCCGTAAAAATGATACACGTGTTCTTATTTATTAGTATTTAAGGTATACTTTTGGAGTTATAGAAATTGTTTCCATTATCCGTACGGGCTTCTTTTTTCTGGTATTTTGAAATGTAAAAAGTTTAAAATGAAAATAATCGATTTATTGATTATTTTTGTTTTATTTTTATGAAACATTCATAGAATGAAATTCAACATACAATGACAATGCAAAGAAAAATTCGTTAAGCAGCTGGACTTGAACCAGCAACCTCGGTAATCCGTACCACGGATACCGATACGGTACGGATTACCGAGGTTGCTGGTTCAAGTCCAGCTGCTTAACGAATTTTTCTTTGCATTGACATTGTATGTTTAAAAAGTTTAAGTTTAAGTTGAGTTCAAAATGTAACGAATCAAGTTAGTACAAGTTTAGTATGTTTTACTTGAATGCTTGACCTCAGTAACGATTTTTCTTAACAGATAGTCAGCAAAACTACATGAGCATGGCAGTTTGCCGAACAGACTCTTTGAACATCCAACTAGAGGTCCCACCGGGCCAAAGCAGCGGATTGGCTGTGCACGAAGAGAATACGGCTCTGGTGATATCGCATGTTGCTGTACAATCACCGGCTTATAGGTAAGAATGGTATTTCTGAGCTTGAAACACGAGATTGGGTATGCTCTCGCCGTCCAGTAGACCTATAGTCATCAGCTAAATATCAGGTGGTAAAATAGTACTACCTCAGTGAAAAGAAAGACCTCTTACTCGCTAATTTTGCCGCTAAGCAACAGTGCTTGCACTGTTGTGTTCCGGTGTATGGAGTTAGACAGCCGGTGTGATTACGGGCACAAGAGGCATTTCATCTTAGTTCTCTAGGTTGGTAACGCATCTGCAAACCCCCCGGGGTTGCGGGTGTCTATAGGCAGTGGTGATTTTTTACCATCGGGTGACCCACTTGCTCGGTTGCCTTCTTTGTCGTATACTCGTAAAGAGAGACTTTGATCTTAAGTGATTTTTTTAATGTAGCAAACAAAAAATGAAATCAGCAATTTTATGATAATTATTATTAGTTAAAGAATTCTACCCATTTTCCTAGATCCGGATGTCTGCAGATAAGAGACAGAGTAATGTCAATCAATGGTCATGAAAATTTGACTTTGGACGTCGCAAATGAGATTCTGCAGAGGCGGAATGACTCGCATAATCCTAAGTATCTGACCTTGAACGTTGAGTTCAGTATGCCAAATACAATCGAAGCGTCGAGTGGAGTATTTAACGTGAAACTGGCTAAAACTACAGCAGGACTTGGTGTTACTATAACAGGTATGTGGTTAAAGAAGGAAGAATGAAATTTGTTTTTGAAATGTTCGATTTTCGTTTTTGAGCAAACGTGATGCACTTTAGTAAAATTAGCAACAGTATAATATCATGATGAACACGCAAACATTACATTTTTCATTCTTATGATTTGATTAGTCAAAAAGGGCCCCTTATAGTTTAATCATGTCTATTCGTTCATCCGTTTGTCATACACTCTTTTAGCCCCAGAAAGCTGTAATGTAGTATGGATATACTCGTGAATATCAGTCATGCCGATAAAGTGGTACAATAAATAAATAATTCAAGAAAAACTCCCCTACGCATAAAGTGCATAACTTATGATATTAGTAATAAAGGACTTTTATAAATTAATGTCGAATATTTTTTCCGAATTCAATTTTGCTTCGACTCGCAAAGATATCCGATGGCCAGACGTAACATATATCGATGACATGTCCAATTACTTATCTTGCCTTACTCATAATATTATGGGTATCGGTATTTTCTATTATGATAATTGTTTCCTTTCGTTACTTAATATTATTATCATTATTTGTTGAAATATGGCTCATCAACATGAGATTACTCTAATAATATATTTGTATGCTTGACATCGAAAAAAAATTCTGGCCAAATACTTAAATGACAATGAAGACATGTTGTATTTAAGATATGCGTTGTATTTACAGGATGTAAGCAGAAGTTGCTGAGCAATGAAGAGCCAATGGTTATATCTGACATCAAGCCAGGTTCTGTGGCCCATCGCAGCGGTGCATTGGCTCCTGGAGATCAGCTCTTGGCCATCAACGGGCAGCCTTTACACAACCTGTCACTAGTAAGTGATTAAAAATTATCTTGAGTTTGATAAAACCAACTGTAGTGTTTGTAAAAGTATAACATCGTAGGAGAGAAGAAGTTATGGAGTCATTTAACATAGGAAATTCATACGTAGCCATGTTACTGTCATGACATGAAGGGCATGTACAATGAGATTAGTTAACAGCTGATATCGATGTTATTGTTGCACTATTTTTATACGACGAGGAAGGCAAACGAGCAAGTCCACTATCCATAGACACCCGCAACCCAGCATTTATCCATATTATACATATAGACATATTAACTTGATTTCATGTCTCAAAGGAGTAGTATCTTTTTTATTTATTTTCTGATTTTATTTTTATTTTTACGGTTTTCCCACAAAAGATTATTATTTAACTTTAAGTACTACAATACTAAAAAGATACTTCTGCTTTTGAGTGTATTCTTGTTTCAGTTAGTATTAGATACTAAAGTCTAATTTATAACTCGTCTTATTATTAATCATGATTTCAGGACACAGCGTTTAACATACTACAAAATTCTCCGGATGATGTCATTACCCTAAAAATAAGAAAGCGCGATTCAACAGAAGACTGGTCTAACATTCATAAGCACAATGCTAAAATGGCGTTGCAAAGTTTCAGCAATATAGAAATAAAAGCAGTTATACATAATGGTGACGACTCCGGCCACCACACTGATAGTCCGAATAATAGTGCTAAAGAAAGTGAGAGGAGTCATGGCAGTAATGAGAACACTGCAGTATTTACAATCGAATTGATAAAGCAAGAAAATGGACCGTTAGGTTTGACAATCGCTGGGAGTGAAGATGTCACCCAACCTGTATTGTTAAGTGGTCTTGTTGAAGGTAAGAATAAGTTAAATAATAATTTCAAAGTAACTGGATTCCGAAACAGAAAAAATACCCTTCGTTTTATTTCAGGTGGTGTAGCAGAAAAGTGTGGCAAACTAGCAATAGGAGATGAACTTTTAACGATAAATGGAGAAAGCGTTTTGAATAAACCACTATCAGAAGCTATTAAGTTATTACAACAAAGTGGTCAAAGAGTCCAATTGCAGCTTTGCAGAAAAATTACTGGTAAACGAAATTTATTTATTTAATTCTTTTGTTGACATTTCATGTAAAAAAAAACCCAAAAAGCATAAGTTTTTACCTTTACACATTTAATTTTTCTTAAGGATTAATGGAAAGTGCAGAATCAAGCGCAAGGGATTCTAGTCACTCAACGTCCAGTCCAGGCTTATCAAATGACAGTGCAGTAGAATCTTGGGATCAAAACACACCAGTCAGAACAAGTGCAAGTTGTGGTAAGACGGTAATCTTATTACAAATAAATTTACCGAAATGTATTTCACGTAATAATCTAGTTTATATTGTAGGTAATTCAGAAGTAATAGAATACGCCGTTCCAGACAAAAGCCGACTAGCAGATAAGCAGCCGTATTCACCAACAGATGAAGACAAACTAATGGCATCAAACTTCAACTCCGCTGCTCCATATAGCATTAATGATCTACCTCTACCAAATTATTCACTGAATAACTCACTCAAAACTTTCCATTATGAGAATACGTGCATAATTCCCGAAAACACTTTGAAAAATAAACAGAACATCACAAGGGAAGACGACGTCCAGCAAATAGAAATACTGACTACGAATATGAAGGACTGTCAGTTACACAATATGGAGAAGTCCTCCTGTAAATGTGATTACATTCAAATGGGCCCATACGGCATTGTTTCACCGAAAAGCAGACGACCTAACTGGGACAATGATTACTTGAACAATGGAATTTATACCGTAACTACGCCTCAAAAGTTGCCTCTCAAGCCCAGTGTACCAGGAACCAGTTTCCAGTTTTCCACAAGCCCTGTTTACGAGAATGATGTACCAAGTAAGTATAATAAATACAACAAAAATATGTTACGGGAAGTAGGTACACTATAAATCGAAGCAAACTTCGTTTTAAAAGTTAAAAGGAGTACTTAAGTAGACTTTACGGAAAAGAAGACTGTTTTATGATTCATACAATACCTAATGTTACTTTGGAGTTCCGCACTACGTTACCATTCACATTGTCACAATATCATGGCGTATTTTGGTTTTTAATATATTAGTGGAATCGCGTGTAAGGTTAAAAATATCTATTTTTTTTGTAAACCATCTCAATTCTTCGCAGGCCTCTACAGTAGTGAGACTCTGTCCCCAGCCCGTGGCTCCATCCACCACGTGATTCTGTACAAAGACGCAATTTACGATGACTACGGTTTCTCTGTGTCCGACGGGTTATACGAACGCGGAGTGTACATAAATCGTATCAGGAAAGGGGGGCCCGCTGATATAGTGGGACTCCTGAGGCCTTTTGACAGGATTTTGCAGGTAGAATTGACTTTTACTTCATAGTTGATGTGGTCATTGAGAAAGTAAATTACAAATTAATTCGTTCTCAAGATTGGTAAACAAAATGCTTCTGAGAATGAATTTTGAGAATGATCTCTCTCAGATGATTTAGATTCCTCCAATTTAAATCATTTGAGGAAGACTCATTGTTTGTACATGTTTTAATCAAATCGTCTTGAACGATCTTTGTAAAACTTCTTTGTAGTTTGTTAATAAAAACTTACTAAATTAATCAAGAACAGCAATAGCATTCAAATCATATTTTAACTGACATACTTCTTATGAATTTCCAGGTCAACGGTACCAGAACAGTTGACTACGACTGCTGTCTAACAGTTCCTCTCATAGCTGCAGCGGGCGACCGTCTCGAAATCATCGTACAACGGCTCGCTACTTCCAGGGTAAGCTTGGCCCAGTTCCACTTTCCTAAGCACTATTTAGACACGCGAGAAAGCATCGATCACTTATGACTCGTTAGTTTCATGGCCCAATTTAATGTTACTTGCACGACTTTTCCTGCATGACTCTAGGCACGGCTTTACAACAAACTATTAAGGGCACTCAAGTTATTAATTATTGTAAAGTAATAGTAGTTATACTATTATTTTATTATTCAATACAATTACAAAGATACAGATTAATGTGTGAACAGCGAGCGAAAACCGCGAGCGGTTTATCTGTCACTGTTTCCGCACATTTACCACGCACTAAAACCACTATTAATTAGCATTACAATGTTACATAAGGGATGTAATTAATTCTAAGAACTACCTAGTTATTTGCCAATAGCATCGATTTTATTATTTATTTACATTTTTGAGGGTTGTTATTTAGGTCCTCACACGCATTTTCAGGCCATTCATTAAGAGTATGGGGCAAAATTCTACTGTTATTCCTAAATACGAGGGGCGGCTGAAAAGTAATCTACCTAACAATGAAACAAAAGACTGTCGTGGCTAATTTTTTTTTTGTTTTTCTATATAGTCCCCTGCTAGTAAAATGCACTTATAATTTTTTTCAAATATTGAATTTAAACCTTGAAAAAATAAATCTTTCGGTTTGCCGTCAAAAAAGTCAGTAATCGCAGCCTTCATTTCGTCATCGGTCATAAACCTTCGTCCCCTGAGGTCTTTCTTGAGAAGTCTAAACAGAAAATAGTCACAGGGGGCTAAATCTGGACTATATGGGGGGTGGTCAATGGTTTCGAAGCCATTGTCTTTAATTGCTAGCTTCGTTGTGCGGGCGGTATGCACTGGTGCGTTATCGTGCAAAATCAGAATTCCTTTGCTTAGTTTACCTCGCCGTTTTTCTTTTATTGTCTCTCTTAGTTGATATAGTAAGTTTGAGTAATTTTCAGCATTCATTGTAGTTTTCTTCGGTAAATAATCTATGAGCAAAATCCCTTCTGTGTCCCAAAAGATTGTAGCCATAAGTTTACCTGCCGATGGACAGACCTTGAATTTCCGAGGCAGCATCTCATCATTAAATTTCCACTGTAACGGCTCTTGCTTACTTTCCGGGTCCCATTGTCGAATCCAAGTCTCATCACATGTTACAATTCTAGAAATTATTTCTTCCTCTTTCCCTCGATTCATGTTCAAAAACTCTTCGCAACATTTGACACGCCTCTCCATATCAAATGCAGTCAACATTCTGGGGACCCAACGTGCACTAACCTTGGACATGTTCAAATGCTCATGAGTTATTTCATTGACTCGCTCTTTACTGACGCCCACATCTCTAGCTATCTCCCACTGCTTCACTCGTCGGTCCTCAAATATATTTTTTTTGCACTCTGGCTACATTTTCATCAGTGACGGCCGAAACTGGTCTTCCGCTACGAGGATCATCTTCCAGGCTCTCACGACCTAACATAAACTGCTTTGACCAAAACTTTATAACAAATTCGGAAGAACACGAACTGCCAAACACACGTAACATACGCTGTCTGATCTCCGAAGGCGTATTCCCTTCTTTAGTCAAAAACTTAATCACCGCACGCTGCTCGATTTTATCCATTTTCACTTTTTCTACCGACATGTTTGAAACAATTGTAGGAGACAAATAAACGTGATGCAATAAACAAATGAATGTAATTCATTTTGAAAATAGAATAACAAACGAATATAAATCCATACCAGCCAGCATTATTTTTGTATATGTTTCTGACCAAGGAGATTACTTATCAGCCGCCCCTCGTACCACCTTGTTTTACACATACGCATTGACTTTTATAGATATTGATTTAAGAACTGGTTTTTGGTTTCAGGACCTCAAAAACCAAAGGCTCGATGGAGGGTCCAGTCCGAGTGACAGTAGTATTGTGACTAAGACCATTTAGTGTATAACCCGGCTTTAGTGAAATTTCACGGGAAAACTTGGACAACATAGTGTGAAAGATGATGGACTTAACCTGACATTTTAACAATTAAATTTAGTGCTACGTAATATGAAGATTAGAAGAAACTAAAAACTTTGGCATACAATAGCTCTGCTGCCTCAAGAGAGTTATAAAACTCATAAAACTAACGAATGGAAAAACATCAGGGTTCTAACCGATTATTAACATACTAATAATTATTAAAGTTTAATATAGTAGTCTGTAATGTTGTAAATAGTGATACAATCACCACATTTTTGACAGTGAAGGTAAAATAGATAGGTTAATTTTTAAAAGGATGTTGAAATTGTGTAGAAATTGTTTTTTAATCCCGTATGTGCCTATACGATGTTTCTGCGTAGTAATAAATTAATTGGTATAATAGCTGATACGTAACCCAATGTTATGTAATAATTAACGTATAAATAGATTAATGTTGGATTCTGTCTTGCGATGAGCGCTATTTGAATTGGAATTAGCAATTCTAAGCGTATTGTAAGTAACTAAACGTTAGATTAAGTAGGTACTTAATTAAATCTGTCTTGAGTAAGTACAGAAATAAAAATAAGAACCGATTCGATTTCAGTTTGCGGCGTCTGAGTAATTGAATTGATCATGGACACTAAAAACAGCTAAAAAAGAAAGAAAAAAAAGCAGTTATATTTTATCCCTATGGTCTCGGTCGCTTAATTCATTCGACGTTTATATTTTATGTTTATTCTTAGTTTTTACATGCTTTTATTTAACTTGCACTGTTTGTATACTGTAACATGTCGTATGTAGGGTAAATTGCCATTAAATGGCCACTTTAGAAAATGTCACCCGGATACTGTCCATCAATTTTGTGTGTAGATACTCAGTATTAAGACTTTTGGAATGCTCTCGGTAATAGCCGATTTACCTTAAGTAATATCAAAATGTTAAGTTGCATATCAAACCTGATTAAACCAAAATTTGGCATAAGTAGGTACTTATGTAAGTCCGGTGACAATAAAACAACGTGGTAGTGAAAGACTAATGGCCGGAATCGTCGCCGCTAGAGAGAACTCTTTAACAGTTATTTGTATCGCCTTGAAATTTGGTATTGGACAATGTAAATTCGACAACAATTTAAGTACTTACAGTCAACAAGAAGTACAGTCTGAAATAATCTTCAATTAAAAATAAAAGTCTTAACAGAAAACTCATTTGCATTATAGGTAGATGTTGGTGTAGCAAAGTCATATTTAAACATGATTAAGAAATGTAAAACGTGGAGAGCATAAAATGTCATTTTAGTCTCTTTTTTTTAAAAATACAATCTTCCTGATTTCCTGATTGTTCTGGTAGTGGTTCCTATAAAATAATAAAATCATGGTAACAGACTGTCAGATAACGAGTTTCCATTATATTACTTTTTTAATTTTTTATGATTATATTTTGTTCCAGAGTAAATTCAGTCTTTAATTATCTGGGAAATCCTTTCCAAGAACAACATAATACAACGGTTCAGATAACTGAAATTACTTAAACTGCTGTATTGTGTTTAATTATAGCGATCGTTATTAATATCAATCATGATTACACATCAGTAATCTCGTAGCATTTAAGTAGCACTTGCCAGTTACTAACAGAGTTGTGATGCGACAAGTTTTCTAAGTAACTCTTCGCGATCAAATATATTATATAAATACTTACAGACCAGAAATGTTGTGAACATAATATGGTCTTAACAAAAGCAAGAATAAAAGTTTTCTCTTTCTGTCAAGTGCTACCTAAATGCTACGTGAGATTACCTATAGGTTAATTATACTACCAAATCTGGACAAGGAATACCTACCTACGTAATCTAACTTAAAACTCAGAAGAATCAAAATCCAACCTTTGAAACTGTAATAACGAATTCTAGAAAACAATACCTACTAAACTTGTACTTGTACAGTATTAAAGTAGGCATGGAGCCAAATTTGCCAAGAAAATATCCAAACTCTTCATAAAGTTTATGTTTGCGCATTTAAACATAAACAAGATGCTACAGAAATTCGCCGAAGTGTGCTTTTCCAACACTGCTCTTAGCTTTGCCTGTTTAAAATGCTGGCAAACTCTCTTCCCGCGATCACTACCTTAGTATATATAATCCATCGATATTTATAATGGAACTGTATGCAATAAATTAAAAAAATAAATAATTGAAACAGTAGTCACTATAAATTGTACTTTTTTATTATTGTTAAGTTGGACTTTAGCCAATATATTTTCTGATAATTTTTCACGTACATTGTTTCAAGTTACGCAATTTTGCGTCAAACAGTTTAAAAACATTATCAATTCTTATACCTAGCTGAAATTATTATTAAATTCTGTCCTAATTTTATTTACCAGTTTCGTGAACATAATGATACAATGATGATGAATGTTATAATTGTTCTACTTTGGGTCGGTATAGTGCTTCTTACTTGGGATATATTGTTACTGTGTACTTACCTATTACATATTTGAAATAATGTAAATTAATATCCTCAAACCTCTCACCTACAAATAGGTATTAAATGACTCCAAATACTTCATAATATTAAAATAGTAAAATGTACATACGGTAATTAGGTAGGTAGTGTATGTTGTTGGCATCAGACTGATAGTAACTATTTATAGTTATATAGGTAGATACATTAACAGTTTATAAATAATTAGCAATATGAAATAAATAAATCATACATTGTTGTCTGTAAAACGGAAAATTTTACCAAAGTGTTTGAAATGAAACATGAAAATACCTATTAAAGATAATTTAACATTCGTAGTGAAATAAACGGATAACTTCCATCTGTCAGTCGAACATAGCTCGTCATGTTTCGGGTAGGGATTAGACCGAAACATGTCGGGCAATACTAGCTGACCAGACGTGAGTGATCCGTTTATTTTACTGTGATTGAATCTCACGGTAGTTTCATGTTAAAATTAACGTTTGTCTATCTATTGAATTCCTTGGGAATCCCGTTTACGTTTTGTACATGGCTACTCAAAATAAAAATGATAATAAAAACTCGATACGACTTGTATTGTTTGATTCTGTTCTTATGTTTTAACACTAAGTTATTTTCTATTAATCGAAGATTGTTTATTGGATGAAATATACTTACTTTTAAAATTATTTATTTAACCCAGATTTTATTTGTCATTGAAAACAGTCGTGGCACGAAAGTTTGTGCACTTAGGCTGCGTTTCTACCAGAGATAAATATAATGCAAGGTTGCGTTGCGAGGTTCCTTCACATATTTGTCAATTAGCTTTCAAGCTTGCGAGGTTCAAATGTATGAAAAAATCACGCAACAATCTCTAGTGGAAACGCAGCCTTATTTAAGTATACGAAAAAACATGTTCACAGTATTTTTTAATCGTTTATCGATTGGATTAAACATGGTAGGAACATGTACAGCGTTTTATTTTCTTACTTATACATTCTTAGGTGAAACATGACTGCGCGTCTAAGTATTATTAAAATCACGTTAAATTAAGTACGACAATGTTAACTTACGAGCAATACATTGGTCAAATATCGACCTAAATTTAATTTAGGCTTGTTTGATTCTGTATTGTGAGTATAGTTGATTGTGAACTTACGCAAAACAACAAAACACAGCTCAGCCAATGTTAATTTAGAAGTACATAGTGATTTTTACATTTTATTTTTGTACCCTTCGTTGTAAGTACTTTTAACTGTCAATTAATGTAGGTATTGATTGAACTAGACCTAGAGCTCAGACCTAAAATACCAAATAAAAAATATGCGTGATTATTTAATTGTATTATTTTCAACGATGGTTTTTGGGTAAGTAACTATTTCTGAAGATGTAATTTTGGCTAACCAGGACGCTGAATACCCATGATCTTATTTTTGATTCGTAAGGTTTTCATTTTATTTTATTTAAAAGTTGAGTAACCGTTTATTAAAAAAAAATTGCCCAAAAAAAACTAAATTTTATATGACCTACTCTTAAGTTCTTGATTACTTTAGTAGATTGGTGTCACATAGTGTTTTTTATGACCTCAAAATCTAACACTTTACTTTTTGCAACCCCAGCTACAAATGGAGGACTAAAACTCAAGCTCGGCCAACTTGCGGAATGCATAAACATATGACAAATAATCATGTTAAAAATCCTTACACGTAGGTACCTAAGTAAAATTTTCATTACCTACTTACTAGAAAGAAATACCTAAAACCAAGCATTTCTTGGACACGCTACTACTTCATCATGTCAACCGAAAGACGTTCACCGCAGGACATAGGCCTCCCCCCAAGGCTCTCCACTCTGATCGGTCTTGTGCTTTCCGCATCCATCACGGTCCCACGATCTTTACTAGGTCGTCGCTCCATCTACGACTTACCATTGCAGAATAAAACGCGATTGCGTGATTTTTGATTTTATTTTATTCTGATTTTGTTTTTAAATTTGGGCAATTTGTAGAACCAAAAGCAACTATTCTATACTATCTTCACCGTAAAAAATGTAGCCTTTTCATTTCTGCAAGTTGCGAATTCCCATTTTTTTCGCTATGCTGCACGTCCTGCGATAAGAGAAAAATCTCGCAATTAATGAAAATCAATCACATCGAAATCATGGAGCTTAAATAAGAAAGCAGTGGCTGTGTTTATCTATTGACACACTAAATTAGGTACAAATTGAAAGCCGAATCCAAAATGCAGATTAGCCAAAAATTATCACGTGAAACAGCGCGTGGCTCTCAAATTCCGTTAATACGCGTATAATCGGTGGACGAAATCCTCTGATAAGCCGTCTGAACCGATTACACTGGCCGGGAACGCGTGACTGGGCAAGGGTGGGCATCAGGCGTCAATCAGGTCCAACCGACTGTGAATTTTGAACGCTGGAAATGTTGGAACTAGTATTTTTTACAAGACTGGCAGTTAAAAGCGTTTGTTTGTATTTGTTTTCGTTGAGTTGGGCTTGAGATGGCTAAACTAAACCGCTGTGAATGTCGGATAGTCGTACTCATATTAGTCAATTCATATTTGATCATTAAAATTAGTGCAGACTTTACATGCCTTTCGAGTATTAGGTATGAAACCTTTTATTTGATCACGAAAACTGACGTGTTTATTCCCTTCAACTTTCAGGATATAATATGTTGAAGTGATGTGATGATGCACAAGATGAAACATGCTTGCTTACCCTCCCCCCCTGATTTTTGACTTAATTTTGTATTACCCCGTGTAGCTATTTGCTTAATCGAAGACGGACGATAAAAATTGGGGATTTAATTTTCTTTACAAAACTAGAGCGTTCCCCTTATCAATAATAAGCCTTGATCCTCATTAAAAAGTAATAATATTCTCATCACGTCTCAAGCAAGTATCACGTTTTATACAACAAACTACCGTTGGCAAACTACGACAAACAAAGTTCCACGCGCTTCCCCCATTAACACACGTGTGATTTTCGATTGCGCGGGTTGCGACCTCGTTGGAACCATGCGCAAATTATGTGTTGCCGGTGTTGCCAGAGGCTGCACAAAATTTCCATTTTCCGAGCGATTTCCTACAAATTAATGTCCCGAATCCGTCGCCGCCCCCGCAATTTATGGGGGATTTGCATCTAACTAAGGGTACTTTTTCCCGGTCGAACGATGATTGCAATGTTAAACGACGGTATTTCAGGTTGCAACTTTAAACTGTGGAAGTCTGTTTAAGGCAGTCGTTTGAAGGCAGGAGGAAAATGATACCCGTTTTGTAAAAGTAAGACGGATTATAAAACACTTATTACATTACATACTTATAAGACGAAAATAAATAGTTTGATATGAGGTTCAGTTAAATATTATTGGAAAATAGTTAACAATAACACACTTGCATGCACTTTGCGTCGAGCTGCTTGGATCTTTGTATACCTATGTATACGTCTTGCATCTATTCATTAATTATGATCGTAAGTTAAAAACACATTACCCTACTTTGCGTTTCGCAGTCGGGTAAAAATAACGTTCTTCCCAACAAATGTCCTCACCACCCGTTCATCGCTTTTTATGCGTTAGACATTCCAAAAGTGGTCTCTCTATTTCTCTGTCTATTTACTAAGTTTTATGATTCTAACTTAAAAAATATAGCTTTTATCGCATATACTTCATTATTACTCAATTAAATAATATGGTAAAATACGTGATTTTTTTATACCTATAGTAAAAATTATGTTTCAAGTACCTCATTCAAGTTTCTAGGACCACTGGAAGTACCCTTTAGGTTTTTGGATTTCGGAAATTTGTATGGAAATAGATTTTTTAATGATTGTATCTTTTGATTGCGTTGACTTAGAAGGTTTATTTTTTCACTGCTTTAAGGGACCGCAGGCTTGAGTATTTGATAGTAATTCCAGCATGCTACCTACACGCGTTCCAGAGAAAAGGGGTCTTGACAGACAGATAGACAGACAGACGGACAAAGTGATCCTATAATGGTTGCGTTTTTTCCTTTTGAGGTACGGAACCCTAAAAATGAACCTCTGTGCAAAAGTTTAGCTTTCTGGGTCCAAAGGTTTGGGCTGGGTGTTAATGAGTCCACTCGATTAGTCAGGTCATAGTCAGTCATCTTCATGTTTTTCTTTTTGTGTTATTATTTTTACAAGATTCCTTTTAATGTTTTATTTACTGAAGTTTTTGAGATTTACGAAATTTTAAATTAAATTATGTAACTATGTAAATGTATGTACTACACCTGAAAAGGTAGGTTTTGGTGACACTAGTTTAATTGAATTGTAAAGAACTGCTAAATGTAACCCAATTCCCACATGGATAAATAAATACATTAATTTAATTTCGTTTCATTTTGTACAACAGATAACCAAGTATTCTGTTTCACTTAAATCGGTGTAAGTTTTTTTTTACTATATGTTTTATTCTTTTTTAATAATAAAGGTTAAAAAAACACAGTCAGGTATTTTATGAAACCATTTATTTTTATTTTGCATGTTCTGTAACAATGTTGTGTACAGTCAGCAGCAGAAGCGGCTAAGCAACCGAAGCGGTCACAATGATCTACACAAGTTCTTATGTCTATAACAATAGAGCCGTGTTTAGATTATTATGACCGTTTCGGCTACTTCTGCTGCTGACTGTACACATAAAATTATTTACCTATTGGAAATTAGGTAACGGTTCCTTATTTTCCACAGAAACTGCAAAAAGGTGCTAACTTCCCACACTGTCTTTTCCATTGCCTTCTGAAAGGATGACGTCTTTCATTGGCTGCGTGAGCGTAGTGCTTAGCATCAAGAATACTACAAGCATTGTAATTTTCCAAGGCATTGTGAATTTTAGTCTGAAAAAAAAAGTTCAGTGCTATTACAATGGGGTTTAATTATTATAGATTTTATATGATTTCTTTTAGTTTAATCATAAGCATTTTTGGCATTGCCTGTATTCACGGCAATTTGTTTCAGCATTTTACAATTCGACGTGTTCACAACAAGTGTGACAATAAAATTAGGTACGGCTTGAAGGATATCCTACGGTCCTCTGAGCGGCCAACGGACGGACAGCTGAGGTTTATTAGGTGCTATAGAATAACATGTTTATATTAATATGATTTAAATAGTGCTCCATTTTGGTTCGATCCCAATTTTATCGCGTAATGGTACTTCTTTATTGCATAAATGAATACTAATTCTTTAGTACAGAAATAGTTAGGAACTTACATATTTATTGACGACCACGACTTCTCACCAGCGATACACAAGACTTTGTACGCTCTTAGTTCTATCACAGCTATTATAATACTTACAATAAGGCAGGTACTTAATATGCTCTAGGAAACTCCGTAGATCTATGTTTCTTGTTAACAAACAAACAAATCTGTTTTATTAAAAACGTATTTGCATTTTAATTATGATACAATTATAATATGAATGAGAACAATAGATAGAATTGAATGCTTCATAACTATTCAAGTAACGTCAAGTTCTTAAAAAATTTGAAAGTGATATTTTTGGTATCGTAAGCCATCATACACCGCATGGCAGTAATTACCTGTTTGGTTGTGGCAATCTGACTGACTCATCAAAGCCCAGCAAAAAACCCTGGGAAGTGGTGCATAAAGGTTCCCTTTATGATGTGGGCAAGTATTAAGAAGGAATTTCGAGAAGTTCCCACGAGATAATAAGTTCTACCATGAGAGGAAAGCTAGCTAGCTAGTTAGACGCCAAGCAAGCCTCTGCCCGCTGAAAAACTATTATTAGGTATAATTTTTTAATAATACGACGATGAAAAAAATGGATTGACAACCTAGTACATTTTTGAAATCAGTCCGAAAAAATTACAAAATAACAGTAATTGCATAGGCTATACATTTTCAGGTATTAGGTACCAAGATTTTATTATTAGAACAATGGCAGATAATTTAATTTTAACTGCTGAGATCTCTAATAGCGATCAGCAATTTTACTGCTTAAAACCAGTTTACCACTTTTTCAAACCGGCTGCCATACAATATTATAACTATTTAGCAACGTATGTTATACAATTTATTATGTATAGGTACCACTTGAACAGGTGTTGGGGGTTAGTTTCGTTGGTTAAAGACTATTCGGAAAATAAAACATGAGGCTAGGGGATTGAAACGGATTTTTAAAACTATTTTGTTATTTTGGATTTTTAATATTATTTTGACCATTATATGTCCACCTGCTGTTTTTTAAAACATTTAGATGGCTTAAGGCGTAGCCAGATCTCCGAATACTTTATGAAAATAGGTTTCCAATGATTCATTCCTGCGTTTCATAAAACAACAAACTTGCCGACAATAACGTTTATAAAATAATCCTCTAAAATAATGATAAATATATAAAATATAATGAAATGCGTTTATTTCGGACAACAGAAACTAAAGCCTAAAGTTTTATCGCCTAGCAATTGTTGTAAAAAAGTTAGCAAAAAGTTGTCAATCCATTTTTTTGTAGTAGAACTTATTATCTCGTGGGAACTTCTCAAAATTCCTTCTTAATACTTGCCCACATCATAAAGGGAACCTTTATGCACCACTTCCCAGGGTTTTTTGCTGGGCTTTGATGAGTCAGTCAGATTGCCACAATCAAACAGGTAATTACTGCCATGCGGTGTATGATGGCTAACGATACCAAAAATATCACTTTCAATTTTTTTAAGAACTTGACGTTACTTGAATAGTTATGATGCATTCAATTCTATCCATTGTTCTCATTCATATTATGATTGTATCATAATTAAAATGCAAATACGTTTTTAATAAAACGGATTTGTTTGTTTGTTAACAAGAAACATAGATCTACGGAGTTTCCTAGAGCATATTAAGTACCTGCCTTATTGTAAGTATTATAATAGCTGTGATAGAACTAAGAGCGTACAAAGTCTTGTGTATCGCTGGTGAGAAGTCGTGGTCGTCAATTAATATGTAAGTTCCTAACTATTTCTGTACTAAAGAATTAGTATTCATTTCTATAATAAAGAAGTACTATTACGCGATAAAATTGGGATCGAACCAAAATGGACCACTATTTAAAACATATTAATATAAACATGTTATTCTATAGCACCTAATAAACCTCAGCTGTCCGTCCGTTGGCCGCTCAGAGGACCGTAGGATATCCTTCGAGCCGTACCTAATTTTATTGTCACACTTGTTGTGAACACGTCGAATTGTAATGCTGAAACAAATTGCCGTGAATACAGGCAATGCCAAAAATGCTTATGATTAAACAAAAAGAAATCATATGAAATCGATAATAATTAAACCCCATTGTAATAGCACTGAACTTTTTTTTTTCAGACTAAAATTCACAATGTCTTGGAAAATTACAATGCTTGTAGTATTCTTGATGCTAAGCACTACGCTCACGCAGCCAATGAAAGACGTCATCCTTTCAGAAGGCAATGGAAAAGACAGTGTGGGAAGTTAGCACCTTTTTGCAGTTTCTGTGGAGAGATGCTGTGTCCGAGTAACAAACGAGCCTTTTTCATTGGTGGGAGAACTAATTGCCAGTAACAAAATATTTAAATAAAAATAAGGAACCGTTACCTAATTTCCAATAGGTAAATAATTTTATGTGTACAGTCAGCAGCAGAAGTAGCCGAAACGGTCATAATAATCAAAACACTTAGAAAATATATGAAACACATAGTACGTGCCTGTAAAATTTGAGGTTTGCCCTCGATTTCCCTGGGATCCCATCATCAGATCATGACTTGGTGACAATGGGACCATCTCAGGACTATACCCTTTCGAATAAAAAAAGAATTTTGAAAATCGGTCGTAGTCGGAGTAATCGATGTACATACATAAAAAAAAATAGAAAATCATACAGTGGAACGTAAAACCTCCTCCTTTTTTGAAGTCGGTTAAAAACTTGCATTATGGTAATAATTTGTATGAGCCAGCGTAAAGCGAACTGTTCAATAATTAATTATTTGAGGTAATCAGCATCTGGGAAGGCAAATCGCGAGCTCCCTGTCCTGATTAGTACCGGTTGGATTAGTACGGAAGATTTACTTTACATTAGCGCGTTTAAATGTACCTACCTAAGGCGCTGCCAACTACCAGAGCCTCGGTATAAAAAAGGTTTGTATGTTGTCTTTCTTGAGATAGGTATGATGGCAAAATAAGAACCGGAAAACGTTTTACCTACCGACTAATCGGAAGAATAGGAATAGGAACTCTTCCACAGTAAACGTCATAGTGACATCGCGTTGTTTGTTATGGAAAACAGTTATGACGTTTACTGTGAGAATGTTCTATTGTGGGTCAGGAATCAATTTGATCGATAGTACTTATCTACTTTTCTTCACTTTTCCTGTAAAAAAAGTTATTCGATTGTAATAAAATAACTCAAGAGTACAAAATAAGCATTGAGAAAATAAACAATAATAATACATGACTGCAGAGCTAATTTCTATTTCCCGGCCGCTGCCGCTGTCAATTTATTTTTGCGCCAGTGACAAAGTATTTACTGAGGGTCGAGCATGACTTTACGAATGCTGCGTCACGTAAAATTGAATAGTAAAAGTTGTCGAGTTTGTATGACGTTTGGAACAGCGCCCGCCCGTAAGCGTATTTGGAACTAAAGTTTAGTATGAGGTTTCTCGTTCTCGATACGTTAACCGTAACGTTACGCAGCATTCGTGAAGTCGTGCTCGACCCTCTGGACCGATTTTTAACAGTAAGATGCACATTTCCGACCAAGTTGGAGCAAAGGTGTTTTGCCATACACAGCAGTTTTTTGCGAGGTAGGTAACTACACTAATCTATCAAGGTAGCTCGTATTAAAGATGCATGATTATACATTAAGATTGCATCAACAAACAATTATAAAACATTCTAAAGCAAACAATTTTTCATTAATTCGTCTCTCATAAATAAAATATTGACACAAATTTGCAACAGTTATATAATATAATATTATATGTATACAGTCATGTCGACGAGTACTCTCAAGTTTCCGTTACATAATATGCTATTACTTATGACGGAGTATTGTAGGTAAATACATTGATTATAAAAACAAAGCAAATCTTAGTACGGTCCATCGAACACTTAAGCTGCTTTGCTGCATCATTAGCTCATAGATTTTTTTTACTAATTGACTCTCCTAATATCCTGCTGCTTCTTCATAATAGGATGTTGCAATTTTAGCTAAGCTATAATTATGATATTCTGAAAATTTTCAGTCGTAAAAAATTTACTTAGTCAAAGAATTATGAGTGAATTTTAAGAAAGAACTTAATTTAATTGTTAACATTGTCTTTAATATTGAAAATTTTCAAGTCTGTGGTATGTCACGACGCCATGACCTAAATCTAGAGGCAGTTAAGTAAATTACAACTGAAATTTTTGATTTTACCTACTTTTTACTTAATGAAATAAACAGATCACTCACGCATGTCAGTCTTATGCTGTGAGTACGTCCTTCACTATGATTGAATCTAACAGTAGTTTCATGATAAACGTGTACTTTCTAGCTTGTATTTGACCTGGGATTTCATGACAACTTTTCCTGAGGGTCAACCAGGCAAAACTAATTAATACTTCATTATAAAAGCAGTGGCAAGTTGAGGATTAAAACGCGGATTTTATCGCAGGCCGGATTATTTCGGAATCAATTACCGGAGGGCCCTCCATTACATTAACACCGATCTCATTTAACTTTAAAACGAACACTTGTCACACCTAAGCGTAACCTCTGCAAATCTGTAGGCAATATAAAAAAAAACCCTACAGCATAAACAATTACTTCATCACCGGCCTTTTTTTACGTCCCACTGCTGGGCACAGGCCTCCTCTCAGAATGAGACGGCTTGGGCTATAGTCCCCACGCGGGCCCAGTGCAGATTGGGAACTTCACACACATCATTGAATTGCTTCGCAGGTGTGTGCAGGTTTCCTGACGATGTTTTCCTTCACCGAAAAGCTCATGATAAGTTACAAATGTAATTCCGCACATAAATTCCGAAAAACTCAGAGGTGCGAGCCGGGGTTTGAACCCACGACACTCTGCTTGAGAGACCATAGGTCAAACCACTAGGCTATCACGGCTTCTATGCTTTACAACAATTACTTACTTAAATTAACATACCCTGTGTCACTCCCACAACTGAGACGAATCTAATAATATGTTAAAATCCGCCAAATGGTTTAGATTTTTTTGTGGCTTGGCAACGTCAAATCGCAACCTAACACCTACAACAAAAAATGTTTTGGTAATCAACATTAAATAGCGAGGTTGCGATGCAAATAATTATGTGATAGATCCAACACCGCAATGAAATGCAAAATTTTAACTTACTACGAGTACTTACTTAGCTGTAATCCTTCTTGATGTCGTTCAATGTCAACTATATCCCAATGCCTAATACATTAATTCCAATTATAATCGACACCTCAACTGTCACATTGTTTGGTTGAAGGTGTTAACTTTTGGGGCAGTGTCGCGCACTGGAAGCTTTACCTTAATCGATAAGTTCTCACTGTACGAGTAATTGTGACAGGCGGCCTTTTAAATCCCAACAAGCTTTCATGGAATATTTGTTGGCGAAGCATTTGTTTTATTCTGTCTCCGAGCTTGGGAAAGGCCATTGTCTGCGACGAGATCTAATCAGGGTTGATAATTACGGGACAATCCGTTAAATGCTAATTCTTAAGTATTAAAATATTTTAAAAATGCGCAATTTCATTGCAAGTTGGGATATTGGGTTTTTTATTTAATAAACAGTCCTCAACAACCATCACGAATATCACGATTATCTTAAATGTGTACGATGACATCAGATCTCTTGTGAAGTAGCTATTGGTCCTTAATTAGAACAGTTTTAAAATATTGACTAGCTAAAAATATCATCATGTAAGAATAATTAGGCATCTATTGAGGAATAACTGAAATTTCATAGGCAACCAGTACTTATTCCAGCTAGTTAAACAAGAGCTATTTGAGCCTGACTTGAAAGCTATTTCAGTCCATAAAAGTTAGTAAAAAGTTATGGAAAAGCCTGAATATAGCCTACACTGTTGCGAACCTTACGTCTGCCTATTACTTTGCTAACGGACCATTGTAACGGTATATTAAATATCTACTTTTAAAATATCGTTATGTTTATGCGGCACATACCAAAAGCATTAGGTGCACGTATTCACAATGGAGAAATAGGCGTGTAGACTTTCTAGACATAAGATCTTTGAATTTTTCATTATTATCATTTCTTTCTTCTTTTTTTATGTGAAATTGAGAATTGATATTTATTTAAAATATTCTAACCTTCAAGATGAGAAGAATTAAACAACAAAATTTCATGATTCACCAAATTTTGCCGCGAAAATATGAAGTACAAAAAACCCCGTCGACCTCTTTTGTTGTCACAATCCGTTATCTGTGGAAATTCTAGGGGGAAATAATAAAAAATGCCATTTGTCATCTTCGTAGATAAAAAGTAAGACAGGTACGAGGCCGGGATGGACTTTCGGTTGTTTGTTTCTAAGTAATCTCTGTTTTGCCACGAGTTCTTGTTTCAACCTTGCACAGAATTGGTGAACGATGGCTATTGTTATTTCAAACGAGTTAATAAAAAGGTATAATTTATTTGTATAAAATTTACGCAGGTAACTTTTGACAGTCTTTACAGTCACTTACCATGAATTAAACTAGGTACAAAAGTAATTTAACACTACATAATAATATGGAAATATGTAAATAGCGTTGTACATACCTTTACCTACTAAACTTTCAGTTTACTTATAGGTACATAGTTTTGACCTGAAAACTTCACGTCTTCTGCATGGGTTAAACCATTTTATGATTTCCCTAATAAGGTTCAACTACGTTACTTGAGATCCTAAAATTTATTATGTTCCATACCTACAAGCCTATATAAATGAACTGCACAAAAACCCTGTGAGTTAAAGCGCAATTCTTTCCATTTAATCTGTTATTTCGTAAATACCTAAATAAAGCGCCTTATCCACGGGCAAGTTAGCAACGGGAGGGTATCCCAGGATATTTCGAGCAAAATAAATTCCCACTTAAGCCTAAATATTGCCGCGGGAACGTTCGAGGCTTTCGCGCGAAATTTGTTCGACGGTGAAATGAGGAAATTAAGTTTTCTTTAATATTAAATTTAATAGCGCCCTCAGTTGAAAAGCGGCTGTAAAGTGTTTAGCGTCTTACGAACACGAGACGAACTGAGTTATCTACATTACATATTAAGTAAAGGTAAGTAACCAAAAACCAAAAGACTCGAGATAGTGAGTAATAGAAAAACAATATACTCGTTTTCTTTGGGCAGTCGTGTAAAAATAACGTAACAATCATGGTTAATAATGGCTTTATAAACTATAAATATACCTATAAATAATATCATGAAGTTTAGTCATTGAAAGAACATTAAAACAATAACAGAAAACAACAACAAAACAATTAAAATTAACATCATAGTGACACTAGGTGACCTACTACCTACTTAACATACATAGAGTGCCCCGTCGCTATGAAGTCAATCCTGACACATTGGATACCTATGAAGTTTCTGATTATTATTATTGACCGTGTTAACCGTAGGAAAAAATGCTAAACTTGCTTATGCTTATAGTGAATAGTGATACTATGTTTGTATAATTCAGTACCTAGATTCTAAAATCTCTGCTGAAATTGGGTCATATTTTATAATATTTCCGAAAATCGCCAGTGTACTAGCTTTTAAAGACTCTGGCTCTAGCTTAAAGACAAAAACTAAGAAGCTGGAGCTAAAAAACCGCAACATTCCATTTGGCGATAACAAAAGCCTGAAATTTTCGTATAATATCCTATCCTTTATTAGGACGTTGGAAGAGCGTCGTTAATGCCGGATGACAGGTGGGCTCTACTTAGTACTTATTTATCACAATTAGTTTAGGTCACGTTTCGCAAACCTAAGTATTATACTGTGCTTATTTTATACAAAGTGTATCATCTCAAAGTACAGTACAAAGTCAAAGTCAAAGAAATGTACAGTACGCTTCTGAGTCTTCATGGCATATGACCAATTATCAAAAAAAACAGAAGATATCATTGTATTGAATTTCGATGAACACGGGATTTAAGTAAGAATAAAACTAAGGCTTGCGATAAAACTCGTAACATTATCTTTTGGTAACCGCACTGTTCTACTACTTATGTACATTTAAAATTACTTACCTATATGTTTTTAGAAGTAAGGAAATTTTGTTTTGTTTATACTTAAGTCTAGTCCAAACTGGAACAAACCTTTTAAGCTGGGTATATATAACTTAAAATTATGGTATCGTCACACCCTTTCCTAACAAATGGGTGCTGGACAATGCGGGTTATTAGCACCCAACACTGACACCTAAATAATTATACCTACACCACACACTTTGGTTGCAATACCTACTAGTGAATGGCTTGGGTTTGGTGCCTTTATGATAGTTTATCTATAATTACCCACCTACTTTCATTTTCGGATTAATTTAATTTAGTTTCATACTTACAAAATGTTTGTCCTGTACCTATCCTCATGAGGTTGTTAAGTTTGTTTAGGTATTTCCATAACTTTAAATACCTACCATATCGATATTGATCAGCCGGAAGATATTCTCTGCAGGATGGACGCCACTTTAAGACTTTAACAAAACATACAATATGACATACAGACGCAGCTATCTTGCACTCCTTACTTGCTTATCACACTAACTGAGTACCTGGTAAGTAGTCGGTTTTATTTCAAGAATTCGCAAAGTAACGGCTGACATAATATCCCTTAATTTGGCAGAGTAAAAAATACTGTACACTTACTTTGAAAAAATTTAGGGAATATTTTTCTAGTAAGTTTCACTTATTTCATGACTTATTTTATTCTTTGTATAATTACGAATCCGGGAAAAAATATTTACTGTACTGGCAACAGTGATACCTTTCAGTTGTGAACCAAAATGGCGAGCAAACGGTCGACGCTGAGTTTAGTCCAGGTAGGTTATTGTGTTTATTTATGATTTTATGCGAAAATTCAATACCTGATGAATTATTTCATGCTATGATAACCTAACTAATATTCTACAATTAATAACTATACGTCAAGTTAAATGTTCTCTGCGTAATAAGTAAGTTTACACGTGTGTACAGTATTTTGGTCAAAACGTTATATACAGCGTATTGGTGCTCGAATGCCTAGTACAGTATTTTTAACAAAATTGTATGATGTGAGATTTAGATTACGTTTGTTTAGTGAAGTATTCTTAACAAAATGCTATGCTGTGGTAACAATTTTTTAGTGTGTTTATTGGGTTGCTGTTATAATTTGCCTTGATTAATGAGTGAGAATGTGATTGTTTCACTACTCTAGCACGTGCTAAGTTTCCATTTTCTCTTTTTTTTCTATAATCTTGATACTTAATGCTTTTTTTATAATTTTGCATGGGGTGCCTTAAGTAGCAAGTTTTTTTGTTCTTTTTAGGGCTTGCAGTCTAAACGAATATTAGCTTTAGTGCCGAGTAAAAATGCAGTCTGAAGTAAGCGGCTCATCGCACTCTCATGACGAAAGTCAAGAAAAAAATAACTATTGCTGATGCTATGTCAATTGCTTCGTCATTAGAGAGATTAAACATCAGTTTGCCATTCGAACAAACTGACAAAGAAGGAGATTTATCTGATATTTTTGCCAACGACGCTAATACGGTGGGTTTACTTCCACAAGTTCCGCAAGATCTCATTTCCGATACTGAAAGTCTAAACTCTGTGCCACAACTGCTAGTATCTTGCCTTCCTTCAGTGTCATCAATTCAAAACCCACCATCAGTTACTACCTCATTCATATTGGACCAAGTTGAAACAGTTAGCCCTCTAATATCTTTTCCTCAAAGGTCTCGTCGCTCTCGTCCCACTCCGTCAGGGAATGCGTCTAATGTTAATGTTACACCCAATACGCGATCTAAGCGTACAAAACGGCAGAATGCAGCTCCCAAACGTGTTGCCAAAAAGAGAAAAATTAACATTAACTTTAAATGTACTAATAAGTAGACAATTTCAATATCGTGCAGAATTAGGCGATGATCATTTCGTAAGTCCCCTTCCTGAAGGCAACAAAACTGCTCTAAGCTACTTCCTTGACTTTTTTCACAAGAAAAGTTTGAACAAATATCTCACAATACGAACTTGCACTCTGTGCAAAAAAAGGCAGATCGATAAATTTAACAGTCGAAGAACTGAGAAATTTTTTGTCTATCAAGATGCCATCTTACCTTGATTATTGGCACACCGAAACAAGGTATCCGGCAATCGGAGATATTATGATTCTGAAACGATACCAGCTAATAAGGCGTTACATCCACTTTGTGGACAACGATGATGCTAACAATGACCCGTACTTTAAAAAGGAATAAAAAAACATATAGGTTTGAAGCAATTTCGTCTACAAATTTTTAAGGGCTACTCAAATCAGACAAGCGAGCATCGGTTTCAGTACAAACTACGTCAGATGTAATTCGAAAACCAAATCGCATCCTTCCTGTTGATGACGTGAAATACGATGGTTTAGACCAATTACCGAACATTTTGGACACATACGGCCGGTATTCCTACTATTCAAATTCAAATTTAAATTCAAAATTTTATTCAGCAAATAGGCAGTTGAATGCTCTTTTACACGTCATTTTTTTGAGTCTACCAGCGCTTTCGGAAAGACCATGATTGCCAAGAAGAATGCGCCGCAAGAAACTTGGCACAAAGTCATTTTTTCTAAAAACAAGTTACATTAGCTCTTACAATACGTAACCACAGACAAATTACACAAAGAAACCTCACTCTGTCATTAAAAGATTAAGAGAGAAAAAAAAACCGCATTTTAGAAACAAGTGTAAAAAGTAATTATTAGAACAGCAAAACCAGAACACTACTTTACTGGCACGTTTTAATTTAGCAGGAGATGTATAGGGTCTCCAGGTCAAATATCTGTGAAAATTTAAATTACAAAGGGATGTATAGGGTCCCAGAATTAATACTATAATATAATACTTAATCTAAATGGCTTAGAGATGTATAGTCTCTAGGGTCAATTTAAACTAAATTTAAAATCAGCAGAGGTGTAAAACTACTCCACGGTCAAATAATAAGTATAATAATACATATACATAAACTGGAGATGTATATGGTCTCCAAATGTCAAATAACAAAAATTGATGAAATATACATTTCATGTCATCGTGTCAAATAAATAAAACATTATTTATGTCAATTGTATTACAATTAGTACGCAGCGGACAACGGCAACAGAGCCGGACACCATACACGAATATCTTCGGGACGCAGCCAAGTCACATTGATGTCCTAATTATCTTCTGTTTTCAGCCTTGGCCAGCAGGTGGTGCCATCACAAAAGTATTCATCCACTTTGTAGTATGCTTTTTTCAAGAGAGCGTTCTTTATGTATCTTTTAAATGAATTGTGAGGCAATTCCCATGCATCTACAGGCACTTTATTGTAGAACCTCACGCAATTTCCCAAAAAAGACTTACTGACTTTTCGTAGACGAAATTTAGGGACGGCAAGTTTATGCTTATTCCGAGTGTTGAAACCATGCACATCCGACATATAAAAACGGAAGAACTGATTTTCACTGCATTAAATCTAATGTGCGATTATGTTTCGTACGAAAGCGTAACAGTTTTTACACCTTTCATAAAAACTAAGCAGGCTTCATACCATTCTACTACTTGATTTGATTTCTTTTTCGAATTCCTGGTTCATTTTGTCTAGTTAATTTTAATAAATACGTAAAAATAGATATTTTTTTATATTTCATACTTTATCCTTTTATGCGATATGTGAAGTATAAATTATACCTCACAGCTCAAATTAAAGTGTCCATTATACTGTATAATGGACACTTTAATTTGAGCTTAGTTTCAATAGCATCGTCTTTTGTCAAATATACTGCACATAGGATTTTCAGAAAATCCTTCAGTGGATTTTTTTAAATATATGTTTTGGGGCATCTTTACGACTAAATGAATAAGTAAAATAAATAAGAAACGAGAATTGATATAAAAATAAATCTGCCAAATTAAGGGAAAGAGCACCAAGATGCACCCCGGCAACATACGGATTTCAAAGAGTACGAAAAACCTTGCCTGTGACAGGCGTGAAGACATCTGGACAATCGGGGCATTAATTTCTGTATCGCATTAATTTATTCGGAACCACACAAGTTCTAATTACTTAAGTAGCAATGCCCATATTTGTTTTTGCCTATTTGTGTTCTAGGTCTAATAAGCTGTTTGCACAATTGCGTACCTACCTAGTGCTTTTTCGTGCAAGTGGAGGGCAAACAGTAGCGACATTGGTTCTGGAAGGAAATACGAACGATAGCATATCCTCTTTTTATTAGTTCTGTGGTGACAACCATCACGTTGTTTGGACGCTCTCATGAGTTATATGAGGTACACTTAGGTAAGTACCTAGTCTATTCTCATGCACGAGTAAGTTATCATTTTATGTAGACCGATGAATAAAAAATGTGAATGAAAGTATTATTTTCAAGATAGTTACGCTATTAACAATTTGAAATATTTATTTACTTATTCACTGTTAATCCATTATCCCGGCACCGTAAGACATTTTCACCAAATCCGAGCAAATCAACTGCAAAAAACATTCAGTGATACAATAATGGAATAAAAAATGTAGCAAGCAAAATCCCGGGTTATCCGTCAGTCCGGCTTCCCCCGGGGCCCGGATACAACCGGGTTGCCCGGTCCATCGAACATGTTTTTTTTCCCTATATTTTATTTGTAGCTCGCATTTAGCTAATGGTTATATTTGCCTTTTCCCCGGGCAAGTTTGAAGTTCCGTCACTAGAATATAATATATTTTTCATGGCGATTGAAAATGAAACTTGAAACTTTCGATATTTGTACGATGTGCGTGTTTTATTCTTGTAGGTATGTTTGAAAGTTGAAAACTTGTTGAATATTATGTTGCTCAGTTTAGTGCTTAGTTTTACCTTTGTTACCATTTTTACACATGACAATGTAGGTACCAATTACTTAGGTTTTAATAATTTTGATGAACTCATACAAAACCAAGTTTTTAAAGACTTATTTCAAGGATAAAGATAAAATAATGTTGGGTGCTATTTTTTGTTCAATCAAAGAAAGCACAGAAATTATTTTCGTCTTGCAGTCCAAGTTAAAGAATCTGCCTATTTGTTAGTTTTTCATTACCTACAAACAATAAAACAACTCCTATTTCAATATCGACACAATCTGGAATATCTCAGGCCCTCAAAATAATTGAGGGGTTAAATCAGATAATTAAATTAAAGTCCAATTCAATCGAAATGAGCAGCCTAATCTGCCCGCTTCATTCGTACGAGAAACGGGTAGTCTCGGGAGAAATTACTCGCAACGATTTGAGGTGATATTCCGGAGCTCAATGACTTTTGTTGGTCGAATCGTTTTTGAAACCCACGAAAGATAACATCTTGTGCATGCGGCTTAATGTTAACAGAAAAACAAAGAAACAAAATTGCAACACTTTTTTACAAAAACGAAGCGATTAAGCTATTCGAATTCTGTAATTTTATTGCACTTGTTGATACGAAACAAAAAAGTTAATTGGGACTTAAGTAATGATTCCAAGATTCGAAAAGATAAATAAATTTTATATCGCTACTAGGTAATCCACAATATTTTTTTTCGTTGCATTAATAGAGATCCATGTGGAATCCTAAGTTCATTGTGTAGGTAATCAACTACCAGAAAAAAACATTTCGATCGCGTTCACGTTAATGCGTCAAATACTATGAGAATAGCACGTTGTCAATACGTGCCGCTGAGGCGCTGCCAATTTGTCCATAACAATTGAGTCGTTAACGCGAAGGCAATCCAGTCGTTTTCTTGTGTCAAAAATTACAGTAAAGACTCAGAACCCAAAACTTCAATCGCATTGATGTCTCGCTTTACAAACTCACGTATAATATCGAGCACGTCGAGGATACTATCCCTGGTCCCTCAGATTAATTCTTAATCCGGCCCAAATTGTGCAGCGCCGACCAATTGTCGGCCACTGCTTTTATTTCACCTCTGCAATTAAAAGCATGTAAAGGATTAAAATTTAATCAAACTAAATTGTTTTTTAACCCCCGATGCAAAAAGAGGGGTGTTATAAGTTTGACCGCTATGTGTGTGTGTGTGTCTGATTGTGATTGTCAATTCGGATGCTGTTTTTGTACACGACTGCCCAAATGAAAAGAGTGTATTGTTTTTTAAAAAGAAGGTTTCTAGCGGTGGTTCTTAGCTTAGTTTCATAAAAATCGGTTCATCGGTTTTTGTGATATTGAACTTTTAATTGAAATGTGGGAGTTTTTCTACTTTTCTAAACTGGTTAGGTTAGGTTAAGAACTATTCATAATTTTTTTAAAGGATTCATAACAGTTAAAGTGCCACTGCGATTTATTATCACTGGTCCCATAGTGTTCTACAGATAGATACAGTTCAAACTCAGGATCTGACAGCGAGTCATCGAACACTACTCAGCTAGTAATCAATACCACTCAGTACTTCACGTCAACCTGAACTTCGGTTATTTGCTCAAAATCCTATTCATATCTTGTCCAACTGAACTAAATCAGATTAGCAAAATTAGGCCAGCTCATCATCCAGAATTAGCCTTAATGAGTATCTAAAAAACGGCTGCCCATCACGCGAAGTGAGAGCGAAGATAAATCCACTGGGAATCGGAACGAGCGAGGGATTTACTAGCGATTTAAGGGCTAATGAATTAAGCGCCCTATATTAGTACTGTTTAAACAAAGTTTTTTCATTCGTTTACGAAGTTAAAGTAAAGACGGCTCTGCAGCAATAATTACAAAATAACATGCAGAACAATCAATAAATATGATTTCTGAGACACAATTTGGTTAATTGACGGTCACTGTAATAGTTAAATAAATAAATATCGTGGGACAATTAAAACCAATTGACGTAGTCCCAAATTAAGCAGAGCTAGTGTTACGGGCACTGGACAGCGCAAACACATAATTACATAGATAAATACATACATAAATACGTATTAAATATCCAAGGCTCAAGAACAAACATTTGTGTTCATCATACAGACGCCTGCCCCAACTGGAGATCAAACCCAGGACTTCAAGCTTCGTAGTTCAGGTTCTCTAACTACTAGAATAATTATTTAGAAAATATTCCAATTCGACTTCTAATTAGCACGTTTTGGAACTGAGTATTTTCAGCTCCTATCCGTGAACTTATAAATACTATCTGAGATTATAAGCGTTCTGATTAAAGGTAAACAAAAAATTTTTTGTTTATTTGATTTGAAAAAGGAGCATCTTCCTTTTATCCCACTGTGACTTTTTACCGTACCCAAGAATATCATCAAGGTTGAACTCTTCAACCTCTGCTTACACGTTTGAACCACAACGGTTGCCTACCGACTGTTCAGTTCATCACGTTCTGTCTTTCCAGAACACTTACATAATGGGATGTACTCCCTGTTAAGGTTTTCCCAGCGGGTTAGAGCACAGGAGTCTTCATAAGAAGTGTAAACGTTTTTTCAGAATCGGCAACGCGCGAGAGATATACCTCTCCTGTCGCAAGCGTTCCTTAGCTAATTGCTTAGCATCATTCGAGCCGCACGCCTGTTTGCAACTGACGTAATAATAAAATACGTACCAATTTTTATTCATTGATTTCAAGTAGTTGAGACGGCCTAAATCAAGAGTCACGTTCTTGAACAAAATCGGTAACTCTATGTTTTCAGCGTCAGATATTTATTTCCTCGAACTGAAAAGGGCCCTTGGCCCAATAGAAATGCTCCGTTTAATTCCATTTAAAGGGAATTAACGTGCGCCTGAGTGGTAAATCTCGTTCCGTATCACAAATTAATTTTGTTATTAATGGCGTATTTCTATTGCATTTTATCGTCTGCTTAATATTTTCGACTTCGAGTGTTTGGAGTTCCTTTATAATTATTTATGAGGAAAAATGGCAGTCGAGTGACTTTGTACCACTGATTTTTCAATGAAGCAAGAATTAAACTTTTTCACGCTATTTAATTGCTTTATTGGGTACTTGGGAACATTGCGACCAGTGAAATATTTGTCATACATTATAGTCGTCCCATGATAACTCTGCAACGAACTGACAACAGTAGAAATTTAAAGTTTGTTTATGGCAACACTGATTTATAGAGTCAAACAACACGTTTTGAACTTTTGATTAATTAAATTTATTTACATAAATTACAGTGACATAAATCTAAAGCTAAAACTAAATATACTTAAACTAAATTAAATCTACATAAGGCTCCCGTGGCATGGTGCCCAAAAGGCTGGCAGCGTTGCCTCGCTGAATAGCGATGCTGATTCTTTGAGAGAGAAAACTGCCAGCCCTTTGGTCACAAAGTTGCATCGACTAAGCGCTTTTGCAACTTTGAAATAAATAAACTCTTGATTAGGTAGATTAAATATTAAACAGGTCATCGTTCATTCCCCATCCACCATTAAAATACCTCTCATACTTAATTCGTTTTCTAGATTTTTTTCACCGTCCAACGACAAAACCTACTAAACACTGGCAAAATTGTCCTCCAATGGACAGAGCCATATTAAGACAAAAACAGCAACTTTTGATTGCTACTATCATTATTATGATAAATGTCTGAGTCACATGAAAAAAGTAGGTATTACCACAGCGTGATTTTTCTGGGTTGCCAATTAATATCTTATGCAGAGTTGTTGTGGGACGATTATAGGCTTAGTAAAGCCTATAGATAAACCCTGTTATTCATAAACCTATTTTAACTAAAATGCCGTTTAAGTTCGTTTGTCTTTTTTTATCACTTTGACATTTCCGTTAGAAAGAAGAAGACAAAGCCTATTTTAGGTAATGGAGGCTTGAGTGACGTTTGACGTTTATGAATATGGCACATAGTCATTGGTCTTACCTCTTTTTGCTTTCGAAAAAAAAAACTGTTTATTCTCATACATTGTACATAGAGCCAATTCAAACTTTGCACCGAGCGCCTCTATGGACAAAGATCAAACAAAAAAAACAAAAGTTAAGTATAACAGCGTATCTTTGGAAACATTAAATTCCTTTGTGTTAAAACAATAACTACAATGGCTGAAGTTGCTTGTAGGTAGCGAACAGGAAGTTTTGTACAAGCCTTTGTTTCGAAGCCCCTTGACTTTAAACACAGTGAGGTATAGCTTATACTTACACCTATGTTTAGTAACATTATTACCAAGCTTATAGCAACCAAATTTTTTTTTTGAAATATTACAGTACATTTATTTTAGTAAAAAGGCAATACTAGTTGCACAAATCGACTAGAAAGCAGAATACTTAATACAATTATTTGAAAGCATATAATCATGATACAGTTTAGCTAAGTGCACAAACGGTGTGATTCCGTTTCGTCATTGTCATTTCGTCGCATCCCGCGCGAGCTCCCAACATAATTACGACGCTGGTGAGCATGCCGTGCAGCGTGCATGTGTCCGGGCCACTTCATTATTGCAACGCGGCGTGCCGACGCATAATGGGCTAAATGCATGCGACGAAGTGGGAAGAGACCGTTAGGCTTAGAATTTTAGTAAATTATATTTAGGACTTCTTTTAGGTGGTGTCATTGTAGTCTAGTTGTATAAAAGTTTGGCTACAACTCACTGGGCTCTTGATAAGGAAGATAAGTGACATGTTTTTACGTATAATCGTATCATTTTTAGACACATTGAACCACTAGTCGCGGCCACTAAATAAACGCGAACACTGTTAGCGTGCTCGGGCGACTCCCGCAGCTTGTGGCTCAAATGCGACCACTCGAAAGCTCCGTTTCCGCCAATGCTATACAAAATGCATGAAAAAACCCGTCCGCACCCTTGTGGTCGCGTCTAGTGACCGCGACTAGTGGCTCAATGTGCGGCAAGCCTTACCGTCAAGTTTAGAGACAAGGACAACGCATTCCATTTATTGAGTTAGGTATGAAACAATTATTAAGCTAAGTAGGTACAAAACAAAATTGTAGAACTCTACATTGTTTACGAGTATGACGACTTAGTAGGTACATATCGGTGAACATAACACTATGTGACCTAGGTCTAGCCTAATTTCCCCATTGTTACCCAATTTGTTCGTGTCACTGGCATTTCTCTAGAGAACCACTGGTCATTAGTATTCGGCAAATTTATGCCACCATCGGGGCACTCGAAAATAGGCATTATTGTAACGAGAGACGGATGATATCAAGTCGATGGTTTAGTTTGTCGAGCAATCATTCTGAGACAGGGCCGAGAATAATTATTGAAGCTGGAATTGAGAGAATCGTGATGTCCTTTTCCGATGTTAATTAGCAGTACGTAGCAATTTAATCAAGGCAAGTTTAATTTAGTGAAGTCAAAGGTCACTAATTAATTTCGTGTCTTGGGGTTCGGAGGAAGCCATCGTACTTCAACTACCTCTAAATGCGAACAGTTTAAGGTTTTCATGAAATTATATCTTTCCCATGCCGAGCCGCCCATGCGGCAGTAGCTTACCCTTAGTCCGCTATAAGTCATCTGAGTCTACTAGCGTGTGGTAACTAGATAGGTACGTCAACAAAAAACAAGCGAGGGCATTATGCTTTCCAATTAATAAGGAGCTGGCAATATATTTGCATTTTGAAAGCTATACTTTGCACACCATTTTTGATACAATATTGCATAACAAGGTCCGACTTACAAATTAAATGTATGATCTTGAGTATAAGCTACTATATTCGTCAAAATAATAAGAAATTAATAAATATCACATAAAATAATTAATAACATTTTAAGCAGACGATTTAGAAACCTAATACGTGCTCACTAAACTACGTTGTCAAATGACCAAAAAGGGGTTCTGTTCGAAAATGGTTTAAATTAACTGTGTCACCCGAAACAATATTGTTTGTCCTTAAATCAACACAGTGCCAATGAATTTAATCGCAAATGCGTGTATTTTGTGAACCAGGCCACCATTAACCCAGGGCTGACAACCGTTTGAATTTATTAACATAAAATTGTAAAGGATAATCGGATTCATTAAGGTTATTATTAACTTCAATCAGGGAGATATCTTTTGTTTTCAGTTATATTACTGTTTAAATATAATAAACGGGTAATTTTGTCAGGAGGTCACTGTGATTCTGACATAATTGAGCGTGCATAATGGAGGTCTAATTATTCAATTGTTTTAATTGATCGCCATCACATGTCGGCCGAAACACGTCCACTGCTGGACATAATGATAAGCCTCCCCCAAGGAGAAACCAATTTTAATAAAACTTAGCTATAGAAGAACCATCTCGATTAAACTAGCTTTTAAATCTCTTTAGGGCCTAAGATGTTACAGAATATAAAAAAACCGACGAATTGAGAACCTACTCTTTTTTTTGAAGTCGGTTAATAATATAGGCACCCACATAAAGACAAACGGATACACATCAAACTTATAACACCTCTCTTTAGCGTTGAGGGTTAAAATATTCCTAATGATAATGGACCTCGTGTCTGGTCTCTAGCAGATGCCTGACGTATCCTTGGCCTAGGATGTGGTACTTGCGCCCGGCAAAACGAATGTCACTAAAATCTTGGAGTTTAACTATTGTGTCATATCAATTTGATCAGACTTCTTAAGTAGGAGAAGGTGGCCTAAATTTTACATTGCGGGATTAAAATTCATCAATCATGATTTTTAAATTACCTAATTGCAAGTACCTCTACCTACTCCGTAGCACGTAACGAAGTATGCTTTTTGTAATACCTATTCATTTTTGTACATTTTCATATTAAACCAGAGTTGAGCGGGTTAGTGCTAGCCCTGTTTGGCGCATTCGCTGTTTTCGCAATGCTGTTTATCTTGTATCGTATAGAAACATCGTATTGTTTAATCACTTCATTTGGCTGTGAAAGCGATATTAAATTTTCAGTACACATTGTCGCCATGACCGATGCCGTTTTATCATTTTATGCTTGGACATTTTGAGCGAAGACAATGAGGTCAGAGCTCGTTTTTATTTTATTACTTATTGGGTTTATGGAGTAATAAAATTGGATTACTTTGAGTCAGTATAAACTTAAAGAGCTAAATTTGTGTTTGCTTTTGGATCATTGAACTTCTGTAGGCAGGCCAAAAGGCGTGAATACCGCCAAAGTTGACAGACTCAATATCACCATACCAAAACTAACACGACCATATCCAAACTAACGAGCCATGGATACAATAGGAGTGAACACTACTTATAAATTTATTAATAAATAATAATAATAAAAATATTTATTGCCACAACTTAAAACTAGACAAACATGTTAGTTAAATAGCCACTCACTTGCTTTGAATTTTGAGTTGAACTCTATATAAAACAAAATATGAGCGTTGACAGGCAACTCTAGTTGCCAAAAGCAATTGAGTGGATAAAAACAAAAAGTTGGGACAATGGGACCCAGTCTCAGCATGTGCTGGGCTTGGTTGGCCGGCGCTGGTTTTCACATTTAAATTTAAATTAGAAAAAGAGACTAGTGCCTAAAACTATACAGTAAGAATAATAAAAAAAAAAAAAAAAAAAAAAAAAAAAAAAAAAATAATGAAAATAATGAAAATAATAATAATAATGTACGGGTCTAGCAAAGCGTCAAGGGCTCCTATTAGCGCTAGATTAAGCCTATTCGTGGGCAAGCGCGGTAATCGTGGCCTAGAATCGCGTGTGAAGCGATACTGCGTTATCGCCTCCTCCAGAGCCCTCCTCAGTTGCTCAAAAAAGATAAAAGGAAAAAAAAATGTTACAAGCAATTAAAAACTAAAAACAAGGATAGTTAACATCAAAAAATAATTATGTTAGCATGCATTGTGTTGTGTATGTGTGTTTGTGATTGTGTGTGCGTGTATGCTTACGTTGTTTGTGAGCGAGATTGTTCTGTTCTGGGGGGTTATAATTCGCTTTGTTATGTTAATAACGGCATAGGTTCTCGTAACGGTGGTGGTAAGTCGTTCCAGATCTTGGCAGCGGCGAATTTAAACCCACCTCTAAAAAAAATTGTTTTATGTTTAGGGATTGCAAGCTTTGTGCATCTTCTCAGTGTTTTTACGCGTGTGTCTGTAACCCATTTTAGCTTTTCGTATAAGTAGTAAGGCTTCTGGTGTTTAATCACCTTTCTAACCGGTATACGCCAGATGTAATTGTCTTCTGTTTTCCATATTCAGAATTTCCTTTTCATTTAGGAAAGGAGTAATATGAGTTCGTTTGGGTACGTTATAACAAAAACGCACACACGCATTTTGCACTCGTTGTATCGAATTTTTAGTTTTTGCCAGCAGTCTTGTTCCGTACACTATATCACCATAGGTAAGTTGCGATAGCACTAGTAGTTACACTAGTAGTTAGCATTTAGTAGTTACTTACATCTATGGGACTGGTAACTTAGTGATCGTTGCCTGAATTACAACTTAAATCACCTACTTCATCATCAGTATTAATAAGCTTTTTTTTTAATTCTGATATATTGTTGCACTATAGTAAATTTGTTGGATAGGAGCCAGGATGTTTTCTCTTAAAATATTAAAGAGTAATCATTTTAGTTAGCATTATATTGACTAACAGAAAGGTAGTAGAACTTTTTCAGCAACTGAAAACAGCAGCTGAAAAGGCAGTATTTAACATTACCTTACAGTATAATTTTTAAGACTAGTTTTTAATTCGTATAATGATTTTGTAAATATTTATTCTTAGGTAGTATGTAAATGATTTTATTTAAGATTATGTACTTATTATGTTTATCCAATACTAGCAGAGCTGTTGCCCGCGACTTAGTACGCGTAGATTTCGGTTATCGCTATCCCGCGGGAACCATGTAATTTTCCCGAATAAAAAAGATGCCTATGTTATTCCTCAATATTCAAACTATCTTCTTACCACATTTCATCTAGATTGGTGCAGCGGTTTTCCCGTGAAGAGGTAACAAACAGACAGACAGAGAGACAGAAAAACAGAGAGACAGAGTTACTTTCGCATTTATGATATTAGTTAGGATAGGATTAGGATAGTTAGGATATAAATGACTGAGTATACAATTATACCATACATACATTAAACACACTGGAAGTGTTCCACGCAGTTACACGATGCTGCGATTTATTTCTCTACGGATTTTATCAAGTTTATAACAAAAATATTTCTTTATCGCAGCCTTCAGAGTTCAGACGGTTTTTTTTGTAAAAGACGTTTATTTACGTAGTCGACACAAAACATAATTTGGGACTCTCCAGTTGTGAAGTTTGTCTAATTCTTGACATGACTGTCTTTGTATTGTAAAAAAAAAAAATCGCAGTGTTTATGTACCTACCGTCAAGTGACTACTCTGTTTTTTCCTTCCTAGCTTAAAAAAATACACGTTACCAGTATATTTTTATTAGGTATCCAAGATTAATAGTGGGTAAAGTTGCAAAGTTTAATGAAAGGAAAAATGCTATAGGCAATGTGTTTTCACCTCGATCTCAAGAACGTTGAATAGTATGTACAAAGTTTCAGGCGTTTTCCGCCACATTTTCTCTACGTGCGGAGATTCACGTTAAGTCCTAAAGTAATTAATGGTGGCATTACCTCAGTTATGCTCTAATTATAGTACATGGTTCCTAGCTCCTTTGTTTCTACAAGTTCTTTGAAAATGCCAAGTCCTTTATTTAACTTACGACGCGTTCGCTCAGAATGATTGCTTTTTAACCCCGGACGAAAAAGAGGGGTGTTATAAATCTTATCTGTATACTGCGTGTCTTTGTTTATGTGTATATGTGAATCTTTGTATCTGTGTGTGTCATCATAGCTCCCAAAAGGACGGAGCGATTTCGACACCGTTTTATTTAAACGAAAGCTAATTTAATCGAGATGGTTCCTAACTAAGTTTCATTAAAATCGGTTCACCCGTTTTTGTAATATTTAACTTCGAAATGACAATGTTGGGGGTTTTTCAACTTTTTCAAGTTGGTTAGGTTATTAAATACAAACTCAGCTCACACCCTAGCGCAAATTAAATATGCAAACCAATATTGTCTATTTTAATAGCCACGATAAATTTCGGATCTTATTTTTTTATGTTTCTAGGGAAATGGGAGGAACTGCGCCTCCACCTACTCCTCAAAGTTAAAATTAGGCAAAAGTATTTAAATGAGCGACAGTAATTATGCAAAAAGTTTGCCTCTGGGGCGAGATAAAGAATACTTTCTACGCACTGCTACTCTTTCTTAACATTTTTTCAATTAAATCTTATTCTTTAATCGACTTAGTTCATAATAAATTAAAAACAATGTTGGGATAATTTGTTTTGGCATCACGTTACCTACGTAACCTTAACTCACTAATGTCAAGCAGTTTAAAGTTGATTATACATGGACGTCATCCTAAATTTAACACAACAATTTAGTTTGATCGCACATTTCAGTGTGATTTGCGTCACAAATATAATAATTTGAATGGAGATGATATCTTTATATTTACGACTATAGGCAGTATTATAAACGCGTGTTTATGATTGACGGTGTGTTATTATATCGTATAAAAAGCCGTGATGGCCTAGTGGTTTGACTTATGGCCTCTCAAGCAAAAGGTCGTAGGTTCGAGCCTCGATTCGCACCTCTGAGTTTTTCAGAATTTATATGCCAAATTACATTTATAATTTGTCACTAGCTTTTCGGTGAAGGAAAACATTGTGAGGAAACCTGCATACTCCTACGAAGCAATTCAATGGTATGTGCACAGTTTTCAATCCGCACTGGGTCCGCGTGGGAATCATAGCCCAAGCTCATTACTCATTAATTTTGAGAAGAGGCAGCAGTGAAAAGTAAAAAAGGCTGATGAATGGATGTCGCATGATACGTGTAATGACCAGTATAATTTAATTGCCTTTTTACAAAATATAACTGAAAGCTCTAAAAATATAGGTATCAGAGCAAAATCGTAATAATAATGTAGGCAAAAATCAATTTTATGACAATGTCATAAACATTATGTCAAGGGAAAGCTTTTCTCACTTTAACTATAATAAATCCCTGGATTTAACTCAATCTTCACGTACAAAACCAGGTAAGGGAAAAAAAAAACACTGGAGACAATATTATGAATCGTTCTTCAAAAGAACAATTGAATGCTTACAAATTCGAAACCCGTTTTCGTAAGTTATTTCGTCTTATTTAACTGGATTCTGCTAAGGACCTGTCACTTTACGTTTGTCAATACAAATGGTAACTGACTGGGACATCACAAGTGTTTCTTTTACTCGTATTTTGTGTACATATTTTGATTTCCAGATTTGTTTTTCTCAATTTGGTTTGGGTGCGATTCTTTAGACCGAAATTGTCTGTTAAAATAACCATGTGGGTAGATTTACTAATCTACGTAGGTAGTAAAAGTGATCCATTATACTCCAGTCAATGATATTACATATAAAAAGAAGTAGATATGTCACCAGCGCGCCGAAAATGAAGCGCAAAAAACGCTACAAATTGTAGCATCTTTGGTCTCAGTACTTTCAGTTGGCTCACGAGTAAGCAGCGACACGCATGCGTTTGACAGGTACCACAAACCTAGATTATGGCGACAAAATGCCGTCGTGTGTCATGCTTCAATGCTATAATTACGCAAAAAAAGCAAATAAAATTAACAGTATCACATATCACAAGTAAGTAAGCCGAGATTACTGTATTTTAAATGATTTGTGATAACAATAATGCGCCATTGTTGCCAATGGCATAAAGCGCTTGAACATAGATTAACGTAGACAGAAGCGACGATTGATCAAATTAGGTAGGTACTGTAATAAGGGCTGTAATCGGGCTATTGTAGTGCTGTTCCGTGTAACTAAAAGCAGTTTGTACGTCATACAGAATTGCTTGATTTCCTTATGCTTTTACCTTTTCAGATTTTTATTCAAAAAATTAAAATTATGAACCAGGCTTATAATTTATACTTTACCACAGCCTACGCTTAGATGAAGTTTAGATGCAAAGTTCTATAAGTACTGCTACTTGTTCTTCCTAATAATTTTATAATACGCAATAGGTAAAATAAAACTCTTACTATCCAACAAATTCGACTCAAACCTTGAAATGAATAAAATTTAGTATAGAAATATTTTTTTTCATACATTTTACTGAAACTTAGTGAAATTCGTAGTGTACAATACTGTTTTCGTAGTTACAACAATAAGATAATATTCAGTTTTGGGCGTAAGAAATTTTTCCAAATAAAGTATTTTTTTTCAGAGTCGTAAGGCACATTTTCTTCTTAAATTTATTGTGTAAACACTACTTCCTAAGCTGTTGGGTTTATAGATAGGTATTCAATCAATAGCTTGGTGTACATAAAGCTGTTTCAAAAGGATATGTCTAAGAATCATCCTAACAGTATGAGAGTTTAGCAAGTTACGCATTTTTTTTAATAAAATTTTGTTTCTTGGTATACTGAAAGGTAGGCATTTGCCCCTTGTCACAGGCCGTTTACAATACAATACAATACAATAACTCTTTATTGAACACCACACACACAGGGGAAACAGTCTGCTTTAGGTAGCCTATCTAGGGTTTTTACGAAGAGAAACAAAGTACAAGTTTATTACATTTATTTACACAAAACTCGACAGGCTAGTTTGACAAATAGAAAATAAAAGAGAATTGAGTACGAAGACACTTTTGGAAGTTACTAGGTTCGATTACACGCTAATGTGGCCTACACTTCCCTCGGGTGTCTGGATCCTCCGGCGACGGCGAAAATAGGGCGCAGGCGTCGTAGAGCAACCAGGAGTACAACAGTGGACAACTATTTTGCTATAATATGCCATGTATGTATTTATTTATTTATTGATTTATTGATTTATTGTAGATTTAACCTATGTTTAATAATAAATATTAAAACAATTTGATTACGAAAAAAATATTATATATATTTTTTACAATAAGTACGAAATTATGCTACGTTTATATAATTATAAAACCAGCGCACTACCTTAAGGGTTCCAACATTGGCGAATTACTTCATAGAATTGTTTTCGATCCACATGTTTGACGAGTTGTATTGGCGCCAACGTGTGCAGCCAAACGTAACACCTTCTAAGATCTTTGTACCTTCTGTTTCGTTGGTCTTTGCCATATCGTGTTATAAATGCTGTGATTGGTGGATAGTTGTCTTTTTTGTTCTTTCGTCTTAATTACGCCATCTCTTTTACACCATTTAGCAATGTAGTGAAATAATACGTGTATGTGTGAGTGCCGTCATTCCGTTCGGAACATGTTTTTCGGTTGTTTTGTGGGCATATAACGTATCTATACTTATAATATCATTGACATCAGTACAATTCAGGAACGTCAAATAAATCAAGCCGGTTTGAAACTAATAAAATACTTATCAGGTTAAAATATGAGTTTTGCCTTAAAATGCACATTGAAGGATTTTTAACCATTTTACGTAACTCTGTTTCACTGTTTACATTGCGTATCAAGGTGTTTAAAAAATTTTCGGCGAGTCCAAGTAAAAAAAAACGAAGCAAATTCAGTCATTTACTTACTTTAAATTATTTTTCTTACGTATTTGATGTCACAACCCTTTTGTTTTCCTTTTGTTTAGTATTGTACAAAACTATGGGGTCAAGTTTTAATTAATTACGACAGGAAACGCACATGTTAAAGTTCCAGTGCGTACCCAAGACTCGTGGCCGCACCCGGCGCCACCGACATCCGTCATAATAAATCATTTTAATTAGAACCTCTTGGATCGAGATCTGTTTCTGCTACTGTCGTCTTTTGGCTGAATTATCTCGGCTGAGCCATGTCGACATGGCTTTGTGACTTCCTTTTAAATTCAGATTTTATACTATGAATTAATAAGTTTTTAATGGTTTGTCAGTACCTTTTTAAAGAGTTTACCAGCACCCTGAGCCCTAAGCACGAATATTACCGTATCGCCATCGAGAAAACGAACACATTTCGAATCACGAGCTTAGCTTTTATGACCTTATTAATAAGGCTGTAAGCCTTTTGTATGGGTCTGTGCCACCCACCAGCCAGCAACCATCTTTATATTTCGTCAAGAATTCCTGATCTATTTAACAGCTGTTTTTTAATTAAGGTCATACTGATAACTAAGTACTAGACCATCCTCCAGACGAATATGGACGAACTATAGACGGTTACGTTTTTTAATTAATTACAGATCCTAGAGCACCTCTGCCTATGTGCATTACTCGACAGCTAAAACGTTATTGCAGCGCTTTGCAGAATTCTTAAAAAAGCTTGTACAAAGCAATCTGGGAACGAACCAACTTACAAAGAATTTCTCTTACAAGTCGCCACGAATTTTTAAACTAGTTCTACATTTCGCCACAGCAAAGTTTTTGTGACCGGATCAGTTTCTTGGCGTTTGACTTTTTCTCATTAGGTCCGTTTCACTTGTGCTCTTTGGTACAGAGTTCAATTTGAATTAATTAAGCACTTTTTAGACGAACGATCTGGCAAAGATCGCGGGAAGCCATTCGCTGCACAAGACCGGTCGTCGTGGATATTCTTGGGAAAAAGGCCTATGTCCAGCAATGGACGTCTTCCGGCTGAATGATGACGATGATGAAGTGCTTCGACCGAAGAGTATTTTTTCTTTTACCGCCAATAATAACAATTCACCAGAAGTAAAATCTCGAAACTTACGCATGAAGAAAAATAAAATATAGCTTAGTCAAAGCTAGGTCACTCAATATCGCCCAAAATCCTTAAGCCAGTCCTGAGTACACGTGCAAGATAAAATCCGCGAGTTACGTTGCGAAGCCGTCAATCTTAGGAGTTACGAGTATGACAACTGGCACCTACATTATTATTTAGACTATTTAGAGCGCTGTAATGTTACATTAACAGCATGGTTTCTCTAGCACTGGATTTTGTAGACTAGATCTAAATTATAGGTACTTTATCTACACAAATATCATAAGTCCTCCATAATGTGTTCAGAAACCGTAGAAAAGACCAGCATTTCGACAGCCAGTATCAAAATGTCATTACAATATCGAACTCGATGTCGTTATGACTTTCAAAATGGAGTCATCTTCAAAAACCAACATAATTTAAAATAAAAAAACGTTCGATACGAAGTGGGCTCGGTATATGGGTCACCTGATGGTAAGTGATCACCACTGCCTATAGACATCCGTAACCCCGGAGGGTTTGCAGATGCGTTGCCAACCTCAGAGCTAAGATGAAATGCCTCTTGTGCCCGTAATTACACCGGCTTTAATAAATAAAAAAACAGTCAAATTCGTGATAGGTGTAATATATATTATAAATGCCTTTGACTTCTGAACCCATCATAGAGTGCTAATTAATTTTGTGTGTAGATAAAGTAATGTCTGCTTACATAATTAGGCCTTAAAACACCCGTGTGATCTATATACCTATAAATCAGTACCTCGTTCTCGTTCGGGAGCGGTAGCGAGCGAACGCATCGCGCATTGCTCCTATGTAGTTACCCACCTACCTATATCTTTAATAATCTCCTCACTTCACATTCGTTAGCAAATATGAGCAGCAACTGTGTTAAGTGTTCGGACTTGGTCTCTGACGGAGTTCAGTGTCAACAGTGTAATTGTTATCATCATTTTGAGTGTGCCGGGATAAGGGAATCGGTTTTTAGAAAGTGGGACGTTGACAAGAAAAAAGCATGGCGGTGTTCACGGTGCCGAGCTTCACCCGTCCCTGAAAGAAATATACAGGTCGAAGAAATATCTCTTTCCACTATTCTTCACAAGCTCCGGGAAACCCGGAATGACCTCAAGCATGAGATCACACAAGTTAAAAATGATGTACGTGACATAAACGAGAAGATGGCTTCGTTCGATCAGCGTTTACAGAAAGTAGAATCTCTAAAATCCGGGCACGATGAACTGGTTGAGCGAGTACAAGAGATGTCGTCCACTATTGCTCGGTTGCGCTCCCAGTTATCTCAAAAGGAGCAGCAGGACCGTATTAATAACCTCGAAATAGCAGGTATTCCACAACAGAAAAGTGAAAACCTGAATAGCATTTTGCACGCGATATGCATTAATGTGGGGTTTGCATTATTGCCTGGGGATGTCGACACCATACATCGTGTGCGCCGCTTCGCAAATTCTACTTCTTGCGAGGGTACGCAGCGCAGCGTCTCGAATATTCCCAACGTTATCGTCAAGTTCACACAGCGGAGGCGCAAGGATGAGCTGCTGTCAGCGGTGAGGGCTAGGCGAGGCGTCACCACGGCTGACCTGGGATTCCATGGGCCAGCAAATACTGTATATATCGGTGAGCACTTAACGCCAGAAAACAAATTGCTCCTCCGCGACGTGAGAAAAATTTCTACTGAACACGGCTTCAAGAAGGTTTTTATAAGAGACTGCAAAATCCTAGTTCTCAAAAGCGAAGATCAAAAGCCGGTTCTAATTGCTAGCGAGAGTGACCTCAAAAAGTTATCGAAGTGACTACTCTATCAAGCGCCAAACAAAAGATTTAGAGAAGGTCTGTTACGATTCCTATATCCTTGCGACGGAAACTAAAATCAAGTCAAATCCTAAATATTTTTGGACATACGTAAAGTCTAAACGAAACTCCCAAGAATGTCCTCAAACTTTTAAGTATGAGAATGACACTTTTACCGATAGTAGCGAAATCTGTAACATGTTCAATAAATACTTTAACTCTGTATTTGTGCCACCCGACACAAATAAGAACAACCCTCCCCCTCCCCTTAATGTAGATAAAAACTCTCCTTTAAGCATAAATTCTATAAAAATCAATTCTGATATTGTTTTCACGCACCTTAAATCCGTTAATATAAACAAAGGCGCAGGACCTAATGGAATACATCCTATCTTATTGAGTAAATGCGCTAGAGAGCTCACTATCCCGGTTACATATTTATTTAATCGTTCACTTTCATCTGGTATTTTTCCCGAACGATGGAAGCAGGCTTCAATAACTCCTGTACCAAAAAACAATAGAAAGGAGGATATCTCTCAATATAGACCCATTTCTAAGCTATGCATATTTGGTAAGATCTTAGAAAAAATTGTAACCGGTGAGCTCTCATTCTGTATACGAAATTATGTATCCCCAAACCAGCATGGGTTTTTCAGGGGCCGCTCTGTGGAGTCTAACCTTGTGACTTTTAGTGATTTTTTGTATAGAGCACTCAATAACAAGTATCAGGTGGACGTCGTGTACTCCGACTTCTCCAAGGCTTTCGATAAAATCAGTCATAGTATCCTTATGGAAAAGCTTTGGAGTGCCGGAATACACGGCGATTTGTTCAGATGGATTAAGTCATACATAACTAACCGCTCTCAAGCTGTCTCTATCAAGGGTTTCATATCTGACTTCCTTCATGTCCCCTCTGGGGTTCCTCAGGGGTCCCATTTGGGACCACTGCTTTTCACGATTTATATAAATAACATTGGGCAATCTTTTAAATATAGTAATCATCTGCTGTATGCCGATGATGCCAAAATTTACAAAATAATCACTAATTCTGATGATTGCCTTGAGTTACAAGCAGATATAAATTCACTTTTCGATTATTGTAAGGCCAGTCAGCTATTTCATAACCCTGATAAATGTTTCGTTATAACGTACTCTCGTAAAACGAACCCCATAATTCATGATTATACATTAAGGGCATACAAACAGCTTGGTTTCATTCTACGGGTTTGTAAACCTTTTCGGCAAGAGATCACCTATAAGACTTTGTACTTTAGCCTAGTTCGATCAATCTTGGACTTTGGCTGTATAGTCTGGAGTCCTTTCTATAAATGTCACATAAATAGAATTGAACGAGTACAAAGGAAGTTTCTAAACGTTCTGGATTACAGAATGGGCAGGGGTTACAACTCGTACCCCAAAGCCTTAGCGCACCATAATCTCTTGTCTTTGGAAAAGCGACGTGCTCAATTTGACATGATGTTCCTCTTTAAGTTAATTCATTGCCTTGTTGACTCCCCCTCACTGCTTGGTAGTATTTTATTCAAAGTTCCTCACGCAATGCACGACATGAGAGATTGTTCTCAGTTCCATTCTCCCGCACGAAATATTATGCTAACTCTTATTTCAACCGTTGTCTAAATTATTATAACAAGGATTTAACTCACATTAATATTCTTGCTCATAGAAACTGTCTTAATTTTAAGAACCGAGTTATTTGTCATTTAAATGCTTAGAAATCGCATGCTCTTCTAAACAACTTTCTAATTCTTAGTTTATCTTTAGCTTAACTTTGTGACTGTTTGTTGCCTAAAAAAAAAAAAAAGTACCGTGACTAACTGACTGACTCACTGACAGACAACGCACAGCCTTAAAACTACTGGTGATAGTAACTTGAAATTTGGCAGACGTATACCTTAAGTATCTTAGAGGTGCACTAAGAAGGGATTTTTCGATATTCCCACGGGATGGGAAACCAGCCTATTTTGTAGTATTTCACGGGGGCAAAGCCGCGGGGCATGAGCTAGTTTTGTTATAAAACCCGGCTTTGCCTCGATTTATAAAACCACACTCGAGTTTTAAGGACCCTCATTATGTAACAGTTGCATAAACTACTATTATTTGGTACGTTGAACCTTGGTAACAAGCATATTAAACACCTAGATGTTTAAAGATCAACTGATATTATGTAATGGTTAAAAACATATTTAAATGCAGTGACCTTTTTCTATATTATGTTACTTTCTAATTGTTAAGGTTGATTTCCATAATGATTCCACTATGTGGCCTTAAACAACTTAATCCTAAATTCATTACTTTTGTAACGATTATGGCACTTCACAATCATAATTTGCATATAATTATACTTAAACGAATAAAGTTAACCCAAGTTTTACCCAAATAATCCAAGTAATGTGAAGTCAAAATTATATTTTCAAGGTCATTTTGCAAAAATCAAGCCAAACACCAGACACAAATTTTATTAAGTTAAAAGTATAAAATTTTATTAAGTTAGTCTTTTAACGCTTTTAACTTTTTGAATGCTAGTCCAGTACTTGAACATGTTAATTACCCTGTAAACTCATAAAACTTACAAGTGGCCAATTTTTACAAGTGGACACACTGGACTCCAATAAAAATGAGCACTTCAAAGCAAAATATTTAGCTTTGAAGCTTTATCGAAAAATGATCTTTGAGCACCCCTAATATTTTGGAAAGACCTATTCAACGATACCTCACTCTATGGGGTGGACCAGAATAAAAAAATCATCCCCACTTTACGTCTGGTGGAGGTACCCCAAATTGATGAGGTGATGATGGAAGGTACAACTCCTTAACTCCCTAAAGTTGGAGGATAATATTTTAAATATTAACGTAACTAAAAATTATGAAATAAAAAATCTTTTAACAAAAAGTAAAACCGCCTTCAAAAAAAACCTCAGAAAAGAAACATAAAATAATTTCCGAAAAGCCATGGGTTTTATGGGCTAGCAAAAATATGAAGTACTCATTCCAAGTCGGTGCTTCATTCCAAGAATATTCCGCTGGCACCGCACCGACTTCATATTTCTGCTAGGCCATAAAACTCATGGCTTTTTGGGGATTATTTTACCTTTTTTTCTGTGGTTTTTTTTTCCATGGCGTCCGTAGGTTTCAACCACAAGCAATATTGTTTTCCACAACTGATAGCAAAATATCTTAACTCGGGGTGAAAATTAACAAAAAAAGTTTTTCTTTTCATTCTTATTTTATTATATTACATATATTATATAGTATGTTTTTCCTACTTAATATTTAATATTCATGGGGAAACTTTTATCCCAATTTCTTAAGTAGTTCCTGTGGGACAGCTAAATAACAGATTTTGCTCGATTAGACGGAAGGCACAGTATGTAGATGTGTCGTATTGAAGTTCACGTGATTGCATACTTGCTTACATATTTGCTTGCTTGCTTGCATTCTTCAGGCCGATCATGATGCATTAATTGTACTCTTGCATGCATGATTGGTTGCATGACTGGTTGGATGCTTGCATGCTTGCTGGCAGGCTTGCTTACATGCTTGCTTGCTTGCTTGCTTGCATACTTGCTTGCTTGCATGCTTGCTTGCATGCTTGCATGCTTGCTTGCATGCTTGCTAACATGCTTGCTTGCATGCTTGCTTGCATGCTTGCTTGCATGCTTGCTTGCATACTTGCTTGCCTGCATGCTTGCCTGCATGCTTGCTTACATACTTGCTTGCATGCTTGCTTGCATACTTGATCGCAGTCTTGCATGTTTGCTTGAATGCTTGCTTGCTTACATACTTGCTTGCATGCTTGCTTGCATACTTGATCGCAGGCTTTCATGTTTGCTTGAATGCTTGCTTGCTTCCATGCTTCCTCGCTGGTGCTGTAATATGCTTGCATGCTCGCTTGCTTGCTTGCATTCTTAAGGCCCACTTACATGATGGATTAATTGTATGCGTGGTTGCATGCTTGCTTTGCATGCTTACGTTCATGCTTGCTTGCTTGCTTGCTTGCATGCTTGCTTAATTGCTTGCTTGCATGCTTGTTTGAATACTTACTTGCATGTTTGCTTGCATGCTTGCTTACATGCATGCTTGCTTGCGTGCCAGCTTGCATGCTTGTCTACATGCTTGCTTGCAATATTGCTTGCAAGCTTGCAGGTTCGCTTGCACGCTTGCTTGCTTGCTTGATTGCTTGCATCTTTGAAATGCTTATGGTTCACGCGAGCGAAGCCGCGGGTAAAAGCTAGTTATGTCATAATTTTAATAATACAATATTGTAGGAGTAATTATCGATTAATTTAATCTACCTACCCACACAAAGTTAAATAATTATATCCACTTATTTCTAGGTTCCAGTCTCAAAACGTAGTCTTCCACAGGTTTCATCATTATGTCAAATTTAACTCTTAAAGGTTTTGCTAAGTGTGCAGGGTCTAAATCCTTAGGCGGTAAAATTTTATATGCTCGCATTAAATTCGCTAACACCGTTTTCATGGACATCATGGCGTAGTTGTAACCTTAAAACGAGTAAACAAAACATTATTAATACTTGTATTAACTTAGTTACTTACGAGTTACTTGTAACTCGAGCCACAATTTTGTGTTATAATCTCAAGTATTCCACATCTAGGTACATATAGATAGCCTAGACGTAATCCGCGTTTCAACTAAACTAATGATTATGCTTTTTCAAGTTATGTTACCTGACTTTAATCTGACTACCCCTTGTATATCTTACCAAGGCAATTTCTTGAGCCGTAACTAAATGGGATAAACTGTGCTGGATGCTTCAAGGGACCTTCGAGGAATCGCTCAGGTCTGAACATGTCCACGTCATCACCCCAGTATTTGGGGTTGCGATGGATACCCCAGATATTGTTAAAGATACCCACGCCTTCCACCAACGTTACTCCAGAAGCTGTAATTAAACATGGTTATTTCAAATTAGCTTTTGTCTACGACCTATACGCGGGTATTTGATCCTTTGAATGATTTCAAAAACTTACGGAGAACAACATCGCTGTGAACTTCCCTCACTGTAGCAGGAACTGGTGGGTACATTCGTAAAGTTTCTTTTATCACTGCGTCCAAATATTTCAGGTTAGGTAAATCCTGCACAGTCACTGGACGGTCAGAATCACCGAAGACGTCTTGTATTCTGAATAAATAAAATAAACAAATAAGTTAAAAACTTTTTTTTTTGTCGCCTGATGGGTCTTGAATAATGCGCTCATAATAATGCCCTTGCACAACATATCGACACCATCTACGAATACTTGCTACGCCAACTCTATTTTGCCTGCTTTAGAGGAAAAATGTTTTTAGAGAAATATTTAATAATTTTCGAATTTATAGACATATGATTTTGAAATTGTATGCAATAATGATAGTGTAAGTAAACATTTTTTTTTGTAATTTTACCCATTTTGCATTTATGTCTAGTTAGCGGTTATTTTTAATGCCACGTCAGTGGCAAACAAGCTTGCGGATCGCCTGATGTTAAGCAACTACCGTCGCCAAGGAACGCTTGCAACACCAGAAGTATCACTCGCGCGTTGCCGACCCTGCCTAAACCTTATACTTATATATACTTGACTTTTATTCTTATCAGCTGTGGCGTATGCGTACCTATATAGCCGAATTTACCTGGTTTCGATTAATCATGCAAGTACAAAAGTTTTTCAGTTAAAAGCAATTGCAACATAAACGTTAAGACAAAAATACATTAAGATGTTTTGTTTTATACGTATAAATATGGCTAATAACGTTCACAAGAGATTCCTCTCCCGAACATTTAAACTCCATGAAATAGGCTAAATAGAACTTAGCGTTGTCTGCATTGGGTCTTGGTAAAATTAAGCGGTTCCTCTAATTTAAGGATAAAATAATATTGGGGTGTTTTTTTAAAGTTACATAATTATCATAATAATATAAATTTACTAAACTAATTGAAACAATTAATTAATGATTTAAAATAATTGTAAGACTTAGCATTTTTTACAATTTTAAACTTTTTACTATAATTGATAAAAATATAAAAGTAAGGGCACCTGCAAGCTGATTTCTAAAGTTAAATGGCATCAAAAAGTAAAAATCACAAAAAAAATGTGACCAAACTTATAAAATTGAGTTCTACAAGATCGTTAGTAAGTACAAAGATAGTGCTTACAAATATCTCTTTAAGTATAAACATTTCGACAGGGTAGCACAGAACTCTTCTGCTTGACTCATGTCAGAGACAAAAGTTCCAGTCTTTCCAACCAGCTAAAAAGGTAAGTATTTTCTAGCGATTAAATTGAGACACACTTACTCTTTGTACACTTTAGCTTGAATATCGGGGAACCTAGACAGCAAGACGCTGGCGTATGAAGCTCCAACAGCGGATGTGTCAGTGCCAGCGATGATTATGACCAGTACTTCTTCACGTAACTCCAGGTCGGTGTACCCTCTTTCACCGCCTGACCCCATTATCATCATTTCGAGGAAAGTTCTCATGCCACCTTAAATGTTTTTTTTATAAACCGTGAAATGCGTTTAAACAAGAATTCTGCAATATACAAGTATTTAGGTCTCAGAATTAGAAGCAATGGTTACTGATACTGAACTGATACTTTTTATAGACGTGGCGAGTTATTCCGTTTTACACGTTACCTACTCGTATTCGGAAACCCTAATACTGTCAAAGCACAATTTAGTGAAAATACTGAAGAGGCTATTCTTTTTGTTAAATGTAATAATGAAATTGTTTTACAATTCAAAAACTTAAATGACTAATAATATTGTAAAATTAAAATCGACGTTCTATCTTCGACGATAGTTTCAATGCACAATAGTGTTGAATGTTGCATTCCGCATAAAGCAAAAGTTTCGTAAAGACAACTATCGAAATTCACAATAATTGTTTATTCTCTTGGCTGTAAAATGCAAGTAAGTACTTATTTTCACCTTACTTTGATCATTGAGGTCATTGTTATTGCTCTTTAATTCATCTCGCTTGTTGTGAATAATCTGCAAAAAATTAAAACAATTTGCTGACAAACAAGAGTCACAGAGCATAAATTTTTGGTACTCTGTTTGAAAATTGTTATGCAAAAAAATACCTTGTCCACAAAATCGAACAGCACATTTCTATTTTCAGCAAACACCTTGTATATCGGCAGGTTCTTGTAGATTACGTCAGGATGCATCCAAACGGTGCAGATTCGCTTTGCTACCATTTGTAAAATCACTTCAAAAGCTATCAGGAAGTGCTGGTCCGGGTTTAGCTGGGAATTTATTTTTACACCCAAGGCGCTTTCTGAAAAAATATAATTACTTAATTAATTGCGTAAAATCCTTGTTACATGGTCAAATTATGTTACATGCAGTTTATTGTATAGACTTACTCAATTACGACGTCACAATTTTCAGTGATCAGGGGGGCTAGCACGCGTGCCATTTTGTCGCTTGTCGCTCAGTGCCTCCTTCACTGAATCCATCACTATGAAAGGGACGCACTGCGCGACAAGCGACAAAATGGTGCGCCGTGCTATATGTGCTAGCTACCTATTTTACAGATCAGCGAAAGAATGCGATTAATTAGAAATTCCTGCAGAGTAGTAGGAACCTATGGACTAACTTTTTTTTAACGATGGGAAATGCATTACGCATACCCCCGTGGGGACGTCGACGACGACCTATGGACTAACATAACCAGATTTGAACCAATTTCGAGTGGCAATTTCACAAGACGTGTGTCTTGTAAAATCGGTGCCCTGACACTACTTTTTAACAATAAAAGGCAATTTGCCTTAACAAGCTTATTTATTTTCTCCTCACTACCTCTCTTTTATCCTTTAAATCAAGGGGGTAAAAACGCATTTCATCCACTAGTGGGGAAAGTAATTTGACCCTGGAGTGGAGTGTGTTTAAGTAGCTTTTTTACGTCTCACTGCTGGTGTGTGAGAAGAATCGAGATGGAAGCGATCACACGTGCGTCACAGCTCCGGACTTCGATGCGCGGCGTGTCGTCGTGTGTAACTTCGCTTTCAGACTCGATGTTGAGGATGTGCGTCTGCTCTGCTGCTGCGACCGAAGAGTGAAGGCAACCACAACTGTTTTTTCTCAGAACAATCTTATTTCCTGACGTCGTATTAAAATTGTTCTTTTCAGAACATCGACCGAGCGGTCGCGTTTCTTTATAACAACGTCATTATCACCTACAATTGCTTAAAGCCGTCATAAACTGCCGACATGCGAAATGAAGCGGAAAAATGACGTCAAAAAACATGTCCAATGAAATGAATACACATTTTTGCAACGTATGACGTACTATTCTTTAGAATCACTAAAAGGTAATAAAAACCGGCCAAGTGCGAGTTGAACTCGTGCACTGACGGTTCTGTACAAAATTTTAGGTCTGTAAACAGTTCGTCTATTATGGGAATCGAGTCTAGATGTTTTTAACCGCTTTTCCCCAGTGTCTTAAGTTGTCTAGTGTTAGCAGAGCCCTGCTCATAAGCAAAATGTACGCAGGGTGGGGTCATTTTATATTAGTCTTTACATAAATATATAGGCAGAAATAAAAGTTTAAGATTTTAAGATTTTTCCGAGTGATTGTGTTATAAGAGCTCACTCCATACCAAACTTCAAGTTTCTGGGACAACTGGAAGTACTCTTTAAGTTTTCACAGTACAGGTATCTTTTAATTGCGTTGTGTTAAAAGTTAGATGTTTCACAGCTTCAAGGAACAGCAAGCTTGAATATATTAATTTCAGCATGCTACCTCCACGCGTTCCAGAGAAACAGACAGACAGACAAAGTGATCCAATATAAGCTCCATTTTTCGTTTTGAGTTGCGGAACCCTGAAAATGGGTTCCATTGGTTCAGCAAACATAATTGCTGTTCAAATAATTATTTTTTACCCTTGTTTCTAAAATACGTTTTTTTTTCTCTTTATTTTCTAATGATAGAGTGAGGTTTCTTTGTATAATTTATCTGTGGTAAGAGCTAATGTAACTTGTTTTTAGGTAAAATGACTTTGCGCCAAGTTGCTTGCGGCGGTTTTATGGCAATCACGGTCTTTCCGAAAGCGCTGGTAGACTCAAAAAAAAAAAAGTCGTGTAAAGGAGCATTCAACTGCCTATTTGCTGAATAAAAGAAAAAACCAACATCTTATGGGATTATGTTAGTTAGACTTAGAATTTCTTGCAATAATTCTATTTAATGTTTCTTTGGTAATTGGTTGTTAAAATAATACTAAGATTTACATAAAATATAATATTCAATGGCAAAGGTAATAAAAATTTGGGTAATATTTTTAGCATGTCCCATGTTTTTATAAAAAAGGGCCTACCACCATAGACATACATAGTGTATGGGCGGGCCCTTCGGTACTCCGTTTTTGTTACCAATTTTTTGGCACCAATATTATTGCCAGTAATATGAGCAGCGCGCACGTCCGCACTGGCGCCACACCGTTCCAATTTCAAAATGTTCCTGAAGTTTATATTAATGCTTACCACAAACTGAATCAAAAGTATACGTATTCACGTATTTCCATATAGATAAGTCGCCTTGCTCAGCAGCTTGTCTCAACTGTTTGGTCATCACGGTGCTCTGCTGCGCGAAGATATCCACGAACTGGTTAAGGTTCTTCATGCTGAATGTTGGAGCCAATATCTTCCGGCGAGGACGCCAAATGGGAACTTACGAAAAGAAATAGAAATATTGTACCGTGTCAGTAGTGCACTATGAGTAGACCTAAATAAATGTCCATCAATCAGTTTTATTAACATAAAAATCGGGCAAGAGCATGTCGCGCCATGCCTTGTAAAGGGTTCCGTAACCGTTACTACAAATAAATGCAGTACCGATAAAAAGGCAGGCAACTTCATGGCATTTACGTTATTTTGTTGAGAAACGCAGTCTTTCGGCAAAAACGCAAAAATTGTAAATGCGATCATTTTGAGAACAATTTTCATTCAAAGTGTTTATTAAGAGTTACATTTTGTAACTTTTTCCATATTTTTTTGACCTCCGGTTTAGAAGATAGGGGGGGGGGGGGGACACACACGACACAATTTATGCAATTTTCGGAGTGATTATTTTCGAAAATATTTGTTTAATCAAAAAAATTGCTTAGGAACCGCAAAATGTTTTTTAAAAGATCGGTCGAAACAAAATTTGTGTCACACGTTGATATTCACTGAATTTGTTTTTCGACTTTTGTTACATGTTGTTTTGTTTATAGAATGTCCATCAAGAAACATTTATTATATTTAGCTTCTACAATACACCTATACTCCAAATTTCATCAGTATAACTACTACAGCTTTCAAATAAAATTAATGTGACATATGGACGGACATGACGAAACTCTAAGGGTTCTGTTTTTGCTATTTTGGCTACGGAACCCTAAAAAAATAACAGTTAATTAATAACACAATTTTTTCATCAAAACTGCCAAATATTGCTATTGACTTTCTTTTTGCAGAACACAATTTCTCATATAGCGTACCTCTATCAAAAAGAAAAAAGTTTTGTTTGAGTAGGTGTTGAAGCTTTGGTGTATGATTAAGTAAAAAGTTCTCACCTGCAGCAAATATGCTCCCATTTCCCACAACAGTCCTGCAGTACCTCATAGTAGTATCGTCTTTGTCCATACATGTCTTGAAAACTACGTCAATAGTCACGGGGTCTGTGACATCTAAAAAAGTTTAGAAAAAGAACAAAATAAAAGGACTAGCACGACCGCTGATTTACAAGAAAACTTTTAATAACACCCATGGCACCTTAACCTGGATGTATACGACACAATTCTGATCGATGAAAAATTATAAAATAAGCCTATAGTCGATTTTTAATACCTATTTTTGAACACCACTTAACACAGTTCGTGGGATTTTTTACAATACGACGTCTATTAGTGAGAATCGCAAGATTAACACAAATCGATTGATGTAAGAATCAATAAAATCGGTAGACGGGTTTGTTCTCTAGCACAAAGAAATAAAATAAGTTATCAAACATAATAATATACTTTGCATGACGTAGTCGGGCAATGGCTGATAAATACATAACCCTCCTTTGCATGGTGCAGTCGGGTAAAAAGAGCTAGACTAAGTAGAGTTACTTACTTAAGTACAGTTTGTTAGCCAACCAGAATGAAGATATACCAGCCTGATTGTTGGCTATTCTAGCGATTTTTTGAAATAGTGTCATCAAATCTACAAACAAACAAAACACAATTAAGTACAGTCAACCAATTTGGTTCCTATGAGTTACCATAATAATCTTGTCGCCTTAACTGCTGGATAATTGCGACATCAATTTAGATGTACAGGATTAAAAACTTTAATTAAAACTGGAGAGTTTAAACGCTTTTTGTCTATGACATAAGAGGTAAAATTAATTGTTTAAAAGGCTAGTAACAATAAAATAATTAATAATTATCATTTGAAATAAGAGGACCCGCTTTTAAGTTTATTTTGGTCTAAAAGAATATACTCCAAAATTGGTGCCAATGTTCTCAAAATCGGTTCGGTAATTATTCGGTAATTTATCTTCACATTTATTTGTAGTCAGTACTGTCAATGATTGTCAGGATTATTACAAAATAAACTTAACCTAACCCATAGAGTCAAAGAAGAGGTATAGAGTTACCCTACTACTTATTCAGAAACCTATTTTTAAAAAAAGGAGGAGGTTCTCAATTCGTCGGAATATATATATGTCGGAGACTACTTGGTTGCAGTATTACGAAGTTAAAAGAGGAAGTTCTTTATTGCTTAAAACTGTAATCCTATGAAAGTAACAACATCTGTGGTCTGTATTGTAGTAACGCCATCTATCGGCCAAAGTCTTAACTTCTTAGCTTTTGAGTAAACACAGGCGTTTCGCCTGGGTGGGGTCCGTTCGCTATCTGTCGAGATGGCGCTGTGTCGGTAAAGCAGCGCGGCTCGCTGGGTGAAGCAGTGAGAGCGAGACGGAGGACTGAGTGAGGGGGAGTCTTTTGGCTTTGAGCTTGGAACAAGGTTTAGAGGTTATGTGGAGTTTTATTTTGTTTGAAAAGCGCAAAAGACTAGATTTGTGAACCGAACCTACCGGTTTACTCAAAGCCAGTTGTTTTAGTGTTAATTAAATTATTAGAAGTGTTATTTAGTTCTCTAAAAGTGATAATTTTAATACAGTGTTTGACTCTAACAAAACTTTCATTTGTTTTTCGCCCGGGTTACCCAGAATGGTAAAAGAATCAGAAACAATTAATGATGATGATGCCCACATTCCGACATATATATAAGTACATTTTTTTATTTTATTTATGTTCCCCGATTATATAACTAAAATGCCGTTAAAGTTCGTTTGTCCTTTTTTGTCACATTGATATTTCTGTTAATAAGAAGAAGACAAAACCTATTTTTAACCGAATTCAAAAAAAAGAGGAGGTTCTCAATTCGTCGGAATATTTTTTAACCGACTTCAAAAAAAGGAGGAGGTTCTTAATTCCTCGGATTTTTTTTTATGTACCTATGTTCCCCGATCGCTCGTGGCTTTACCGATTTCAAAAAATATTTTATCTGCACACATATCATAAGTCCTCTAAAATGCGTTCAGAAACCGTAGAAAATGACCAGCATTGCAGCACATCGTCGCCTCCCCCGCCAACCACCTCCACCAGCAGGTCCTGCAGTAAAGTAATAGTCATTACGACATCGAATGACTTTTCGATATCGAATTCAATTTTTTAAATTTGACGACCAACGTAATTTACAATCATAGTGAAATAAAACGGATCACTCACGTATATAAGTTGAGTTCAGTCCGACATGCATAATTAATAACGTGATATTGATTTTTTTTACAAAGCTCGGTATGTTTGTCTATGATTAAAAAAAACAGTCAAATTCGTGAGAGGTATGGGTATGATATATGCCTTCGGCTTCTGAACCCATCTTAGAGTACTTATAATATGTGTGTAGATAAAGTAATGTATGCAACTCCACATAATTAGGCCTTAAAACACTCGTGATGATGGAAGGTACAACTCCTTAACGGTTAGGAGTTGGAGGATAATATTTTAAATATTAACGTAAGTAACTAAAAATTGTGAAATAAAAAATCTTCAAAAAGTAAAACCGCTTTCAAAAACAACCTCAGGAAAAAAACATAAATTAATAATCCCCAAAAAGCCATGAGTTTTATGGCCTAGCAGAAATAAGAAGTCGGTGCTTCATTCCAAGAATATTCCGCTAGCACCGCACCGACTTCATATTTCTGCTAGGCCATAAAACACATGGCTTTTTGGGGATTATTTTATGTTTTTTTTTTAAGAATATTAATGGCTTGATCATATTGTACTGTTCGTTGTTAAGGACTACCTACACTTGAATACTGCTGTGTTATCTGCAACTTATCTAAGTACATTAAATACTGTGACCGGCTGGAGTTAGTACAGAGGAGGTTTGTTCGACATCTCAATAAGACTGGGACACGCCGTCTGATTCCTAAACATGGTGACAGACTATTGGAATTATATCTCAATTCTCTGTAGACGTAGGTAATATTATAACAGATTTGATAACTGTTGTAATACAATGCAATATTGAAGTTGTATATTCGTGTATTAAGTTTATTATTTAGTCCATTCATAGATCCTAACCATTCGTTCGTTCTCTTTGTCAAAATTAGTTTAAATGGCTGAACGTTGTTCTGTGCTATGTTACATTAAATAAAATATTAACTGAATATTTGGGGCTTTCACTCAACAAATAACTTCAATAACACTGTATAAGATATTGCAGGGCGATCTTGATGGAAATCTTTTGGCTTTAGGGCTAGTACGAAACGAACTCGAAATCTTAATTTTGTTTGTTTTGCAATTCAGCGAATGTGCCGTTTATTTAATAATCTAGATCTAGACCACGATACTGATGTTTCCTTTGATTTGCTAGCCACGTTTAAACGTAAAGTATTACAAAAAAGTTATAGTTTAAGTATTTAAATAAATACCCCCTGTCACAGACCAATAAAAGTATTTTTTTGTATTTTTTTTTCGTCTCTTGTGCACGAATGTTGTGTACAATTGTAATTGTGTTGTCGACACTGTTATAACATTATTATTAATATTTCTGTATATTTATTTCAATCTCTTGGGGTAAGTTTTTACAATATTCATATAAAATATTGATATTACTATGCTATCGTTTGCAACTTGTAATTGTACCGAATTAATAAAATAAAATAAACTAATTGCATTATTACTAACCAAATAATTCAGTTTCAGTTAACAATAATCATGAATCAGTTGTTTCTACACAAGTTTGGGTAAGTACGAGAAAGTGGCCGAAATTGTTATTAATATAAATATCATAAACAAATAAATCACTAACGCATGTCATAATAGAAATTTTTACAGCACTTTAGTATTTTTGCTACATAAATTATTATAATACGTAACTTAAAAAGCACGAAACAAAAAAAAATACGAAATAAACATTATATAAAACCTCGCCATTTTGACTGCAAATAATATTTGAACGATTTAAAAATGGAAAAAAGGCTTTACCTTCATGGGTTCCTCCAAGCAAATGTGCGTGACCGATAACTGGTAACTCCTGAAGCCCGCCTGGAGATATCTCCGTGTAAATCTTTCGAATCCTTCTCCTTTGCCACCTCACGAACACAATCCAAAATGCCAAGGCAATAAACACTAACTGCCAAAACATTTTTAGCGCTATTTCTTTTTCTCTACTCAAATAATCAGCGACCGTCTTTTATGGGTTATCAAAATGAATTGAGTTCTGCTAGAGGAATTAAACAAATAGTTTTTCTGAACGAACAACCTGTTCGTTACACAAACTCATGACTCTGACGTAGCGTGTCGTATTGTTTCCGCAAAGCACGCTTTTGTATAACATGAACTTAGATTAATATGGATTCCCATAATTAAGTACCTACTGAGTTATTACTTACTAGCTGTTGCCCGCGACTTCGTCTGCGTAGAATCTTTTTATTGCTATACCGCGGAAACTAAGTGTAAGTTATAAGTAACAAAATAAGTATATGTTCATTTTCCCAAGCGACGCGGTGGTCTCGTCAGGGATGGCGTTTGGACCTTTTTAATATGACAATGTGTAGCCATTCCTGAGCCTACAGACCCTTGCTGCTTACTGCAGCGAGCGTAGTGGTTAGCCTTTAATTTATGTTGTCATAGAGAATGTAAGAGTTGTTTTTGTGTACTTTCATGGCGGGGGCTGTGCATCCCGAGCCCCCTCCCCCCTGTTTTCTTGCTGCAGCGTAATGTTTCGCTTTTTTACCCGACTGCGAAACGCAAAGGAGGGTAATGTGTTTAACAGCCTATGTACATTACGTATGTTTGTACCTTTGTGACACTCTAGAGACCGAACGCGTGGGCCGATTTTTGACCTCAACGAGCTCCCGGATTACGAATTTCCGAACTTAGCCATACTAAAAACATCAACGGGTTCTCACATCTAAATTCTGAACTTGAGGTATTTAAAAGTTTAATATATCAAAAACGGCTTAACCGATTTTTATGAAACTTAGCTAAGAACCATCTCGATTAAACTAGCTTTCGATAAAAAAAAGCCGCGTCCAAATCCGTCCATCCATTTACGAGCTACGATGCCACAGACAGGTACACAGATACACAGACACAAAGATACACAGATACACAGGCTAAACTTATAGCACCCCTCTTTTTCGTCGGGGGTTAAAAAGCTTTAAATAAAACGAAATAATTTAAAAGCAAAAAAACCCAACTGTAAAAACAATTAACCAATAACCATCTTAGAAAAGTTGAAAAACCCCCGACATGTCATTTAAAAATTCAATCTTTCAAAAACGGGTGAACCGATTTTGATAAAACTTAGCTAAAAACCATCTCGATTAAACTAGCTTTCGAACAAAAAAACGGCATTGAAATCGGTCCACCCGCTTGCGAGCTACGATGCCACAGACTGTCACAGTCCAGCTTCCTGAAGGAGATCCGATCTGAGAGGGGGCCCAGTAGGTTTTTGAAAATAAACAATCGAAAAGTTTACACTGTTTAATTTAAAAAAAAACACAGGCCCTAAGTTGACAAAAGTATAAAAGAATCTCAGGTAATGAGTTTAAGGTTTTAATTTGAGGATCTAGGTTCCGAATTCAGGGTTCTATTGGCCTGCACTTCCCTAAAAAGCTGAAGCGGCGACTCGAAGAGATGAGGGGACTGGCAGCTCGAGTGGGACAGGTCCAGCAGGTCTGTCGTCGATGCCGAGGGCGAAAGGGGCCTCGTAGAGACAGGACGACCAGCCTGTGCAGGAGTCTTCGCCGAAGGAATGTTCTGGAAGAATGAAGGGTGCAGCTCTACGACTTCCAGCCGTACAGAGCTGGGAAGGTGAGGTGAAGCTGAGGTGTAGCTTTTCTAGCCGTACATTGCTGAGGTGGAGCTTCTTCTAGCCGTACAGTGGTGTCCTGTAAAATTGCTGGTATGAGTTGGCGTCCAGGTTTTGATTGCTTGCCAGTCACTCCTCTGCAGCGATCCCTCATAATTTAGGGAAGCGCTGAATTGCAGTGAGTGGCAAGGACAATCATACGGAGTTACAGGAAAGCAAGAGATAGAGATTTTACAGTTATTCAATTTATTAGAAACGCAAAGAAAAAATGAAAGGTCAGAATGACCGTTGTAGTTTGAAACTTTAAAAGCCGTTACGAGTTAAAAAAAAATCGTTACTAAGCTGGAAGTAGTTTTCTATGATTCAATACTCCAGGACATCCGTTGAATTTAACTAATACATTTAAATATCTTAAGTACAGATTTTTTATAACAACGGATAGACGAAATTTAGCAACATTAATTAAGCATTAAGATGTGACTCGAACGAAGTGTTTCCCTGGCCGGAGGAAATCCTTGAACATAGTTACATTATATAAAATTTAAAATAAAATAAGAAGTACACAGAAAGACACAAGTTTAGAGGTTAGAATTGATATTAGAGAACTCACCAGTTGGGTTTCGATTTAGTGCACCTCGAGTGTTTAGGAAGAAGCAGTAATAGAAATGTAATTTTTGGGAAGGATCGCAACTTTTAAGGACGATAAATCCCCTCTAATCAAAAAATAAGCTCACGCCCAGATGAGGCGTTATCTGTCATTTAAATCCGTCAAGCGCGAGACGCGCGCAAGACTGAGTTCTATGACACAGCATAAGGATATGATTTAAGAAATTATTTTAAAACAATGATTTTAATTAAAGTTATGACGATAGGAGCCTAATTTAAAACTGCTTATTTAAATAAACTATTTGTATTTGATTTAATTATTAAATTATTCAAATTTAACAAATGAAGGTTTTAGTAGAAAACGAAACTATTCTGAAGATATCGATATCAAGACAAACGCCATCTAGCGTAATTTGAGAGAACTAGTTTGTCAGCTGCCGGACTTTTGCATTGTAACAAGACAGATACACAGATACACAGACACACAGATACACAGGTCAAATTTATAACACCCCTCTTTTTCGTCGGGGGTTAAAAAGAGAAAAACTAGCTCATTATAAGTAGTTTATACATAGGTAGCTTGAATATTATTAGGAGTGCAGGGGCAAACAGAAATGACCAAACAGCAGCTGTAATATGCCCCCGCCTGCACTCCTTATAATACTCAAGCTACCTTTGTATAAACTACTTATAATGAGCTTGATATCTTGGTTCTTTGAAATACTCATGGTACACGCGAGCGAAACCGCGGGCAAAAGCTAGTATTCATATATAGAAAAAAACCGCTGTGCCGTTATCTGGTTTTACCACACGAATTAATGGTACTGTAGTTATAACCAAAGAGTTTATATGCAATGCTTTAGTTTATATGTAATGCCTAATGCAAGTAATCTATGGTTAAAAGATCTATAGTAAAAAGAAATGTCAAAGTGCATTTACTTCATATCACGTTTGATAAGGTTTTTAGGGGGGATGCGGGTCGAATTACCTCCTCGTGTGTCTAAGTGCTGCGGTTCCCTTCTGGATCGTCCGGGGAGAAAAGCAGTGCTCGGGCCGGTGTACCCTGGGCATCGGTCAATGACTTCCTGGCCAAGAATTTATGGAACATCATTGGCATCTGCCAAAAGCCATCTGGCTAAGAACCCGATAAGGGGAGGGGGGTTTATTCAGTTTGGCCTATCCGACATCTTTTTTCTAATGTAAATTTTTTCATATTACATTACACTTGCATTTAATATTGTAATACGTGTTATATTATATTACCTACTGAAATTGGCACAAGCCCTAGAGACCGCCATAACGAAGGAAGAAGAAAAATGTTTTTTTGAATTGTTTGCTCTCTTAAAATAATGTAGGTAATAATAATAAAAGTACACATATGCAACTGTTTTCTCCAAGACATTTCTAAGTAGCGGGCCACTACACTGCAGGAAGCATACACATTCGGGGGCGCACACACTACATAAATCCGACCCTTTCTATAAAAGTCTTAAATGATTCGCGGTTAATTACATGAGACATAATGAGAACGGGATATTGACCGCGACCCTTACCTCCAGGTTATCGATAAATGTACTTATTTTAAGGACCTAGACGACTGCTGTGAGCTTGAACTACCTTTGCAATGCCAGTTACTGCACGCCGGATTTATAAATTCGGCTACCGCGATTGCAAATCATCGATAACGCTCGTTTTATTTGGAAGAAGGACTAATGATTTTATTCGCACTTCAGTGATATTCATAAATAAATGATAAATAATTACACTGTTTTCATTCTTTCTATCTTCAGTCAATAAAATACCAGCGAAAAGAGATTCAGTGGAAGAAATTGAACCGTTTTCGCTGTAGAACCATTTCACTGCAAATGTCATATTGACGTTCCATGCATCTACCTAAGAAATCATTATGAATTTTATTGTGAAAAAGTACCACAGAGGTATGCGATTTAGTTTCTTAGATTCATCGCTATCCCGCCAAGTTGCATCGGTCGCACCATCAGAATGAAAAAGACTCAATTCTGATTATGACATATTTCAAAATTATACCTAAAATCTTACTACTACAAAATTTAATATAGAAATACTTATGACATATTTAGAATTGGGTCTGTTTCATTCTGAAGGTGCATGGTATTAAAGTAAATAGAGTAGACAGTTGACAGCTCTGGTTGTAAGTCTTGCTGGTTGCCTCGCGACTGTACGTCGTGACTTTTAGAGCAGATAATAGAGAGGAGAGGGTCTAACCAACACTGTGCACTGTGATTCTCAAATAGGTCACGTCATCACAGTGGGCGTGGCCTTAGTCAGTGTACTGGCGGCGTTCGTCCTGTGCACAGCTTTGTTCCGGTAGCATTTTCGTGTTATTTTCATGTTACTATGAAGAAAAGGATGAAGTGTTGTGTTTTATCATGTAAAAACTACTCGGATAGACGTTCTGATGCTATGGATGGCATCACATTTCATTTATAAGTAATTTTACGCTTAATTATTTAAATAGTTCTAGAAAAATCTCTTTGCGTGTCGGCGTCTCCAAATATAATTCTACTTAACAATAGATGGCGACACTTTGTGTCTTGGAAAATAAGAATATTATGGGTCCTGAAATTGGTTCTGCTTACATTCCTAAAGACTTTTCAGTCGTCAAAATATTATTTTTGCAATTTCTATAATCATTTTTTAAGACCGCCGTGTATCGTCGAGTAGCAACAACTACCATGAACATAATAAAAAGTCAGGGCCGTAATTAGAATCCAATTATTATTGTCTATAAGGCCATATGAAAGAGCAAATTGCTGGTGTAGTATCTTGGGAACTTGGTTGTGCCTGTGCAAGTACTCGTTGTTTGCAAGGACAGAACAACCGGAAATTACTCGCTGATCCTGCCGCTAAGCAGCATTGCTTGCACTGTTGTGTTCTGGTGTGGAGAGTAAGACAGCCGGTGTAATTACGAGCACAAGAGGCATTTCATCTTAGCTCTCTGGGTTGGCAACGCATCTGCAAACCCTCCGGGATTGCGGGTGTCTATGGGCAGTGGTGATCAGTAATCATTAGGTGACCCACTTGCTCGTTTGCCTTTTAATAAATAATAATAATAATATGTCGGAGTGACTCCGCAGATTGGCGATATGCTCGACATAATTATATCGATCGTTCCGTTCTTCATGATGTATTTCCGGTACCTTCAGTTTCCCCAAACAGGTCATCGAATCGTAGCCAAGATACGGACGCAAGCAAGTCTACATGGGGCCCACAGAGAGACCTATAATAATAACAATAATAATAAACATTTATTTCGAGCAACTAAATGACTCATACAATATTTGAATACCTACCTAAAGAATCGTCCGTGGAGACCGTGTCCTTCCATTATGTCCTCACGATCCGTCGTACTAAGTACCACTAGTTTACGCCAGTTCTCTTTTGCGAAAGAGAGCGGAGTCAAGGCCTTATCAACTGCCACAACATCACTACGCATCCCGCTATTATTATTATTATTATATTCACGGGAAAACCTTTAAAACAAAAAATTGGGGGGAAAAAAAACTCCATTCGAGATCATAAATCTTACCATGCTAGAGGGGCTGATACGAAAATTCTGAGTACGTCCCTGTTACATCCTACACTTAGTGACATCTAGTGTGAGGTAGTTAAACTACTTAGTAACATCGACACATGATGAAGCGAGCAGTTTCGCTATTGACCGGTAGATGGAAAATAAAGAAATGGGCGTGATCTAACACCCCCTCACCATGCAAAGTGTCACGAGTAGTTTCATAGAGAAATCTAATTACAACACCTCCTCTCTGTATCTGCTCTGTGGTCGTGCCTAACACGCATGCGACCTTTATGCTTTTCAAATTTTAATATGTAAACAAAACCGTTTAACTGTTTAATAGCTACGGTGCCACAGACAGACACACTGACACACAGACGCACACACATGTAGACATACACACACACACACACAGACACACATAGCGGTCAAACTTATAACACCGCTCTTTTTGTGTCGGGGGTTAAACAATAGCATTCATGTGGCGTTTGAAATTATAATGACGTGGCGTGTGTAAGTGACAACCTTGATTTGTTTAATTCCATTTCGTCCGTAGGTTTAAACCAAAAGCCATATTGTTTTCTATATCTGATATCAAAATGTCTTAACTCGGGGAGAAAATTAACAAAAAAAGTTTTTCTTTTCATACTTATTTTATTAATATAAATTAAAGTTCCAAAATTTACAAGGTTTCGAAACCTGAAAATTTCCTCATCCCATCCTAATTATGTCATAATTTTAATAATACAATTTTGTATGAGTAATTATCGATTAATTGAATCTACCTACCCATACAAAGTTAAATAATTATATCCACTTATTTCTAGGTTCCAGTCTCAAAACGTAGTCTTCCACAGGTTTCATCATTATGTCGAATTTAACTCTTAAAGGTTTTGCTAAGTGTGCAGGGTCTAAATCCTTAGGTGGTAAAATTTTATACGCTCGCATTAAATTCGCTAACATCGTTTTCATGGACATCATGGCGTAGTTGTAACCTTAAAACAAGAAAACAAAACATTATTAATACTACAAGTATAACTTACTTAGGAGTTACTAGTAAGTCGAGCCACCATTTTGTGTTATAACTTCAAGTATTCTACATCTAAAGGTACATAATATAGACCGCCTAAACGTAATCCGTGTTTCCACTATACATGTACAGTCGAGGAAATTCATTCCTGACCCACCATAGAACATTTTCATAGTAAACGTCAAAACGATTTTCCTTGTTAAACTATGCGATGTCACTATGATGTTCACTGTGAAAAAGTTCCATGGTGGGTCAGGAATTAATTTCCTCGACCGTACCTACCGACTGGCATGTTTAAGGGAAACTAATGATTATGCTTTCTTAAGTAATGTTAGCCGTCTTTAATCTGACTGCCCCTTGTATATCTTACCAAGACAATTTCTTGAGCCGTAACTAAATGGGATAAACTGTGCTGGATGCTTCAAGGGACCTTCGAGGAATCGCTCAGGTCTGAACATGTCCACGTCATCACCCCAGTATTTGGGGTTGCGATGGATACCCCAGATATTGTTAAGGATACCCACGCCTTCCACCAACGTTACTCCAGAAGCTGTAATTAAACATAGTTATTTCAAATTTAGCTTTTGTCTACGACCTATACGCGGGTATTTGATCCTTTGAAAGATTTCAAAAACTTACGGAGAACAACATCGTTGTGAACTTCCCTCACTGTAACAGGAACTGGTGGGTACATTCGTAAAGTTTCTTTTATCACTGCGTCCAAATATTTCAGGTTAGGTAAATCCTGCACAGTCACTGGACGGTCAGAATCACCGAAGACATCTTGTAGTCTGAATAAATAAAATAAACGAATACCTAAGTAAATAATTCATACAAACATATTTTTTGTCTCCTGATGGGTTTTAAATGAAAGGCTTCATAATGCCCTTCCACAACGAATTAGAAAAAATAATAACTGAACCAAACATACATAATATTTTAAATTGCGAACCAATTTTTATGTCGTCTTTAAATACAATACGACAACTGTACGCGGCAGGCAATCCAGTACGGAGGTTATTCGACCGTAATTCCAAGCAAGGTATTAACAAGATCGCTAATATTAAAAAGGTAAGTATTTTCTAGCGATTAAATTAAAACACACTTACTCTTCGTACACTTTAGTTTGAATATCGGGGAATCTAGACAGCAGGACGCTGGCGTATGAAGCTCCAACAGCGGATGTGTCAGTGCCAGCGATGATTATGACCAGTACTTCTTCACGTAACTCCAGATCGGTGTACCCTCTTTCACCGCCTGACCCCATTATCATCATTTCGAGGAAAGTCCTCATGCCACCTTAAATGTTTTTTTTATAAACCGTAAAATGCGTTTAGACAAGAATTCTGCAATATACAAGTATTTAAGTCTCGGAATTAGTAGCAATGTACTTAGTTACTGATACTGAACTGATACGTTTCTTAGACGTAGCCAGTTATTCAGTTTTATACGTACTCGTACTAGGAAACACAAACAATTGACAATGCACAATTTTAGTGAAAATACTGGGGAGGCTATTCTTTATATTAAATGTAATGAAATTATTTTAGGATGCAAAATTTTAAATAGCCAATAGTGTTGCAAAATCAAAATCGAGGGTCTGTCTTCAACGTTATTTTTAATGCACCAGTGTTGTTGCAGTCCGCATAAAGCAAAAATTTCGTAAAGACACAGTAATTGATTACTCTCTCGGCTGTAACATGAAAGTACTTATTTTCATCTTACTTTGATCATTGAGGTCATTGTTATTGTTCTTTAATTCATCTCGCTTGTACTGAATAATCTGCAAAAAATTAAAGCATTTTGCTTACAAACAATCTAACAGTCATAGAGGATTAAATTTAGGTTCCTTCTCGGTTTACAAAACATATAATATATGCAAAAAAATACCTTATCCACAAAATCGAACAGCATGTTTCTATTTTCTTCAAACACCTTGTATATCGGCAGGTTCTTGTAGATTACGTCAGGGTACATCCAAATGGTAACAATTCGCTGTGCTACCATTTGTAAGACCATTTCAAATGCTTTCAGGAAGTGATGGTCCGAGTTTAGCTGAGAATTCATTTTTATACCCAAGGCGCTTTCTGAAAAAATAATTATAATTACTTAATTAATTAGTTGGTCAAACATATAGCATGCAGTGTATTATATCGGATTACTTAACTATAAAGTAACATTTTCGGGCTATCGATTTTACAAGTCAAAGAAAAAATGCGATGAATTAGAAATTCTGGCAGAGTAGTAGGAACCTATGGGCCTAACCCTTAACTAGTAAAACGTGTAGTAAAGTAACGTGCAGCAGTCCACGAAAAAGCTCATGTGCACAGTATTATGGGATTGTCAAGGGATCCTGATGGATGATTTCAAAGAATGCAACATTGTTACAAATGATGAATACAATGCTTCACTTTTTCGTAACGTCATTATCAAAGAAAATTGTTGGGGTAAGGTGACAGAAGATCACGAAAATTTACAGTTGGCCATTTTAGGCCTTTTTGGAGACAAATTTTCAACCTGCTATTATAAAGGTATTAAAATATCAATTCGCAGATGTCAAAAATGTATCGTTATTGAAGAAGACTATATTGAAAAATAATTTGAGTTTCATTTTGTTATCACTGCAAATTCTTAGTTAGTACAGATCATTATGACACCTACCTACGTTAGATGCAACCGCTAGTATGAATTTAAAATAACTAGTTTATTTGTAAAATTTATACAAAGTAATCACAAAGTTCCTAGACTTAATGGACCTAAGTAATAAAAAACAAATCTTTTATGAAAATAAACGTGTTTTTTAACGAATAATAAATCGTAGTTTTAGTTTGACCTCGGTCATAACTACAAAATGAATTAAATTTTGGTAGAACAAGGGCATATATGTACACCTTCGCTTAAATTAAGAATAATAATAATAAATGACCGAAGGATTCCTAATTGCTATATAAGCAATATTTCGCGATTCACAAAAGTATAAGGCATGTTCCATGGGAAGAGAAATTACTTCAAAGCTATACGAGCAAAACAATATAACATTGAACACAAAAACAAATCTTAAAATGTTCTCTTGTAAAATCGTAAAAACTGTAGTAATGACCTTGTCTCACCGAAGGTGCGATAACATATTTGTTGATAAACAATTTGTTGACATTTACGGTCGTAACTCTTTCTAAAATCGAAATAAAGCATTTTTGAAATAAAATAACAATCCTCACTTATAGAACAAAAAAATCTAAAAAATAGGCCACATAACATAAATTTATATTCAATTATGTTTAACTAAGATACCACAATAAATATTGAGACTGAAAGTATTTAAAACCGTTTTTGCGCTCTCCTGGAAACCAGCGATTTGCATTATTGCATTACGATTTTTTTGTGTAATCAACGGTCGACTTCATTTTAAGCTCGAATGAAAAAATAATAATAATGACCTCTTGGTATGTGGCAATCAGACAGTTATTATTTATTGCAGATAATTGGCCAGAGATGTTGAAAGATAAAGTCGAAACATAATATTACAAAATTACTTTATAATATAAAAGTTAGTTTTTAAAAGTGAGTTTCTAAACTAAGAGAAAATGTAATTAATTTACAACTATATAGCCATTGCCGCTGATTACCATTCCATGTACATAATTATAATAATAATATAGGTAACAATAAGTGGCGTAGGTCGTTACGTGGACTATATCTTGTTGTTACAATACATGTTACTTGTTAATAACGGAGTTTTGGTTCATTTGCTCATAACCTGTTTGCATGTCCATAGCAGAGAAGTGATGATTGCTTAGAGCCGTCATAAACTGGCGACGTCCGAAACGAAGCGGAAAAATTACGTCACAAAAGATTTCTAATCAAATGAATCTACATTTGTTACAACGTATGACGTACTGTTCTTTAGAATCACTAAAACGTAACAAGTAATAAAAAATTGGGTTCCACTGGTTCAGCAAACAGGAAAAACCAACATCTTTTGCGATTATGTTAGTTAGACTTTGAATTTATTGCAACAAATTCTATTTAAATTGGTTGTGAAATGATTTTCGAGCACCCCTAATATTTTTCAAAGACCTATCTAACGATACCTCAGACTATGAGGTGGGCGAGGAATAAAAAAATCATCCCCACTTTACGTGTAGGGGAGGTACCCCAAAAAAAATTTATCAAGATTTTATCCCAGCACTTTTTCGGCCCAATTAATATATGTATATTTAAGCTAAACTACAACTTTCTAGTACCAATAGTCTCTGAGCTAAATCGCGGACAGACTGACAGACAGACAGACGGACATGTGACGAAATCATAAGGGTTTCGTTTTTACCATTTTGTCTCGGAACCATAAAAACTACAAATTTTGACAAAATATTCGATTTTGAGCATGTGCTAGTATTTTAATAAAAAAACGCTTACCACCATAGACACACAGTAGTGTAATAATAGTGTAGTGTGTGACCTTTCGGTACTCGTTTTGGTTGCCAAATTTATGACACTAAAATTAGTAAGAGTAATAATTATGAGCATCGCGCAAGGGCGCGGCCGGTTGCACGCACCACTCCCGGCCGGAAAGCTCGCTATACCGTTCCAATTTCAAAATATTCGAAATGGCATATCCTGATGTTTATATAAATGCTTACCACAAACTGAATCAAAAGTATACGTATTCACGTATTTCCATATAGATAAGTCGCCTTGCTCAGCAGCTTGTCTCAACTGTTTGGTCATCACGGTGCTCTGCTGCGCGAAGATATCAACGAACTGGTTAAGGTTCTTCATGCTGAATGTTGGAGCTAATATCTTCCGACGAGGACGCCAAATGGGAACTTACAAAAAAAAATGGTTCCTTGTTAGTAGTGCACTATGAGCCTTCCTAAATAAATGTCCATCAATAAGTTTTATTAACATAAAAAGATAACAGTTAATGAATAACACAATTTATACCGGAAGAAACCGCTTGTGACAAAAACGCTACCTCAAATATAAAATATATAACTATCAACATTATGGCCAAGTTTTTCATCAAACTACCAAATATTACTATTGAATTAATTTCTTTTGCTAAACACAATTTTTCATAGCGTATCAAAAAGTAAAAAGTTTTGTTTGTAAGATTAGCTTTGGTGTAAGATTAGGTAAAAAGTTCTTACCTGGAGCAAATATGCTCCCATTTCCCGTTACGGTCCGGCAGTACCTCATAGTAGTGTGGTCTTTGTCGATACATGTCTTGAGAATTACTTCAATAGTCGCGGGGTCAGTGACGACTAAAAAAAAATTTAAAAGTTTAAAAAAAGGACTAGCGCGAGCTCTGATTGTCAAGAAAACTTTTAGTAAAATCTATAGCACAATTTTGGCGGATGAAAAACTATAAAAGAAATTTAAAATTTATTTTTAACACCTTCTATTGAACGCCACTTAACATAGCTTGTCGACTTTTTTACAATATGGCATCTGTTAGTGACATTAGCAAGATTAACACAAATGGATTGATATAAGAATCATTAAAATCGATAAACTGGTTTGTTCTGTACAGTGTCACAAGGAACTAACATAGATAGGCTGTTAAACACATCCTTTGGGTGGCGCAGTCGGGCAAAGGCTGATAAATACATAGCCCTTTTTTGCATGGCGCAGTCGAGTAAAAAGAGCAAGACTAACTAGAGTTACTTACTTAGGTACAGCTTGTTAGCCAACCAGAATGAAGATATACCACCCTGATTGTTGGCTATTCTACCGGCTTTTTGAAATAGTATCATCAAATCTACAAAGAAATAAAACATAATTAGGTACAATCAATCAATTTGGTTCCTATGAGCCACCATGGAATCTTGTCGCCTTAACTGCTGGATAATTGCAACGTCAGTATGTACAGGATCATCAACCTTGCGATCTCAACTTCAATTTTTGCCTATGACATAAGAGAAAAAAAGAATGGTAAATAGCTAGTAACAATAAAATAATCAAAAATTATTATTCAAGATAAGAAAATTTGTTTTTAAATTTATTTTGGTCTGAAAGAATATACTCCAAAATTAGTGCCAATTTTCTCAAAATCGGTTCGGTAATTTATCTTCACTTTTTGTAGTCGGTACATCAATAATTGTTCAGGATTATTTCAAAATAAACTTAACCAGCCGTACATTATTACATAGTTAAAGAAGAAGTATTAGTTACTCATTATGTTATTCATTAACCTATTTTAACTAAAATGCCGTTAAAGTTCGTTTGTCCTTTTTTGCCACATTGACATTCCCTGACTTGAGTGACGAATAATGGCTTTAAGTTTTGTGATAACCATTACAAATTTCCGAAAAAAAAAGAGTTACGACAGTTAAGAGAGTTATTTGTTTATTTAACTGATAGATTATGACAAACATTACACTATGACAAAATCGGCGAAACATAAGAACACTTATATAAACAATGTATGAAGTGCAAGTGATTTGAGTGCACGCCCATCAGGCGAACCTGCGACTGCTTTTGTTATTACAATGATTTTAGAAATCACTTTAAGACGAACATTCTTGTCAAGTTGTTTATGTAATAAAATTGAATAAATAAAATGCCCGCTACTATACAGTTTTGTTTCTTTAAATTTGAGGTAGGTACGCGTAATTCTCAACGAAAAAAGCAGAGAGCGAGAGTTTATAAACGCCAGGTATTAACTAAGCCGTAAATTCTTAAAACTAGTAATATTAATAACTGAATAATTCAGTTTCAGTTCACAATAATCATAAATCAGTTGTTTCCACACAAGTAGATACATTTGGCTACGAGGAAGTGGTATAAAAAAAAAATCACTTACAAATTCCGTAATAAAAAAAAAATCACAGCACTTATTATTTTTGCTACATAAATTATTTAAGTTGTAAAGCACGAAATAAAAATACTTAAAGAACAAAATAAACAGTGAATAAAACCTCGCCATTTTGACTGCAAACATATTTCAAGAATTTAAAAACCGCTCGACTCGCGCACGAGGGTTCCGTAGAAAGATTTTAACGCTTTTCCCCAGAGTTTTAACAAGTCCAGTGTTAGCACAGAGCCCTGCTACTAAGCAAAATGTACGCAGTGTGGGGTCAACTTATATTGGACTGCGAAATCTACAGACAGACATAAAAAACCAAGACAGTCAGTCAGTTTCGTGACAGTCAGACAGACAACAAAGTGATCCTATAAGGGTTCCTTTTTTCCTTTTGTGGTACGGAACCCTAAAAATTAAAAAAAAGCCTTACCTTCATGGGTTCCTCCAAGCAAATGTGCGTGTCCGATAACTGGTAACTCCTGAAGCCCGCCTGGAGATATCTCCGTGTAAATCTTTCGAATCCTTCTCCTTTGCCACCTCACGAACACAATCCAAAATGCCAAGGCAATAAACACTAACTGCCAAAACATTTTTAGAGCTATTGATTTTTCTCCACGCAAATAATAAAATTAGCGACCGTCTTTCATGGGCTTTCAAAATGAATTGAGTTCTGGTAGCCGAATTAAACAAATTATTTTTCTGAACGAAGGTTATCAAGATCATAATACCTGTTCGTTGCATAATGACGCCCTAACTCTGACGTGGCGTGACGTTATGCTTTAAGCTATTACCTTCGTCAAAGCTCGCTTACGTACGACGTAAACTTAGATTAATAATGAATTGTCATAATTACTGAGTTATTACGTATATATAACGAGCATATCTTACTAAAATTGACATGTTACAACTTTAGCATATTTTTTTCAATAAGTAGGTACCTAATATTTTTATACGTATTTAAATTTGAAAATAGAAAAACAATTATTCCATGTACTCAGTTAGTCAACCAATCTAAGCCAGCCAAATTAGCAATCGGTAATGTATTGAGTGCTGGACTGGGTTTAAATAACAAATGATGTAAACTGTCGCTGACAGTAGCTTGTATATATTATAATAATTGTGTTAAGTAAGTATGTTTACTAAATTTAAAAAGAGAAAATGATAATTCACTTTCAGCTGTCTGGTCCAGGCAACGAATGAAAGCGGAAGGAAAAGTAGAAAGCAGAAAGTTTGCCTTTGGAACTTTGTTTGGACTAGCCAGAAGACTAAACTATACTAAAAGTTTCCACCCCACGGAGGTAAGTCATAGGTGTCCGTCTAAAGGGCGGAGGGGAGCACGAAGAAAATCCCGTTTTCAATTTGTTTACATCACGAAAACAATGCAATATAAATTTTGTTTATATAATACGAGCTGATAAAAATTTCTACGGCTTTCATTATAAGTACACTTTTTACCAATTCCCAATCGTTGCGTAGATAATCGATTTTCAAAAATGTTATTCTCTTTCATTCATTATGGTATTATACTTCGTTAATTTTAGCACTAAAAAGAAGGGAAGCATTTTGACATGTCTTTTTGAATGATTAGGTATCTCAGCGTGAATTTTTTTGCGGCAGAGCTGATTTTTTTCTGAATAGAAATTCTTATCTTAAGACAAATCACAAACTGTTATAAAAGTAATAATTAATGTTTATCAAAAAACTTTTTTTTCGACGTAATTCTAATTTTGGTGTGGTGTCCAGTATCCGTTTTTCTTGATAATATCTACGATCAAACTAAAAATCCATTTGTTTAACTAAACTTGCATTTTATTCTGTATTAGTTAAAGATTAGTACATGAATAGATACTCAAAATTAGGCACTAAAAGTTGTCCGAGTGAAATTATCAATTTTGGTGGTAAATAAAATCGCAATAAAATCAAAAAAATATTTAAAAACAAAAAACCCGAAAAAAAAAAAAAACAAAAAACTAGCTCATTATAAGTACTTTATACATAGGTAGCTTGAATATTATTTGGAGTGCAGGCGGGGGGCTGTTACATCTGTTTCATCATTTTTGTTTGCCCCTGCACTCCTAATAATATTCAAGCTACCTATGTATAATATTTTTTTTCTCTTTTGAATTGTTTGGGCAGTCGGGTTTCTTGTTTTTAAGTAATTTTGTTTTATTTGAAGCTTTTTAGTCATATAAACTGAAAATGTTTACGAACCAACTTGAAACAGTTATAGATTCTAAATGGTCACTCAAAATGAAAAATGATAAAAGAAACCTAAAGTTGATTTTCAAATACCTATTCAATGATACCCCACTCTATATAGTTTATCGACTTTTTGTTTTTTATTTTACATAATATGGCGTCTCATGGAAGCCATATAGGATTTAAATTACTGTCATGGTCTTTAGTGACACTCGCAAGATTAATACAAATCGATTGAAGTAAGAATCATTAAAATCGGCCTACGCGTTTGGTCTCTAGAGTGCCACAAAGGAACAAACATACATACATACATACATAGGCTGTTAAATACATTAGGGGCAAGCGCTCAACATGTGGACACTTTCCAATTTTTATAAACTATTTATTTTTATAAAATGTAAAATGAACAGTCTTTCATAATCATCGCTTTGTTTTCAGTTAGCTACCTTAAAATTAAAGATATAGGCATATTAAAAAAAAATGCTCATTTTGTCCATAGGTACATAGTTTGTACTTATGGACGGCAAAAATGATACATTTAGAAAAAAAATATTCAAAATGAAAATCTTTCTAAAGAATGATGTCAAAATTTTTGGTATACAGTCAGCATCATCTAAAATATTTTTTTGTTTTAAGCATTGCAGTATTCTCGATACAAATTTTCAGCAAAATCATCAGTCATAAGATTGTGCGTGTTCACTAGAACCATCTGAGTCATCAACTCATCACTTAACACATACCAACTAAAACTAGATTCATCATCGGAACCCACGTTGAACTTATGTGTTGTCCTTCTATTTTATCAAATACCCTCTTAATGTCATTTTCTTCTTCTTAATTGTCAGTTCTAAGCAGTTATTCGAGATTTTCATTTTGACGTAATTTCTGATACTTAACAATAGTTGACTTAAGGTATGTTGAATTTCTCTGCAGCTTTTGCTACTAATTCCATCCAATCCATTATTGACTTTCTTGACGGCCACAGTTAGAGTTTCGGGGCATTTTTTTCTTGCTTTTGGCCGGTTTTACTATGAGGCACTAAAATCAAATACAAAAATAAACATAATTTGGCTGTCCACAGGTAAAACCAATGTTATTGTACCTATGGACAGTCGATTAGGTACGAAAATGAAGTAGTCCACATGTACAAATTCGACACTTCAAAATTCAAAATAATGTCAGTCCGTTAATATTTGGCGGAGAACTGCAAAAACTTGATCAAATAACAACCACATCATGAAAGCGATGAAATGATCACAAATATATTCACAGCATGTACAAAACTTGAGAAAAACACGCTCAAAATGCGAATAAAAATTCACTTTTAGTGATGAAAACTTTCCGCAGCCACAAACGACACTTGTTCTGACAGATTTGACGACCGGATGGGCTAGTGGTTAGCGACCCTGACTATGAAGCTTGAGGTCCCGGGTTCGAACCCCGGTCGGGACAGATGTTTGTATGATGAATACGAATGTTTGTACTCTGGTCTTGCATGTTTAATATGTATATAAATAAGTATGTATTTATCTATATAAGTATGTCTATCCGTTGTCTAGTACCCATTGGCTTTGCCTAGTTTGGGACTAGGTCAATTGGTATCAATTTGTCCCATAAGATAAGAAAATGGCGGCTAATTAATGTTGCCATATGAGAAAAATACTATTCGGGTGCGTTCATGATATCAGTCTATGGTTTGTAGTTTTTTTTTTATTACCGATGGTGTCCACAGGTAAACTCGTCCACAGGTACGACACTTGCCCCTACCCTCTTTTGCGTTTCGCAGTCGGGTACAAACATGTGTTGACCTGTTGGTTTAGTTCCGCACTGAGCGATGACACAAATACTATATCTTGCTGGATCTGTCCGCTAGGTAGGTAGGTAGGCTAATTTTGGTGTGTTAAAATACTTTTTAATGCAATTGTGGTGGTACATGTAACTAATGACTTAGCAATATTTGTTTTTGTGTGAATTGTACGTAAGGCGTGTTGACAGTTTTTTTTAAATATAAAGTTAAATTGAAAGTAGTTAATGATACGGTTTTTTTCAGTAATTTTTTTACACATTATCATGATACTCGGGACTTAATCGCGTAAAAAACTTTTATATTTAAATTTGAATAATGAAATGATAATGTGTGAAAATCGTGAAAGTTTAAATCAATACATAGTAATTTTTTTATTAACTTTTCAAATTTTGTTGGATAAATTTTATTGGTTTCACCATCAGGTAATTTGAAACCCATCAAAATTGCTTGATGCCGCCAGAATTGTTATTACCATAACATAATTTCATATTTGTAGCCACATACTTTGCCATAACAACTTAGTATACTTCATCATCATCATGACAGCCGAAAGACGTCCACTGCTGGAGGTAAGCCTCCCCTAAAGCTTTCCACTCAGACCAGTCTTGTGCTTTCCGCAACTACCGCGAACCCGCGATCTTTACCAGGTCGTCGTTCCATCTTGTTGGAGGCCTACTGACAGCTCTTCTCCCGGTCCGCGGACGCCATTTGAGAACCTTCTGACCCCAGCGGCCGTCAGGCATGCGAGCAATATGCCCCCGCCCCCAGTGCCACTTAAGTTTCGCAATTCTACAAGCAAGCGTATCGGACTAAGGCATTTTCCTTCCCCCCGAAGATACAAGATTCAAAAATGAATAATAATGAATCCACAAAATCAGCCCAGACCCCTAGTCCTTGGTGGCCCGGTGCTTCCGGTAGCGGGCATGGTAACGGATGGGCAGGGGGTGCTATAGTAAATCACCGGCAGAGGCCTAGCTACCAAAAACAACAGACTTTAGCCCTGGCAACATATAATTGCCGAATACTTCAGACTGACGAAAGGTTACTGGAATTGGAGGAAGAAGGCTGTGGTGGGGAATAATAGAGTTGTCAGAAGCTCGTAGACAGGGGGAGAACATGATAGGTAACCCTGAAGTCCGGTAACTTGCTCTATTTCCGGGTGGGCGAACACCAGTCCCAGGAAGGTGTTGGGTTTATCACCAACAAGTCCCTCGTGTACAACGTGGTGAAGATTGAGAGTATGTCGACCAATGGTAGCTGCCTTGTACTCATTATATTCGTTGAAGGTCATACAGGTAAACGCTTCGACCTAGACGCACTCTGACGTTGAATTGGCGGCTATGTATGAGGATTTTTCCAGATCCATGCATAGCTCCAGAACTCACTTCACGATTGTTATGGGGGACTTTAACGTAAAGCTGGGCAAACGAGACGGTGAAGAGCTGAGAGTGGGGAGTTTTGTAGTGGGGCGTAGGAATCACCGGGGCCACCTATTGGTCAGTTATATGGAGAAGGAGGGACTCTATTATGATGAACTCCTTCTTCAGAAATCGTGAGCATCCCTATCTCGTGGGCTCGTCCAGGTCCACTTCCTAGTGTACTTGGATGAGCCTGGATGGTGTAACGAGGACGGAGATAGACTTCATGCCGACGAAAAAGTGATCAGTGCGGTTAAAACCGGAGTGATCACTGTATGGTACGATGGTCATTGAATGTCCAGTTCAAGCTTGAAAGGTCTCGATTTATGAAGTCTAAGCTCCGTCGGGCACCCGCTCAGCTCCAAAACCCTGAGAGTTTTCAGCTCGAATTTCAAAATCGTTTCGAGTGCCTAGGTATAGTTGAATTGAGAAATGTTTTACATGTCAAAGTGCTTCTGACATTGAAGTAAGTTTGATTTTTACCTTTAATTTGCACCAGAATCTAAATTTTGGTGGGTGCAAGCAATTTTGGTTGCAAATAAATCAAATTTTGCTGGGAACAAGAAATTTTGGTGTCAACTAAGTTACTAAAATCATAAATATCTCTAAACCTACTATGTATAATGAAAGGTCATTACTACGCAATGTTGATTACCATTTTTTGTTATGTATTGTTGATACATAATTTTGACTCAAACATCAAAAATAAAATAAAAAACACCAAAATTAGGTAAATTTCGAGCTTGTTGAAATTCACCCTTTTATAGAATAAAAGCTTTTTACAAACAAGTGACCTTTACTCATAAAACTATAGCAATATGTATAAATCTATCTATTTTTTTATCAATACACTATATCTATCTATACATATAATAAATCTGTAACAAGTCGGTGTCTGTACAATGGAAATATTTGAGGAAAACTGCTACTAGGGCTATTTACTAACGCAATAGAACCCAAAACAATGATTTTTTCACTGATGTGTTAAATTCCACGCGGACGAAGTCGCGGGCAACAGCTAGTGATTAAATAAATTTGTTGTTTAATTTATTACTTGCTGTTACTTATTTTTAAAAGGCGTTTTTCAATAAAAATATGTGTCAAGACTGTTTTATTCTTTTTAATGCTAAAATAAACGAAGATATTACTAAAAAATACTATGACGCATCGTTTTCGAGATACCAAATAATGTGGTCTTCCTCGTGCCTCCCCTCCCTATGGGGCTTACCTTCGAAGGGTGGGGACTTTTAGTACCTATGTTTGTCTCCTAACAGGTCCACTCAAACTTTCTGTTTTCAACCTTTCCATCCACACCTCCTTGTGAGTACTCATTTATCAACCTACCTCCGATGAAGTAAACGTTATATAATGGTTGATTGTATAAACTCTATGCTTTTACCCCTACTTTACTTTTAATATACCTCTATTGTCTATGCTATCTACTCTGTGACATCCAAAGAAAAGTGTACTATTTTCAATTGTGAACTTTGTAAATTCAAAAAAACTAACTTAATGTTCTCTGAGTCTTATATTAAAAGCTTGTTTTGGCTTTGTTTGTTCAAGTTTTTTTTTTATCAGAACTATAGTTAACTGACGCTCGCGATTTCCTCTGCCTAGAATGTGGTCATCGTTATTCCGCGAGAACTGTGTGATTCCGGGGATAAAAGATAGCATATGCTTTAATCTCTGGTAAGTACTAGTATAAATTTTCTTCATTACCAATTTCATCCGAATTCATCCAGTGGTTTTTGAGGAACAATTATTCAAACACCTCATTGAACAATAGGTTCAAATGTGAACAGAATCGTTGAAAAAGCTTCTATTAAGATGTGATGGTTGGGAGCTAGCGCAGGCAGCATGATGTGTCTTGAAGTGGTGACGATGCTCAAAGAGAGGAGTTGGAGTTGGTTGAGAACTATACCAAAATGCTATCTGTTTTAAATTTGGATCAGTTTTAGACAATGCTTACTCAAGTATTGTGAAAATAGAAAATAATTAAAAAATATATATTTTTATTGCAACAAGGGATGGACAATGAAAGGACGTTGTTTGCACATTCTAAAACATGTTTTATTTTCTTTTTAAGCTCCATGGTTTTTGTATTATAATAAATTAAAAAAAAAAAACCCAAAACTCCGCAGTTTGTACAGAAAAAAAATCTCACATTACTACATATAATACATTATAATTGATGTAAAGATTGTACAATGGCTTGGAACTCTCGGTGCGGATTTTAAATGTTTATTTGAAAGGTGCGGAAATTTCGTGAAAAAAGCCGTATAATTTTGAAACGAAAATGTAAGAGGTTTACCTTAGGCATAAATAACAAACAATGACTCAGTTAAGGGTCGCGATCCTTATTTAAATAACTAACATAGCGGTTCGACGTAAACATTTTAGTAGGAATCAATAGAAGTACCTACCTTGTGACGTCTACGTAAAAATATTTATATAAGTACCTACTCAATAATATTTGTAGAATTACAGCAAACTACGCACTTGAGTTAATAACTTTTTAAATATTTAACGTCATATTTTAAAATATTCAATAATTACCACATTTTGTATGATGGTAGCCGGGATTTTACAAATCGTTCCTTTTGGTAATGAGCTCAGAAAAAGTTCGAAAACCCCAGTCATTTTCATTTGATTGTTCAACATCTCAAGATAACAGCTGAACCGATGAAACTTAATTATGAACCATCTCCATTAAACAAGCTATTGGAAAGGGCTGCCTTCAAATCGGGCCATTCGTTTATGAGCTAAGATGCCACAGACAGACACACGGATAAACACATCAAACTTACAATACTTACCCCTCTTTTTGGGACGAGGGTTGTAAGCTTTAATGGTCATCAAATGAACGTAGAGACCATTACGAGTATTATCATCGTAAGACATTGCCCTTAATAATACAATTGAGCAACTTGTAACGTTTGAATGAAGTAAAAGAAACGTTTTTAGGGCTCCGAAGCCAAAATGGCAAAAATGGACCCCTTATAGTTTCGTCATGTCCGTCTGTCTGTCTGTCTGTCTGTCCGCGGCATAGCTCAGAGACTATTGGTACTAGAAAGCTGTAATTTGAATAGATATACATATTAATTAAGCCGAAAAAGTGCTGGGATAAAACCTTAAAAATATATTTTTTGGGTTACCTCCCCTACACGTAAAGTAGGAATGATTTTTTTATTTCTCGCCCACCCCATAGTGTGGGGTATCGTTGGATAGGTCTTTCAAAAATATTGGGCGTGATCGAAGAAGACAGAATTGTTGATTTGCGAAATATTTGGCTTTGAAGTGCTCATTTTTGTTAGAGTCCAGTGTCTTCGTCGTCATCCCCCCCTCTACCAAAGAAACTGTTGTATTTGGAAATGTGAAAAAATCTGAGCAGTATGTAGTGTATATTGTAGTGAATTTAAAGGGAAAACTGTCAGAGATAAGCAGGCTTTACAGGTTTGGGAGTAATTATGACCAACTTATTACGTTAGTCTATGTCATGAAACTGATATAAATTGACCCCACACTGCGTACAGTTTGTTTAGGAGTAGGGCTCTGCTAACATTGGTTGGAATAGGTGTGATGAGAATATCTTTGAATTAGGTATCTATGCCAGGGCTTTTTCGTAATGGCTTAGGAACCCTATTCTGAGCGTGTCCGACACGCTCTTGTCCTTGTCCGCTCGTGTCATTTTTAGGGTTCCGTACCTCAAAAGAAAAAAACGGAACCCTTATAGGATCACTTTGTTGTCTGTCTGTCTGTCTGTCTGTCTGTCAAAACCCTTTTTCTCTGGAATACGTAGAGGTAGCATGCTGAAATTAATATCAAATAGGTACTCAAGCCTGCGGTCCCTTAAAGCTGTGAAAATATCAACCTTCTAAGTCATCGCAATCAAAAAATACAGTCATTAAAAAGGCTATTTCCATACAAATTGCCGAAATCCAAAAACATAAAGGGTAGGTACTTCCAGTTGTCCTAGAAACTTGAAATTTGGTATGAAGGTAGCTCTTATAGCACAACCACTCAAAAAAGTCTCAAAATCATAGATTTTTATATCTGTCTGTAGATATTATAGACCAATATAAGTTGACCCCACACTGCGTACATTTTGCTTAGGAGCAAGGCTCTGCTAACACTGAACTTTTTAAAACACTAGGGAAAAGCGTTAAAATCTTTCTACGGAACCCTCGTGCGCGAGTCCGACTCGCATTTGGCCGGTTTTTTGTAAATTGCGGTTGATCAAAATTTCAACGATGAGCATTTAAATCCAATTGTGGTATAAATTTTAATTTAAAATTCTCACATGGCCTTGAGATTTAAAACCATTAGCAAGTTAAAGCAATAAAATAACCGGGTTCATAAATCGCACCATTAGTAGTAGAAATTTCAATAACTTGATTTAAAGTTTGGTTAACAAATGGACATTCGGATAACTTTAGAGTTATAGTTATAACATCACTAGATAATTTTATGATTTTAAAACATTTCATTATTTAATATTTATACCGTCCATACCTGCTGAAGGGTTTAGTAAACTTTGACCTTTTATACCTTTATGCGCAATTTTATGCCGTTTCTTTGTCTCTGAGTGTACTAGTAGTAACATCCTTTTTAACCGACTTCAAAAAAAGGAGGAGGTTCTACGTTCCACTGTATGTATTTTTTTTTTACAGAAACTAAAGCCTAAAGTTTTATGGCCCAGCACTAAGCAGCAGAAATATGAAGTCGGTGCTTCATTCAAAAAATATTCCGCTCGCACCGCACCGACTTCATATTTCTGCTGCTTAGTGCTAGGCCATAAAACTTTAGGCTTTAGTTTCTGTTGTCTGAAATAAACGCATTTTAAATTTATTTTATTTATTTATCATTATTTTAGAGGATTATTTTACGTTTTTTTTCTAAGGTTTTTTTTTGAAGACGGTTTTACTTTTTTGTTATTAACCTTAACTATGTAAATCAGCGTGTACCACTGCAGGAGCAGAATCATAGCTGTCTGAACTAGGCTTAAGGCATTAAGGTTGATGTGATTACGATATTTAGAAAATAATTAAATCAACAATAACTATTTACGTACCCACTATAGCTTAAAATAATAATACAAATTTAAAGAGATTTACATTATACTTTTCTAATGTAACGCCTCAACAATAATCATAGTAGGTATAGTACATAGTTGATGACACTTGCACATAAATTATTCCTTTATGTACAAACTAGCTTTTGCCCGCGACTTACGCACGGCTTACTTTTGTACGCGCATTAAAATCCTGTTTGTACATCCCTTTGTAATTAAAATTTTCACAGATATTTGACCTGGAGACCCTATACATCTTCTGCTCAATTAAAACGTGCCAGTAAAGTAAAGTGTTCTGGTTTTGCTGTTTTAATAATTACTTTTTACACTTGTTTCTAAAATGCGGTATTTTTTTATTTTTTTTCTCTCTTAATCTTTTAATGACAGAGTGAGGTTTCTTTGTGTAGTTTGTCTGTGGTTGCGTATTGTAAGAGCTAATGTAACTTGTTTTTAGAAAAAATGACTTTGTGCCAAGTTTCTTGCGGCGCATTCTTCTTGGCAATCATGGTCTTTCCGAAAGCGCTGGTAGACTCAAAAAAATGACGTGTAAAAGAGCATTCAACTGCCTATTTGCTGAATAAAATTTTGAATTTTGAATTTTGAATTTTGTTTATACTCTATTTCAACAAATCCGTCTTTAGTGCTTGACTACGTCATCAAGGCAACCTCTGCAAAATGTTAACCTTCTACGGATAAGGTTTCGGCTGTGCGTTGTCTGCCAATCATTCAGTAACTACATGCAAATTCCAACCCACCACCAGCTATAGATTTTCAAGATAGTTAGGTATTAGAACTATATCATGGGACAAATTGACACCAATTGACCTAGTCCCAAACTAGGCAAAGCCTGTACTATGGGTACTAGACAACGGATAAATATACTTATATAGATAAATACATACTTACTTATATACATATTAAACATCCAAGACCCGAGAACAGATATTCGTATTCATCATACAAACATCTGCCCCGACCGGGATTCGAACCTGGGACCTCAAGCTTCATAGTCAGGGTCTCTAACCACTAGGCTATTCGGTCGTCAAAAGGTATAATTGCTATCGAAAACAGATATTGTAAAGATGGGCTCACAAAAGCGGTCTGAGTCAGCGATTTCGAAGAAAAGCGCCCGATAAATCGATGTTGTGGACCATTCTTTATTCTCTGAGCTTTGAGGGCTTCGGATAGGAGTTTAAGAGGTCTCCGGAGCGGAAAATTATCTAAACATACCTATTCCCCGTTTACCTCCTTGATTGTGTCACTAGCATAAGTATTTCAAGAAATGTAAATAGTTATCAGATACTCATAAATAATAGCGTGCTTTAAACTTTTGATTACGTTATGTTCCTTTTAATTGTAACATTGCAGCAAGGTAGTGCAAGTACACGTTTGTCTTCAGTATGGTCGTTTACAAATCCAATCAATTAGGTACGTTGTCTTTACCTAAATAGCAAAAGTACCAGATGAATAAACAAAGCTTGGTCAGTCTTTCAAGGTGCCTACTGCCATTAAAAAAAAAAAAAAAAAAGGTTGAATAGAGGCCCACTGAATTTTCCACAACAAATGTTATTACTACCTACAAACATTGATTTACCAAAAATAGACGGATGTGCTACCCCATCACCGCGCGCGGACAAGCAATATAGGTGATTAGGTGATTCGATGACTTAGTCGCCAACGGCCGCCGCTCAGGTGACATCTCCTTGACTTGCCCAATTTCAGCAGTTTTACACATTTTTGAACTGTACAAACAACACGAAAAAGAAAAACAAAGCGCAAGGAATCACATTCAATACGTAAATAAATAATATACTCATTATTTGTAAAGAAAACCATGCATTTAAAATTATGATATTATAGCCAAATAATGCAGGGCCAACAATTTATTTCCCCACCTGATAAATTTCGACCCGAGTAGAAATTCGAAAAGAAAAACTCCCGATTAACTTTCATAGAATATTTGTTTTATATGTTTATTTTACTATAGCTTTGTTCGATCCTGGTAAATTAATAAAACTATTACAAAAACTGACTATTCCATCTATTTCCACTGATTTTCCAGTTTTTAGATCTACCGATTTAGACTGTGCATTATCTGGCCAATGACGTCACTGAAATATTTTTTTGTATTTTTTCCGTTATTTTATATTTTTACCTTAGAAACTTGCCACTCTGTGAGCTTTCTCGTCTCTTATACGTAAAATATTATCAGTGGTGGCTCTGTGAGCTGTAGACCTCGTGAACTATTTTTTTTTCCAAAAAAAAACTATAATTATCGAGCCTGTTTACAACATATTACACCGTTGAGGAGAACAGCTGGACAGACATACGAAAAAATTTTTGTCCAATTTGAAACGTTGACGCTTCGCTCGCTCGGTCAATAAAGAACGACCTGTTATTTTATGTTCGTGAATTAGCAGGTCATTGTTATCATGCGACTACTTATTATTTTGTGGACATGAATTAGTAGGTCGGTAGTCGTACATTATCCAGATGGTATATTTGTCTGTAGTAAGTATATTCCCTTGAAGTTTGACATGTCAGTGTAATGACAGCTAATAAGTGAAGGCCGCATTTTGTCACCGCTAAAGAGGGGCGTGGCCAGTCTTTCATGTTTAAAAGTCGGTGCCTACAAACAATGAAACGCGTTTTCCTGTGAGGACGTTCTATCGTGAGATCAACTGTTCAGATTCAATTATGGAATGTTTAAAGAGGTTTTATTTGACTTTTACCTACACGAAGAGATGAAGAAACCGTGATTAAAACGAGCACGTTGATCACAAGAAGATTAGTTTTCTCCGCTCCGCCGTCCATCAACACGCATAACGCCGAGGAACTAGCACTATATGCTTTGCCGGTCCAAATGGATAACACGTGATGCTTGCTGCTTGGCGGTGAGATAAACTAGCTAAAATAAAAAGGAAAGTCCTTGTGCAAGGTTCTATGCCCCATAATTGATATAAGTTTTTCATAATTCAGGAAGCTGTTTTTTTTTAAATCTGACATCACGGCCCATCCGCTATTGATGAAGTCGGTTGACGTAAAGACCATTCCTGCGTCATCTCCAGCCTTTTCTACGTCCCACTGTTGGGCACAGGCTACCTCTCAGAATGAGAAGGCATGCATACTTGTAGACATTATGAAGCATTATTTTCCGCTGACCTTTTCCCCATTTTATTAAAAATTCGTCTCAATTGACCTTTTATTTAAATAAATTAACTGGCAGTAAATTATATAAATAATGCGTATTATAACCACTAATTGACTTCTTGAACCTGATTTATTATGATCTTGCAAGACATGGCAAATAAACTTGCAGTTTTTTTTAACTATACAATGTTTTAGTTTTAACCAACAACATTGTACGATGTTTTAAAATAAATATATTCTTATTATCTATATATTAAACAACTAAGACTTGAGGATAAACATTCGTACCTATCCATCATATAAATATTTGCCCGACTGGGGATCGAACCCAGGGCTTCAAGCTTCATAATCGGGTTCTTAACCACTAGATTAATACACCGTCATCTAATCAATCAATTTTGCGGGTGGTAGGACCTTGTGCGAGGTCCGTCCGGATTGCTACCACCATCTTACTCGCTAATCCTACCGCTAAGCAGCAGTGCTTGCAGTGTTGTGTTCCGGTGTGGAGAGTAAGACAGCCGGTGTAATTACGGGCACAAGAGACATTTCATCTTAGCTCTCTGGGTTGGCAACGCATCTGCAAACCCCCCGGGGCTGCGGGTGTCCATGGGCAGTGGTGATCACTTACCATCAGGTGACCCACTGCTCGTTTGCCTTCCTCGTCACATAAAAAATAATAATTATTATTATAAACAGACAATAAATAAAATGCAACTACTAACTACTGCGGGAGAATGTACAGTCACGTGCATTAATATGTAATCGTTTCCTGATTTCCATAAATATGTATTTACTTAAGATTTCTTAGTTAAGTACACAAGCATAACGCTCAAAATGATGTATCCAAAAGAATCCATCAAAATAATGTACACAATATTTCTAGCAAAATTAAGTATACAACCTCGATCACAATATTGTCCACGCTGGTTGCTCTCATTTCTAAATATACGTGACAATTTCTAAATAATGTCTACAACACAGTGTCATTAGCATGTAAACAATTACGTTTGCGTAATATTTCATAACAATGTATACACGTGGTATTGGCGCCACTTGTAATACTGACCTCGCTACCCTGAAGTTCGAGAAAGATTGCAAGACGTTATTAATGCTGGAGTAGGGTATTTAAGTATGTACCTACACACGATGCTAGTAAAATGTGACTACATAATCCGTTCAAAATCAATGTGTTATTTCCCGATAAAGTACACAAAGAAAAGACGTTGTTGTTATGTATTCTGTGGTTATAAGTACAATGTATTGTTACAGTTCCGAACCAACACGATAAAATTTGGTCAAGGACCATGCTCAGTGTAGGGTTCCGTAGCTGTTTACTACAAAGAAATGAACTAAATCGTATATTCCTTGCCTCTATTTCACCAACGTTACAATTGTCAGTTTACTTACAATGACAATTCGAGCTACAAACAAAAGCTTTTCAAGTCAGCAATTTACACTAAATTGTTATTGAAAACTGACATTTATAAAGTTGGTGAAATAGGAGCCTGGCATTTTAAGTTGTACCGATGTGTTTTTAGGGTTCCGTACCTCAAAAGGAAAAAAATGGAACCCTTATAGGATCACTTTGTTGTCCGTCTGTCTGTCAAGACCCTTTTTCTCTGGAACGCGTGGAGGTAAGATGCTGAAATTAATATCAAATACTCAAACCTGCGGTCTCTTAAAGCTGTGAAAAAATCAAGCATCTAAATCAACGCAATCAAAACATACAGTCATTAAAAAGTCGTTTCTATACAAATTGCCGTTTTTAGAAAACCTAAAGGGTACTTCCAGTTGTCCTAGAAACTTGAAATTTGGTATGAAGGTAGCTCTTATAGTACAACCACTCAGAAAAGTCTCAAAATCTTATTTTTTTATGTCTGTCTCTAGATTTCGAGGACCAATATAAGTTGACACCACACTGCGTACATTTTGCTTAGGAGCAGGGCTCTGCTTACACTGGACTTCTTAAAACACTGGGGAAAAGCGTTAAAATCTTTCTACGGAATCCTCGTGCGCGAGTCCGACTCGCACTTGGCCGGTTTTTGTTGACAAGCGCAGTTTTTCGGCTATAACTCAAAAACAGTAATATCCGATCATGTTGAAAATAACTTTCGTTGTTTGTTTTGAATGTATGATGAACAATGTCTAGGAAAGTAACCCTACCCTAATAAAGTTACCCTCCTCCTTTATCTGTTATGTTAAGATTACAGGAAAAATAATATGATGTCGCTATATGTTACAGTTTTTTAGAAATCGTTTTTTACCGTAGGACAATAGATGGCGCTGTCCGCATGTCCATCTATCCTACATTGAACGGAATATACTTAAAGTAGCACACATATATGTATAGGGTGATGTCTCGGAACCTTCGGTGAGCTAGTCCGACTCACTCGTGACCGGTTTTTTACTGCCTTAAGAAATGATCAAAAATATTATACGCCAACACCACGCTGTATACATTGTTATGAAATATTATGCAAACGTAATTGTTTACATGCTAATGACACTGTGTTGTATACATTGTTTAGAAATTGTCACGTATATTTAAAAATGAGAGCAACCAACGTGCACAATATTGTGATCGAGGTTGTATACTTAATTTTGCTAGAAATATTGTGTACTTTATTTTGATGGATTCTTTTGGATATATCATTTTGAGCGTTATGCTTGTGTACATAACTAAGAAATCTTAAGTAAATACATATTTATGGAAATCAGGAAACGTTTACATATTAATGCACGTGACTGTACCTAATTTTCTCAGTTCAAAAACATTAACCGTATTCGAAAAGGATTTAACTTGCTACTCTAGGACCGCACATGTTTGTCAGTGGGTAGTTAAGATATTTTGTTTTTATTCATTCATAATTAATATTATGGACCTCCGCAAACAACGCTCGAATCTACATTTGCTAATTCCTTCTGGGTGTATAAATAACAGAGTAATACCTGATTATACTGAATCAATAATTAGGTGGAACATATCTTAAATTAAAATAGCGCAAATTCCACCCGGCCTCTCTTCCATAATGACCTCATCGCTGTAACATGTCAAAGATCACGCTCGAACGAACCATCACAACGTTGATCTATAATCTATATTATATTATATACATATGTATATTATAGTACTCAAAAGAACTAATAAGGGCCACAAGTATTTTGATCGTTACGCGCGTAAACAGTTTTTTTTAATAACATTAACATTCATTAAACAAGACTTTTGTTTTAAGTTAGGCTAATAATCATTTTAATTAAGTAGTCAATTTGTTTCACATATTTCAATAGGTGCCGTTTAATATAATTTTCACGTAACGATCAAAATACTTGTGGCCCCATTTTCTTTTGAGTAGTATATATATATATACGTATAGAACGAAGTCGTGTTAGTCGTTACACCATATATGTATAAGTCAAGAACGGATGGACCGATTTAGTTATCATATTTTTTTTTTGTTAGTCGGTTGCAGGGTTCCACTGCTGGGCAAAACTTATTTCCTTGGATCTCGGCTCGCTCTAACTACCGAAACTCAGTTTTTAGGGTTCCGTACCTACCTCAAAAGAAAAAAACGGAACCCCTATAGTATCACTTTGTTGTCCATCTGTCTGTCTGTCAAGACTCTTTTTCTCTGGAACACGTAGAGGTAGCATGGTGAAATTAATATCAAATACTCAAGCCTGCGGTCCCTTAAAGCTGTGAAAAAATCAACCTTCTAAGTCAACGCAATCAAAAGATACAGTCATTAAAAAGGCTATTTCCATACAAATTGCCGGAAACCGAAAACCTGGAGGGTAGTTAGGTATATAATAATTATGAGTATGACAGCTAATTTCATACTGGAGTGGAGAGCTTTGGGGAGGACGTATGACCAGCAGTAGACGTCTTTTGGCTAACACATGAATTTGATCCTTTGCCGCTGAAACAATCGAGAATAACACCCCACTTCATTTCGCCATCTTTGTTTCGGTTTGCCCCGACGCCGCTGATTACTACCATCTTGATTTTCTACACGATTAATATAAGTAAATAAAAAGTCCTGCTAATTATATTAAAGGTTTTAATTATAAATAAAAGAAAAGGAATAGCTCTGGGTGGTTCTCAATTTTCGTAGTTTTAACGCGTCCGACTTGTGAGAACGTATCAAATTATTACCGCAGAGTTTTGAAAATATTTCATGTTAAAGTACTCGCCTTAATCGTATTGATGCATTTAAAATAGTTATAATAACGAATTAGAAACTAATTGAAAAAAAATACGAAAGTCGGAAAACTACTCCGAATCGCAGTGTCCGCCGCCTGCTTGTCAACCTAAAAGTATAAATAAACCAAGAACCATCGCATTGATCAGCAAATTGTTATATTTTATGAACTAGATAAATTCACAATTTGCAAAGTTATTAAAGGAAACGGAAGCGTCCGCCACATGAACCTGATTTACTCGAATGCACCCTAAACACGTTCCTATGCCGAAATGGAACGTACTTCGCGAGCGCGTGTTTCTTCATCGTAAGGCTGTCCGTTGCCGCCTGGTATCAGGACGAAATGCAAATGGGAAAGCTGCATGGGGTTTTCGTCACACAGAATCTCCGGCTGATTAAAAAACTGTGTTCATTAAGTATCTAATCTACTTGCAGGGATTTCCTCTTAGTACGTTACAAATTAACCAAGTGCTTATTCTTCAAAATAATGCGTATATATGGGTCTAGTTTCAATGTGATAGAACTAAATTATTTTGTTTATTTCAGTTTAAAAAAATAAATAAAGGAAGCAATTTACTATTTGTCGTTTTTCTTACTTTTTTATATATGATTGTTACACGATTGTGACGGACGGAGGCCTGATGTTCAATAATTGAGTTTTAATTGTGTACGTTTTGATAAAAAAAGTTTATAATTGCATGTTTTTGACTTTTTTTTTAATAGTAAAACAAATCAAAACACTTACAAAATATGCACGAAAAAATAAAAATGAGTCTTACTTGGACAATAAATAATATTACTTGGACACTTTTCTTAGCCTACCTGGCGTTTCCGTAATTTACCTAGTCGTGTTTTTTGCCTACCTGGCATTTGCATAATTTACCTAGACCAATTTTTTTTCAAGCTTAATAACTCATTTATTTCTTATCTAATCAGTGGCCAAAATAGACAATTAAAGAGCATTAGGAAGCCACTGCTATATTTAATAGCTCAATTACTTAAACGGTAAGGGCGGTTAGGCTACTTTTTTACTCAATTAACTTAAAAATAAAATAATTTAACTGCATTTTAAGGATACCGTACCACAAAAAGAAAAATGGAACCCTTATAGGCTCACTTTGTTGCAAGTCCGTCTGTCTGTTTGCCTGTCTGTCTGTCTGTTAAGATCCTTTTTCTCTGGAACGCGTGGAGGTAGCATGCTGAAATTAATATCAAATACTCAAGCCTGAAGTCATTTGAAGCTGTGAAAAATTCGAACTTCTAAGTCAACGCAATCAAAAGATAGGTACAGTACTTAATTAAAAAAGATGTTCCCATACAAATTGCTATGAAATCAAAACCTACTATAGAACTAAGTACTTCCAGTTGTCCTAGAAACTTAAAAAATGGGGTATGAAGATAGGTCTTATAGTCTAACCAATCAGATGAATCTAAAAATCTATTTTTTTTATGGCAGTAAGCAGTATAAAGTATAACCGCGTACATTTTGCTCAAGAGCAGGGCTCTGCTAACACTCAACAATCTTCCAGACTCGATTCCCGTGATAGAGTAACTATTTATTGATCAGGTATTATGAAACACTTAACAAAAAAATCCGGACAAGTGAGAGTCGAACTCGCACACCGAGGGTTCCGTACAAATTTGTAGGTATGTATCTAAAGATTCCGTCTATCACGGGAATCGAGTCTGGAAGATTGTGGAGTGTTAGCAGAGCCCTGTTCTTGATGTAGTGAAATAAACGGATCACTCACGTATGCCAGTCGAGTATAGCCAGACATGTTTCGGACTAATCCGTAGTCCTTCCTCTGGGAGCACACGCTACGCCCGCGGCGAGACGTATACTGCGCGCCGGGGCTCCGCTCGCGCGGCTGCTCGGCGCAGCTGACGGTGGCTCATAACTTTTTCATTTTCAAAAATTTTCATCGTCATTTTTATTATTGTCAAAAGTAAGGTAGCACAACTACACTAACCACATCACTTTGTAAAGGCTCGTTCATCCTAGCTGTATATGTGTCAGTGGTGTCTTTCTATTTGGCCGAAAAACGTTTGGCAAACTGATTCATTTCCCAAATGTTTCATTTGGACAAAATGCTTTTTTTTCCGAAACTGTAAATATTTCAGGATTTATTTCAGGGCCATCTCGTAGAACCCTGGTTAGGTTGGTTTTATAAAAATCCTGAAATATTTACAGTGTCTGAAAAAAAGCATTTTGACCAAATGAAACATTTGGGATATGGATCAGTTTGCCAAACGTTTTTTGACGAAACCTTAGTAAGCCTGACGCAGTATGCAACACAAAAATAAAATAGTAAAAATGACGAGGGGGTGCTATAATGAATCTCCGGCAGAGGCCCGGCTACCAAAAACGACAACCTTTGGCCCTGGCAACATATAACTGCCGAACACTGCGGACCGACGAAAAGCTGCTAGAACTGGAGGAAGAATTGAGCAGAGGTTACGATGGGGAATCGTAGGGTTGTCAGAAGTCCGTAGAGAGGGGGAGGTCATGATAACCCTGAAATCCAGTATTCTGCTCTATTTCCGGGAGGGCGACCACCAGTCCCAGGGAGGTGTCGGGTTTATCGTCCACAAGTCCCTCGTGAATAACGTGGTGAAGATCGAGAGTGTGTCGACCAGGGTAGCGTGCCCTGTACTCAGAATGACCCAACGATATTCGTTGAAGGTCATACAGGTATACGCTCCGACCTCGACGCACTCCGACGATGAGGTGGAGGCTATGTATGAGGATATTTCCAGAGCCATGCATAGCTCCAGAACTCACTTCACGGTTGTTATGGGGGACTTCAACGCAAAGCTGGGCAAACGAGACGGTGAAGAGCTGAGAGTCGGGAAATTCGGAGTAGGGCGTAGGAATCACCGGGGCCACCTACTGGCCAGTTTTATAGATGAGGGACTCTATATGATGAACTCTTTCTTCAGAAAACGTGAGCATAGGAAGTGGACCTGGATGAGCCCGGATGGTGTAACGAGGAACGAGATAGACTTTATCATGTCGACGAAAAAGCACATATTCAATGATGCCTCTGTGATCAATGCGGTTAAAACCGGGAGTGATCACCGTATGGTACGAGGCACATTGAATATCCAGTTCAAGCTTGAAAGGTCTCGACTGATGAAGTCTACGCTCCGCCCGGCACCCGCTCAGCTCCAAAGCCCCGAGAGTTATCAGCTCGAACTTCGAAACCGTTTTGAATGCCTAGGTAGCGACGTGGACAATTACAACGACGGGTTTGTGGAAGCTTTTCATACGGTCGGGTCTAAGTTTTTCAGGACCCGCCGTACCAGGACCAAGAAGCTCTTAGGCTCATGGAGGTGAGGCGTGAGATGTTTCTGCAGTCCTCTGGCGACGCTTGTCGCTATCGGCAGCTCAACAGACAGATCTCAAAGTCTCTGAAGCGCGATCTACGCCAATTTAACACTAATCGTATTGAAGAGGCTATTGAGCGTAACAGGGGCTCTAAGGTGTTTGTCTGTTGGTCAAAGCCGATTGATGAAGTTAAAGACTGACGAGAGCAGAATCATTACATCCAAACCTGAGCTGTTGGGGGAAGTCGAGAAGTTTTATGGACAGCTATACACGACAACCCGAACACCCGTCGAAAATCTAGCTAAAGATCCGAGAGCTAGATTAACCCGACACTATACCGAAGATATCCCGGACGTTAGCCTGTACGAGATTAGTATGGCCCTCAAACAGCTAAAGAACGGCAAAGCCCCGTGTGACGACGGAATTACAGTCAAACTCCTGAAGGCGGGTGGTAAACCAGTCCTTAGGGGCCTTAGACGCTGTTTAACTCTGTCCTCCACGAAGGGAGAACGCCGAAAGCATGGAACAGAAGTGTGGTGGTGCCTTTCTTCAAAAAAGGTGATAACACCATGCTGAAGAAATATAGACCATCTCAAGCTCAAAGTTTACAAGCTGTTTTCGAGGGTCATCACGAATCGTCTCGCGCGCAGGTTTGACGATTTCCAGCCTCCCGAACAAGCCGGCTTCTGAAAAGGCTATAGTACCGTAGACCACATACATGCGTTGCGGCAGGTTATACAGAAGACCGAAGAGTATAACCTCCCCCTTTGCCTTGCATTTGTGGACTACGAGAAAGCCTTCGATTCGATCGAGACCTGGGCTGTGCTGCAGTCTCTCCAGCGGTGCCAAGTTGACTACCGGTATATCGAAGTGTTGAAGTGTCTGTACGAAAACGCCACTATGTCCGTCCGACTACAGAACCAGACCACGAAGCCTATCCCTCTGCAGCGGGGAGTCAGACAAGGAGATGTGATCTCTCCGAAGTTGTTCACCGCTGCATTGGAGAATGCTTTTAAGCTTCTGGACTGGAAAGGACGAGGCATCAAAATAAATGGCGAGTACATCACTCATCTTTGATTCGCCGACGATATTGTGGTCATGGCTGAGACCATGGAGGACCTCAGTGCTATGCTCGCTGACCTCAGCAGAGTTTCCGACCGAGTTGGCCTGAGGATAAACATGGAGAAGACGAAAGTCATGTCCAATGTCCGTGTTGTGCCAACTTCCGTAATAATCGGAGGCTCTGCGCTCGAAGTTGTTAATGACTATGTCTACCTAGAACAAACGGTCCAACTTCAAGAAAGAGGTCACTCGTCGAATCCGAATCGGCTGGGCAGCGTTTGGGAAGCTTCGCAGTGTCTTTTCGTCCAAATTACCGCAGTGTTTGAAGTCAAAAGTCTTTGACCAGTGTGTGTTGCCAGTGATGACTTACGGACCTGAGACGTCGGCGCTAACGATGGACCTTATAAGGAAGCTCAAAGTCACTCAGAGGGCGATGGAGAGGGCTATGCTCGGGGTTTCTCTGCGGGACAGAATCAGAAATGATAATATCGGCATTAGAACTAAAGTTACCGACATAGCCCGAAGAATTGCGAAACTTAAGTGGCAGTGGGCGGGGCACATGGGGTCAGAAGGTTCTCGAATAGCGTCCACGGACCAGGAGACGAGCTGGTCAGAGTGGAGAGCCTTGGGGGAGGATTATATTCAGCAGTGGAGGTCCTTCGGCTGACATGATGATGATGATGATGAAAAATGACGATGAAAACGAGGGTAGTTATGAGCCGCCGTCGCACGAGTCTCGCCGCGGGCGTAGCATGTGCTCCCACAGGAAGGACTACGGATTAGTCCGAAACATGTCGAGCTATACTTGACTGACATACGTGAGTGATCCGTTTATTTCACTATGATTGAATCTCACGGTGGTTTCATGTTAAAAGTACCTGATGTGGTAAAATGAACATTCAAAACAGTATAGAAAAGTTATTTTAAATAGTTTACTTACAAATGATATCTCATTTTAAAGAGTATAATCCATTCTTTAGTTTAGTACTACATGCTTTTGTCGTTAATTGCGTACTTTTTGAGAAAACGAGGTAATTTAACAAAAAAAAGAAAATTTACTAAAAATGCTCATATTCAGTGTCCGATAGCACAAAAACCTAAAGTATACCAAAGCATATAAAGTAAACCTATCGTTTTTGTACGTATTACAGGTTGATGGCAAATTAAACGAGTATTATTTCGTTCATAAACACTTTTCATGTATCGTGAAAGATTCTCTTTAAAAAAAAACCTTAGAAAAAAAACGTGAAATAATTCTCTAAAATAATAATAAATAAATCAAAATAGAACGCGTTTATTTCGGACAACAGAAACTAAAGCCTAAAGTTTTATGGCCTAGCACTAACTAGCAGAAATATGAAGTCGGTGCTTCATTCAAAGAATATTCCGCTCGCACCGCACTTGATATTTTTTTACTTCCTCATGCATAGAAACTATTCCCACAGAAAAATCATCTCCATTCATTTTGCCACACATTGAAATCTAATTTTACTGAGGTAGAAAACTAAACGAGTGAGTTCTAATTTAGACGCTTTAGACGCACATTGATAATTACCGGTTGTTTGCCTAGTACAGGATTAAATAATTGTATTATATTAACGTACCTAATAGCTAATAGTTACATCCTAAATTAAAGTAAGATCCTATACCTAATAACAATAAGAAGCCCATTTGATCTGTACCAGAAACAAAAAAAAAATGATTTCAAGTGTAAACAAAAGACTTAGAAAGAAAAAAACTGATTCATGTTTCCTTATCTGAGGTATGATTTTATTATATTCGTCGAAGTCTTTAAGTTCGCTGGAAGTGTGACTAGTCTTGCATTAGGCTCGTTTGGCTTGTTTTTACCACGACAGACTTTTCTGGAAATTCTGTGTCCATGTCAATGATATTATATACAAAAAGAGGTAGATATGTCACCAGCGCGCCGAAAATGAAGCGCAAAAAACGCTACAAATTGTAGCATCTTTGGTCTTAGTACTTTTAGTTGGCTCACGAGTAAGCAGCGACACGCATGCGTTTGACTGGTACCACAAACCTAGATTATGGCGACAAAATGCCGTCGTGTGTCATGCTTCAATGCTATAATTACGCAGAAAAAAGCAAATAAAATTAACGGAATCACATATCACAAGTAGTTAAGCCAAGATTACTGTATTTTAAATGATTTGTGATAACAATAATGCGCCATTGTTGTCAATGGCATAAAGCGCTTGAACATAGATTAACGTAAACAGAAGCGACGTTATATTGATCAAATTAGGTACTGTGATTAATTAGTGTTATTGTGTTGTTTAATAAGAGTTATTGATAAGTAATGAATAACTAATGGACGCTATTATTAAATCGTTCATGTATACACTTATACGAACCTACCCACATACATAGATTAAATTAAATCTTTTTGAGGGTGTTTGATACTATCGGGAATAATAAATAAACCGATAAAAAAACCACCCAAATGCTAGTCGGACTCGCGCATAGAAGATTTTTTTTAAATATTATTCCCTAGTGTTTTAAATTGTCCAGTGTCAGCAGAGCCCTACTCCCAAGCAAAATACGCACGCAGTGTGGGGTCAAATTACACATTTCTAGTACCAATAGTCTCTGAGCTAAGCCGCAGACAGACTGACAGACAGACGGACATGACGGAAACGTTTTTGTCATTTTGGCTACGGAATTCTAAAAAAGGAGTGTAGACTCTGCAGCGTAGAGGTTTATATACCTACTTATGTGTATTTCGTGTACATTATCATGTATTTTACCATAATATTCCGTGTATATATATTACGTAGATTTCACCTATGTTTATTAATAAACGTTAAAACAATTTGATTACATAAAAAAAAATACTTAAGTATAATTTTTTTCACAATAAATTATGCTACGTTTATATTATTATAAAACCAGCGCACTACCCTAAGGGTTCTAACATTGGCGAATTACTTCATAGAATTGTTTTCGATCCACATGTTTGACGAGTTGTATCGGCGCCAACGTGTGCAGCCAAACTTAACACCTTCTAAGATCTTTGTACCTTCCGTTTCGTTAGACTTTGCCATAGCGTGTTATAAATGCTGTGATTGGTGGACTCAGTGACGTCTGCATAAACTTGCGCGCAAATGACAAACGATAATTGTTTTTTTTTGTTCTTTCGTCTTAATTACGCCATCTCTTTTACACCATTTAGCAATGTAGTGAAATAACACGTGTATGTGTGAGTGCCGTCATTCCGTTCGGAACATGTTTTTCGGTTGTTTTGTGGGCATATGACGTGTCTATACTTATAATATCATTGGTCCATGTCCGCTAATTATAATTATTAAACTTTACGACGCTGTTTTGATTGAAATGGGTTTTACCGCTTATTGTACGTAATCGCTAGGTCAAAGGTGCATGCAACGATTACTAAGTATTAAATATTTTTAATTTATTTAAATAAGACGCATAAGTACCTATATGCAAAGGTTATATGTCAGGATCGCAGCAAGTGGAAGTCCGTGGTCTTTGCCTTCCCCTCCGGGAAACAGGCGTGACTGTATGTATGTATGTAGGTAAGTACCTATACACAGTACACATGAGCGAGACAACGTTATCTAGTAACGCGTATGTCAATCGAAAGAGGGCTAGTCAAAATGCGCTCAAAGCGCATTGCGTAAGAACCGTAGCGTTTAAAATTGCTGTGTTCTTTTTTATATTTGATGATAGATACCTACTACTTTTCGGGTGCTGGCAATGACTTCAAAAAAAAGTAGGCCAGTAACGTGTTTCGCCCCTACCTTTGATTTCGTTTTGATTACTTCATAATATAATATAGGTACCTGAATAAAAACGGTATTTAATTATTTCAGTTTGTTTCTTATGAAGTCGATTTTTTAAAATACTTTTTTATTTCTTAATTTTAGTCTTATGTTAAAAGCGGAATTGGTAACTGTGCCCTAAGCACGACTTGTCGAATCCTGCGTCACGTAAAATCGAATAGTAAACTATAACGAGTTTGTATGACGTTTGGAACAGCGCCCGCCCGTGAGCGTGTTAGGAACTAAAATTTAGTATGAGATTTCTCAATCTCGATACGATAACCGTAACGTAAAGCAGGATTCGACAAGTCGTGCTTAGGGCACTGTTAGTAATAACTACTGCAACTCTACCTACGTGTAATGCAGGTATGTTATTCTCTAAAGGTATTCACGGCTGCTCCAGCGCCGAAGCGTCAAATTAGCTGAAATAATCATCATCACCAGCCTTTTTTACGTCCCACTGCTGGGCACCAGCCTCCTCTTAGAATGAGAGGGCTTGAACTATAATTCCAACGCGGGCCCAGTGCAGATTTTGAACTTCACACACATCATTGAATTGCTTCGCAGAAGTGTACAGGTTTCCTCACTATGTTTTCCTTCGCCGAAAAGCTCATGATAAATTACAAATGTAATGTAATTCCGCACATAAATTTCGAAAAAGTCAGAGGTGCGAGCCGGGGTTTGAACCCACGGCCCTCTGCTTGAGAGGCCATAGGTCAAACCGCCAGGACATAACAGTATCAAAAATTTGACGCTTTAACGTTGAAACAGCCGTGAACGCAACTCTGTCATCTTACAGGATAACACCCCAGCGCAAGAGTTGCGTTTACACGGTTCTAGTCCTTATTTTGAAAATTGAACCAGTTTTGATGAACCTTTCATTGTTCTTTGTCGAAGTATCCAAGCCAATAAAAACGGTTTCAATCCAATTCATAGTTTTCGAGACATTCGAGGACAATTATACACATACATACAGCTATAAAATGTTGTATAATTTTGTCTGAAAAGCTTTATAGATAATTGTAAAACACAATCAAAAAATATGTGTATATATTACTTACTGGAGTTTTTTCCGATAATCTTATGTAAAATATACGTGTCGAATTGATTTACAAACTAGAGAGTTATATCAGCCTCAATATCATCAATAGTAGGTAAAGATTGCGGGGCCGCGGTGGATGCGGAAAGCACAAGACCGTTCTGAGTGGAGAGCCGCGGGGGAGGCCTATGTGCAGCAGTGGACGTCTTTGGCTGACATGAGGATGATGATGAATATCATCAAATAGTCGTCTAAAATTGTGAATCAAGAAGATGAAAATAAACAAACACGAGTTATTGAACTCTTACTTTTAACAGAAAACTACCGTGAGATTCAATCATAGTGAAATGAACGGATCACTCACGTATCGTGTTAGTCGAGCATAGCCCGACTGTTTCGGACTAATCCGTAGTAGTACTGACATTACGTGAGTGATACGTTTATTTCACTATAATTGAAGTTAATTTTACTGTAAGTATAATATCACCTTTTGCTACATAAAATTACTCTACGGACTGGCCTAGAATTAAAACAAGTATAATAAAAATCGATCAAGTGCGTCTGCAGATGTAGGACGCGCGCCATTTTGTCGCTTGTCGCGCAGTGCGTCCCTTTCATAGTGACGGAATCAGTGAAGGACGCACTGAGCGACAACCGACAAAATGGCGCGCATGCTAGCCCCCCTGCTGGTATAAAATATTGTGAGTGCGAGTACAAGGTGCTGTTGGCCAATGTTACGTTATAATAATAATAATAATAATTGTTTATTTCGAGACATTTTAATAGCTTGTTAGTAACAATGGCTCTACTTAATTAAATTTCTACTTATTTATAAATTGTAAAACAACAGTATCTCATTTTATACCCTATTATGGTATACTTTTCTTAACACTTGTAATTGCAGTAATGAGCGGTTTAATCTAGCCCAGTAGATATAATTGCTTTATAACATGCAATTTATTGCAATTCTTTTGTATTCATCACGTCATAGAAAAATTAACATACAATTACAGATTTTTTGTATTAACAATATATTTGAGAAATTGCGAGAAAACCATCACTTTTTTGTAAAAAACGCCTTCAAAAAAAAACCTTCGAAAAAAAAAGTAAAATAATCGTCTAAAATAATGATAAATAAATAAAATAAAATAAAATGCATTTATTTCGGACAACAGAAACCAAAGCCTAAAGTTTTATGGCCTAGCACTAAATAGTAAATATGAAGTCGGTGCGGTGCGAGCGGAATATTCTTTGAATGAAGCACCGACTTCATATTTCTGCTGCTTAGACCCGGGTTGAATGATATTAATTTAATACTATAGAGCCAATTGGATGCTGATGAGCAATAACGTGTCAACCCACTTGAGCAGCATTTTGCGTAAAGGGCACCTAAAGATTTTTTTGGTTTCTTGCTGTTTACTTGAATAATTACAGGTAAATTTTATACAGTTGTATATAACTGCTTCTCAAATAACTAATAGTAGTGATTTATGACAAAAATATTTGAAATAATTTTTATTTTGAGATAATAAACCTGTTTTTGAATATTGTCAATCGCGTTACAATGTTTAAATTTCAAATATGTCATAATACTTAACACTGTTTTGCTAAATATGAAAATCTGCATTTAAACTGGATAAAAAGATGTCATAGCACATAACATGCTATTGTCATATTTTTAAATATTACTACAAATGTCATTGTACGTGAGTTAAGGAATATAATGGAGTATAGTTAAATGAGTACAGGTATATAAAGTTGAGGAAAAACCACTTTATTTCGTCAATGTATATATATTTCAAGATGAAAGTAGCAAAATTTAAGTTTCATGCACAAACCTACCTAGGTAGGCACTCCAATATACTGTAACTAAAATATTACCTACAAGGCTACAACTTGTGCAAAAAAATAACCTTATCAACTATAAAAAATATAAAAATCGAAAATAAAGAAGTTGCATTTTTATGGCAGTTAACGAACTTAATACTGATGACTCCTTGATATTTATCAAGTGTCAATCACAGTGACAATTATTAATGGGAAAATACCATTTTATGTTTGTGAATAGAAAAAAAAAACTTTTGTTATACCTAATAACACGAAGTTAAACGTTCAGTCGTTTTAAAACAATTAACTTATTTTATGATGATGATGATGATGAACTTATTTAATAATAATATTTACTCCAAAATTAGCCATAGTGACTGATGTTCGTAAATAAAAACGGCGCTTAAAATTTACTTATTTATGACTAGAAACGGGATATAGTCGATTGTAGATTTCACGAGTCACTAATCGAAATCGGACATACACAAAGAAAAAAAATAATAGTATATATAAAAATAAAATAAAAATATAAATTAGGCGAAATGAACCTTCGAAACTGTTAATGACATCAAATTCAGAAGATGAACCCATTAATAATTGGTTCTTAATATTTGTAAAGGACGCAAAAACATGGCTGGCAAAGGCACCTTTTATGTTGAACTTCCTGTACTCTACCTGAATGGTTGAAAACTTTCTGCAGCAAAAGTCAAAGGCTTAAAGGAAATAGTTAAGCTCATACCCACAGATGCAGAACCATTCTATAATTTTTTGAGAAATATTGACACAGAAGATTTTGTTGACGATGCTGAATATTTGAATATGTTCTGCTTCGACCGAGGATTGGCGCAGTTCTTCTGTTCCGCTAGTTATCAAACCATCAACAAATTTTGGTAACGTTGGTCTTAAATCAAAGCTTTCCTGGTCATCACTGTGAATAATTTGTTGCATAATATTGTCTTCGGCGGAATGAAATAATTATTTTAATGGTGCTTGCTATTGGTGTCTCAGAATTTATCAAAATATCACTTGATTTGGGTACCGTTGACTGTTGAGTTGATCAATTCAATAATTGGTGAAACTGAGGGTCTCTAATTCCGGCATAATATCGTAAAATACTTCACTACAACGAAAATCCCGAAACTGTATGGAATATGCTAATGCTAAACCACTGTATGTGATAAAACTATTCTATTTCTAATATTGTTTGTGACATGATTTTGCTCGTTAAATTTGATTTATTTTGTTGCTATTTATTATCCTCTGACATTGAAATTTGCGTTATAATTACTAAATTATTGTACCTTTTTTTTGTATTATGAAACCCTGATTTAAATTTGTATTGTAGTATTGATCATTAACTTTATTCTAATTTGATTGTTTTTAATTTGATTATGCATTGTAGTGACATATTTTAAAATATTGTACACCTTAAATATGGTTAGACTATGGCAAGAATCACCAAAAAAATTTAACGTCTAATTTATGTACCTGTGGTCTTACAATAAATTATTTGAATTTGAATTTGAATTTGACATTTATTCTGTGCTTCGTTCTAGCTCGTTCTCATTGAGTGGTGTACTTTAATTATTTGACAAATTATTGTTCCTTGAGTGATCAAGCATAGGGCGAAGGTTGGTGGTATTTTCATTGCGATTATATTTTACAAGATTTACTAGCATGTGACCTCTAGACTTTGGCGGCGCCATCCTGAAAATATTAATTTGATCGGAGTACATTCGCCGAGGTCTTCCCTTTCCCACTTTTCCATCCACTCTCCCTTCATACACCCTCTTTGTAAATCTGCTTTCACTCATTCTTCTCTACATGCCCAAACCTTACTAATTACTAATTACCTATCATAATATTTATTTATATGCCCCGTTTTATTAAGATAGGAAAATTAACTAAAGTAAATGTGATATTTCATTACCAATAACCTACATACATTTTATTAAGTAATTGTCGAAAACACGTCATTAAAATAAGAAAATAAATGAAAACGTTCTTACAAAACCGAGCCTTAGGGTATTTTAATAAGAAAGAAAACTGACAGTTTGTTTTTAGCATAATAGTGTTATGGTACTTATACCAAAAAAATATAATTTATAATCTTATTATCCATCTATGAACGGAAAGAAAAAACTAATTTAGATGGCGCTATTGTGTTAGCCAGAGGTCTAAATGTCATACCAAATGAATGGTACAGAGACCCTTCCGTAGTAAAACTAGCTACAGCAGGCTCATTATTTTACAGGAACGCGTCATTGTATAGCCATTGGCAGTCGTCTTGGTTTTATTGTCCTTGCCTCATAGGTTTGATGAGCTCCTGGGTCAATATCCCGTTTTCATTATGTGTAATGCAATTAACCGCGAATCATTTAAAACTGTTACGGTAGATGATATCAATATTATATATAAAACACTTGCGTTATTGACTGAGTGACTGAACAAGACAACGACGCACAGTCGAAAGGCTAAAATTTTGCATAGAGGTTGCCTTTATTATGACTGTAGACATGCACTAAGGACGGATTTGTTAAAATGCCCACGGGATAGAGAATACTGTTTACGTGCTAACGAAGTCGCGGACAAAAGGTAGTATTTTACTATATGAATTTCTTGAGCACACACACAGATCAAGCAACTAGTTATCATTGTCTCATTTAAATTGGATGGCCTTTGAAAATAAGAAATGCAAGTTTTTACGTAGACAACGCGGCTGTCAATCAAGGACGATACCAAGTGATAGTAGATTTTTTTTAGACCGATAAAATTTGGAGTGTAAGTGTCTTGTAGAAGTACTTATTTTGGTAGTTAAATAACAAAAATAAATATTTCTACGGGGCCCGGGGGCTTTCCATACTTATAACAAAACCAGAACTTTTTTTTAGCAAACGTCAATGTGTGGGACATATTCGAGAGCTCTTTTAAAACACTTAAAGGTTTCTAAGCATATTTTTGACAAGGAATAATTAATTTAATTAATTAATAAGCAGCATAAATTGTCCGCTCCGTCCTACCCCCGCCCCCCCCCCCCCCCCTAATCCTTTATCCTCTAAACCATCCAAAAAATATAAAAATAATTACAAAGGCAACGCATAATAAATACTTTCAACGAAAATAAAAATTATTTTCAACATGATCGGATATACCGTTTTTCAGTTATTGCTTAAAAACGCCAGAAGACATTGCCACTAATTTGAAACCAATACAAAATACAATACAGAGGCAAGGTTCATTTACTCGTATTAAGCAACTAAACCACAGATATAATAAACAAAATTGCTAAGTTACATAAACTCCTAAAGCATATTATTCCTATCTCGGATTTTGCCTTAAATTGAATTTTTAAATGTACCTAATTGGCTGAACAGTTATTTGGCTTATTAAGTTTATACTTAGGTATACACAAGCTATCGACTTGTCAAAAAATGAGTTTAATCCAACTGTAGGTATTATTATAAGTACCTAATATATATAGATAATTTTGCCAACCATTAATAATTACATATAAGGACAAACAAAAGGTTATACACGATGCAAAGGGCTTCGGCTAGTAAATATTGGGCGTCAGTAAATCGACAACGATGACCTCAAGAGGACAAACATGTCATTCGCGACCGCGTCGTCGTTGTTTTACGGAACTTCGTTAGGATCCGGCAAAAATCAAGTATTTTTTTAATTTACGACTGTTATTTGCCAAACTAGAAAATCTTGTATCTGCGTCCGTAATCGAAATTGCTTTAATAGTGGAAGTTGTACCACCCTTTCGTAGGAAAACCGCAAATCAATGTACAGGATAGCCGTTTGGTACACGTATACTTGAGGTCAAAACAGATTTTTTTTTACCCAAAGAACAAAAAAAACTTCCCGTAGGAGAGGAGTTATGACGTCATCTTTCTTTGTATAATAATTAATAATTAAGACGCTTCCCTGAGAGGATGACCTTGAACGCTTCGCGCCTTCCTCACCCCACCTCACTTCTACTAAACAACTTCGTTTTAGTGACGACATCTATTAAATATCGGTCTGACATCATTTTACACAGTGTTATCAAAAATAACGCGTCTTTTCGAAAAAAATTTTTTTTTCAAAATTTCCTGAAAAAGGCCTGATGTACAGCAGTGGGGCGTAAACAGGCCGATGATGATGATAGTGATGATGATGATGATGATTATAAAAAGGTATTTTAATAATGCTAAACATAGAAATCCTAGCCTATTAAATTCTCAATACATTGGTGTATGTCACAAGTCAAAGTAAATTACGCTTATGATGTAGTAACAGAATATTAATTGCAACTTGACTTACTTGTGATGCAGATATCATAAGTATTAAATAGGAAAAAAAAGGAAACGGAAAAAACGTTAGGGCAGTTTCAGAAAACAGTGTACCCTTAACTTTTTTTGAATAACCTAACAAATTTTTGAGTATTTATGCTCAGAATCACGAGGACTATCTATTTAAATAATAAAAAAAAGTGTCCCTAATTTTTTGTCACTTTTGTGACTCGTTTTTACATACATTCTATATGGACCGTCACAAAACTGACAAATAAATTTTCTATGGAAAAATTTAGGAAATTTTTGGAAAAAAGGGTACACAGTTTTTTGAGCTGAAGATGTTATAGATACTTAATGTATTAATATGTACATATTGTTTTTATCGTTTAAATAATTTACAGAAAGGCTCTAAAAAGCAGCCATTTCAGCGTCTGGATCAGGGAAGCGGCTTAAATGATGTAATATGTGTGTAACTTGGCGGATTATTATTAATTTTAAATTGACATTCTGAAGCTGCTATTATCTCGTAAATTATGTAATTTTGTGGTTTGACAGTTTGTATTCATGATTTTATTCCTTTTGTTAGTTTTATTAAAATAGTTTTTTTCCTTGTCGTCTTTGAAACAGAATATGTGAAACTAATTAAATTTAAGACCTGTTTTGTACACCATGTTTTATGTAAAATAAAGAATTTGATTGATTGAAAAACAAAAAAAAATGTCTCAAAACCTATCGTGTGTGGTATCAAATGAAAGGGCTTTTGGAGCCAATTATAAAAATATACCACATCAATACATTTCAGCCACTTGTTTTAAATTACAACAAAAATAATTTTCGAAACATAGGTGCCAAGTTTGGGCTCCTGCAGATTCGATACGGATAAATTATTTTTCGTAAAATATACCTCAAATTATACGTATTAACCTCATTTCTAACCTGAAGTAAGCAATTTTAAAAATATTAACATCATTATTTTTTATCAGACGGTAGTTATTGATTCGCATAATCTACCATTTTTTTTAATATTGAAAGGAAATAAATACTGCTGTTTTATTAAAATGTCTTTGAAAAACACTGGTCTAATCGACAAACGTTTCAAAATTACTTATTCTCAGTGAGTTCAATATCATCAGTTTACAAGGATGGGTTTTTCGTAAAAAAAGACGTAGTTTTGTTTTGTTATAAAACTCAAATAAACCTGTTTACAAGAGGCCTTTTGTGTAGGCAACACTTACAAAGTTTTTGTAAATAGTGTTTTTCTTTGCAACGTTTGCTGAAGGCGTTTTTCACAATTCACATTTTCTTCGTGTAACTGTAGTTCTCTTAAGTAATTTACTCCAGTGATATAATATTAATATTATAATAATGGCGAATAAATTGTATTAGTATCTAATTTATTTATCAATGGGTTTAGGTATAGGTCATGTTGTATAGGTAATGTTGATTTACGTAGCGCAGACAACTATTATTTTAATACTACGTGTGGCACAGGTATTTCGAGAAGTTTCTAAAGAGCAGACTCAAAACAAGATATAAACAAGAACACTTAGTCACGGAGTTCAAGGTACAAGCACTGTAGAAATACCAAAAAAAATAAAACGTGATACGTAACAATGTAGACAGAATATAGAACCACACCAAAAATGATTTCAGCAAGTTTTTAAATACTGATACTAAAATTGTTTTGCTAATAAAATTTATAGTTGTAATTTGTTATTACGACAGCAAGAATGAAACTGTGAAGATTAAGTAATGAAAATGAAAAAAAATGAAAATACATTTATTTCAATATCCATAGTGACATGCAAGAAGGTTAGAGACCTCCTAGTAGGTATATGAATATACCTGTGACGGGAGATCCCGCTCTTCTAGAATAAGGTGTAATTAAGATGACATGAACAATGACTATTACTTAATTAATTTTAGTTTTAGTATTTAGTACACACTTTTAATTTTGTAGGTACATGGTTAGAAGACTAAATGATTATTATTTATTAATTTATATTTTGTAAGATTAGAATTGCAATATGATGGAATAGATTATTGTTTCAATTTTTTTATAGGCAGTGCATTGTGTAATTTTCATTTTTATAAAAACAACACTCGACCTTACAATTAGACTTAAGTATACTTATATACGATTATTAGTCTGTATGTGTGTGTGTGTGTGTGTGTGTAAACAAGCTAGCTAGTTGAACTTTAACTCGAATACCCAAAGTAACGTATGTAAGTGCATATTGCAAACTCCATAAAATATATCGATCATCACATGATATGATATATCAACTATAGCTATTATTATTATTTTTATTTACTGAGATTTTAAGTTACGCGGTAAAGTAATGCTTCTGTGTCGTCGTAGCTCAGTTCTCGTAACCATATAGTTAAAGTTTTTTTGCAGTCATACCAGGTTAGCGGGTAGATATTAAGTTTTTATATTAATTCTGTTGTACAGGTACGCAGACTGGGATACGAATTGTCTCCTGGCGAAAACAGATCTGCATCTTAGTGATGGGGCAACAGCATCATTTCGCGCCTACGATTTAAGAGAGATTGGTTAAATACTAGGGACTTATGTAATTTTAAAACTGTGGATAGTATGTATAGTTTTCTCATCGTTAGGAGGCCACTGATGCGATACAATTCACAGGTAGGGAACCTGAATGGTTTAAAATACGTGACCTTCACAATGTAGCGCTGGTCGAGAACTGAACGAGTTCTATTTCCAAGAATTTTGTCTTGATTGCACCTCCCCAGACACAAATGCAATAGGTCATAACAGACTGTGCTAGGGCAATGTAAAGTTGGTTAAGCAGCACTGTAGTGGTTACATGCCTCAGTTTTTTAAATAACCAGACAAGTTTCCTTATTCGGCCATTAACATGATCAACATGCGTATGCCAGGAGAGACGCTGATCCAGCATTAGGCCCAGGTATCTTGTGTAGGTAACCCTCTCAATTACCATGCAATGGCATTGCGAGGAACACGACTGGTCATAGTTATGTATCCTTAATTTCAGACTATCACAGGGCTGCGTGCCTGCATACTTAGAAAAACATATGTAATTTGTTTTTTACTTATATTTAGAGTAAGGAGGTTATCTATGAGCCAGGATGACACCACCTTGAGACCTAGTTCTGCGGATTTGAACGTGCTCTCCCACGTTTTACCCTCAAAAACTATAGTAGTAATAACAATGTAAAGTGAAAATTAAGTGTAATTCTAATTTATTTAACCTACTGTAAATAATACTTATTTTCCCAGTTTAATGAACTACATAAAACACCCAAAATAAATAGTAAAACCTACTTACTTTTTCTAAGTACCATCTTAATTCTGTCATTAAAACATTAAAAACTAAACTAGCGGAATAGTAACGCGAAAAAGCAAGTTAACCTTACACTAAATACTGATTTCCCTCCCGAGCTCCGCACACAGCGGGTCCGCTGGTCATTACCTCTTTTCTCTTTGCCTTTATTTCCCGTGTCGCGAGCAAAAGCGTGTCCGGAATCCTAAAACTACGCTTAAAGCAAAACCAACATAAAACCGCATTCGCTCTCACACCTAAAGCAGAAGGAACAGAGCCGTTTTCTTTCAGCTCGAATCATTTCCGACGAGTTCATTGAAAACTATCATTTTGAAGCGATTCTGTACACGCGTATGGCTTTTGAAATAAGGTTGGTTTTTAAATGCTTGTGGTCAGGTTGTAGTAAATATGAGAAGGAGCGGTCAGATGTTTACGGGTCGGTGCTACAAACGAAACTCTTCAGGGACGAGATAAACAAGTTTTTTGGCTGAGATACTCGTATCTTCTTCAATTTTAAAAATATGTCGTAATTCCTAATACCACAGAAGCTTAAATAAATAAATTAGGAAATCTTTAGGTGCCTCTCTTCATATTTTAGCCTTTGTTGTTAAAAACACGATTTTAGTCGTATTTTCAGAAATAATCGCTTCGAACCGTAAATACGAAAAATAATTACAAAGATAATGCTTAATAAATACTTTTAAAGAAAGTAGTTTTTAACATGACCGGATTTACCGCATGTAAGATATTAGTGAAAAACCGATTTTCTCAACAGAAGGCAGGATGCAGATACGCTCTTTTCATCGGTACTGCATATATTTGTAGTAGCAGTTACGAAGTCCTACACTGTACTTCGTTTTTTAGCATTAAAAGAAGGTGACCCACTGCTCGTTTGCCTTCCTCGTAGTTTAAAAAAAAGGTAAACGATTTTGACGTCTTTTTATTGAAAAATGCTTTTTTAAATAAGGAACAACAACAAGAGTAACAATTAAATAACAATGAAACTTAATTATTTATATTGTTATGGTTTCATACGTAACAGTTACCTACTTATTTTTAAAAAGCGTTTTTCAATAAAAAAACATGGTCAAGATTGATTACCTTCTTTCTAATGCTAAAAAAATCTAGTATACGCATGGCCCGACATGTTCCTCTTGCCCGGTTTTAATTAGATAATTTATAAGAAATCTAAAAGTGTATACGTGTGTAACGTCAAAGATATTTCTTTTATTTCTCTTTAAAAAATATGTTACATTTTAATTTCAAAAATATAAGGAATTCGCAAAAAGGTCTTCAAGAAAAACAAAAATACCGTAAAAATAAAAACCCTTCCTATCCCGGTTGACTGACCATGAGTCAACGGGAGAGGTCAGATTAAAACTCAAAACTTCAAATACCTACGTGGTCCCATAATGATCTGGCCTAACTAAGAATTTACAGTGATAACAAAATGAAACTCAAATTATTTTTCAATATAGTCTTCTTCAATAACGATACATTTTTGACATCTGCGAATTGATATTTTAATACCTTTATAATAGCAGGTTGAAAATTTGTCTCCAAAAATGCCTAAAATGGCCAACTGTAATTTTTTGTAAAAAGAAAAAAAAAATCTGGCAAGTCCCGCTTCAAATTAGGAAATAAGCAATTGACTGTAAGGGTTTCATTTGTATTATGCGGCAGTTGGTTGACCTCTATGAATCCACATCCACGGACTGCGCCCTTCGCAACAGTGGCAGTGTGGACAGGCGTGTTAACGAGGAGTAGCAACAAATCTTCTGTCACCTTACCTCAATAATTTTTTTTGATAATGGTCCGCTTGTTACGAAAAAGTGAAGCATTGTATTCACCATTTATAACAATGTTGGATTCTTTGAAATTAACCATCAGGATCCCTTGACAATCCCATAATGATGTGCACATATGCTTTTTGTTGGGCTGCTGCGCGTTCTATTCTATTCTATTCTATTCGATCTCAAGTTTATAAAATTCTACTCCTTTTACTCACTTTTGGTCTCAGGATAGTAACAGTGGACTATTGTTTCATTTCCATTTACTAGTTGCCCAATCACGTTCGCAGGGTTCACACAACAGAGGTTCAGAAACACGGAAGAAAATCTCACTTTTCTTCTTATTGCATTGCTGACAGAAGTTTAGGTACCCAATTTGCGCTCACCTTTCTCTTATGAAGATTGTAGTGATTGGCATGATAGTCTTAGGTTTTAGAAAGTCCATGCCTTGCTGCTACTTCCCTAACCTTCAATCGGTGATCACTTAAAACTTATTCCTCCATCAGGGCCACATTTTCTGAACTCAGCATGTGCACCGGTAGACCATCATGGCCCAAGTCTTCAAAGGCCTCCCGCCCCAGACAAAACTCTTCCACTCAGTTTTTCACGGTGCTAAGGGAAGGCGAAGAGTCCCAGTACACACCCTCCAAACATTCTTCAATTTCGGCGGGAGATAAACCTGCATTGAACAAAAACCTTACGGAACTTCGATACTCAGTTTTCGACATTTCGAAAAACTCCCGACTTTCTTCACTCCATGTGGTCTAAAATAAAAAATAATGCGTCCAGGTTGTAATTTTTTCGTTTAGATAACTCAAAAAGGACGTACTTTAAGATGTGGTATAACACATTGCTATAAGTTGGATGGAACTATATCGGGCCAGGTCATTATGGGACAGCCTGGTAATTGTTGTACCTTTATGAAACACCAGTTAACCTATAAATACAATTAATCATAATCGTTTAAATGCCACTCCATCACAAAGACATACCTAGCCAAGACTTCCGCATGCAATTACCAATAAGCCATAACCCTTGCCATAACCACTCTGTCAATCTGCAATAATTATTTACCGCAACCGTCTGTTAATTACACATCAACCATAAGATCAAAAGAAGGGTATAAAAGGCCTTTTAATTTACGACTCGGCATTAGGAGGGCTTTGGAAATTTAGCGCAGCTGTTAGGCAATAAATAGGTGTTCCCGTATTCGGGCAATCCCGGAGTGCTTACAGGATCCGTATAAATAAGTAGGAATTAAATAGAAGTGTGGATTGCTGCCGTGGGGTGGCTGGGATTGTATCGAGAGCTTACGATTTTGTGGCAGTTGCTTTATTGTGTACAGTTGAAGTAATTGTTAAATCTATTAACAGATTGAGGTTACGATTCATTTTTTTTAAGTTACGAGTACTGTTTGTTTTTTAAATGAATCATGCAAAACATATAACTGATAAAACTAATATATCAGTTAGAAAAGAGACTCGTGGATTAGTGAAATCATAAACATTTTTATTGATAATCAACACAACATTTACTAAGAACACGGGATGACATTTAAACGTTTTCAAAAAATAAAGAGGTTTTAGTATAAAACAGTACTCAACAATAACATGTTAATATTATGTTATTATTAATGGTAATTCTGAATAACGTACCTACGTACAGTCTTTCAGATGATTAATTATGTTACTACGTATTTAAAAAACTACGAGTAGACGCAGGGTGGTAGTAATTAACGCTACTATGCGATAAGTATGAACGCACAAGTGAACTAGCGTTTATTCACGTAATAAGTAAATAGTACAATTTTGTCTCACCTTTAATCTAAATATGTCAGTGGCAGCTACGTCATGTTACCCGTTTTTGGGGCAATTAACACAATAATCGCTGGGATTTAAAATTGGTAACCACTTTTTGAACTGATAACATTAACACCGATTGTATTGAAACTTAGCTAAAAACCATCTTTATTAAACTAGCTCTCGATTTAAAAAAAAACCGCATCGAAATCGGTCGATCCGTTTGAGAGCGATGATGCCACAGACAGATACACAGACACGCAGATACACAGGTCAAACTTATAAGACCCCTCTTTTTCGTCGGGGGTTTATAAGGATCGCTCACGTATTGTAACACACATAACATTTCGGGCTAAACTCGACTTATGACCTTGTTTATCTCAAAGCAGTCATTTACGCTGTTGCCTGTTTTTGCAAACGTTTATTGCAAATTAAAAGAACGTGGCACGCAGAAGGCCAGCACTGGGTTAAACTTGTTTCCATCTTACGACATAGTGTGGTTTTAAAGAGATAAGTACCTAAGTAAATTTTATTTTGTTTTTTATCTCGTTTATGGTTGCTAAAACGTGCACTTGACTGCCAATGATATTACACATAAAAAACTATAAGGGTTCCGTTTTTGCCATTTTGGCTATCGAACCCTAAAAAAGAGGTAGATATTTATTATGTCATCAGCACGCCGAAAATGAAGCGCAGAAAAGTCTACAATTATAGCCTATTTGGCCTCAGTAGCTCACTCAGTCCAAACTTACGCAAGTTCAGAACATGCTTTTCGATTGTTTTGTGAGCATAATTTTATTATAACGTACGAGTGCGGGATGATAAGTAACTAGCCTTAGGTATTTAAAAAGATTTAATTAAAAAAAGGACTTTCTGATTTTTAAAAATATGTCGGTGTCGAGGGATCGCTAAAGTCAACCACAGTTATTCTTTCTATAAAACAACATACTTTAGTTTGCGGTTGACTAGCGATCCCCCGACACCGACGACGCTTAGATAATATACGAGTAGATAATTCTTCCGAAGTCGCGGGCAACAGATCCTGCATTATTTTTTGCTTTTTTTAGTTTTCTTTTTGTCTGCTTATTTTTTGTAGGGGGTTTTTTAAATTTGTAATTTAAGTTTTTATTTCATGTTTTTTACATTATAATTCACTTCACAATATATATTTTATTATTTGACTTAAACCAACAAGAAATCCAAGATATCAACGAGCTCCTGGCTTAAAATTTCCGAACTTAGCTGTACTAAGGACATCAACGGGCTCTCACATCTGGGATCTGAACTTGAGACATTTAAAAGTTTAATATCTCAAAAAGGATTGCACCGATTTTTATGAAACTTGTCTAAGAACCATCTTGATTAAACTACCTTTCGATTAAAAAAAATTGCGTCCAAATCCGTCAATCCGTTTACGAGCTACGATGCCACAGACAGATACACAGATACACAGATACACAGGTACACAGACACACAGATACACAGATACACATGTCAAACTTATAACACCCCTCTTTTTCGTCGGGGGTTAAAAATAGTCAACGATTACGGATTTTCAGCAAAAATACGTATGACCTATGTTTGACCTTAGTCTCCGTCTGTATACGTTATAAGCTTTTGCATCATTTCATTTAAAAAATTCGCATCGAATCTATTCTGTGGTATTTAGTTATGTGTCATTGTCAAATGTCACATTCAGCAAAAAAAAAAAATGCTCGTTTAACCTTTCCTTTCATAAGTACCTATTTAAAATCAGGCATTCAAATAAAATATGCAAATGATTATAGATTGCTTTGAAGTACAGACTGCCAATCCTTCCAATTCATTAAAGCAGGCTCAGACATGGTCGCATTACAAGATTATACTGTATAACCTAACCAACTTAGAAAAGTTGAAAAACCCCCGACATTGTCATTTCAAAGTTCAATATTTCAAAAACGGGCGAACCGATTTTAATGAAACTTAGCTAAAAACTATCTCGATTAAACTAGCTTTCGATTGAAAAACACCGCATCGGAATCGGTCCATCCGTTTAAGAGCTATGATGTCACAGACAGATACACAGATACACATGTAAAGTTTATAACACCCCTCTTTTTCGTCGGGGGTTAAAAATACCTCAAACCATTGTAGAAAAGAAGCTTACTTGACGTGACCGTCTTGCAGCCTAATGCTGTTGTAAGTAATTAAAAAAAAAAATGTGTGACTATAATTATGTGACACTGACATTATTGACAAATGTGTGACTTTAATTATGTGACACTGACATTATTGACAAATAAGGTATATTTTTAAGTATTCGGGCTTGGCTCTTTCTATGAATGCAATGTAATTTACGAAAAGTCGTATCAGATATTTTGAATAAATCATTAAAATTTAAATGTACGTTATTATTCGCCAAGATATTCAAATCGGTGTCTTTAAATAATCCATATTTTAAGAAAAAACCGGACAAGTGCGAGTCGGGCTCGCGCACAAGGGTTCCGTAAAAGGATTTGAACGCTTTTCCCCAGTGTTTTAAGAAGTCAAGTGTTAGCAGAGCCCTGTTCCTAGGCAAAACGTACGCAGTGTGGGGTCATTTATATTGGTTTATGACATACACAGACAGACACAAAAATTTAAGATTTTGAGAATTTTATGAGTGGTTGTGCTAAGAACTATTTCCATACCAAATTTCAAGTTTCTCAGACAACTGGAAGTTTTTCACAAAAAATATAAAATGTAAAAAGAACTACTAAAAAAAACTGAACAACGCCAATTCGTGTTCAAAGTACAAAACATTGCAGCTGGTAGTTTATTTTCTATAAGGTTCAAAAGCCATGGAAGTAAAGGTTAAAACTTTACTGTCAATAACGTTTCGCAAAGAAAAGGTACTGACAGCTCGGGTCTCGAGACGATGGGTTTTCAATTTCGAGATAATAATTATATAGGTACCTAGTAATTTTGTGGTAGTTTTACAGCACGTTTTAAGTTTTTGAAGTTTTAAAATCCAAGTGCAAGTGCGAGCTGAGTGACAAAATGTTTTCTCCGCTGCTCTTAATTCTCGATTAAGATAATTCTCTTCTTCGATTACGTGGATTTTATGCTATAGGTGGCAGAGGCGAGGATTATATAAGACTAGCTTATGCCCCGCGGCTTTGCCCCCGTGAAATATTTAAAAATGGGCTAGTTCCCTATCCCGTGGAAATTTCGTAAAATCCCTTCTTAGTGCACCTCTAGGATACTCAAGGTATATGTTTGCCAAATTTCAAGTCTCTAGGTTCAGTGGTTTAGGCTGTGCGTTGTCTGTCAGTCAGTCAGTCACGGTACTATTTTATAGGTATAAATTGCAAGAGATATACCGTCCGGTATTAAGTCATACCCGGTATTTGGTTAGTGGGAATGATCAAGGTAAAATTGTCTTGTAAATTTGACTGTAAAGCTTCAAACTTTTTGAAATATTGATGATGTGCAACGTGCCCAATCTAAATCCCAAGCCTATGGGTAAACTTTACTGCAGGGATATTTTTTTAGAAAATTCAGTTTTTTTCTTTGTCTTCCAATTATCTAAACACATCCTAGAACAAATCTAGTGACATTGTTATAAAATAAATAAATACTATCACACACGCAACTCGAACACGCAGACGACGTTTTATGATCATAAGCAGGCCGTGGTCACTCCATACAAAATAAATAATGTACGACTGTACGTAGTTTGTTACAACAATGAATCAAAAATACAATCCTACAATAATAAAAAGCATTAACTTCGCACTGAATCGCGTAGCTATGACGAGATTTAGCATTATACGTCAAATGTATAATATTGGCAATTTCGGCATTCTGCAATTTCTGTCATTAATTTTATTCGTTGTGTCGGTGCTGTTTATTTTGATTACTTATATATTTTATACTTTATACAACGAGAAAGGCAAACGAGCAAGTGGGTCACCTGATGATAAATGATCACCACTGCCCATAGACACCCGCAACCCCGGTGCGTTGGCAGATGCGTTGCCAACCTAGAGAGCTAAGATGAAATGCCTCTTGTGCCCGTAATTACACCGGCTGTCTTACTCTCCACATCGGAACACAACAGTGCAAGCACTGCTGCTAAATCATTAAATTTAAATTTACTTATCAGTGCCGTGTATGATAATCCGCAAGATATGGGAGGAAAGGCATTGAGGAAATGCAAAATTTGTGGGGTTAGGAGTGTCCGAAAACTTACGTCTGATGTACTTATTCCTAGCCAGATTCCCAGCTAACCAGAGCCTAACAGGTAAATAAAATTAACAAATGCGTTACCGTCCAAGTTCGTGCCGTTCATGGTCACACGCAAGCAATGACGGCGCCTTTAGAAAGTAGTTCACTGCTTGTGAATACCGATTGGCGTATTACACAATAAAATCGAATATTATTATACCGAAGGAAAAAATGCAGGAAAAAATACATTTAAATGTTACTAACATTGCATTGCTATTAATTAACTAACTGTCAATTAGTCCTGAGGGTCGAGCACGACTTTACGAAAGCTGCGTAACGTAAAGTTGAATAGTAAACGTTGTCGAGTTTGTATGACGTTTGGAACAGCGCCCGCCCGTAAGCGTATTTGGAACTAAAATTTTGTATGAGGTTTCTCGATCTCGATACGATAACCGTAATGTAACGCAGCTTTCGTAAAGTCGTGCTCGTCCCTCTGGTAATGTTTGTATATTATGTATGTAAATAAATACTTTTTATATACCCCATTATGTTGCATGCTGCACTGCATTTCAAAACACGCATTGTCGATGTGGGTGCCAAGACTGCCAGGCTGAAATGGGGCTGGGCAGGCACGCATGCACTCCCACAGGTGGACGAAAATTGCCTCGCAGCGGGTACCACAAGAGGGATGATCCTGGTGTGCAGTAGAAACTTCACCAGGCTAATGATATACATTGTACAGGCTTTGCCTAGTTTGGGGACTAGGTCAATTGGTGTCAAATTGTCCCGTGATATTTATTATTATTATTATTATTATTTTTATATAATAATTAAACATACTGCATTTAATATAGGTGTATAGGTAGGTATAGTATAGTAGAATGGTTCTAAAAAAAATAGCAATAAGAAGTATACCAATAATCCTTTTCCTACAAAAACGTAGTGACAGTTTTAAATGATTCGCGGTTAATTGAATTAGACATAGTGAAAACAGGATATTGACCGCGGTTACTAAATAAAAAAAGTGTATCGCATATTTACATTGCAAACTGTTAGTGCCTAGATAAGACATCAACGCGCTTTAATATTTACAAAGGGCAAATAATATTTACAAAATATTTATTATATATATATTTACAAAAGGCAATCATGACTTTGTAGAAGTTATTAATAAATTTAAATAAAGGAATAATTCCACTTGTTTGACCGTCACCGACTTTGTGGCTACCCTTGGGCTATTTAAAGTTCACTGTCAAACACCTTGAGATGTGAAATCACGGAGGCAAAATCATCTACCTACCACACAGTTTGTTTATTGCCATAATTGGAGGAAAAATAAGTTTTTTTTTATTTTGATGAAGGTACTAAAGTACAGACCTGCTGTAATTTTGATGCTTTACTTTCAATCATGTGCACCCATATTTTTCAAGCTTACTTGTTAAAGATATGATATTAATAGTAAGAGCTACAATAACAATGGATGGCCAGGGAACATGCTTTCGTTTTAAATCGCAATATTTATCATATATTTTAAACTATTACTTAGATTCAGCATTCGTACTTACTATCTACATAGGACGTTAAAGATAATCAACATACTTAACGTACATCTGGCTGCTTTAGTATATCAAGCGTTGCTTGTGCCGTCACTGACGTCACGATAATGTCAAAACCACCAAGTTTCCGTTGAACGGGTTGTCTCACATTGACCTTTTATGGTTTAGATGTTATTAAGACTGTCACTAGTTCAATGCCAACTTTTACGTAAGTTACTATAACTCGGTCAAGTTCATATCAACAGATCAGTGAAAGATGTTTGTTATGGAATAATACGGGTATAATTTAGAAACTAGTAGTGTTAAAATGAAATCACTAGTTCAATCAAAGGTAATAATTTAAAGAAGACCAGTATTTAACCAAATACGTTTTCATAATTGCACATGAGTAATTTGGGAGAACTGTTCAATAAACATCTATGTACTGCAATACAGTTTCGTGCTGCTCGTCAGCTTATTAGTGTGTTATCAATCGTGCTCTGGGCTGCGTTTTATAAAGCTACAAGTTACAATTTACAAGCGAAAGTCCCTTTCTAACAAAAGGTGATAGAAAGAGGTTTCCGCTTGTAAATTGTAACTTGTAGCTTTGTAAAACACAGCCCTGGAGGTTCTCACAGCAGTTTGACGTTGAGGCGCGTGTTCCAATCTACATATACACGCGGCAGTGTGACAAGCCTAGTTTTTTTTTAATACGACGAGGAAGGCAAACGAGCAGTGGGTCACCTGATGGTAAGTGATCACCACTGCCTATGGACACTCGTAACCCCGGGGGGGGGGGGGGGGGGGGGGGGTATTGCAGATGCGTTGCCAACCCAGAGAGCTGAGATAAAATGCCTCTTCTGCCCATAAATACACCGGCTGTCTTACTCTCCACACCGGAACACAACAGTGCAAGCACTGCTGCTTAGCGGCAGGATTAGCGAGTAAGATGGTGGTAGCTAACCGGATGGAGCTCGCACAAGGTTATTAAGGTTATAACGCTAATAGTTATACAGTGAAAAAATCAAACTTCTACGCACTTGGCCGATTTTTTTATTTTCTCTCTATTTTGACTTTGTACTATTGTTGTTGTCCTATTAAATAAATGTCTTTTTTTCTTTCTTCCTTTTAATAAGATAAGAATAATAAGACGATTGTTTTAAAAATCTCGGGAATAGACGTTTAATGTGTGTGGTCGTGGACGGGTCTTTAAATCAATTAACACATAGTTGAAAGGGCATAGGTGTAGTGCTAGGCGCTGACACTTACTAAAAGGAATTACGATTCTTAATGATTTACCTCTACCCTATAATAAACTGTAATTGAAGTTAATTGGTGTTAATGTAAGTAGGTATGTATAAGTACCTATTGCAAAACAAATTTAATTTGTATCACAACCGCAATTATAAAAGTCAACTAATTGTAACGAAAACTTAACTTGTCCCACTTTCAGGTGATACTGAAAGGCATGCTCGCTCATATTACACAATCCATCATTTAATAAATAGAAGTGGGTATATCAGACAGATGTTGTGTAAATAAATTGAAACGACATTATGTGATATTGTGCATTCGCAACGAAATTGATGTAATTATTGTACCTACTTACGATTTTCATTATTTAATAAATATTTTCAGAAACATCTTTGGACACAAAAGTAAGCGCGCACAAACCAAGCCCGATTTTCCATTTTTGACAGCTTTTGATAACTTGATAACGTTACGCAGGATTCGAAATCTTCGTGCTCGGCCTACAGTTATCATTAGCAGCGCCTCAAGCGGCGCGTATCGACGACAAACTATTCTCATAGTATTTGACATGTCAACGCGAACGCGATCAAGACATGTTTTTTGGTCGTCGATTACACTAGGCACTCTGAGCTAACCCTCTACCACGGTAAATTTTATCAACGACATAAATTCGTCACTTTCTAACAAATAATTATACAAGTGCAAGAAGGACAAAATGTTAGCGTGCTAGGGGGTCTGTGCCCTAAGCACGACTTGTCGAATCCTGCGTAACGTTACGGTTATCGTATCGAGATCGAGAAATCTCATACTAAATTTTAGTTCCAAATACGCTCACGGGCGGGCGCTGTTCCAAACGTCATACAAACTCGTTATAGTTTACTATTCGATTTTACGTGACGCAGGATTCGACAAGTCGTGCTTAGGGCACTGGTGTACGAAACAGACGGAGCAGAGGGTCAAGCACGACTTGTCGAATCCTGCGTAACGTTACGGTTATCGTATCGAGATCGAGAAACCTCATACTAAATTTTAGTTCCAAATACGATCACGGGCGGGCGCTGTTCCAAACGTCATACAAACTCGACAACGTTTACTATTAGATTTTACGTGATGCAGCATTTGTAAAGTCGTGGTCGACCCTCTGGTTCGGGTAGCCGGGAGGGACTGGATGCAGAAAGGAAGGAATGGCGTGCATTAGAAGAGACCTACACACTCCGCATTGGGTGGAAAAGGGTAATCCTAAATATCCTCGATCTATCGTACGTTATTACAGACCAAAGTATTCCCAAGCCAAAAGTTATCGTTACCACATAGCGCTGAGTGCTGTGGATGAAACTTTTTCGGTGCATCTGAGTTGCTAACGAGTTGCTGAAACTAGCAGCGGTAATAGATGCTTTCCAAAGGGCTTATTCTGGTTAGTTAAACTCGATGTTCACATAACTGCTAAAAATATGGCTTTATTATTGTATGTACCTACGTATAAGATAAGTATAAATAAGATAGCAGAGAAGATAATGAGATTCTATGGAATTATTGTAACAGACGTTTCAATAGTAATTTGTTCACTTCTATACTTTTAAGTTCTTACGGGTGGCAAATTTTATTACATTAGGTATGGTAAGAAGTGATTTTAATAAAACCAATGAAAAAAATTGTACTTGATATTTAAAAACAATGGCTACCGCTTCAACACAAATTTATAAAATAGAAGGTATGGAGAGCTTTATAAAATCGTAAAGAAAAAGTTTTGATGGAAGTGAGCCGGGGAGACGACTCAATTGCTAGATAGGGTGTAATGTTTGTTTGTTTATATTTATATGGGTGTGTGTTTGCGGGTGGTAGGACTTTGTGCGAGGTCCGTCCGGATCGCTATCACCATCTCCCGCTAAGCAGCAGTGCTTGCGCTGTTGTGTTCCGGTGTGGAGACGACAGCGGGTGTAATTACGGGCACAAGTGGCATTTCATCTTAGCTCTCTAGATTGGCAACGCATCATCACGCGGGTGTCTATGGGCAGTGGTGATCACTTACCACCAGGTGACCCATTTGCTCGTTTACATGTTGTATAAAAAAATATATATGAACAAGGCAACAAAAAAGAAAAAGAAAAACAACCACAATTACGGCTGCAAAGTCATCCGGATAGTGCCGTGCATAAAATGTGCAACTTTCGCTTGATCTGTCCCGGATAAGTTTAAAACGTCGGGCACTCCCGTCATGCGTTAGTGTCAGCACTTGTATGCGAGAGCTAAATAATAGGTACTTCAGTTCTTTGCTTTTGTCTAAATGCAAACGCCTGAAATAATGATGTCGAAATTAGTGAAGTTGAAGGACCGACTTTACGAACAACTTTGAGAGTATAAGAATTCACTTTGTGTACAGTAATACCGCAGGGTTAAAATCAGATTTTATAATTTATTGCTCTCATAAGTATAATCTATCGTTACAATAATTAATTATATAAAAAAGTATACCACACATTTTCAATTCGTGTCGTATGTTTTTGAATAGTGTAGCACCACAATACACCACACTCCAAGCAAAGGGTCGCGTCCACGCACGAAGCAGGTAGCCGAACCCTACGCGGCCGACCGACGCCTCTATTTTTTCACAATAAGCCTGTGACCACACGCTAATTTTGCGTGCTAAAACTTAATTAATGAAGATCGTTGGACCCCTGCTGAGAGGCGACGCCACGCCATAACCGCGCGTTGCCTGAAAGTCACGTAGGCACTCAGGCTGCCACATGGTATAGTCAGGTGTTATAAAAGGGCAGGCGGGTCATAGGGCAAGTCAGTTGACTTCCCAGTCACCTCCAGCAAACACTCTTGCTCTATACGCCGCAGTCCCGATCACACGCTGTGTAAACCCTCCCCGAGGTCACAGTTCCGATCACACACTGTCGTATAGTCAATAGTGTAAAGCCACCCTCTTGCTTAGTACGGCTCAGTCCCGATCACACGCTGTGTAAACCCTACCAAAGTCTCAGTTCCGATCACACGCTGTGAAACACGGTAAAGGCAAGGTGAAAGTTTAGCTCGGAGCGTAACTAAGCTAATAGGGTAAAGCCACCCTCTTGCTTAGTACGGCTCAGTCCCGATCACACGCTGTGTAAACCCTACCAAGGTATCAGTCCCGATCACACGCTGTATAACACGATATAAGCAAGGTGGAAGTTTAGCTCGGAGAGTAACTAAGCTATCCGATACACACCAAGTGCGCCGTGTTAAAGTACAAAGACAATTACTAGCAGTACACATACAGTGGTCATCTCAGTGCTCGAACATATTGTGAAGACTATTAATAAATAATCTTGTACCTCGTCGTGTGTTTACTTGCTGCTCCGTTCTTAACCCAGTTAGCCAGGCACGAACCCATTCTAATTAGACAAGCTATTCCAATTGGAACCTCAAAACCAATTGGAAGATCGACTCGAAGGACCCAACAACATCCTGTGTCCTACTCTTGTCTCACAATAGGTGTTTTATATCGAAAGCAGATTATTTAATGTCGTATTCTTATTGTTCTTTTCACAATCGGATGACTTGAATTTTGTAAATATCTAAGCAAAATTCTGTTTGAATAAGCAAAAGTTATTGTAATCGTGCCAAATGTGATAATTCAAAAAGGAGGAGGTTCTCAATTCGTCTGAATTGCTTTTTTAATGTTTGTTCCCCGATTACTCGAAGACGACTGGACAGATTTGGATTTTTTTTTGTTTGAAAGGGTATTCCTACTTTCTAGTTGGTCCCATTGTCACCAAGTGATAGTCTGATGATGGGATGAGAAAATTGTGAAATAAAAAAATCTTTAACTTTTTTTTTCTTCTATAAGATTTTTGAACCTCCAATTCGACTATGGATATGAATTTTTCCTTAAAAATCGATGTGGTGTCATATTCTGGGTTACCGGGGGTGCTGATTACAAAAATGAAATCCGTTTTAAAATCCAAGATGGCGGACACTTATTTTTCTTAAATTCTGTATGGGTGACATTTTCAAGGTTTCCGGAGGTACCTACTGATTACTAAAACTTTTTATTTTCGAGTCTAAATATTTTTTCGTAGGTAATCAGCCACTTTCCGGAAACCTAGAAAATGACACCAATGTTGATTTTTGGTTTGTTTCTTCTTTTATTATATTATATACATTAAAATAAGTTATGTTACTTGTAAGTTATATAACTGTGTCATTTTTGTTTCTTTTTTTTCTAATTATTGATTGTTGTTAAACTGAGGTGTAGCAAAAAAATCTATTCTATTATATTGTATTCTAAAAAAAAGACCGCCACTTTGGGTTTGGTAATGGGTGTCTTTTGCGTAATCAGCACCCCGAAGAATCTCGAAAATTATACGAATTTCATTGTATAATAAAAAAATCATGTCCGCCGTCTCGCATTTGAAAATGGTTTTTTTTTCGGAACAGAAACAAACAGAATTAATATTTATTTAAAACAAATGTACAATAGACTAAATCCACAAAGTAAATAAAACCACTCAAACTAACTTCAAAAATTAAATCAAAACTACCAGGCCTGGACCTCTCGGCAGCATTCCCGCGCTGAATTGCGATAGCAATTCTTTGCACGAGAAAGCTGCCCGCGCGAGGGTCGCCTGTTGCCTCTTTCAGTGCCCTAAGCACGACTTGTCGAATCCTGCGTTACGTTACGGTTATCGTATCGAGATCGAGAAATCTCATACTAAATTTTAGTTCCAAATACGCTCACGGGCGGGCGCTGTTCCAAACGTCATACAAACTCGTTATAGTTTACTATTCGAATTTTACGTGACGCAGGATTCGACAAGTCGTGCTTAGGGCACAGGCGTTTGCTCGGCTCCTTGTGGAGCCCGAGCGCACCCTTACCCCAAGCACCGAGCGTCTCGACGCCAAACGGCAAGAACTCGTATTGGGCGCCGAGATAACTGTACTTGCTGACCTTAAACAAACCGATTATCGTAAGTTTAAAACTAAACTCAGAATTATACCTATGTAGCACATACCCGTTATGTTATTGTGCTGTGGTATGGCCTTGCTGTTGCGGTGTCAGCAAACATCAAAGTCGTCGGACCACTGACATATTTCTGTTCATACTGTGCCCTAAACACAAAAAGTGACACATTCTTACCCGGGTTCGATCTCGGTGCCCATATACATCATAAACATATTAGTCTAGTTAGGCCAAAAGCTGTCAATTTTTTCAGTAGAAATTAGTGAACCCTTTTCAACAACCGAGAGCTGTTGTACAGATGTAGCGTTGGTTGGCGCTAGCCACGTGTTAAACTGGAAATGTCATTGCGTATCTCGTTGCCTTAAACCGAGTTTAGACCTACAAGAAAAATCATGCAAGTTGCAATACAATGTGAGGCCGTAAAGCGAACGAGTTTGGAGTGGGCAATTTAAACTCGTTGACTTTAGCCAAATGGGCTGACAGGTACAGTCAGCTGCAGAAGTAGCTAAGCAGCCGAAGCGGTCACAATGTTTTGCACAAGCTCTTATGTCGATAACAATAGAGCCGTGCTTAGATCATTGTGAATGAGTCGATTGCTTAGCTACTTTTGCTGCTGGCTGTATGAGTAAAACTTGACGAACGCACTCATAAAAAACATATTAAAATAACGAACCTCTCATTTGTAGCATATCTTCTAATTTTATGCGTAACTGAACATACTAAATGGTCATTGTAGGAATTTACTGCATTACGAATACGATTTCCTTGCTAACCTCGAATTACTCACATACTTAAGTTTTGTTACGCTTATATAAATATTACCTCACAGTGGCATCGACGTGATTATATGATTACTTGGAAACAATGCGCTATGAAAATTGCAAGTAAATTGGGCCGCTTAGCCAAAGTAGGTACAGTATTGATGTTGTTCTTAACCTATGTATCCGGCAGCGGCGAACCTTGTTAATTCAAAAACTGACTAAACTGCCCATGTGAGTGCACCTTAAGACTTGTTAGTCTAACCATATAAAATTTACAAATAATTACGGCTCAACTGCAGGTCAATCGAAATCGTATGCAACTATAGGTATTACCTGGAATTACTTTAAAGCATAGATTTAAAATTTACAAGCGAACTCACTTCCTTGCACGCTATAGGGCTGTAAGGACATACAGTCAGTACCAAACGAAACGAATAAAGCATATAATTCTGCACATGTGCGGGCACACAAGTGCATTTATAGTTTTTTCTTAGTTAGTTTCGAGCCGATCTTACGAGAGAAAATCAAAATCTATGTTTTAAGTGCTTTCTGCATTCAAAATAAGTACATGGACATTCTTACAAGTTCTACAAGTGCTTCAAAATGTTTTGGCTGTTGATAATACTAGCTATTGGAATATGGGCGATATACTACCGGCGGCAAAGACGGCAGATCTACAAAGTGGCAAGAGAAATACCGTTTTGTAATCTTCCTACATTACCTCTTCTTGGTAACGCGCATTTATTTGCTGAAAGTGATGAAGGTATTCTAATATTTCATTTCATATTTCGTTTATTTAAGCATTACAAAGAAGGTAAAAATATTGAAAACGCTTTTTAAAAATAAAGAACAGCAAGTAACAATTAAATAACAATGACTTTAATTATTTATAATGTTATGAACTAAAAAACAATTACTTTGCTCACCCGCGACCACCACCACCCGTGGTCGCGGGTGAGCAAAGTAATTGTTTTTTAGTTCACAAATATGGACCTCCGCAAAGTAACGCCTGATTCAATAAATTATAATGTTATGGTTTTATACGTAACGGTTAATTGTTTTTAAAAAGCGTTTTTCAACAAAAAGACAACAAGTCAAGATTGTTGCCTACCTTCTTTCTAATGTTAAAAACTAAGTGTAACTATTAATAACTGTACCTCGGCTCCGCACTGTCGTAGTTAATTCCGTATTACATTGTCATTTAAGAGGCTAATACGAATTCACGTAATAAAACATGTCATCTTTAAAAATCATTGTGTAAACCTTAGCAAAAATTGTGTATTTTATAAGCTCTTTACGGCGAACACACGAATATAGGAGTGAAATATTTACTACTTAACGTTCAGAGAGATTCTAAGTACATTGGATCGTTAATAATGTGTAATTTCTGCACAAATTGTATATGACTATGGTCGTACCCCACAGGACTTCAAATGTATGAATTGCTATATTTGCTTTAATTTAAACTCGATAACTACGGATCCTATTTTTTTTATTGTTAGGTGTTAGTTATTAAGATTAGAGGATAAAAAACAAATCAAATAAATACTTAAGTAAGGCGATCACGACTAAAGATTTTCAAAAAGAATTCGTCCTTTGTCGTTCGAACTTTGACCAAAATGATTTTTTTACTTTTTGTTAGCGATCCAAATTGTTAGAAATATTCCATATTAGTTTTATCGAAGATATGGTCTAACCAGCTCTATCTTTAAGGTCGATTCATGTGATATAAATACTTTTGCCCGAGTGTGTGACAATTAAATGCCAGAAAATTGATTGTCGTTTTTCATTTGTCTGCCTACCTTTAACCACCTAATAAGTAGTAATATACACTCAAAAGCAAAAAAAACGTTTCACTTTGTATGGAATTGTTCATACAAAGTGACCCGTTTTTATTGCTCTTAAGTAAGTATATTTATTCGTGTTATTTTTATGTTCGTTTTAGTTATTTCTTATTTTTAACCGACTTAAAAAAAAGGAGAAGGTTCTACGTTCCACTGTATGTATTTTTTTTTTATGTATGTACATCAATTACTCCGTCAATTGTAGGACGATTTTCATTTTTTTTTATTTAAAAGAGTATACTCCTGAGGTGGTCCCATTGTCACCAAGTCATGATCTGATGATGGGATCCCAGGGAAATCGAGGGCAACCCTCAAATTTTACAGGCACGTACTATGTGTTTCATATATTTTCTATTAAAGTATTTGCGTCCGGTAGTCATCATCTTATGTTGATGAGCTGATGATGGAAGGTACAACTCCTTAACGGTTAGGAGTTGGAGAATAATTCTGAAAATGTTAAATCAACGTAAAATTGTGAAATAAAAATCTTTTAACAAGAAAGTAAAACCGCCTTCAAAAAAAAACCTTAGAAAAAAAACGTAAAATGATCATCTAAAATAATGATAAATAAATAAAATAAAATAAAATGCATTTATTTCGGACAACAGAAACTAAAGCCTAGAGTTTTATGGCCTAGCACTAAGCAGCAGAAATATGAAGTCGGTGCTTCATTCAAAGAATATTCCGCTCGCACCGCATTTTATTTTATTTTATTTATTTATCATTATTTTAGAGGATTATTTTACGTTTTTTTTTCTAAGGTTTTTTTTTGAAGGCGGTTTTTATAAATCATATAGATGTAGTCATTCTATATAGTAGTAATATTACTTTATCTACACACATGTTATAAGTACTCTAAGATGGGTTCAGAAGCCGAAGACAGATTTTTTTTAATCATAGACAAACATAAAGCTGACGTTTCTTAAACTGTTTTTTTTTTAATTGTAAATTATCACATTATTATTTCGACCATTAAATCAAAAAATATCATAGCTCAAAATAATATATTTCGTGACTTTTGTATAATAAGCTAATTAATTGAAACCCTATCGAACAGTATTTTTACTTTTTCAAAATTTTGATAAATAGAAAAGATACACAGTATGAAAACACAGTAAGTAAGGGTTTGAAGTAAAATGTTTTAACGAATAAAATCCGTTCGCGACTTACAAACATTTTGAGTACCGTACAAACCAAAAAGGCGAAATATCATTGTGGGAATAATGTCGGATCACGACTTACCATCTTAGTCCATCGAAGTTTTTGCAACTGTTCTATCAGTAACTGTCGATACAATTTTACTTGTCAGTAAAACCTTGCGCTATTGGACCTACGAGTAGCCACGAAAATAGGATTATTTCATTACCCATTTATATTGATAATTTTGTGCATTGGGCTTTATAGAATATTCGCTCAAGCGTCATCAATTAATATTCACACAAACTTTTTTATTTTATTTTTGCAATGCAACTTTGGTTATGATGTTGTATTACTGAAAACAACAGTATTTTGACAAAATAATACTAAGGAGTACAGTGTAATCATAGGTTACAATAATGCTCCACTAGTAAAATACGTTCATATATGGAATGGTATAACAATTTCTGCAGTTACGATAATACTCGATAAACAAATTGTTGACATTTGTGGTCGTACCTCTTTCTAAAATCGAAATAAAGCATTTTTTAAATAAAATAACACTACTCTCGTATAAAACGAAAAACTCTAAGACATATGCCACATAAATATTCAATTATGTTTAACAAAGAAACCATAATATTAAGACTCAAAGTATTTAAAATCGGTTTTGCGCTCTCCTGGAAACCAGCATTTTGTAGTTACGATTTTTTGGGAATCAAAGGTCGATTTATACATGTCGGACTGAACTCGACTTATGTACGTGAGTGATCCGTTTTATTTCACTGTGATTGTAAATTACATTGGTTTTCAAATTTGAAACATCGAATTCGATATCGAAAAAGCATTATGACATCGAATTCGATGTCGTAATAACTATTACTTTACTGCTGGGGCTGGCGGCGAAGTCGTCGTCGTGCTGCAATGTTGGTCATTTTCTACGGTTTCTGAACGCATTATAGAGGACATATGATATGTGTGTAGATAAAGTAATGTATGCAACTGTACATAATTAGGCCTTAAAACACTCGTGTGATCCTATTATGAAACTCAGCTTCGCCTCGTTTCATAAAAACACACTCGGTTTTAAGTACCCTCATTATGTAGCAGTTGCATAAACTACTATTATCTACACACATATAATAAGTCCTCTATAATGCGTTCAGAAACCGTAGAAAATGACCAGCATTTCGTCACCATTTCGTTGGTTTTTAAAGATGACTCAAATTTGAAACTAATAAAGACATCGATTTCGATATCGTAATGACTTTTCGATACTGGCTAATGAAATGCTGGTCATTTGCTACGGTTTCTAAACGCATTATAGAGGACTTATGATATGTGTGTAGATCTAGAACTAATTTTCACTTGTTGTCGCGGGTGAGCAATTTTTAGTTATAAATAATAAATATCTCAAAAGCTACGATTTTTTACAAAAGGCAAATTTCTAACAGCTTACGAGGTGACCTTTAAGCCTTTTTATAAAGGCGTTTGTTTTCGGGGCAATGAACTTAATTTTTTATAATAACCTTGGTTTCAGACATAAGTTACATTAGGTAAGTGACATAAGGTACATTGCAAAAACTGGGCTTAAAGGCAATAAAGAATGGCGGACTGTGTACGTTATGGATGACTAATAAACTATATGTTGGTAAGCTACATACAATATAGTTTTAGGATTTTATCGTGATGTCCATTTAGGAGAGATATTTATTGAGATTGAGAAACTTCAAAGGCTGTTTTACCGTTACCTATCGTACATTGCAAAAAAAGCATTTCACTACGAAGATTGAGATCCCTATCAACTCGAATAAGATTAATTAAGCTATTTATAGACATACCTTGCAAGACTATGATCCCATATTTAATATGGGTCCATCTATTAGATGGAACCCGGGCGAGGTCCGTCCGGATCGTTGCCACAATCTTACTCGTTAATCCTGTCGCTACGCAGCAGTGTTTGCAATTTTTGTTCCGTAGTGGAGTGTAAAACAGCCGAGAAAATAACAGGCATAAGAGGCATTTCATCTTAGCCCTCTAGGTTGGCAATGCTTTTGCGAACCTCCCGGGGTTGCGGGTGTCTATGGGCAGTGGTCGTCACTTACCGTCAGGTGACCCACTTGCTCGTTTGCCTTCCTAATCGTATAAAAAACCCTTTCGGGCAACACTTTTCTGCAGATGATTGAATTACCTATCTGGTACGTTCCCTTTAATTAAGGGCGATTAGCTCCGGCCTGAAGCATACTAACTCAGGGTTACCTTGTCTAATGTTAACACCAAGCTAAGTTTAAAATCAAGTAGGTACAAGTCAGTCTAAATCTACTTGCAAAAGTAGGTGCAATTTTAAGTTTAGAAACAGTATTACGTATTTAACGTATTTTCATGACTAGTGATCGCTGATCCTGTCGTAGCAGAGATTGTCCTGAAGTCCTGCCTGGAGAAAGACGACACCACAATGAAGTTCGTGCGTACACTGACAGGCAAAGGAAGTCTAGCTACACCAGGTGAGTCTAGGGCTTAATATATTAGAATACTAGCTTTCGCCTGCGGCTTTAGATCTCGTGGCAGAACTCCCATATCCCGTGGGTATTTCGCAAAATCCCTCCCTACCCAATGTCTGTGTTTTAAAATCGTAAATTTTAAACAGCAATTTTCTCGTACAATCTTCAACCTCAAAAATCGTGAAATACGTGTTCATTTAATTCTTATATAAATTCACAAAGTTTTATATGATCTTAACTTTAAAATAATGTCTCCCATACAAGCATTCACCTCCTTTTTCACACACTTAAGGGTTGAATTTAAAAAAGTTTCCGTATTTTCTCTGGTGCAAATTATAAAACAAAAATGTATGCCAAATTTCAACTTTCTAGCTCCAAGAGTATAATATAAATGCTCATAACAGATTTTTTTATCATAGTAACTTTTATTAGGGTGTGTTTCCATTGAAATTGGGCGAAGTGAAGAGCTGCCGAACAACAGAGGCTCTGGCGAACTAACCACCAACCCGCACTGGACCAACGTGGTGGGCTAAAGGTCCAAATCCCCCTTTTCATGAAGGAGAAAGGGGAGGCCTTTACCCAGCATATACTGTGTATAGGCTACTGAAAAAAAATACTTGTAATCAGAACTTTTTTCTTTACTACTTTTATCTAAAGAAGTAATTGATACTAATGCATTTTGGTAAGAAGAAGTACTTACCTAATAGCTTACTTTTATTATGGCATGACCATCTAAGTGTTCCTCTTTTTTAGGGTCCACTTATGCCATGATGTCAATGAAGACAGTTTTGGCGACGCTGGTGCGTCAGTACCGCCTGCTGCCGCCCGCGGACCTCGACCCCCAGCAGTGGACAGCTCCGCTCAGAGTCAAGTGGGATATCATGATGAAACACGTGGACAATTACATGATAAGAATAAATAGCAGAAAATTATGTATTTGATTAATAATAAGTGTGTTTACAGTTCAAATGTGTTAAGTAATAAGCTATACGTAAATATAATACAATACGATCCTAAACTCTTTATTGAACACCGCATATAACAAACAATACTGAAAAAGACCTACACGTCTACACTGAAAATTACTAGTAACCATAGGCGGCCTCATCGCTAAATAATGATGGACTCCATTAGTCGGGGGTGTAGTATTACGCTACTTACAGTGTAATTTTTAGCATCCTTTTACTCCATTTGTTTTCGAACACACATCTTCAATTCAACACGCTATAAGCGTTTTTAAAATCCTACATCAGCTGATTTACCTTTCTTTGCGTTTCACAGTCTTCTACTGAACTCTACAAAACCGGGCTTCGCACGCGCTTATGCGCTACACTTTTGTTCTTTTCATTTATTTATTAATTAACTTATTTTCACTTTTCTCGTCAATGTTATGAACCTGAAAGTAAATTTTGACCATGTTTTGACATCTTTGTGTATATTGGTCATCATGGTAATTTCTGTTTCCTTTTCTCGTCAGCCTGGTGTTTTTATAGCAAATCTCCATCAAAATTACTCATTTTTTCTTGGCCACTTACAAAATTTTGCTTTTAATTCAAAATTGCGTTCTGATTCTGGAGCTGCCGTCGGGCACACATCTCCGGCCGAATCCTATATAAGCCGTACAAGCGCCCGACGACGGCAGTCTCTCGTCAGATTTCAATAATGAAAGAACCAAATTAAAGGCCTTGTCCCGGGGTCGCTAAACCCCGGGACCCTGCAGTGCCAACTTAAGTTTTCTTTTCGTCGCATAAATAAAAGTCTTCGTCTCAAAGTTCGTCAACTTCAAGCTGCGCCTTCTGACGTGTCTTACTCAACGAGGCGTGTGAGGTCGCCCACCTCATGCGCACTGTCCTCTGGCGTGCGCCGCCGGGTACTTCGTGCGGGTTAGGTTCGTAAGGGCTAGATTGCATAACGACTCTATAAGCAAAACGTCTTAGTTGCATAAGGTCTTGAATCTACGGCCCTCAGAGGGTCGAGCATGACTTTTCGGAACCTGCGTCACGTAAAATCGAATAGTAAACGTCGTCGACTTTGTGTGACGTTTGGAACAGCGCCCGCCCGTGAGCGTATCTGGAATTAAAATTTAGTATGAGGTTTCTCGATCTCGATACGATAACCGTAACGTCACGCAGCATTCATAAAGTCGTGCTCGACCCACGACCACTGGGCTACCACGGCGCGTCAACTGATTATGCGGTTCAAATTTGTGTTTATCAAATTGTGTGGGTTCATCGAGCTAACAACGTCAATTATCATAATTGAACATCATCACCAGCCTTTTTTACTTCCCACTGCTGGGCACAGGCCTCCTCTCAAAATGAGAGTGCTTGGACTATAGTTCCCACGCGGGCCCAGTGCGGATCGGGAACTTTACACACATCATTAAATTGCTTCGAAGGAGTGTACCGGTTTCCTCACGATGTTTGACAGTGTTTTAGTAATCATGTAGGTACTTTACGAATTATTCATTGAAACCATATTTTTTTGCTCGAGTCAATTGCTAGGCGTCGCTGGACATAGTGACTAATTTATTGAATGAGGCGTTACTTTGCGGAGGTCCATATTTATGAACTAAAAAACAATTACTTTGCTCACCCGCGACCACTAATGACAAATAGTTATATCTGTGCGGCAAATGTATGTTTCCATGCAACACCTCCGCCTCCACTGCTACACGAATCAACACATGCCACACAGACCCAACTATCACCACCACCACTATACTAAACGCTGACGCGTTTCGGCACTCTCCACGAGGCCATTTACGAAGCACAACAACAACCGCTCAACATGCCACCACTTCCGCTACTGACATATGTAAACCATGTACTCAACTTAGTTAATGACAATACCAACGTACCCACTAATATTTTATAAATTCCAAACTACCCTTTCATGTAAGTCCTAAACTACCCTTTTAAAAAAAAAATGAATTCCAAACTACCCTTTTTATTTTTATTTTTAATTTACGCCAGGTACCCCGTTATTTTTACCGTACTCGGTCAGCGTTTAGTATAGTGGTGGTGGTGATAGTTGGGTCTGTGTGACATGTGTTGATTCGTGTAGCAGTGGAGGCGGAGGTGTTGCATGGAAACATACATTTGCCGCACAGATATAACTATTTGTCATTAGTGGTCGCGGGTGAGCAAAGTAATTGTTTTTTAGTTCATGGACATAGTGACAGCTGTCAGCGAGACGACGTGGGGTGCGTGTGTCGGGTTACCTCCTCGGGTGCCCCAGTGCTGCGGTTTCCTTCTGGATCCGACCGAGTGGAAGAGCAGTTCTTAAGCATTTTGGGGCTGATTCTGGCAACCCGACAATATTTAACATGACTACAGAGTGACTACACTGTCTAGTAAAATTGACCGAAAGAGCGAAGCGCCTTTGTTTCAGCTTGGACAAAAATACTTTCGTATCAAGGACCACAAATAATTCTTTATGGTCCTTGTTTCGTATGTCTGTCTGTCCGCCGACTGTCCAGCTGTTCTCCTCTACAACCTCTTCACAACCGATTGTGAAATTTCGTGAGCAGTTTCTATAATGAAGTTTTTTTTTTTGTCGATTTTTTTGTATTGGGTCAGAAGGTTATCGAATGGCGTCCACGGACCGGGAGACGAGCTGTCGGTAGGCCTCCAACAAGGTGGAGCGATGACCTAGTAAGGATTGCGGGACCGCGGTGGATGCAGAAAGCACGAGACCGGTCTGAGTGGAGAGCCTTGGGGGAGGCCTATGTCCAGCAGTGGACGTCTTTCGGCTGACATGATGATGCAGTGTTCACGAATTTAATAATGTCTGATATAAATTGGAAGACATGTAGCCTGGAAAGGCGTCCTGACGAATTACATACGGGTCGTGGGCTAACTAAAATAATAATTATTATGTTTGTGAACAGATTGAATTTTTTAATCAATAGGAGATCTTTTCGATTAAATTTTAATTTGATCCTCTCATGCAAAAGTAGATAAAGTGAAGAAAGTAACGCCTGATTCAAACAATTACGTTTAATTTATTTCTTCATGTAGAACAATAGACTATTTTGCAAATAATTATTACTCAACTGAAGGTCAATTATTGTTTTTATCGTAATAAAACGAAAGATATTTCCTACCTAGGCACCTACTTTATAGTGATTTCTGCATTCAATATACATGGACGTTTCTACAAGTTTATTAAGTGCTTAAAAATGATCTGGTTGTTGGTATTGCTGGTTATTGGGATATGGGCGGTATACTACCGGCGGCAAAGACGGAAGATCTACAAAGTAGGAAGAGAAATACCGTTTTGTAATCTTCCTACGTTACCTCTTCTTGGTAACGCTCATTTATATACTGGAAGTGATGAAGGTATTCTTACATTGTTAACTATGATTATGAAATGATAATATTGATAATACAGGCAATTTAGTTACTAGAATAGCACTATTCTAGTTAAATCAGTGGTGAAACAAAAAAGGGTTATTTTAGATGCTGCAAACCTTATTGACGACCTAGTTCAATTCTATTGAAGGAAACACTAGCGTTACACAGAAGAAATACGAGTTTATTTGTATTAATATGGCTAGCAGAGAGTACACGACAAGAAGTGAAAGAAAGGTGACACAGACAGACAAAAATAATAGTAAGAACATATTCAATAACATACACAGTATCAAAAATGGCCAGGGTATTATATTATAAAAATACACAAAAAAGTTGAAGAAATTCATTGTAATAATTTCAATGGAGTCAGACATATTCAGGAAAAAAAAGTATTTAATTAACCCATGACATTATTTCATTGAAAAAAAAAGAACTGTAACAAGTAAAAAGTAAGTAAGTGTAAGTGTGTGTGTCAATAAATCGATTATTTTCATTGATTCAGAAAATAGCTCCATCTCTTGCCACTAATGCGTAACTGTAGAAGTTCCGTAGTGGGTGAGCTGCTTGATTAAGCTACTCATAGATGGCGCTGAGGAGAGATCTTCCAAATAAAATATGACACAAGGCATTGAAAAATTCGTTAGGTACACCAACGTTAAGTATAGCTTAATTGGTGGAGCGTGGTACGGATTACCGAGGTTGCTGGTTCAAGTCCGGCTGCTTAACGAATTTTTCTTTGCATTGTCATTGTATGTTGAACTGTGACAAGTCTCGCAGGATATCCACTACAATTGTTTCCCGCTATCATTTGCCACTTTGTCCTTCCACTTTGTGGGAGTTTGTACCTACCACTGCGTCGCCTTCTGGAACAGTCAAGGCGTAAAAATATAGCTGCATACAACTTACTCAAAAATTTGTCCCCATGGCTTTAATGTCGGTGAATTATTAATGTGGTATTGTTGTTGGTGGATTAATTCGATACATATTTTTGCACTTCACCATACACAATGGTCACTCTAGAACTTTACGGCCTAATGGCCATCTGTTCCACTGCCAGTTAAGGTGCCATTTGTTTTTTTTTTTTAATTTTAATATGTACTTTTGTTGTGTATTGTGTATTGTTTATATTTAAATTTTATTGCGCATTGGCTTTGCTGTAATGCTGTAAAATTGTTTTGATAATAAATAAATAAATAAATTTGCAGATCTATGTCGGTAACTTTAAATCTTGTGTAGATCACCTCGTTTCTATTTTGATCTCGCGAACTAATCACCTTTCAATCACCTTCAGTCAGCTTGAGCCTTCTAAGTAAGCTGTATAGTATGTCTTTGATCGCAAGAGGAACGATGCCCATAATATCAAGTTAAAATAATGAAATAGGTAGTAATGTGTGAGATAACAAAGCAAGTGCATGTTTATGTCATGAGATTGTTCAGCAGTTTATTTATTATATGTGCCTATCCCTTGTAGTTTTCAATTAGCTTCGTCGTCGTAAAAGGCTAATATGAATTAAATTACACAACATGTCATCAACCTTAAGTAAACCTCAGCAAAAGCTAAATAGGTATATATTTTACATATGTGTATAAACATTTTTAATAATCTTGGTTTCAGACCGAATGGGCACAATGCAAAAACTTGGCTTAATGGCAACAAAAAATAATGGGATGTGTACCTTGTGGATGATTAATAAACTGTATGTTGGTAAGCTACATAAAACGTATTTTATCAAGAAATCTGTTTAATGAGATATTTATTATTGCTGTTATTTTCAAATATCACAAGGAGGTCGCTGGATTGAGACACTGCAAAGGCTGTTTTTACCATCATGCTATGTACCTACCTAATAATATATTTATATGTTTAGGTATGTAGGTACAAAAAAAATCTAAGAAAACAAAAGCTATTCAAGTCAGTAATTGACACTGAACTGTCACGTACCTAATCTGACATTTGTAAAGTAAGTGAAATAGAGGTCTGGGATAAACCCTAAATCACTTTCACTTGCGTAATGTCAACACCGAATTGGTATATAACCATGGTCAGCGTAGCACAATAAGTAGGTGCAATTTTGACTTTTGAAACAATGTAGAGATACATAAGTATTTAACGTATTTTCATTACTAGTGATCGCTGACCCTGTCGTAGCCGAGGTTGTCCTCAAATCCTGCCTGGAGAAAGACTACACCATAATGAAGTTCATTAGTAATGTGACAGGCAAAGGAAGCCTTGCTGCACCAGGTGAATATAGGCCTAATAAACATACTAGAATACTAGCTTACTCCCGTGGCAGAACTCCCTATCCCGTAGGTATTTTGCTAAATCCCGTTCTATCCAATGTCTAAGTTTTATAATCGGAGCTTTAAAAATTAACGTTTTTCTCGTACAATCTTTGACCTCCTTTTTATACAAAATGAAATACATGTTCATTTACTTCTTTTGGTTAATATTATTCACTAAGTTTCATGATCGTAACTTTTAGAAATAACGTTTTCCCATACAAACCTTCACTCTCCTTTTCATCCCACTATGGGTGAAATTAAAGAAAATCCCGCCTTATCCCTAGTGTACTATAAAAGGCACCTGTACGTACCTATGCCAAATTTCAACTTTCTAGGTCCAAGGGGTTCTGAACGTGTCAGTCAGTACTTTTCTTTCCATCGGTAAAGTTGTGTTAGTTAGAACACTTCTAACTAAAGAAGGGTTGAACCGATATTCATGATCTTTGATATGATGGATTTGTCTCCGCCCTGAATAGCAGAATAACTATTAAAATATCGGAAAAATTCACAGACTAAAAATTATACCTACAAGAAAGTTAGTTTTCAAATAAATTCGGTTTCGAACTCCACCATCTTCCGCAACTTTTTGACAACTCACGTCACCCACACATTCACTGTTAAGCGGTACAAAGTTCGCCGGGCTAGTTAATTTATGTATGAAATAGGCAGATTACACTACTTTTTATCGACGTAATTGGGCATTTTCAGATAACTGTGTACCATTTTTGCTAAGAAAGTCCTAATTTTTTCCATAGAAAATTTATTTGTCAGTTTTGTGACGGCCCATATAGAATGTATGTAAAACGTGTCAAAAAAAACTGCCAAAAAATGCGGGACACTTTTTTTATTATTTAAATATACATAGTCCTCGTGATTCGGAGCAGAAATAATCCAAAATTTGTTAGGTTATTCAAAAAAGTAAATTGTACACTGTTTTCTGAAAACGCCCAACTGTATGGGTGCGTTTCCACTGAAATTAGACGGAGCAAAGAGGAGCGAACCGTGATTTGATCAGGCACATTGCTCCTAATGTTCCACAGTGGCAATTAAAATGTTACAACATTTGACTTGATTGTTTCAGTGAAAATCTGGCGTCCTCGGCGCAAAGTTCTAACGCCGATCTTTAGTTTAAGGAACCTTAACTGCTTCGTCAACGTTTTTGCAACACAAAGTGAAATAATGGTAAAGAGAATGAAGCAGGAAGTGGGAAACGGAGATTTTTCCTTCTGGAAGTACATAAATTTTTACACGTTTGATTCCATTTGCAGTAAGTTTTATTAACATTAATAAATAAATAAAAAAAAGATAAGTAGTATCTATGAAAGGGGTTTTTCGTAATGGCGTAAATTAGGTAATTTAAAGGTATTGTCATCATACTTATTCGAAACCAGTGTTAGCAGAGCACTACTTCTAAGCAAACTGTAAGCAGTGTGGGGTCAATTTATATCGGTTACAGACAAACATAATACACTTAATCAACTATTACTCTTAAACCTGTAGAGCCTACTTATCTCTGATACTTTTCCTCTTAAATTCACTATATACACTACTGCTCTGATTTTGTTCATATTTCCAATTACAACAGTTTCTCTGATAGATTGTGGGACACTCCAATAAAAATGAGCAATTCAAGGCTAAAATTTAGCTTAATAGCTCTTAATTAATAGCTCTATCGAAAAATTATCTTTTGAAAGACCTATCCAACGATACCCCACACTATGAGGTGGGCGAGAAATAAAAAAATCATCCCCACTTTACGCGTAGGGGAGGTAACCCAAAAAAAAATATTTTTTTTAAGCTTTTATCCCAGCGCTTTTTCGGCCTAGTTAATATGTATATATATGCAAAATTACAGCTTGCTAGTACTAATAGTCTCTGAGCTATGCTGCGAACAGACAAACAGACAGACAGACAGACGGACATCACGAAACTATAAGGGTTTCTTTTTGCCATTTTGGCATCAGAACCCTAAAAACCGGCCAAGTGCTGCATGCGGGCCGGACTTACGCACGCATGTTTTTTTTGGTATAATTATCTAATGGTAATTGTTTTTATTTCTATGTTATGTGCAATACAGTATTTACCTACATGCATAACTTTTTTTATTTTTCAGAGACTAGTTTGGGAATTGACTTGAACTCCCAACTGCACTCGGACCAGCCCTTCTTGAAAGCGTTCGACATTGTATTGCTTCTTACATCGCAACGCATCTGTAACCCTTGGCTAAACTTGGAATCTGTATACCAGCTACTGCCTCGCTACAAGACATTTGTCACAAACAGGAACATAATGTATGAATTTGTCGATAATGTACGTATTGGAAAAGTCCAAGTAATCGATTAAGTTAGCAATTAAAACTAGCGGCAGATAGAAAATAGGTAGGGGCAATCAAAACTACGAGTAGCTGAAGTACGGTTCTGTCTTGATCAGAATAATGTACCTAGCTAGGTACGGAATCTGTGGTGAGGACGGAAATGGGTCGAACTGCAAGTGAATGGATTGCCAATTTTTAGGGTTCCCTACCTCAAAAGGAAAAAACGGAACCCTTATAGGATCACTTTGTTGTCCGTCTGTCTGTCTGTCTGTCTGTCAAGACCCTTTTTCTCTGGAACGCGTGGAGGCAGCATGCTGAAATTAATATCAAATACTCAAGCCTGCGGTCCCTTGAAGCTGTGAAAAAATCAACCTTCCAAGTGAACGCAATCAAAAGATACAGTCATTAAAAATATGGTTTCTGTACAAATCGCCGTACTGAGAAAACCTAAAGGGTAATTCCAGTTGTCCTAGAAACTTGAAATTTGGTATGAAGGTAGCTCTTATAGCACGACCACTCCAAAAAGTCTCAAAATCTTAAATTTTTTGGTCTGTCGGTAGATTTTGCAGACCAATATAAGTTGACCCCACACTGCGTACAATTTGCTTAGAAGCAGGGCTCTGCTAACACTGGACTTCTTAAAACACTGGGGAAAAGCTTTAAAATCTTTCTATGGAACCCTTGTGCGCGAGTCCGACTCGCACTTGCCCGTTTTTTTTATTTACTTACGCTAGCCATAAACCAGTATCTAATGTTGCAAATATTACAGATACAGTGCGGCATATTTAGCGGCACATAATTGTTTAAAGTTATTCTATTGTACTCTCGAGACACGTTAGGAAAAGCTGCCGTTTTTGTGTTGTTCCGGTTTTTTCCGGTGTGTGCACTTAATGCCTAGTAGTAGTTAAATAGGTTAAATTAAAAACAAATTAGTAGTATTGCAAAACTTAGGCTGAGTTACTAGCCTTACTAATATAATATTAATTAATTAGTAATATAATAATACACAAATAACAAGAAAAGATTTGTTACAGCTGATAAAAAACAAACGCAGAGAACTGGCAGCTTGTGATGATGACGGCGAAACCAAAACAGAATGTAAGTTTTGAAAAACTATTTACAGTTAAACGATTTCGCCAGAAATATTTTACTCCACACGTTGAACATTGTGCGGCTATTACGCTTGAAAACCCTGCCTCCGTTAATTTAACAAAATTTACCGAGTTATAAATGAAAATTTACCGACTTTTCCTTTTCATTATTTCCGCTAGACCCGTCCCGGGAAATGACAAGCTTACTAGAAATGATGATCATGTCATCCGGCGGAGCCAAGGATTTTACTGACCTGGAGCTACGGGAGGAGATACTCGTAATTATCATGGCTGGTACTGATACTTCAGCTGTCGGAGCCTCTTACACCGCACTAATGTTGTCAAGGCATCCTGAAGTACAGGAAAAAGTATTTCAAGAGTAAGTTTTTTTTTCACCGAAGACTCATCTTTATTATGTTAAATTTTATGAACAGATTGTATTCAACAGCAACCCCTGTGGTTTTTTCTGTGGTTACTTAGTATTGTATCGTAACAGATATTAGTACACATAGAATAAAATAATAGGCGAGATATTATGATTCTGGATAAAAAGATGTGGAATTCAAGGCCTTTGTCCTGTTTGTAGTAAAGCACATTAAAATTATAGGCAAATGATAAATATAATTAATATCCCAATTTTTTTAAACAATCATGATTATCTGCATACGGCCCACGGCAAATTTCAATCGTTTGATATTTATAAGTTGATGTCGTTAGTAAAAAGCTAAAATATCACTTCGGTATTTGTCTTAAAATTAGAATTTTGAGCTTTAGAAGGTCAAGAAAACATTTTTATTACTGACACAGGTTGCAAGAAGTATTCCAAGGCAGCAACCGTCCAGTCGATGTTAAAGACCTGCCCAACTTGAAATATCTGGAGGCCGTAATAAAGGAAACACTAAGGATCTATCCTCCGGTACCTGTTGTTGTCAGGGAGGTCTTCAATGACGTTGAATTGCGTAAGCAGTATTGACCTGTATTTATCCTCGTATATACATTTTCATATTTATTATAACATTATTATTTATATTATTATTTCAATACATTTTCACGAAAAATTTACTTTCAAAAAATTTATAATACAAGGCTCGTCAGTTAAATTTACCTCACTAGTGCGATTTTTTAACAGTTTTGTTTATTATTATTAGAAGTCTAATTTAAAAGTTTATTGAATTCCTTAGTTAGAAAAAATGTCGATTTATACGTAGAAAAATTTAGAAATATAGAAACCTAAGCAGTGAATTTGAAATTAAACACAAAACTTACGCATGCGCGGTTATAGGGACGCGCCATTTTTGTTAGTTGTGTTTATTTTTATTGTGTTATTTATATTATTTAGCACTTTTCCTACAAATGTCGTAAAATGTCGTGTGACATACGTGGTTGGCAAAATTTTACAAACTCGTGACGATGACAAAAAACCCTCGCCACGGCGCGGGTCTCGACTCGTCATCTCATTTGTAAAACTTTCCTTAACAACCTTGTGGCACAAATAAATATTTTCATCACATTATCACACTTGCACGTGACAAGGGTCATAACAGGTCAGCTAACTTGGCTGTTAAAACTAAATAAATTGAAATGTACTGTTAAGTAGGTACTACTGACGTTACTTGGTAATTGTAATTACTCATTACCTTTCATATTTATTGTCGCCTGTGTTTATACAAGTATAGGTAGTATTAAACAGTATATTTTCATTTAATTTACAGTGTTCTGCCTTTGCTAATTATATGAAACTTACTTATTATGTAGGTAGATAAGTTGTTGGTTCCTATTTAGAAAAAAAAAATTAAGCTAGTACGGGGAGCCTGAATTTTTATTCAGGGTGTTTTATTTTTTAAATATTTTTTTCAAGGATAGGAAGTAGAGTTTTGATGTTTTTTAATAGTGTCTATTGATTACAGCAATATTCAAACAAAATCTGATATTTGCTTGTTTCATACTTTTTGGGGAAGAAAAACATACAGTATACCATACAGTGGAACGTAGAACCTCCTCCTTTTTTGAAGTCGATTAAAAATAAACGCGTTTTAGGGTTAGATGGATGCCGTGAGGTTCCAGGGGACAGTAGAGGATTAAAAATTGATATGAAGTGTTTTCTTCTCACGGGGCCATCATCTGTGCCCTAAGCACGACTTGTTGAATCCTGCGTTACGTTACGGTTATCGTATCGAGATCGAGAAATCTCATACTAAATTTTAGTTCCAAATACGCTCACGGGCGGGCGCTGTTCCAAACGTCATACAAACTCGTTATAGTTTACTATTCGATTTTACGTGACGCAGGATTCGACAAGTCGTGCTTAGGGCACTGATAATAGTTTCAAACTCAAGGTTTTCAGGACAATTTTTGAAAGGTTATCCTGCTACAGCCTTTAAGTTGCAAGATTTCACTTGAACATAAGATACTTACTTACGTACATTGCCAGTTGAATAAAGCTTGTAAAAACGGTCTGAGTGTTAAATTATAATAGGGTTGGTTAAATATTTAAAAAATCCACATTAAACTCTTACATAGTTTTTCTGTTTTATCTTTTAATTTTTATTTTTTCAGCTTCTGGTACTACATTGGTTAACGGTGTAGGCATTATGATTAACTTTTGGGCAATGCATCGCAACCCTAAGTACTGGGGCAATGACGCCGAGCAGTTCCGACCTGAACGCTTCCTCGAGGGACCTCTTCAGCACCCAGGGCAGTTCATGCCATTCAGTTATTCAATGAGAAACTGTATTGGTAAGAAAATATAAGTGTTATAATATGTATAATTTGTTCTTTACTACTTTTCCTCTTCTATTTATTGCCAGCAGTTTCTTACTAAAGGCTGGCAGTTAGCTTTCTAATTCTGCCGTGCTTTTAACAATCTAAAGTGCATTAGTTCTCAATTGATGAATGGTTCCCAAACTTGACAAACTGGGTCAGGGAAGACCTTATTCTTTTTGTGGTTCGTGGTCGATTCCTTTTGCTATCACTCATTTCCAGTTCCTTATGAAATACGTGCGTTTATGATGGCAACTGGTAAAGCGAGCCTATAATTATACAAAACTAATGTTTCTACAATGATGGCCATCCAAATGTTTGTCTTTTCAGGGTCCACTTATGCCATGATGTCAATGAAGACAGTTTTGGCGACGCTGGTGCGTCAGTACCGCCTGCTGCCGCCCGCGGACCTCGATCCCCAGCAGTGGACAGCTCCGCTCAGAGTCAAATTCAATATCATGATGAAACATGTTGACAATTACATGATAAGGATAAATAGTAGAAAATGATTTATTTGAATAATAAGTTTGTTAAGAGTTCAAATGCGTTACTTAGTAAACTATACATAAATACAATACAATAACATTGAAAACTATTCATTGGACACCACACTTATGTAGATAAAACAGAAAAAACCGGCCATGTCTAGTGTAGGGTTCCGTAACCATTACTTCAAAGAAATGCAGTACCGTGCAATAGATAGCGCGTATCTTCATAGCACTTACTGCGTCCTTTTGTTGAGAAGCGCAGTTTTTCAGCAATAACTCAAAACGGTGAATCCGATCATGTCGAAAACAATATATTCGTTGACACTATTTATTAAACGTTACCTTTCTACGGTTTATGTTTGGTTTATGTTACACAATTTATGCAACTTTCGGAGCGATTATTTCCGAAAATATTTGCTGTTTCTTATTGTCGAAAATATTTACATCAGTAAGTAAAATAATAGGAAAGATACTTTTGATCTAAATATTCAAGATTAGCTACATTCTATTAATGATGAGAGTCAGACTCGTAGTTTTTTTTTTCAGAATAATGTGCGCTAAAGGCCCAATACCTACCTAGCCCGAAAATATAAATTTCCTTGAAATTTAAATTTAAGACTAATAGTAATCATGTTATTCGGGTGCCCATGGAACATTTTGTTATAAACTAAAAACAGTCACTTTGCTCCTTTACGCTTTTAGCACACCAACGCCGCGAACTGCGGTAGAAATGCGAAATTCCAATTTTTATATAGGTACATTTTACAAGAGTTTCGCAGTTAATCGCGATTCGCAGCATCGGTGTGCTAAGTACAATGTGAGGAAAGTAGCGCCTGATTAAATCAATTAGATTTTATTTCTTCTTGTAGAACAATAGACTATTTTGCAAATAATTGCTACTCACTTGCAGGTCAATTATTGTTTTCATTGTAATAAAACGAAAGATACTTCCTACTATATGTACCTATTTTAAAGTACTTTCTGCATTCAAGATACGCAGACGTTCCTATAAGTTTATTAAGTGCTTAAAAATGATCTGGTTGTTGGTATTGCTGGTTATTGGGATATGGGCGGTATACTACCGGCGGCAAAGACGGAAGATCTACAAAGTAGGAAGAGAAATACCGTTTTGTGACCTTCCTACTTTACCTTTTTTTGGTAACGCCCTTTTATTTGCTGGAAGTGATGAAGGTATTTATATATTTTTTCATCACACTTGCTCGTAAAGCGTCGTATTGTACGCAGGCATACTGAAGGACAACGGCCTAAATTATTCCTACGAGAGTAATAAGTAATTTGTAATTTTTCCAAGGGAGTAATGAGTTTAGTTTAAAAAAATATGGCGTTCACTCGTAGGTAAGTAGGTATAATATGTCATTCCACACTAAGGAGGTTTTAAATAAAAAATGGTTTTTAACGTTTTCTACAAATAAGTATTACTTAATTTAAACGTTATTATTGTGTTTTAAAACTATTTGAGTTTACTTTGCAATTATTTCAGTGAATTTAATTTTGAAAACGATAAAAACTGGCTGTATGGATGGGCTTTCGTCTTTCCAGTTTCTAAACGCGTTTTTTATCATTATCTGTGGAAGTACTGGAAGTCTGAAGTCTCCATTGAAAAAAGTTGACAATCTCAAAACTATTATTTGTTGCCGACTGCCGCGTTTATATTTATAATCGTATATACTTAATCTAATATTTACGGAGGTACTGCCTGTACTTAGTAAAATATGTCTTCTGTATGTGAAGACCAAACTTTTAATAAATAGATTTTGCCTTTTGTTGTATGTATTTATTTCCTCGCAAATGTGATGAAAAACATTGTGTGTATCACGGGCAGTAAGGGTATTACAAACTCAAGTCATTAATAATTCTTGTAATTAATAGACTTTCGTTAGTAATACCCTTCTTACCGCCCTTCATGCACAATGTACTATTAAGCAACCATTGATGCACACTAGTGAAATGATTAAATATGGTGTTATTCAAGTTTAAGCCAAGAAAATAGATAAAGGAAATAAGGCAACCTCAAAACTGTAAATCGCCCTAGAGCCGTTGGTTGTTTAGGTATGTACGTACCTATTGATACAATTGTAATGGGGATTTTTTAAAACGTTTATAAAATTTAATTTAAAAAAATCCTTTGTAATATTAAACACAATACAGGAATATTTATAAAATTAAATTACATCTACAAACAATAATTAAAAACTAAAATTAAACTAAACAAAAAACGGATCACTCACTAAATAAATATTATGGGACAAATTGACACCAATTGACCTAGTCCCAAACTAGGCAAAGCCTGTACTATGGGTACTATACAACGGATAAACATACTTATATAGATAAATACATACTTATATACATATGAAACATCCAAGACCCGAGAACAAATATTCGTATTCATCATACAAACATCTGCCCCGACCGGGATTCGAACCCGGGACCTCAAGCTTTATAGTCAGGGTCTCTAACCACTAGGCCATTCGGTCGTCAGGCAGATTAAAGGCAGAGTCAGCCCAGGGGCAAGTTCGCGGGGGTATGCGTTTTGAGGAGGACTCCAATTGAGAGATCTCTCTCCAGGCAGATGTTATGTCTGGGGACCGAAGTCCAATAACAACAAGTGCAAAAAAGAATAAAATAAATATAGGTACCTACTTATCCTTAATTAAAACTAAAATAGGTCTAAAAAACCGGGCAAGAATATTATTATGCAACTTTCAGAGCGATTATTTCCGAAAACATACGCTTAATCAAAAAAAATAGCTTAAAAACCTCAAAATGTTTTTTAAAGAACACTGTCCACACGTTGTTATTTGCTGAAAATTTTTTTTTTCAACTTTTGTTACAGTCATGTATGGCGTGCCCCCTCTAAAATATTTATTTTTAATTTTTAACTATCAAACTAAATAGCGGCTTCTACAAGACACTTATACTCCAATCTTCATCAATATACCTCTTATATGTAAGTACGAGTAGTTTTCGAATCAAATGCCTGTGACAGACGGACGGACGGACGGATATGACGAAACTATACGGATTCCTTTTTTGCCATTTTGGCTACGGAACCCTAAAACAAAGTCCCCTTGAGCATGATACCAAAGACGTTACCTTCCTTGTTATTTGTACTTAACGTTTCTGCCTTAGATTTTTTTTTACAAAATATTTACTGAAACGAGAATCATAGGTTGTCTAAATTTACAGATGTAACGAGGCTGCCATAGCTCATTGCAAAACTGCCCTTTTTTCAGTTTTAGTAAGTTTTTTAAAAGTTTTTCTTTTTGTAAATTTCAAATTCAGAAATGATTATGATTACTGGTGTCTGATCCTTTGGACATCGTTTCATCCGATCTCTAACTTTGTTAGCGCACAGACGGGCGTGGTAGCTTCAATTACGAGCCTTTGGCTGCATACTAAGTGATGTCTGTTCATCTATAGAGCAGTTTGTCAAACTTCTTGTGACCTGTGATCATAGTGAAATAAAACTGATCACTCACGTATGTAAGTCGAGTTCAGTCCGACATGTTTCACTATAATTGAGTCTCACGGTAGCTTCATGTTATCTGTAAGCATTATTATTGTGAAAATTCCATTCCATTCAACAAAAGAGCACATTGTTAGTGATAATAATTAAGCCATTGAGAAATTACGAACATTATCACTTTCGTGTTTTAGATCGAATGAAAGTAATACAAAAACTTGGCCGAATATCAATCAAAAATGGCGGACAGTGTTCGGTTTGGATGGTCAATAAACTTTATGTTGGTAAGTCACTTAAAAACATATGTTTATTAAAAAAAAATACAAGAAAAAATACAAAACGAAAAAATAAAGCGTTTCTTGTATAATTTATTTACATTGTGAAATAAACGGATCACTCACGTATGTCAGTCGAGTATAGCTTGACATGTTTCGGACTAATCCGTAGTCCTTCCTCTAGGAGCACACGCCACGCCGGTGGCGAGACGTATACACGGCCGGCGGCGTGGCGTGTGCTCCCAGAGGAAGGACTACGGATTAGTCCGAAACATGTCAAGTATACTCGACTGACATACGTGAGTGATCCGTTTATTTCACTATGATTGAGTCTTACGGTAGTTTTATGTTAAAAAATTATTTACAGTTCTATTTTTTACTCGCACATCTTTCGCATTAAATGAGATTAAAACCAGTGATGAGCAGTGAAGATTAATTGTATGCTTCTTGAAGAACTGTTTATTAAGTATTAGTATAAGTATAACCTACTTAGGTACTTACTTTCCTTACTAGCTCTAGCTGACCCTGTTGCAGCCGAGACTGTCCTCAAGTCTTGCCTGGACAAAGACGACACCACAGGCAGGTTCATGAGGTCATTTATGGGCAACGGTAGTATTTTTGCATCAGGTTAGTCTCCGGAATTACAAAATATTTTTTAAGTACCTATCTCGCTTTTATCTAAGTACCTAATTATCTACGCGTTAAAATAGCGTTGAATTGAAACAAATTTATTTCTTTGCATTTATTGATCCGTCAGCGTTTTTAAAACGCGATCATTTTTATCGGGTGGTTTTTGATTATATGTAATTACCGCTAGGCCGCTAAGCCGTGATAGCCTAGTGGTTTGACCTATGGCCTCTCAAGCAGAGTGTCGTGGGTTCAAACCCCGGCTCGCACCTCTGAGTTTTTCGGAATTTATGTGCGGAATTACATTTGTAACTTATCATGAGCTTTTCGGTGAAGGAAAACATAGTGAGGAAACCTGCACTCTTTTCACTAATTTCTTCAATATTTAGTCTCACAGTCAACAATCTAATTTTTGGGACATTTTGAAGCAATCATGCTTAGGTCACCTTTAAAGCTTGTAAATGGATTCCAGTAGCTTACAGTCAAACAAATAAATAAATTGAACTATAGGTCCCAACGATGACTCATTAGCGCAAGGTTCCACAACCGCCAACGATTCAAGTTGGTAAGTAGTACAACATTAATTGAGTTGCCCGTTTCAGTGAATATCTAGCGTCCACGTCGTAAAATTCTTGCACCGATATTCAGTTTAAAGAACCTTAACTGCTTTATCAGTATTTTTGCAACACAAAGTGAAATAATGGTGAAAAGAATGCAGCAGGAAGTGGGAAATGGAGATTTTTCCTTCTGGAAGTACATCAATACTTACACTTTTGATTCCATCTGCAGTAAGTTGCATTAAAATTTGTTTTCGTGAAAACAACACCTTTGAAAAATACTGACAACATTACATGACTGTGTCGAAAATAGGTCTATTTCTTTAAAATTCAGATAGTTGGAACGGTTGCCCAACTGTATCTGTGTGTAATCAGATATTGCAAGTAAAATTTTACCCAATTTCAGTCGTCGAATTGAGTAGAAATTTGGTATGGATTTGCCCTGCAAATAAGCTCCAAGTATTAATATCGAAAATTTCAATTAAAGACTTATTTCTCCTTATATAGTAGAAACACTTCAGTCTAGACTTGATTCTCTGAATTTCGCGTGGAAAATTCTAAATTTAAATAGCGCTAAATTTTAACCTTGTAAAGCAGACTATATATTTATTACAGTATTGTGAACCTTTTCATGGATTGTATGACTATCTTTCAGAGACGACTTTGGGCGTCAATGTGAACTCCCAACTGAGCCCGGACCACCTCGTCTTGGACGCGTTTGAAATTGTATTTCAGCTTACAGCACAACGCTCGTGTAGCCCCTGGCTTTACTTAGAGTCAGTGTACAAGCTACTGCCCCGCCACAAGACATTTCAAACAAATAAAATGCGAATGTATGACTTTGTTGATGATGTAAGTATACAGAATTCCTTAATTAGGTACTTAGTCAATATTGTAGACAAGTCGGCACATCAGGTCACAAGTCTTTATCAAAATCCACCGACCTTTTTCTCCATACTTTCCGTGCGGTGTCCTTGAATTAGCATAAGAAGCCCAAAATTGTGTAAAATACCTAAAGCAAAAATAATTACAAAACGATTTGTTACAGCTGATAAAAAGGAAACGCAAAGAACTGGCAGCGCGGGATAATGACGGAGAAACGAAAACAGAAAGTAAGTTGTGCAAAATTCATTAGTGCCTTTTTAAGTAATGTAACATACCGGATGAGTTATATTTTTATATTGTGATATGTCAGTTTTGGTAGGTAGTTTTAAGGTAAAAATATTTGGTAGGTTGCTTTGCAAAAGCCTCTCCTGTTGATCTCGAAAACTTGGTTACTTTAAATTAAATAAGTGTTCCATTGTATTTCGCCGCAGAGCCAGTTTCGGAAACGAATACCTTACTTGAAATGCTCATGGAGTCGTCCGGTGGAGCCAAGGGTTATACTGACCTGGAGCTACGCGAAGAGATGCTCGTGGTCATCATGGCTGGAACTGATACTTCAGCTGTTGGAGCCGCTTACACCGCACTAATGTTGTCAAGGCATCCTGAAGTACAGGAAAAAGTATTTCAAGAGTAAGTTTTCCTTTCACCCTTATTTTAACGCAAGATACGTAACTTGACTTATCGAATTTAATCGAAATTCAAAAATTCTAAATTCTAAATTTAATTCAGCAAATAGGCAGTTGAATGTTGAAACGTAATTTTTTTTTAAGTCTACCAGCGCTTTCGGAAAGACCATGATTGCCAAGAAGAATGCGTCGCAAGAAACTTTAAACTAAATTTAAAATCAGCAGAACTCAACAGTACTAGTACCAGTACTAGCAGTACCTACTATTATCTAAACATATTTTATCCCAAAACAATAAGCTAACCAATTAAAAAAAAATTGGAAACACTTTTGTTGCTAATTCAGGTTGCAAGAGGTGTTCCGAGGCAGCAACCGTCCAGTTGATGTGAAAGACCTGCCCAACTTGAAATATCTGGAAGCTGTTATAAAGGAAACGCTAAGGATTTATCCTCCTGTACCTGTTATTTTGAGGGACGTATTCAATGACGTTAAATTGCGTAAGAAATATTCACCTCTATTTATCTCTTATTTGAAAAAAAATACAGAGTACAACAAATACTTAAATCAGGTACAAGGGTTTTAAATATGAATGGAATGTACCTACGAGTATCGATGGTCTAGAACACAATTTTTGTAGGTACTTAGCATGTTTGTCTTCTAGTTCATGAATATTATTAACCCACAGCCGGTGCGTCACTCTTTTGTATTACGAACCTGGGGATCGATTTTTGAATCTCACTTGGTGACTAAATTCCACCCATGCCAATTGCCAAAAGCCGTATTTTTGAATGTCATACCCAACTACTAACATGCAGTTAATTTGCGTTTCTGTCATAGACAAGCGAGTCAACATAGTGGATTGAGGTTAGATGTCACTGCCAGTGGTCAAGAAGTCACTCAGTGTTCTCGTGTTTACGAGTGAGTGGAGGCACACGTATTTGATACCATAGGCATGAGAATTTTAGTCACCGGTGAGATTCAAGAATACGAACTTTTTAGAAATCAGATAATTTAGTCACCAAGTGAGATTCAAAAATCGATCCCCTGGCTGAAACACTACCTATCGTGTGTAAACACTCAGATTAACTGCTTTTTTTCAGCTTCGGGTACAACGTTAGTAGATGGCGTAGGCATTGCTGTAAGCATCTGGGCGATGCATCGCAATCCTAAATACTGGGGTGAGGACGCTGAGCAGTTTCGACCTGAACGCTTCCTCGAGGATCCGTTGAAACATCCGCTGCAGTTTATTCCATTTAGCTACTCGTTGAGGAACTGTGCTGGTACGAAAGTTTGACGTTTCATTGATACCTACTTTACTTTTCTTCTAATGCAACTTCATTACCTGACAGCAAGCTCCCCGATTTTAATTTGCCCACGGTCATTCTGTACAGCAACGTTACTAGTAACATGCATGTAAGTAGGTATTTGTTTAAACTTTACGGCACATATTATACGTCCCACTTTCGACAATCGTTTCTGGAATCGTGTTTGGTTGATTGCGTTCCAGATAAAGCGTAATTCTTATAACTATACGGATTTTTTATTTTTGCGTATTGTTGTTACGCCTTTTCATTTATGAAACTAAATTTTATTCGTTTTGGTATTTGTACGGTTTAGTCATAATACCGACCTAACCTACTCAACCACAATCGACATGTTTAAATATGGTTAAACAATAATTGGTCAAACGAGTTGTATTTTTACCTACGATATAGTGTTAGCTGCACAAATCATGAAATGGTGGCGTATCATGAAATGCCAAGCCACATGACAAATACAACAATTTATTTTGGTAGCCATAAGTAATAATCACTATAGCCACTCTTTTTTTTCATGATCATGAATGTAAATGTGCATCTTCTCCTTCCAGGATTCGCTTATGCCATGATGTCAATGAAAACAGAAATGGCGACGCTGGTGCGTCAGTACCGCCTGCTGCCGCCCGCGGACCTGGATCCCCAGCAATGGTCAGCTCCGCTCAGAGTCAAGTTCAATGTTATGATGAAACATGTAGACAATTACATGATAAGGATAAATAGACGGGATCAATCAATAACAACAGACAGTCATAATAATATCAAATTAGCAAACTAAAGATAAGTAGTAGATCCATGATAATAATGAATTAAGGGTCAATTAACTTTTCATTGCCACTCGTTGCCATGGAGATGTCCCCTGGGTAACTCATCTAAATAAAGATTTTCCAAGACCCACTCCACCGAAAGTCAGGATTTGCATGCTTAGGAGATGAAACGGGAAGGAACTGTCGAAACTCCTAACGTTTGAGGGTGTGGTGCCTTACAAAATCGTATTTTAGACGAGTTACCCGGGGGACATCTCGATGGCAACGAGTGGCAACGAAAAGTTGATTGACCTATTTAATACAATTATCATTTATAAAGTGTTATCCGCAACATGATTCGTCAATAATTCCCCTCTCTGTATCGTGCCTCGCTCGAAGATTCCCATTACATTGGCTGCATTGCCTCACTGAACTGCAATGGAAACCTGCTGAACCAGCCACGACCCAGAGCGGAGATCGCAGCCCCTTTATCCCTGATAAGAATCAATTTAACTAAAATTTGTCTAGAGTGTGTAAAGTTCAAACTTATTAATAACTGATACAAATTAATTAAAAATGTTGTATATTGAGTAATACGTTTTTTTTTATGTGCAGATATTCCATAACAAGTTAGACAAAAGTTACTCCAACAAAACTGAGCACTTCAAAGCTTAATATATTGCGAACGAATAACTCAATCGAAAAATGATCTTGGAACACCCCTATTATTTTTGAAAGACCTATCCAACGATACCTCAGACTATGGGGTGGGCGAGAAATAAAAAATCATCCCCAGTTTATGCGCAGGGGAGGTACCTCAAAAAAATTATTTTTCGAAATTTTATCGCATTTTCGGCCTAAAATTACATCCTTCTAGTACTAATACAGACAAACAGACAGACAGGCAGACAGACTTACATGACGAATCTATAAGAGTTCCGTTTTTGCCATTTTGGCTACGGAACCCTAAAAAGGTCTTTGACCACCAGTATTTCAAAACGTCACGGGTTCCACACCTGGAAATAAATAGGAATCATCCATCAAAACTCTGCCCTCAAAATATCTTTGATATCCATCATTAAGGTTTTTAACATACAAAAGAGAACTGAATTTCACAAAAAGCGTATCAAGATGCAATGATAAATGAGCGAACTGTCAAAAATAATTCCATGCAAAAATAATTGTAAATATTTTCAAATAAATAGCATGCCTACATTTTGTTATTGCCAAAACAATAAATAAGTAGGTATTTAAATCAGGAAGACCAGCTGTGGCAACAAAACTTTCACAAAACTCCAGGAAAATTCTGTAATAAATAACTACTAGATCGGAAACATAGAATATATTCGGTACATTTATGTACGTGTTCATAGTTCACGCGAACTGATCAGCTATTCATTGGATCTTGCAGGCGGAGCTCTCGGAGACATAGTGTATAATATTTATAAGCGGAGATTCCACCTTGAAAAATTTCAGAGATTTTTAAAGAATTACGTTTTGCGGTAAAATGGACTATGTACCAGTAACGAAAAAGGAAACATTGTTTTCGAAAGTCACGAAGGAATTTATTTAAAGTTAAAACTTACAATTATTGGATGTATAAATACTTAGAAACTTATGGAATATTACTTGTCATTGTGCCATTTGATGCTTTTATATTAAAATTCAGTTTATTTAACTATGCGTGATGAAATGGTAATGATAGCAACTTTAAAAATGTAAAGACGATCCTTGTTTAAAAGAGCAACACGGCAGTGATGCATGAAGTAAGTGACCTACATCAGAGGGGCGAGCACGACTTTACGAATGCACGAATGTTACGGTTATCGTATTGAGATCGAGAAACCTCATACTAAATTTTAGTTCCAAATACGCTCACGGGGGGGCGCTGTTCCAAACGTCATACAAACTCGACAACGTTTACTATTCGACTTTACGAATGCTGCGTAATGTTACGGTTATCGTATTGAGATCGAGAAACCTCATACTAAATTTTAGTTCCAAATACGCTCACGGGCGGGCGCTGTTCCAAACGTCATACAAACTCGACAACGTTTACCATTCGATTTTACGTTACGCAGCATTCGTAAAGTTGTGCTCGACCCTCAGAAGGATCGCAGAATTCGCAGATAGCCAAACTAGAGAGCAAAGATGAAATGTCACTTGAGCACGTAATTTACCCTACCGTAATTTACAGTAAGTTACAAGAATAAAATTTGAGTACAAAGGCGGACTTATCCCTTTAAGGGATCTGTGTCAGCCTAGCTGCTTCTGAACGCGTAATAGAGGACTTACGATATGTGTGAAGATAAAGAAGGTTTACGTAATCGTCTAATATTATTACGCACTATTAAATAAGTTTGACTACCTCTGTAAAAGTTCCTTTTGATCTGTTGGTTTTAGTTATTTTTAACTTCTGAATGTTGGTTAAAAATAAATACAAATGAAGGCACTGTTTATTAACTGGACTTTGACTTTCAAAGTAAAGCCGCATAATCTCATATCGAGCTGCAAAATATCCCACTACTAAACATTGAGTGTCGTTGTAGGTATTTCTAGTAAGAAATATAAACTTATAAGTTTATTTTTTCTCGGTGCGATTACAAAACTTTTTTAAACTGAAACGTGATTATAATAGGAGATTTTCTTAAACAGAAACGTGAATAATGTACTTAGGAGTTTTTTGCTGCTACCACTGCTTGCTCGGATGGCCTAGTTGGACCTTGGTGAAGGACCTGGATTCGAATCCCAGTTCGAGAATTGATTTTTCTGGTCTTTCTGTATATTTACGTTTCGGTTTGAAATTTGCGAAAATCTTTTTTAAGAACTCTCATTTATTTTCATCTGCCCCGGGTATCTGTCTGTCTGCTGTGTGTAAATCATGCATGCTACATTTGACCCACTTCAAGAGATTGAGTTGACTTGACATTTGGTATAAGTATAGGTACCTACAAGCCTCCAAAAAGATGGAGCGACGACCTGGTAAAGATCGTGGGACCGCGGTGGATGCGGGAAGCACAAGACCGGTCTGAGTGGAGAGCCTTGGGGGAGGCCTATGTCCAGCAGTGGATGTCTTTCGGCTGACATGATGATGATGATGATAGGTACCTATTGTCGTTATTGTTTATATGTTACATAACCTCTTTAGACTGTTTTAATCGGGGTCCCTCTGAAAACCAGCACCGTGGGCCCAGCCGCGGCACAATGCTGAGAGGAATCCTGTTCAACGTCGTTATTCACTTCTTTTAATTGTTTTATTTGTATTTGTGTACGTTGAATAAATATTTGTTTCTTTCTTTCCAAAAATAGGATGGCAAACTAGCCATTGGTTTACCCAATAGTAAGTAATCACCGATGCCAATAGACATCGGCAACACCAGAGGGTCGAGCACCACTATACGAATGCTGCGTAACGTTACGGTTATCGTATCGAGATCGAGAAACCTCATACTAAATTTTAATTCCAAATACGCTCACGGGCGGGCGCTGTTCCAAACGTCATACAAAATCGACAACGTTTACTATTCGATTTTACGTGACGCAGCGTTCGTAAAGTCGTGCTCGACCCTCAGAAGGATCGCAGAATTCGCAGATGCATAGCCAAACTAGACAGCAAAGAAGAGCCACTTGAGTACGTAATTTACCCTGCTATTATACTTTCCACACAGAATCAAGCCAGGGCAAGTACTGATGCTTAGCGAAAGAATTAGTGGTAAGATGAGAGATCACAGCGCCTAGTGTAATCGCCGACCAGGCCAAGAAATACGTCTCGATCGCGTTCGCGTTTAACAATTCTCATACTATTTGACACTTAAACGCAAACGCGATTGAGACGTATTTTGTGATTTTTGATTACACTAAATGCACAAAGCGTCTAGTGTAATCAAACGACTTAAAAAAAGTCTCGATCTCGTCTGAATACTACCTATGGGCAAATGGCAGCGCCATTAGTGGCACGTATCGACACCAAACAATTCGCATACAATTTGGCACTTTAACGCAAACGCGTTCGAGATGTATTTTTTAACCGACTTTAAAAAAGGAGGAGGTTCTACATTCCACTGTTTTTTTTATGTATGTTCATCGATTACTCCGTCAATTGTAGACCGATTTTCAAAATTCTTTTTTTATTCGATAGGGTATACTCCTGAAGTGGTCCCATTGTCATCAAGTCATGATCTGATGATGGGATCCCAGGGAAATCGAGGGCAACCCTCAAATTTTACAGGCACGTACTATGTGTTTCATATATTTTCTAAGGCTATTTATGAATTTGCGTCCGATAGTCATCATCTCACGTTGATGAGCTGATGATGGAAGGTACAACTCCTCAACGGTTAGGAGTTGGAGGATAATTCTGAAAATGTTAAATCAATATTCGAAAGGGTATACTCCTGAGGTGGTTCCATTGTCACCAAGTCATGATCTGATGATTGGATCTCAGGGAAATCGAGGGCAACCCTCAAATTATACAGGCACGTACTATGTGTTTCATATATTTTTTAAGGCTATTCAAGTATTTGCGTCCGGTAGTCATCATCTCATGTTGATGAGCTGATGATGTAAGGTACAACTCCTTAACGGCTTGGAGTTGGAGGATAATTCTGAAAATGTTAAATCAACGTGAAATGGTGAAATAAAAATCTTTTAACAAAAAAGTAAAACCGCCTTCAAAAAAAAACTTAGAAAAAAAACGTAAAATAATCCTCTAAAATAATGATAAATAAATGAAATAAAATGGGTTTATTTCCGACAGCAGAAAGTAAATCTTAAAGTTTTATGGTCTAGCACTAAGCAGCAGAAATATGAAGTCGGTGCGGTGCGAGCGGAATATTCTTTGAATGAAGCACCGACTTCATAATTTTGCTGCTTAGTGCTAGGCCATAAAACTTTAAGATTTACTTTCTGCTTTCATTTTATTTATTTATCATTTTTTAGAGGATTATTTTACGTTTTTTTTCTAAGGTTTTTTTTTGGCCGTCGATTACACTAAAAGCTAACCCTGTTATTCATAAACTAACTAAAATCCCGTTAAAGTTCGTTTGTCCCTTTTTGTCACATTGACATTTTCGCTAGTAAGAAGAAGACAAAATCTATTTTAGCTAATATATAACTCGGCGACTAGGACCGGGACGAGACATCGCACACACCAGCGGACCTGGTTTGCTAGCTAGCTGTGTCAGGATGAAATGGGTTTTACACGTAGTAGAGCTTGGTCATGAGCTTTACTCATCCTCAAGGTCGATTGAGGTGGTAGAAATAACTGCAGACACATCATGTTTCACTTCTAGGCCAGTCTTTATTTGATTAAGGCCTACATCAATGACTCTACCGCACGGTTCGGAAATAACCTCTATTGAGAAGATACCGGCAAGAAACTCAATGAGGTATAATCTTTTCAATAATAACACCATACGAGGTCTAAATTAGTTGCAATTGATATCACAGTTAACTCGTTACTATTAACGCGAAATGCAAGTACCATATTGGAAACGTTGGAGAGTTCTGTGCTTGCGCCCATTCACGTGATCTATTGCCAAGATATCATTTAAGACTCAAAATAAGACTCTGTACTTGGGGCACAGGCACTTAGTTCATTAAATCACTAACAATTCTCATTAAAACTCAAAGCACCAAGCCGATGCAAACGGATTACATTACCCACGTGACAGGTATGGGTATGATATATGCCTTCGACTTCTGAAACCATCTTAGAGTACTTATAATATGTGTGTAGATAAAGTAATGTATGCAACTCCACATAATTAGGCCTTAAAACACTCGTGTGATCCTATTATGAAAACACTCGTGTTTTAAGGACCCTCATTATGTAGCAGTTGCATAAACTACTATAGTAAAATAACCATAAACGACAACCTCCGTTCTGTGCTCATGTTTTGAAATTTTCGTTTCTGTTTTAAAAATAGACGAAAGTTCAAATCAAAAAATAGCTACATGTAATAGCCGTATAGGTAGGTACCAAATGGAAGTTATTACCGATTCTTAATTTGCTGTATCTCTGAGACATCGCGAAGTGCTGGGCGGTGGCGCATCCAATGAATATCTGATCAAGCTGCACTGATTCTGGTTGAATTGCGGTAAGATTGGAAATTCGCACTTTTGAATAATAAATAATTTTGAATACTAACTAATGACGATCTCACAGCCTAGTGGTTAGAGAAAGTGACTATGAAGCTTAAGGTCCTGGGTTCGATCCCCGGTCAAGCAGATATTTTATATGATAAATACTCTAGGGATGGGCCGAATATTCGTTTCATATTGTAAAGATTTACAGTAGGTACTTATAGGTAAGACATGTACTACTGGATACCTACATTATCCAATAGAATCATATGGGACGTTGGATAGAACAGAATTGTCACAAAATTATCTAAAGGTGTTTGTTAAAAGAAAACGTACAATACAAAATAATAATTTACCTGTCATTTATTTACATCATACAAATTCACTTTCCTCGTAACATAGGTAGGTATTTAATCACCTTTATACAGATTGATTTATAAATATTTAAAACTAAGTTCAGTAGTCAACTCAAATGGATCAACCGTCTAACTATTTGGCTTCAAATATTTCTACGAATCTCGATTGACTGATGTTAGCCCAAAATCGTGTTTAAGTAATTAGTTGTTAGCTAATCTTATAATTTATTTCTATGACATACATCGGGCTGTATTTTTTGCAAATTAAATCCATGGTGACATTTAATAAAATTTCTTTAGTTATAGGTACAGTTCTGAGTCTGAGGCATCTGAGTGACCTTTGACGGATTATATACAAAAATAGGTATCGCGTTTTGAAAGAGAATCGTTACTTTTATGAAAATATAATCAAGTATTTTCGATACACCCATCCCTTTCAATTCGTAGCATTATCCCTTGTATCATTCGTCAATGGTCAGTCGAGCATGTCTTTTGATCGTACAATCACCTAGGTATTAAATAAATAGTAAAATTAGATCACTTACTAATTTGTTCCTTAAATAATATTACAATTTAACTAATTTTATTATTTCGATGCGAAACGCCATTTGCATTAGATTTTGTCTGCCGGGTTTTACTTTTGCAATGATCACTGTTTTCTTCCTTTACATACGCTTTCAGGTAAAAATCACTGAAGAGGTAAATCATTAAAAGTGTATTGGAAAAAACAGCAAACAGCAAGATGTATGATGGCGTGCATTCTGACACAGCACTGGCGACTCCTGCGTGGGCAATAATTATCCCAAATTGAATCTGCGAAGAAAAATGCATTAAGTAAATAACTTAACATCAGTCAATTTAAAATCCCTATTTACAAGAATACGTGACTAAAACTAACTCAAAAATATAACGTCTGTGGGACTGTACTATAACTAGTAATATTACTTTTCGAGAGCAGAAAAAGATTCAACTTTGTTTGTTTCATTCATGGTTCTTAGAGCTTGCTAAAAATCTTACTTATTTTATGGTCCACTGGTGGAGAAAAGAGTTCTCGTCAGTTGTTCTACTAACCTACTAAATAAAGAATTCGTGACATTAAATTAATACTTTGCGTCACAATTATTTCTACTACACATCGTGCGTTACTTAAGGGGCTTGCCTGAGCCAGACGCTGAAATGGCTGATTTTTAGATCCTTACTGTATATTATTTAAACGATAAAAACAAAATATACAAATGCATTAATTATCTATAACATCTCAACTTGTTTTTCCACGTTTATTTTTTTTTCGTATTTAATACTTATTTATGATATCTGCATCATAGTTAAGTCGTAATTATTCTAGTCGCAATTAATATTCTGTCACTACATCATACCTAAGCATAATTTACTTTGACTTGTAACATACACCAATGTACATATTATAAAATTTAATAAGCTGGGATTTCCACGATTAACATTATTATCATACCTTTTTTTAAAACCTTCATCATCATCACTATCATCATCATAGGCCTATGTTACGTCCCAATTGACTGCTGGGCATAGGCCTTTATTTATAATATATAAAAAAAATGAAGTAAGTAAGTAATTTACCTACGTATTTGGTGCAAATTATGAACGAATTTTTTTTTGCTGAAAGACGCGTTATTTCTGATAACACTGTAAAATGAAGTAACACCGACATTTAACAGATAACAACAGATAACGTTTTGAGCGAATAATAAATAATATCCTTACCAGCTGAAACGCAGTGAGGTACTTCTTCCACCACAAATATTTGTCGAGGCTAGGAAATGCCGATAGCCCGTAATATGCGTACATGAAAACATGTACGAAAGAGTTAATGGTTCCAATCAATATAATAGCGTATGCAGGATCATATTTCAGCATCAGCCACGTAAGACTGACCATCAGTACGTGATGATAAACATGAAGAAAGGTAATTTGATTCTTCTTCTTGCGTAGGACGAAGAACACAGTATCCAGGAGCTCGGAAACTTTCGCAATTAAATAGTAATGGAAAGCTGATGTTGTCTGAAATGCAGGTTAAAAAGTACTAAAGTTTCTTTAAACATTCTAGTTTCATGGTTTTTGCTAAATACAGCTTTTTCTGGTCATTTCATTCATTTCATTGTGATGAGAAGTAAAAACTACGAGTTTTGGTTTTCGTTCCAAGTTGTAATTAAAAGCTGTCTATGATCATCTCTCCTGGACTCGTTGTCGTTTTCTCCAATTAGGTAGAGGTACCTAAGTACTTCATATTAAAATTACTTTAAAATAAATTAGGATGTCCGCAGCCACTACTGACAGTAGCATATTAAAGAGCACTTTAAAACGATCAAAATTTGTCATAATTAGGTAACATTTATGCATAACACGTGTGTATAGCTATGTGTCTTGCAGGTGTGGTCGCGGGTGAGTAAATTAATTGTTTTAGTTCATAAATATTATGGACCTCGGCGACGTAACGCCTGATTCAATCAATTACTTTTGCATAAACTGTAAAAAGCCGTGATAGCCTAGTGGTTTGCCCTATGGCCTTTCAAGCGGAGGGCCGTGGGTTCAAACCCCGGCTCGCACCTCCTAGTTTTTCTGAATTAATGTGCGGAATTACATTTGTCATTTATCATGAGCTTTTCGGTGAAGGAAAACATCGGGAGGTAACTCGCACACTCCTGTGAAGCAATTCAATTATGTGTGTGAACTATAGCCCAAGCCCTCTCATTGTGAGAGGAGGCCTGTACCCAGCAGTGGGACGTAAAAAAAGGCTGGTGATGAAACTGTATCGGAGCCGAGGTACCTACTTATTTGAAGACAACATAATTTTAATTCAATTACAAGGAGTTAGTAGTTTAAAACTAACACATGAACTAGGTGTAGAAGTGGTAAATAATGTTATCTGACTTTCTTTTTAAGTTGAAATGTTGATTCTGGACTTTAAAATAACGTTATAACATTGCTGGCTCATCATTATCATCATCATCACCAGATTTTTTTACAACCCACTGCTGGGCACAGGCCTCGTCTCATGGCATTGTGACATTTAAAACTGAAATATCTCAGCCCTGATATTACGAAAATAGTAGATTGTGCATAAAACGTGCCAGTTCACCCAAGGCGTTTATTATTCACCTGAGCCGCTGGCGAGGACGGATAGTACAGTCGAGGGTAAAATGTGTTTCGTGGCCGAGTTATATTCACTTGGTTTTTCATTTTAATTGCGAAGAAATTAAACAGCAGCCAATTTTTTTGCGTCCAAAATGTGCAAACTATAGGTATCTAATCTTAGATTTCAAATTACACGAAATCGATACTCCATAACCAATTTTTGAGTCAAAAATGTTAAACTGTCTGCCATCTTATATAAAAAAAAATACAAAAAATATTTCAATTTGTTGACATTGTGGCAAACTGGGTGCCTGGTAGCATAAAATCTGTAAGACCAATCTTAGACGAAGATTTTACACTATGCACTACCACATAAGAACCCATTTTATACAGTCTACACCCAGCATAATTACGAAGTTTAAGAGCATGAGAAGTGAAATATGTATTACTCCGTTGAGTGCACAAATGCACTAACTAGCACTACAAAATCGCACTAAAAAAAGCACGCCACGAGTTAAATACTAACTTACATACCCCGTTTCATTTAATGCGAGCATAACAGCTACAGGTACCTACCTATATAACAACTAGGTACAAAATAAAGTGTTTACCGCGAGCCGTGCGTCTGGAACATCCATCATACATTTTTGTCTCACTAATCCATATTTGAGAATTACCGAAAAGCCCTAGAAAATAAAAGTAAATTATTATTAGTTTTTCGGTAAGCTGCCACAAAATCAATAAAAATCTATTACTTACAGCCCAGAACACGAACATGGAGTACAATACTTGGACGGCATTGTAAATGAGTATAGGTGTCTTTAGCTTGAACGCTGGCCGATTTTCCATATAAGCTGGTCCGATTTTTAATATGATCGCCAGGTACCCACACAATATCACCGAGACTGCGACTGGCGTTCTCATCAGAAACCAGCCATCAATGTAGTCGACTGCAATACAACCATCTGGTTAGCATCTTTTGACAGTAGGTAATGCTGAAAATTCTTGAGAGTTACAAGTACGAGTATCTTGACTAAAAGCGTGCGTTTCAACACGACAACACGAAGTAGATTTCCTTTTTTTTGCAATTGATGTGCGACTTAAAATGCATTATTTTCTGTAGAACATACCTATGTTGTGTAAAACGTCCCAGTGATCGACACATTAATTCCAATAATTGACACCCTACTTGTCACTGCGTATTAAGATTGAAGGTGCCAACTGTTGGGAAAGTGTCGGGCACAGGGACATTCATCTTAACACTTCAAATCAACTCACTTTTCCCTTTGAAATACCAAGGAATTTGGTCAACATATTTTTCGACGGCAGGCTCCATTCCACACGCTTCTGCACCACAACACTTCACTGTTCAAAGTGATAAAAACACCACCACTTTGTCATAATGTCACCTGATCTTGTATAATTAATTAATTAACAGTGATTTTCATTTAATTAGTCATACATCAAAGTAGGAATTTAAACTTTGTATAATCAAAGGTTTGTGACGTCTATATTGAAGATAACAAAAACAGCATTATTAGGGCTCCGTTGTCAAATAAGAATCTTACCGATATTATAAAAGTTAAGTGGATATGTTTGGATGTTTATTACTCAATCAGATTGGGATCAACTTCAAATGGAGATAAGTAGATATTTTATATCTACAACTATTACAAATTTCAAGTCGATAGCAATTAGTAACTCCTGAAATAACTAGCTGTGACGGACAGACAGACAGACCGAGTCACATCTTCAGGTTCCTATTATTATTATTTTTCAATGGGAAATGCTTTGCTCATACCACCGCACCCTTAACCTATCTTTCGAACAGAAAGGGAACTCTGCCAGTAACTACCCCTAAGCATAATAATTATACTGTCCCGCTTAGAGTGCTGTGGTTCAAACATAAACCAATTATGTTACATTATTGCCTCTTATTTACCTAATTTACTTACATGACTGACTAGATAAGTGTGTGGTCACTTGAATTTTAATTGATTTGCGTTCACGGTCATTTTCAATTTACGTTATCTTTACCTGTATGTGCGTCATTATGCCTTTACGTTTTACGTTTACAAATGAAGTAGGTTAAAAATTAACCAAACAGTATGCTTTTGCGTAGACTAGGAGGTCAAGTTCAGGTTCAGGCGCTAATATTATATATTTAGTTTCTACCCAATAATTGCGGTAAATAAAGTTAATAACCAGAAACTCGATTGTAATGATAATCACCGGCGCTCGTTTAAATAAATAAATATCATGGGACAATGTTGACACCAATAAGACCTATTCCCAAACTAGACAAAGCGTATACTATGGGTACTAGACAACGGGTACTTACATAGGTAAATACATACTTTTATACATATTAAACATCCAAGCCCGAGAACAAATATTCGTATTCATCAGACAAGCATCTGCCTCGCCCGGGGATCGAACCCGGGACCTCAAGCTTCGGGCTCTCTAACCACTAACGCTATCCTTTCATCAATACAAATAAGTGAATAGGCTGTTCCTGAACCAGTGTATTACACCTTAGGCCTCATCTGCACCTTCCATCAAGTGAGATAGGGGTCAATCACTGGTTTTAGTTTATAGTAAAATACAATACAATAATCTTCTCAGATCAAGCTGTGTTCATGGACGGGATATATATATTCAAGACGATAAAAAGAGTATTTTTAACCTCCAACGCAAAATAGTCTTATTATAAGTTTAGTGCGTATCTAATTTCCATGTATCTGATGTCTATAGTAAAGGGTGTAGGTATGCCGCCATTATGCACCAAAACTGGGAGGCACCTACCTAAAGATCTTCAGGAATACCCACATATTAATATATAAAATAAAACAATTTCCTTATTTAATTAGGTCTTCCTCCGACATTCTGTTTTTGAAAATATTATAGTTGTGTGTACAGAATTTTAATTATTCAGTTTGGTAGAATGGGTATGGCCGCGAAACTTTGTACTTTTCGATTGAAGCTCGGACTTGAAGGTATAATGACTTAAAACTTGGAACGTTATGCTCTAAAACGTTTTTCCCATACGATAGAATAATAAAATACTACAAAACAACATTGGTTAAGTACCAAAAACCCGATGAAAGGCTAAAAAGTTGGCAAAAAATGCCCTTTTTAGTGTTACCTTGCAGAACTTAAACACACATAATTTCTTAACGAAAGCAAGTATAGAAATGAAACCAGGCTCAGCAAACTTTATAATAAATTAATCTTAAACTAATGAGACTAACAATCTATTATCTGAATATTTCAGAATAATAAAACGTGTTTTAGTTCGCGTTCCCGAAAATGGTTCCAACCGTAACGCACACTTTTTATTTGAGTGTGTAATTTTTATTTCTTGTTGTAGCAACATTATCTGACGTTTTTTAGGTAGGGCAATACCATCACTTTGCTGGTAGTTATTTTGGATTGGATCTAGTTTCATTTGTCGCCACAATTTAATGTTTTATCATCGACAAAAGTTGATTTTTGGAACAACTGAAACTTAAATGGAACTTTTTGACATGCTATGTATTGAAAATAAATGTAATTTCTTATTGTACTTGAAGTATGGACTATTTTCTTTATTTATTATGAACACTCATAGGAGTAGCATCAAAAATGGCTGCCGTAAAGCAATTTATAAAAAAAAAATCCGCGTATTTTTAGTGTGTTACAGTTAGTGCGTTATGTGTGTTACGTTGTGTGTTATGTGTGTTATGTTGTGTATTATGTGTGTTATTGGAACCTAGATAAAGGCTGATTCACATGACGCTTTCGTTATTAAGTAATGTATAATTTATGCACCTGCACCATGACAAAATACAAATTAATAAAAATGGACATAATTGTTATTTATAATTGATTATCGTTTACAATGTAGGTAACAATCAGTTACAAATAACAATATATCCATATTAAGCAATTCGCTAACTATATGATACTGCAAAAATAACAATAAAAGTGTTATTTATAATAATAAATAATAGTACGTATGTTATTGTTATTTTGATATCCTTGTGAACAAACCGTATTTTTACTTAACTTTATCCGACCAAAGAGCAGGTAATCAAAAAAAATATTTAACACAGTTACATACAACATTTATAGTATGAAGTAAAAAAAAAAGTTTTTAAGTAGTATAACTTTTTTTTGTCAAATGCCATTCACAAATATTTTTCTTTTAGGCTTTGGCACAGACATTATTTGCCTTTTTAGGGTTCCGTAGCCAGTATGGCAAAAATTATAGTTTTGTCATGTCCGGCCGTCCGTATGTCACAGGCATTTTACTCGAAAACTGTAAGAGCTATATTGATGAAATTTAGAGTATAGGTGTCTTGTAGAAGCTGCTACTTAGTTTGATAGTTAAATAACAAATATAAATATTTCTAGGGGGGCACTTCTTACATGTACCTACCTAACAAAAGTTGTAAAAATTTTTTTTTTAGCAAACAACAATTGTGGCACATATTTCGACAGCTCTTTTAAAAACACTTTGAGGTTCCTAAGCGTTCCGAAAATGGCATAAATTGTGTCCCCCCCCCCCCCCTTATCTAGAAGATACGGTTTAGAAACTGTAGGTCCAAAAATATGAAAAAATTACCTACGCTTAATTAACATTTTCAATGAAAATTGTATTCAATATGATCGGATTTACCGTTTTTGAGTTACTGAACAAAAAAAAAGACAAGTGTGTACTGACGAATTGAGAACCTCCTCCTATTTTGGAGAGTCGGTTAAAAAGTCACCATATGAACTCACCGTATGAAATTGTGTGTTACTTTTTCCAGTGTGTTATGGGACAACTTTTCGCGGCCATACCCAGAATACACTGCATTTCTATACAAAAATATTTGACTTTCTGGTGTTTTCCTGGGGCTTAAATTATTTCTTCATGTGCGGAATAGTGATTTCAGAAACACCTAAAAACAATATCTATTATTTTAAATTATATAAAAAAAAAAAAATTGATGCCCTCCTTTTTGGGGCTGATTAAAAACTGTTAAGTAGGTGTAAAAAAAATTACCTATACCTTAGTACAACAAAAGTAGATACTTAACTTAGGCCGACTTGCAAGAACATGGTTTAAACACTTACCCGGGGTTAACGTTAAGTTAGATGATACAAATAGATATAGACATAACTTTAATCGACATCAAAAAATACACTGACTCTTAAACTAATCCAAAAAGTTACAAAAATTATACTTAGATGATGATACCGAAAAGGAATTTGACTCAGCATTATGTGACAGTCGGTGCCTGCTACAGCGCTAGTTTTCTGTGAAACCCTTCATATCTTTGCATCAAGTGCGTTGGAACGGAATCAGCACAAATAAGTTTGCGTGGGAAAAGTGTGTGATAGATAAATAAAACAAAATACTCGTAGCTAAATAAATAAAATAAAATAACTAAATGAGGGGTTAACTTTATTTATTAAAAAGAAATTTATTCGGTGGGTACATTATAAACATTAAAAAACATAAAAGTAAAATTTAAAATATACTAAATACTAAGTAAAACTAAACTAAAGATAAAAAAAATCTCCCAGATCGCCGCCACTGGGAAGGGTGCCCAGAAGGCTGGCAGCATTGCCACGTTGTATGGCAATGCTGATTCGCTGAGCGAAGTGTTGGCCAGCCCTCTGGTCACGGGAGGCCTCTGAGAGATCTTTATATACATGGCGCGCGCTGGGCCCCCAAGGCCCCAGAGTTCCGACCCCAAACGCCTCGAATATGTAACTAGCTCCAAGGGAGCTATACTTGCTGCGTTTGAGGTCTTCTGCTAAATAAACAAATGTATCTAGTTAACCCCGTGTTAGTGTCTAGTCTAACCCAAGTTGGTGCTAGTCGGCTTCCGAGGCCCTGTACACTACAGCCCAATAAAAATTAAGTAATGTTATCCATGTCATTTGTTTTTTATTGTTATACTTACTTGGTTTGATATGTTACAATAATAGTAGTTTATGCAACTGTTACATAATGAGGGTCCTTAAAACACGAGTGTGGTTTTTTGCTATGATCACACGAGTGTTTTAAGGCCTAATTATGTAGAGTTGCATACATTACTTAATGCGTCAAGCGCGAAGCGCCTAAACAACGCCGAATGGAGTTCGCCAGTTGTCTCATAGTCGTCGAACGAAAACTAGTAAAGGAATGCTATGGAGAATATTCCCGATTTCTCAACCAGGGCCGTGTTTTACAAAACTACAAGTTACAATTTACAAGCGGAAGTCAAACAAAAGATGATAGAATGAGACTTCCGCTCGTAAATTGTAACTTATAGCTTTATAAGTGCTCTGGGTCAGAGAAGATTCAATTTTCTCGATATATTTATTGCTATCCCGCGGGAACTACGCATTTTTTGAGATTAAAACTAGCCTATTATTATTCCCCAATGTTTAATCTGTCCTTTTGCCAAATTTCAACGCGGGTTTTCCGTGAAGAGATAACAAACAAACAGACAGAGTTACTTTCACGTTTATAGTGTTACTATGAAGTATGGAAAAGTAAAAAAGAATATTGCATTCTGGTATCATTTATTATGACAAACGTAATAAACTCTATAGAATTAAATAAAGATACAAAAAAAAACATTCTTCTCAAACATGCAATGAAATATTGACGTGTCACAATACGCAAGCTATTGGACATTAAAAAGTTCCGCCATAATCTGCTAGATGGCGCTTTTCCGCACTTAGGCGAATAATATTAATTTAAGTAGAATTAAAATTGCATCGGTTGTAAACTAATTAATTAACAACCGCTACTTGCACTTAGCCAACATAAAACACATAAAAAACTACATTACACACTACACAGAAACAATACGTTGGTATTCAAAATGAGAAGCACGGACACGCCCATGGGCGTCGCCCAATTCAAAATCTTTTGGTTGTCCGTATCCGGTCCCACTCAACCATAAAACCGCTTGTACGGCTGGGAGACCCCACATTTCTCTACAACTCCTGAGTGGAACCAGCCAGCCCAGAACTTGTTAAGAATACTGATCGTTTCTGTACTTTATCATTGTGTTACACTACTTGTGTCTTTTATTGTAATTTATTTAATTCTATAGGTTTTCCACTCTGTTACTCTGTCCGAAGCATTACTGTACCTTAATAGCGCTCCAGACAGTTAATTATAATTTAATCTTTCCCTATTTCACTGCTCTACGGTTATAGACGTAGCGCTTATTTTAAAACCTAACGTCTTCCTAGAACGGTTGGAATTTAAAGTTCCATCGGTCACTTTGTGTAAATCTGTTATCCACTCTCACTAGAAACCTGTAAAAGCTTACTCTCTGACTCTAGCTAAATTGTAAATCCGTATGACCCTCCGTATTGCCATGCACTGCCAATCTGGTTCCCACTCCCTCGGGAATGGTCGGACTGGAAAGCGGAATATGGCAGTGCGAGCATACCATGGACGTTTGGCTCACACCAGGTTATTTACAGGGCAACTACGCTACCCGTGGGAAATCTCTCCACCCACTACTGGTTCCTAACGGACCCCTGCCGACCTCTCGCAGCCTACTCAGAGGCTAGCCGTTGGCACGCTACGGTCCCCTTCACACCATCTCAACACCACGTCATCACACGAGCCCCCTGGTCACTCCTGGTTGCTCTACGACGCCTGCGCCCTATCTTCGCCGTCGCCGGAGGATCCAGACACCCGAGGGAAGTGTAGGCCACATTAGCGTGTAATCGAACCCAGTATCTTCAAAAGTGTCTTCGAACTCAATCCCCTGAGATTCTCTATTCTAATTGTCAATTTAGCCTACCGATTTTGTTGAAATAAATGTATTAATCTTGTAATTTGTTTCCTTCACAAAACCCTAGGTAGGCTACCTTAAAACAGACTGTTTCCCCTCATGAAAACGGCCTGTGACAGACGTTACGTTCCAAAACACCGGCCGGGACGTATCACGTTGCCGGCGCGGTTAGGCGAGGTGTATAGGAAATGGAATTGCATACAAACTTCCCGGCCTAGGCCGGCAAGATGCTCTTTTTAGGGTTCCGTACCTCAAAAGGAAAAAACGGAACCCTTATAGGATCACTTTGTTGTCCGCCTGTCTGTCTGTCTGTCTGTCTGTCCGTCAAGACCCTTTTTCTCTAAAACGCGTTGAGGTAGCATACTGAAATTAATATCAAATACTCAAGCTTGCGGTCCCTTGCAGCCGTGAAAAAATCAATCTTTTAAGTAAACGCAATCAAAAGTTACAGTCATTACAAAGGCTATTTCCATACAAATTTCCGAAATCCAAAAACCTACAGGGTACTTCCAGTTGTCCTAGAAACTTGAAATTTGGTATGTAGGTAGCTCTTATAGCACAACCACTCCGAAAAGTCTCAAAATCTTATTTTTTTATGTCTATCTGTAGATTTCACATACCAATATAAGTTGACCCACACTGCGTACATTTTGCTTAGGAGCAGGGCTCTGCTAACACTGGACTTCTTAAAACACTGGGGAAAAGCGTTAAAATCTTTCTACGGAAACCTCGTGCGCGAGTCCGACTCGCATTTGGCCGGTTTTTAATTTCCGTTCCACCATATTTGTGACACAGCATGAAGGCGTTCAGCCATTAAAAAAAACCTGTAAGCTATATTTTTTTGGTTCGCAAAGATATTCTGCCACTACACCTATTAAAAAAATCAATAAAGGTTGCTTGCTATATTTTGTAGTTTTATTTATATAAAAGCGACGTGAACATAACTAATAACACATTATTAACAATTACCATTATTATTAAATTGCAAATTTAATCACAGAAATAAACATTTAAAATATTTCGTTTAAATATTAGCGATAAAAATGTTTACTCAAACCGCGAAAAAATGTTACCTAATCATTTTGGAGGCAAGGCAGACCATTTTTTTTATTAATTTCTCCAATAAGGGACAGGCAAAAGAAACTAAGTCCATGCAGCCACGTCTGACGTATTTTTGCTTGTTTTTTATTTCATTGCATGTTCGAGAAAAGCACACCTCGGCGTGAAAAGGGGTTGCTTCCCCTCCTCTGTAGTAATGTACTATAAAAATTGGAGACTGATCCTTAATGCATTATATTTAAATTATTTAAATATCAATGATATGACCCATACATATAAAACATGAAACTTCAACTGTACTACCTTTCTTTTTTCTTTTACTGCATTATAATTTATTTTAATTTTGTTTGTTTTGTTGTAATAAAAACATACTGACGTACCTACGTTGTTACACAGCACGTCATTTATTTCGATATTCTAATCTTACAGCGTAATTATCAACATGTCTCATCATAATTTCATAAGAAACGCGTAAAGGTTCTTTTATTTGTTGAGGGTCAAGACTAGTGGGCGGCAGTAGTCGGTACCGCCGCAGCATCGTCGCCAGCGCCGTCTTTATAGACATCAAAGCGTATGCCCCACCTGAAACAGAAATCATTCCATGTCCATAGTTAGACAAAGTATACTCATTAAGCATGTTAAACGGTCTCATATCGAATGGAGTTTTAAATACAGACTTTTAGGAAAAAACTTGGATCAACATAATTACTTCTTTAATAACGGGTCAAGAACAAACTCAAAGTTAAAATATAGCACCGCTGTAGTGTTAGTTTCCTATTAATTATTTTATTATTAAGCTGTAACTGATACCTATCAATGAGATGCCACTATGAGTGTGACGTTATTTGCCGTGCCGTTTTCGATGCTCTGGGTATCGAATTTGCAGATTATACTTGTAATAATACGTAAATTTGAGGGTTGCCCTCGATTTCCCTGAGATCCCATCATCATATTCCGATTTGGTGACAATGAGGTCAATGAGACCACCTCAGGAGCAAGTGTATACTCTTTCGAATCAAAAAGCATTTTGAAAATCGGTCCTTGACGGACAAATTGATGTACTTACGTAAAAAAACCATACAGTGGAACAGAACTATTTCGTTTTTTAAGTTGGATAAAAATATATGAAACACATAAAACGTGCCTACATAATTTGAGGTTGCCCTCGATTTTCCTGAGGTCCCATCATCAGACGCTGACTTGGTGACAATAGTTTCACTAGAAAGTGTAAACATTCGAACAACAAAAAAAAACGAAATCAATTCAGCCGTCTTCGAGTGCTCGTGGAATATAGATAAGTATATTAAACAAAAATACTTCTTTGAAAACGGTTAAAAATACCACTCGAAAATAGAGAAAAAAATGTGATGAATTTGAAATTATTGAAGAGTAGTAGAAACCTATGTGGATATTGTTGCTATTATCCTTAACTTGTCAAAAAATTAATTTATTCACTTGTCGTAATTTTGTAGCAATAAACAGAATTTCAACAATTTAAAGTGGTATTTTTATAGTGGCGTTTTGTAAAATCGGTGCCTTGACACTACGTTCCCTGAGCTAGACGCTGAAATGGCTACTTTTTAGAGCCAACCTGTACATTATTAAAACGATAAAAACAAAATAAATATAAATACGTTAATTATGTATAACATCTCAACTTGTTTTTCCACGTTTCATTTTTTTTTTCGTATTCGTTTATGTATACTTATGATATCTGCATCACAAGTAAGTCGTAAATATTCTAGTCGCAATTATTACTCTGTCACTACCTACATCATAAGCATAATTTACTTTGACCTGTGACATACACCACAGCATAGAAAATTTAATAGGTTAGAATTTCCACGTTTTATATTACTATCATACTTTTTTATAATCGTCGTCATCATTACCATCATCATCATCGGCATATTTACGTCCCACTGCTGGGCATAGGCCTTTATTTACAATATTTTTAATTTTTTAAGTAGGTAATTTAAGTATTCGGTGCGAATTCTGAATGAATTGTTTTTTTTTTTGCGAAAAGACGCGTCATTTGTGCTAATACTGTGTAAAATGTAGTTAGATAGATATTTAATAGATGTCGCCACTAAAATTAAGTTGCTTAGTAAGTGAGGTGGGGTGAGGAAGGCGCGAAACTTTCAAGGTCATCCTCTCAAGGAAGCCTCTTAACACTGACAAATTAACAGATTTTGCTATGAAATGGAAAAAATTAGGTATTCAACTTACCGAGACAATTTCTAACCGAGTAGCTAAATGGAATGAACTGAACTGGATGTTTCAGGGGCTCCTCGAGGAAGCGTTCAGGTCGGAACTGCTCGACGTCCTCGCCCCAGTATTTGGGGTTACGATGCATTCCAAGCAGGTTGATAACAATGGCTACCCCAGGTACGAGTGTCGTGCCATTTGCTGTGGACAAATTATAAAGTTTAATGTCTTAAGCCAAGCTTAAGTACGAGTATGTGCACGGCAAAAACAAGTATTGTTTTTTAATAAGCTCAGAAAACAAAACCTTTAACTCTTTCCTAGTTTTTTATTTATCTAAAGCTGATAACGTTCATTCAATCCATCTAACCTAATTAGAACTACTAAAATTAACAGGCTTACGTAATTCGCAGTCGTTGAAGATTTCTCTGACGTAAATTGGGACTGGCGGATACAGCCTTAAGGTTTCCTTTACAACGGCTTCCAAATATACAAGTTCAGGCAAATCTGTCCCTGTAACGGGGCGGTCAGTTTTTCCAAATACAGCCTCCAATCTGTTTGTAAAACAATACATTATAAATAAAAGATTTATAATTGTTAACGCAGGTAAAAAGGTTTGTAAAAAGTCGGTTAAAAATTAACTAGAACTCATTTGTATAATGTGAGTGTATAATGTACCTACTCCTGATATACTTTTTCCTGAACTTCCGGATATCTGGATAACATAACCGCAGTGAAGCCAGTGGCGACGGCAGAGGTATCGCTCCCAGCAGCCATAAGCATTATAACCTCTTCCTGAAGTTCTGTATCTGTATAACCTTCTTCCCCGCCAGATGCTTCTATGAGCATGTCGAGAAACGTTTTGTTCTTGACGGTCTCTGCAACTTGTACCAAGTTAAATATACTTACTCATATGAGTCTTGTTCAAAAGTAACAATGTTCAGTTTTATATCTATGTAGTCTGGTGAACAACGAGAGTCTCATTTTCCATTGAATTTTAAAAACCAGTCGTATAAGTAAATTTTAACAGAATGGCTAAATTGAACAATCACCATCATCAGCACCATTATCGTCTTCGTCGCATCTTCCGGTAAGGATATAAAATATGGGGCTCTTCACACTTCTAGTATTATTTAATGCCATAGTAACGGAGACATAGGGTAGGTCGCATTTTGTGGACGTATCCCAGTCAATTTAAAAAAGGGTAGAAATCTAAATCACCTTTTTGTTTTTGACTCTTACCGTTTTTATATTTCAGCTCTGCAAATTCTTTCCGCTTAAGCTTAATGATCTGCAAAATAAAGTTCATCAGGATTAAGAGTAGTTAGGTAGGTTGTCCAAGTTGAATTATCATTGTTAATTTTAACTACTGAAATATTTATAAATTATCTAACGTCTCCATAGACGTACTATAAAATGCTTACACTTCATTTACGTAATAAAACCAATTTACAATGATAATAAATCTAAGCTAAAACTAAAACTTTAAACTAAATTATATCAAAATATAAATTAATTACCACACACACACACATTACATTATTATAAGGATGACTACTCACATCACCAACAAAATCGTACGCCACTTTTTTCCAATATGCTTGTTCCTTACTGCCCGGTAATAAATCATAAATTGAGTCCCAATATAACAACGGGCTAACCACTCGCACCGCTGAAAGTCTGGAGGTTTCTTCGAATGCTTGCAAAAATGGATGATATCTGTTGTTTTGGGAGTTTAATTCAAGACCTAAACTGTTTTCTAGAAAAAAAAAGAGGAAAGTTACCTACTAGCTGGACGGTGTTAACTTTTTAACTGTATAAGAGTAATAAAATACTTAAGTAGTAGATGTTTGTACGGAGACTAATGCAATCCAATATACACCCGAAGTGCTTAGTCACCCGAGCCTTTGGTGAGGGTTCAAACTAAAAAACTCAATTCCCGGAGTAATATACCTATTATAATTTTCTGATTTTCTTTCAAGTTTTTTATGAAGGGACTATTCTCGATTCAGGAAGTAATAATATATTTTACGGGATAACCGTAAAAACAGTAAACAATATTATGTACTAGTAATTTTTTTGCAATTTAATAATAATAAAGATCTTACTGCAAATCCCATCAAAAGTATAGGTGCTGAAGATATTCCACATGGAAACTTCGCTCTTGCCTACTTGCTCTTCCAGTAGGTTCGTCATGATCGCGGCTTGCTTTGCGAATTCGCTAACAAAACCTTGGAGGTTCCTTGTACTGAAGACCGGCGCGAGAATTTTGCGTCGAGGCCGCCAAATGTTCACTGAAGAATATTAACAAAGAAGGTACATACGTAATAATAATTCCCTCTATAAGTAAAAAAAAAACTATACATACGTGTAGAAAATAATAAAATTACAATCAGAATACAGAACAAACCAGAAGGCGTGAGCGAGCCTAAAACGGAAGCATCCAAGACTACTCTTAAAAAGTGTAGTTTAGCGCAATGACCCCTCCCTCAGTCATCCTCAGGCGCGCAGCGCGTAGTCATGTGTTGTGCGACTAATAAAATTAATTTATTATGCCGTCTTGTGCCATTCCCACGTGTAAAAATGCCGTTGGAATTACAGTAATACAGGATAGGATTACATTTCACGTATTAGTAGCGAAATCAAGAACCTGATTATTTAAATATTCGATTTCTTTTACCGATTTATATTGTCCTAGTTTTGGACGAGTCCATTTTGTAAGTGTTGCCAACATGATCAAATATTTACCGTACTTTTAACTTCTAAAATTAAAAACTTTTAAGCATTTAACTTACGATTTTTGTTCGTAACAAGGTTTTGTTTTTGTTTTTATGTTTGCTGGCTTGTTTGCTTGCTTGTTAAGATGAAATCTTGCAAGTAAAATTTGACCCGTTTTTCAGTTTTGAATTAAGCTGAAATTTTGATTGCTTGGATATTTAATCGGATGACAATGACAATGAATCATTAGCATGACATTAAGGAGCTGACTTGATGATGGAGCTGGAAGGTGGCCATGGGAACTCTGTAATAAAATTACGCTACCCTATCGATTTTGGGCTCGTTTATTTATTTATTTATTTATTCTCATAATTAACACTTACAGACAGGCCACACCACACATGCTTATTATATAATACGAGAAGTGAATCAATACATAGAATTAAACTTATGAACTAAATATCTATGCTAAGCGTTTATTGAAGTTGGTGTCACTATTGACTCCAAATGCCGGCTGGCCGATGCAAGAAATCTCGACTCAGAGGTAAAAAATAGATCCAGACTGGTGTCGCTATCCAAGATATCATTTAAGAGAGTCAGTGCTCGGTGCAGCGGGGAGTGGGACAGTGCCCTGGTGCGCACGGCGGGGACAGCGAACAGGGGGCGGCGGTGCGCGCGCAGCAGCCGGTGGGACACGGGGGGGACCCGCAGCGACATTAGTGCTAGAAGAGATGGATTTCTAATGTAACCCCGTATTACTTGAAAAAAATATTTGATTAGGTACAGATTTCGTCTGGTCTCTAGGGAACTGTAGCTAACCATTCCAAGTATATAGGGCGTAGGATACATGTATGGATAATATCCATGCAGTTTTTTGAACAAAAAATGAACGAATGTTTTTTGTACCTTTTCAACCTTTAGAACATGGGTTTTTTCATGTGGATTCCATATAATACTGTTTGTTTCAAGGCGGCTGCGAACATATGCATTGTAAAGGATTGAAATAGCTGTTCGGCTTGTGAATGATTTAGCCTGTCGGATGACAAAGCCCAAACATTTTCGCGCACTACCACAAATCTTCGTGACATTACTACTGAAGGTTAGATGTGAGTCAAACCAAGTGCCGAGATCTCTAACTGAGGTCGCAAGCTTTAGGGACTCACCTTCAACAGAATAGACAAACGTTAGAGGATGGCGGGCGCGCGTATACGCCATTAGATAGCATTTATCCTTGTTGAGGGTCAAGCTGTTCTTAAGGCCCCAGGCGTGGACTCCATCGATGTCTTCCTGTAATTTTCTACAGTCGTCTTGTTGACGGGTAGCGCCAGCTTTAGATCATCGGCAAACAAGAGACAGGTGGAATGCCTTACGGAGTCAGGTAGATCGTTAATAAGTATGAGAAACAATAACGGACCGAGATTGCTTCCCTGCCCAATTCCATAAGTGACATCATATAGCTTCAATCTGGATCCTGAATACTGAACATACTGTTGTCGTCCCGATAGGTACGACGCAAATAGCTGCATCAGGGAGGTGGAAAAACCTGCAGTACAAATTTTCTCCAAAAGAACGTCGCAATCAACTTTGTCAAATGCTTTGCAGAAGTCAAAGTAAGCCACGTCCACTTGTCCCTTCAAATCGAGGTTATTGGCAATTAGTGTCACTACATTTATCAGATTGGATGTGGTCGAGCGTTTTGGTAAGAAACTATGCTGTTCATCGCAAAACCAACCCTTAAATTGATTGTATATGTGCGAATAGAGAATTGACTCGAATAATTTACCGAATACAGGCGGAACTGCAATTGGTCTATGGTTACATATTTTTGATTTAGATCCGGACTTATGTATTGGAAGAACTTTGGACACCTTCCAGGCCGACGGATAGGAAGCCGTCCGAAGGGCAAGGTTAAAGATGTGTTGCAGTGGGTGAATCAGTGCTTCACAACAGTCTCTAAGAAGAAATTGGGGCACTTCATTCGGGCTTTGAGTTTGTTTGGGGGTTAAGCGCTTAATTGCTTTGCGAATTTCGACCTCGTTAATGGAGTCTACGGCCACGTGGATGAGATTTCCCTGAAGGACCATAGAGGAAGAAGCCCGCGCAGCTGCCACATCTAGGATTGGAGCTGACGGAAGAAAGACGCTATGGAAGAAGCTAGCGAAGGAATCGGCTATCTCCTGGGAAGTCAGCTTTCCGAAAATATCTCTTTGATTAGACCGCGTCTCCTGTTGCGCTTGACGAATGTCCAAAACGTGGACGGATCCTGTGCAAAATTGTGTTCTATAAAAGTAATGTGGGAGGTAGACATTCACGTGATTTACTTTTTAATAGTTTCCGGTAGTATGTGACAAATGCATAGCATAGTTCACAGTTGTGCTGTTTGTAGTGTGAAAATTGTTTTTGAGTCTGTTAAGTTGAATTAATTCTGCTGTAAAAAAGTCAGGGTATTGCTTATTGGCTTTTGTCGGGAACTGTTTCTGAGGAACATATGTTGAGATAGCGTCGTTTATGATAGAGTAGAATATGTCCACACTCTCATTGACATCAGGCGAACTGTAGATACCGGTCCAATCGGTGTTAGCAATAGTACTGTACAGTAGCGGGAAGTTTGCTTTACGGTAATTTCGCGTGGGAATGGGGTTGGGTTCATAGTTAAATGTATTGGTATTTACCGAAGGTTCATCAAAAACAGTGGGACATATCATTGAGATATCCAGGGGTGTATGATGCTTCTCAAATGATACCTACCTACCTACCTACCTACCTACCTACCTAAAATGAAGGCCAGCAACAGCTTCCGTGATCGAGATCTCTGGTACGACTGGATTTGTTAGCACTAGGTCTAACAGGCGATTTAAGCTATTTACAATTGTGTTATGTTGAGTTAAATTACAAAATTTCATAAAAAGATCAAAATCATTTTGAACTGACAAATTTGTGGAGTATAAGTTAAAGTCGCCGACTTTAGCTACAGGCTTGGAGATTGTACATTTTTTTTTTCAATACAGTTGAATATAATAATAATAATAAAGTTTTATTGACAATATATCAAATTGAAGTCCCTGACTTCTGAGCTAGGCTGAAACCTGTGTCAGAAGTCAGTGTCCTCTCCCAACAATGCGATACATTTTGCCTTATATACTAGATGTGTGTGTGGTTCAGTATGTGTGTGTGTGTGTGTGTGTGTGTGTGTGTGTGTATATGTGCATGTATGATGTGTGAATATGGAATGATAGTGTGAATCTGGAATGTTCGGAGGGAGATATAACACAAACAATACAAACTGCAGGTGCCCTTTAGTGGCAAGTGCACACACAACCTCATCGTCGGGCGCCGGGGCGCAGTCGAGCGGGCGCAGCGTCCAGGGCGCGCGCGCAGCGAGCAGCACGCCGCCGCCGCCGCGGCCCGCGCGGTCCATCCGCAGCGTGCTCCAGTTGGACGGGAAGAGTTCGGCGTCGTAGACGGTGTCATCTAGTCGGGTTTCAGTCAGTGCTATTATATCTGCGTGAAATGTATTTAACTCGTTTTTCGAAAATCGATCGAAAAAATGTTGTTCTTTGATTTGGACCCGCTTTCTTACGCATGTCCTTACATTCCTGTAATGCAGTATTTTTTGGCCAAGTGCTAGGCGATATGAAAGACTCATAATATTGTTCGGGGACTCCCAGTATAAAGCAATTATGTCTCGTGTGCTCGGGTTCGGGTTTTTTTACTGTATAAAGAGTACAAACGTGTCTTCGGTTCAAATATCCTAGAATGTTGTTCTCTGTCGTATCTGGGTGAAAATTCCATGCATGAATATATTTCAGAGGTTCGACAAGTTTCAGATGGGGATCAGCATCACCAGTCGCTCGAATGAGCGACGGGAGCGATTGTGGCTGGGTTGTGTTTTTCCCTTTGGGCGAGTTTCGGTTTTCTTATTATAGGTTTTACCTATGTCACCTTGGGAAGTCTGAGCTTGTCGATCATCTCTTATGTGGGCGTCATTTCTAGACAATGGAATTTCATCACTGGCGGTGGTGGACGATGATGAGTTACGAGGCATCGATGGCCCTGGCTCACGGTGGTCCCGCGAGACGCCGTCCACACCCACTCCACCGCAGCCACACGCGGCACTAAACGTTAAGGTCGAATCAAGAGTGGTCAATGATTCACTAACGTTGTTTTTAGTAGATTTCAGCTCGGGGTTGGTGAGGCTGGCGATGGAGCTCGGCAGGGGCACTAGGTTTTGCTTTACCGCTAATAAATCTGCCTACAGGGTTTTTGGTATAAAGATGTAGGAACTTTAGGAGGCGAAACAGGGGACTCTTAGGCACAGTTTGAAGCCTATAATAATGTCTTAGTCCAATATGTGATAGTTTTTTCTTAAATCGAGTTTTTGAATTTTTTTTACTTGATAACAGTTTTAATTACACTTTTGGTATTACTTGGTACCAAAATTTTACCTAAAAAAAATTTATGAAACTGCAATCAATCAAATTTATTTCTTTATAATTAACACCTCAATTAATTGAATAACCAATGACAAAAATTTAGCCTCCCACTAGCTACACATTTTTTAGGGTTCCGTACCTGAAAAGGAAAAAACGGAACCCTTATAGGATCACTTTGTTGTCAATCTGTCTGTCTGTCTGTCTGTCAAGACCCCTTTTCTCTGGAACGCGTGGATTAATTAATATATTAATATCAAATACTCAAGCCTGGGGTCCCCTGAAGCTGTGAAAAAAAACAAACTTCTAAGTCAACGCAATCAAAAGATACAGTCATAAAAAAGGGTCAGGTCAAGGTCAAAGTCATACAAATTGCCGAAATCCAAAAACCTAAAGGGTACTTCCAGTTGTCCTAGAAACTTAAAATTTAGTATGAAGGTAGCTTTTATAGTACAACCACTGAGAGAAGTCTCAAAATCTTTACATTTTACTTCTGTCTGTAGATTTCGCAGACCAATATAAGTTGACCCCACACTGCGTACATTTTGCTTAGGAGCAGGGCTCTGCTAACACTAGACTTCTTAAAACACTAGGGAAAGCGTTAAAAATTTTCTACGGAACCCTTTTATTGTCGTTTTTGTAGGTCACCATGAGTGGCTTCCGCCAAAAAAATAAACTTTATCGGGCTGTAAGAAAAACTTCCCAGAATATTAATTATTATCCTTACGCGTGTCTTTGCGTTTTTTTTTTTTTTTGGGAGACGAGCTGTCGGTAGGCCTCCAACAAGATGGAGCGACGACCTAGTAAAGATCGTGGGACTGCGGTGGATGCGGAAAGCACAAGACCGGTCAGAGTGAAGAGCCGCGGGGGAGGGCTATGTCCAGCACCGGTGGACGTCTTTCGGCTGACATGATGTTGTTTTTTTTGCAAACTGTACACAGTTACTTGCAATAGGTAATTTAGCAAAGTTTTTTTACCTGTACCATATACGAATCGTTTTTGACATCAAAATCAGCAGATTAATATTTAAAAATAAATATTTCTAGGGCACTCCACTCCACACATGTAACAAAATTTGATTTTTTCTTCAGAAATCATCAATGTGTGACACATAATTATTTCGACAGTTCTTTTAAAAACACTTCTAGGTTTTTATGCAACGTTTTTGATAAATTAAGTGAATATTATAAATTCTCAGTAGGTGATATTTCATTGTTATTATTTGTTGTTAAATAGCAGCCGCAGCATCTTACACTCTGAAAAAACTTGAAGTTTTATAGCCATTATGAAGATCCCTTCGGCAATTATCCAGTTTTTTTTTTAAATCTATTTTAGGGTTATGTACCTCAAAAGGATTACGGAACCCTTATAGGATCACTTTATTGTTCGTTTGTCTGTCCGTCTGTCTATCAAGACCCTTTTTCTCTAGAAAGCGTGGAGGTAGCAAGCTGACCTTAACATCATATTATACAAGCCTGAAATCGCTTGAAGTTGTGAAAAAATCAAACTTCTATGTCAATGCAATCAAAAGATATGGCCATTAAAAAAGGTGTTTCCATACAAATTGTCGTGGAATCAAAACCTATAGGCAACTTCCAGATATGGCACAACCGATCAGGTAAATTCAAAAACCTTTAATTTGTACGTCTGTCAGTAACCAACATAAGTGACTTTATATTACGTACATCTAGCTTAGAAACAGGTCTCTGATAACACTGGATAGTTTAAGGTAAGTAAAACCTACTCTGAAAAGAGATGTGAGTGGTCCGTTTTTATTTCACTATGAGAGAGAAAAATCTTCAACACTTGATTACCGTGATTGGCGAACTATTTACTTTCTACAAAATTGTAGGGAACCCTCGGTACGCGAGTTCGACTTGCACTAAGCCGGTTTTTGTAAACAGTTGCTTACCTGGAGCGAATATACTGCCGTTACCCGTGAACAAGCGCAAGCATCTCATTGTGGTTTCATCTTTGTCTGGGCAATACTTAAGAATCACTTCGGCTGTGACAGGATCACACACAGCTGTTGAAGATAATATTGATGAAATTAAATGTCACAATCATACATAAAGCAATAAAAAAGGATTTAATGAATTTCAAAACTTTTTTAAGGAACTATCACTGAGACATATCTTACTCTATCGAATTAGGATAATTAAAAATATCAATAGTCAGGTAATCTGTCTAAAATATCTCCAGTTCATTCTAAAAATGATCAAAATGAGACCTCGCTAGATGTGGTTTAAATAAGTTAAGAAATATCTTAACTTCTAGTGAAGGGAAACCATAGACTCCGTCATCAGAATTTTGACTAAATCAACGTGGGCCCCTCTGATATCAGCGCATGTAGTATACAATTACCTATTACTCAACATAGATGAAAATTTAGTAAACTAGTGAGTTGAGGGTCGAGCACGAGTTTTCGAATGCTGCGTAACATTACGTTATGGTATCGAAATCGAGAAAACTCATACAAAAGTTCCAAATACGCTCACGGGCAGCCGCTGTTCCAAACGTCATACAAGTTTCTCGATAACTTTACTACTCGATTGCGTTACGCAGGATTCTAAAACTCGTGCTTGACCCTCTGTAGACTTCGCGACCTCTTATTTTCGTAATTTTTTATTTCAAATACCTAAACGTTTTTTTTATCTGAAAGTCACTCTTGTCCATTTTTAGGGTGCCGTTGCCAAAATGGCAAAAAGGAACCCTTATAATTTCGTCATGTCCGTATGTCTGTCTGTCTGTCCGCGGCTTAGCTCAGAGGCTATTGGTACTAGAAAACTGTAATTTTGGATTTGTTAGACGGCTTCCGCTGAATCGTTTTTCTGTGCAGTAACTTTCGGCATTCGCGCTTTTCCGCGATCTTTTTGTTTCAACTAGCACAATTTCTTGTTCCGGCTTTTATGTAATAGCGAAAATTTCGACCGCAGCAATTAACATTGTCGTATGTGAAAAATCGTTACTTTCCAGGACCGGCGTTCAAAGTTTCAAATGTGTATAAAATGAACTACAATCAACGTACCTTGACCAAATCCGGTATGATATAATAATTTTAGTTTCCTTACTTAGTCTTAGGAGCAAATATTGAAAAGAATTTAGGAATTTTGAGAAAATGCACATGCAACATTGTTAACCCCAAAATCGCTCAGCGATATTGTCGGATGTGGTAGACCCGACATTGTTACCTGGACTTCAACTTCCGAATTTGGTCGGTTGAGGCACATACCACACTATTGCATGCACTTCGAAATGCCACTTATGTTGGATGTGCCTCTTATTACGTTGTTATTCGTAGTTTTTTAATATTTTCTTGTTGTATGTCCCACTTAACAATAATATTTAGGCGATTTTGATAATGACGTATGATGATTTACAACATTAAAATAGTCTAGTATCTAGTAAACTGATTGTTTAATATTCAGGTTTTTTACGACGTTTCTTAGCTTTACCTGGGTGACTTAAATGATAAAAAAATAGATACCTAGGTTCGTTTGAGTTTTTGTATGGAAGATATTCACATACTCAGAAAATAATAACGTAAACCACAAATAGAATCTTAACTCTTTATTGGAAACTAAGTTGAAATCAAAAGTTTTATAACACAAAAACTAACTGCTTCCTCGTTACTTTTACAGTTTAGGGCTTAAAACATGAAATAACAACACGTATCTAGGTTTATTTTTCTAGGTATATCTATTTTCGTCAAAGACATTACTTTAGATAAGAGTCATCATCACATTTTTGGAACATGAGTTGTTGACAACTAAACAAATAACAATCTTATAATGGTCTATTCGAGATCAGTCTTATTATATTAGTCAGTGTTATTATAATCTAATTAAGTAGGTACTATAGCTGAGCACAGGTACCATAACAGTTCAGTCAACATTCGCGCTGGACAATTTTCGTAGCACGTATTATAGTAGGAATACTTATTTTTTTTATACGACGAGAAAGGCAAACGAGCAGTGGGTCACCTGATAGTAGTGATCACCACTATTTAAAGAATAACAACATACTCAGGTAGAAATTTAATTATCTCTCGTATCTATAATAAGTAAGTTAACTTTAAGTTCACAGCCTTGTAAGCACATGGTAAGTTTTATCTACTAAGTCTTATTTTTATAATGGGCTAAACAAAGAGAGGGGTTAAAATTAAATGTAGTTTATAAAAATGTGAATTACTCCTACTCTGATTCGCTTTCTTCACGAACGAGATTAGAAGCGTCAGTATGAGGCAGGTGGATATAAAAGCTATGGTGGCGCTCAGGAATGATTCCCCCTTTGCAGAGATCTGTCAAATCTTTGAATTTTTCTTTACTGATTGGTAAAGGTCCTTGATACGCTGGCTTCAGTTCCAGATCATTTTCCAATCTTTTCTTGTTCCGAGTGCCGGATCGTAACACCACAATTATTTTTGCGTCTTGATCCAAGTCGTACTTGTACTCTATTCTATCGTTCTGTCCTGCATTTACTTTGACCTCTCTTATGGAGTTCCACGCCACCTTTTCATTTTCAGTGTTTTTCGTCCAATTCTTGTTCGTAAGTAAGGCCTTAAAATCGAAAATGTCATCTTGTTTCATTTCTTTCACAACGTAAGGGTCGCCTTCAGATTTCGCCCAACGAACTAAGCAGTACCATTCTCCTGGCGTCCAAATTGATTTGTGCCTGCAAGCTCGTTCTATTGTCGCGTGCACACTGTCTCCCTCGTTTTTTGTGTGACCTTTCTCTAAAAAGCGATGTATGACAGTTACTCCGAGTTTTTTTGCTACAAACATGTAGAGCGAAAACACGATTCGATTCTTGTTTTGGCCTGCGCAGTTGTCAGACCAAAACCGAAACTCTTTGATGCCTCGCTCAGCATGGCCTGTGATAAAGTTGAGTAGACAACTTGATACTTCGCTAGATCCACGTCGGGCGATACCTTCATGCCACATGTAGCAGGTACCTATCCTGGAAGCCATATCATAGAGCGTGAAATTCAAAGTCGCCAACCGCCTCTTGTAGTATAGTACGCTAACTTCTGCGAAAGGGGTTACTAAAACTTTTTGAAAATCAAAGATTGCAGCCAGGAGCTCTTTGTTCTCTTGAGCCTCTTTCTTATCGGCTTTTTTCAATTCTCGTGCTCTTTTTTTACGACGTTGATGTAAATCCAACGCAGCTTTCTCTTCATCCGTGCAAGTAGACTTATTGTCAAACACGTGGCAGACGTCACATTTATCTTTTTTAGGTTTATGTAGGGCCAGGTTGAAGTTGGTATTGACTACATGTCGGTACTGCCTTTTTGTAGTTGCTCTTGAGAAATACTTACTGGGATCGAACCAACATTCGCAGTAAAGCTTAAACATCCGCGATATACTTTCAACACCTTCGAGGTAAAGCTTATTTGAGTTCTTGCGAACATAATGAGCCTCAACCACTGGAAAACAGCTCACGTGGTCGCATACACTTTTGACTAGATCAGCATTATAAACGCGTTTTTCATGCTTATAACGACCTCTTTTATCATCTTCTACCAACGCGTTTCCATCAAACTTCTTCCATGCCGTGGTAACCACACGTTCACTGAGCGATATAGTATTGAGAAACATCGTCTTACAGACCCTCACTGGCGTCTTTTCTGCGTCCGGCAAAAAGTACTGGTAAGTATTTTGCCTATCATGCTTCGTTATTTCCGTTGTTTGGCGTCGTTTAGGAATCTTTTTTGTGTATTTAATAACGAATTCCCAGTGTTTTTTTTTTCACCAAAACGCCAAAAATATTTAAATACTAGCTGATAACTTTTGGGTACATTTCAATCTGCAGCTATTGGCACAGGGATCCTTTATTTTTTTTTCCTTCGACTGTCTTTCCCTTTTTGTTCACAAATTCTTCACCGATGTTTTTTTTTAGTTTTCTTTGAACTGTAAGCCATCTTTCTCTATGCAAAAGGCGCTTCTTTCCCTTGTCAGTCTTAAAAGTTTTTTTTCTGAAACTGGTTGTAGAAGATGGTGTACAAGCTTGACTTGTAGTAGAGACCACAGACGGTGTTCCCATGTTTTCATACACCTCATAAGTAGAAAAAGCATCAATCACGGAAGAGATCTGGAATGATGTTTCAATGTTTTCATTATCAACATCGGGAAGCCAAGAAGTAGGACTCTGTGACGGCATTGGTGTTGATATGTTATCAGAGTGTGTAGAATCTTCGTTTTCATTAGTTTCCAGATCTTGAGGCGATTTATAACTTGCTGCTGAAGGTAACATGTTCGGAGCAGGATAGCTTGGAGTAGTAGGTGTATTTGGTTTAGTTACTGTATTCATACCAATCGGATTTATTATATCAGGAATATCTTCCACGAGGCTCATAGTCTTATCAAAATTATCTCCAAGCAGATCTTCCAGTTGTGTTATGAGTTCCTCATCATAGTCTTCAGGAAGAGGCGATTCCCCTAAAATAAATTATTAATCATTGTAAGTTAAGAAGCAAAGTAAGCAAGTGATGTTGAAGAGGGTAACTAGAGCTTAATGAAAAAAATCGAATCAAATCGCCCTTTTTACCAGATAAGACCATAACTGTGCAAGCCTTCAACAGATAACAATGTCGGTAGCACCACATTCGATAGCAGTTTACAAGCACTAAACAAGCAATAATGTCGCATATGGTACATCCGATAGTAGCAAATAAGAAATATACAGGTAAGAAAGTTGGTAGTGACATATCCGACAATATATAGAACAAACACCCAGCAGGCAATAATGTAGTAAGTGGTACATCCGACTATACCACGTAACAAATGAACAAGTATCAAAGTCGGTAGTACCATATCCGACATAATGGAATTATCTCCAAGCAGGCAATAATGTAGTATGTGACACATCCGACGAAGACAATGAAATTAAAATCCATTAACATCGTTGTATCTGGCACATACGACGTTATTGTCGGTTTAGTGTAGATTTGTCCATTTTAGACATTATAGTAAACGAAAAATACCTGCAATTAAACAACACAAAATCTTTACATTCATTATGATGCAATTCTTGATATACAAATTATTCTGTACTTACTTTTTCTCTTCCTGCCATTATTATTTGTTTCTCCAGTAGTGACCGTTAGTTCAAAATTTGACGCATTTTCGTGTTGCACAGGTGGATTCAATAAATATAATATTCTTCTTGACCTCGACATAACGAAAAAATTTGAATTTGTGATCAAACACGTTTAAATATAATAATTATAAAAAACTGAAAATTGCGCGTGCGCTCCTCCCGCTAACAAAGTTGGTAGTGGCAGATCCGCCCGCCGCGCGCGCCGACGGTCCCCTCCCGCGCCCCGTGACCAATGTCTGATCATATTATCCAACAATATTAATGGCGCGCAGTGAACATATCCGACAATATTAACTTAAAAAACATTGGTTACAGTATGAATTTCGATTTCAAATTTCGCAGAGATGTACATAAATCATTATTTTAAGATATTTAATGTAATAAAACGAAAATTGCCAAAATGTAGTTCCGACAATGTTAATTGCTGCTGTCGATTTATATTCGCATATGTCATCAATCGCAACTTTTTGAATAGCAAATTTTCTCAACATCATGTTTTTGTAGTTGGTCGTATTCTAATTCGCATATTTTTTCTGACGTATTTATTTTTAGTAGCATGATTTCTCAATACTGAATGTACTTATAAGGGCATATAACTCCTTGTCTTTACTAGATAGTACACTGTACAAGGGCTCTATTCGACTTTGCCTAAGTGATTCCAAAACCGACCGTTTCTATGGTAACAGAGGTGTCGCTTTGTTCTGTCGCTTTCTGTTCAATGCAGATTTGGCAATGTAAGATAAAGACAAAATTTAGCGATGTGATACATCATATCACTTAGCAGCGCCGAATAGAGCCCCAAGTCTACGTTCTGTATGGAATGTTACCGAGAGATTGTCCCAATCATAAAGTTCTTTGGTTCTAATGATTTTTTCAGAAACTAGTAACCAATATAGAAACCACACAAAAATAGACATATTTTTACTCACATTGACCGACGTTTTTTTTTTAAATGAATAGGACGTTTTATGGTTTAATTAGTTTAATAAAACATAATAACAAGAAACAAAAAATATTCTAGACTACTTTAACAAAAAACTTTTTCCTTAACTCTACCTCAACTAATAAGAAGTCCTCTTCTCTGGCTCCGAGACATATTTTAAGAAAGATAATTTATCCAAACACCATTCCAGTGAAATTTTCTGTTGTAAAAATTCGCTGACGATGCCGTTAATTTTGGTGTCAATGGTGACAGTTTTTTCAGGTCTCTTACGAAAAGCTGCAGAATTGATTTCACTTTGTTTAATAGTAAATTCTTGTGATTTAGCTTCTTCTTTTAACATTGAAATCACATGAAGTAAATTTTGATTTGGCCTTATAAGTTTATTTAATTTACTGTCCCAGCCCTCGCAAACATTATTAGTCCTATGTCGTTGATTATAACAAGATATTAATCTTGTACTGTAAGCTTTAAACCATTGCGATGTCATACACCGTGTTTTTTTTTATTTGCTTTAACTTCGACATATTATTTGGTACGTGAAAAAAACTACCTGGTAATTGCTTTTTGTCGAATTCGAAAATTTTTTTTTTTTACTTTTTCATACATAATAATTAAATAACTAATTGACGATAATTGAAAAGGAATCTTTAGAGTTACGGAAAAGTTAGTGTGAAGTATGACGGCACTATTGTCAGTGTTTGAACTTCGACAGCACAAATTGGCTTAGTGGTAAATAATTTGCTTATCGAGTATTATAAGGTCCTGGGTTCAAATCCCAATGCACTTGGTACATTTCACTTTTCTTTTTTTTTATTTTGTCTTTATTACATGGATGAATGCGCTTTCTAGGATAACATCAAAATATTTTTTTTTTCATTTATCTTTATCTAGGTACTTAATAATAAAAGCTTATTAAAAACCATGGCGCAGTATCTTACAAACAAACTTAGGCAAATAAAATTATTAGCCAAAGCTGACCTAAAAATAATAAGAATAAAGCTAAAACTTACAATCTAAATTTGGGCAACCTTGGTTGCTCATCAGGCAGGCAGCATTCCCGCGCTGTATTGCTAAAGCAAGTCTTTGATCAAGTTGCAAGTTGCCTCCCTCAGGCGCTTTGCTTAGGGCTCCGTGGAGCCCACGCGCGCCTTTGCCCCACGAACTCAGTATCTCGACACCGAATGTGACGAACTCATACCGGGCGCCGAAACACTCGTATTTATTGACCTTGATCCGTTCCTGAGCAACTGCCGCCGCGCCAGCACGTCTGCATGTCATAGAGAGATAGGACACAGGCAAGGTGTCTGCGCAAGTAGCGTCCCACACCAGCGCACGGCCGCCCGTCCTCCAAGGGATTAACGACATCCCATCGAGGCGCTTGCCATCGTTCCGCACGATCAGAAGCCCAAGCACGAATACTCGGATCCTGCGTAATGTAATCGAGTGGTAACGTTATCGAGGAAATTTGTATGACGCTTGGAAAAGCGCCCACCCATGAGCGTATTTGGTTCAAAAAATTAATATGTACTTTCTCGATGGCGATACGATAACGTTACGTTACGCAGGATTCGAATAGTTGTATTCGGGCCTCTGTAGTTCCGGGCCACCAGAGGCCCGAGTACGAATATTCGAAGACTGCGTCACAAAAAACCGAATAGTAAACGTTATCGAGATTGTATGACGTTTGGAACAGCGCCCGCCCGTGAGCGTATTTAGAACTAAAATTTAGTATGAGGTTTCTCGATCTCGATACGATAAATGTAACGTTACCCGACCCTCAGGAACGTAGGCGCTGCCGAGCGCCCTTCTAAAGATACCGTTGAGAGAGGTGTGCGGGACAAGCGGCCGGCACCCGAGAAACAGGTGACTCCGCGGTGGCCGAGGCGTATCTACGGGGGCCCTATAATTTTGAAAGCGAAGTAATATAAATTCATGATGACTACGACACTAATATGCCTAATGTTTGTTAGTCTTTCTCCGCCAGTGCTCAAAATCAACCGAAAAAACCTGTCAAGCTGAATGGGATCTAATAAAAATCAAAGCAATTCATACAGGTTTCATTGAAAATAGCCACAACCAAAGCGAGTGGGCCTGATTATTGGCAGTCTCCGAAGCGGAATCGGGACACTGGCTGCACGCTCTCCCTTCCCGGAACATAGGATCTCTCTTAGACCCGGGATCCCTGCGAGTAGCGGTGTGCCTCCGCCTGGGCCTCAAGACCTGCGAACACCATTCCTGCTGCCGGTGCGGAAGCTCTGCGGATGCCCTCGGCCGCCACGGCCTCTATTGCCAATTCAGTGAAGGCCAGGCTAATTAAGACAGGCAAGGCAGGCTAATCCGTCGGGCCCTCGGCACCGCATCCGTTCCAGCATCTTTGGAGCCTACAAGTCTGTCTGCCGCGGATGGGAAGAGACCCGACGGATGTACGTTGGTGCCGTGGCGTCTGGGGCAGCCGTTGGCATGGGACGTGACATGCGTCGATACGCTGGCTCCGTCACACGTCCAACGCTCTGCGCGGAAGCCAGGGACAGCCGCAGGCGACGCTCAAACCGTCAAGTGCCGCAAATATGCTTTTTTTTTTAAAACAGTTACATATTTGTGGCGGTTGCGTTCGAAACTTTTGGACCATGATCGTCCGACATAAACAAATTTATAAAAGAAGTATCGGACAAGCTAGTCGCGGTGTCTCTGGGGACCCCAGAGCAGCTGTTACTTCGCCCAAAGGCTGAGCCTCTCAGTGCAGCGGGGAAACGCAGCCAGTGTATTGGGAACAATGCCCCGAGCTATTTTGGAAGAGGAAGCCCCTTTTTAGACTTTTTGTGTTTGTGTTTTTTGTGCAGAAACTGTAAATGAGTATATTTGAAAGTGTAAATAAACTTTTATTCCTAATTGAGACACTTGAAAACGGTTTCGACCACAGCATTGAAAAGTTTTGAGGAAACATTTTGACGCACTCCACTTGAACATACAATGACAATGCAAAGAAAAATTCGTTAAGCAGCTGGACTTGAACCAGCAACCTCGGTAATCCGTACCACGCTCCACCAATTAAGCTATACTTAACGTTGGTGTACCTAACGAATTTTTCAATGCCTTGTGTCATATTTTATTTGGAAGGAGGAGAGATCTTCCAAATAAAATATGACACAAGGCATTGAAAAATTCGTTAGGTACACCAACGTTAAGTATAGCTTAATTGGTGGAGCGTGGTACGGATTACCGAGGTTGCTGGTTCAAGTTCAGCTGCTTAACGAATTTTTCTTTGCATTGTCATTGTATGTTGAATTTCATTCTATGAATGTTTCATAAAAATAAAAACAAAAATAATCAATAAATCGATTATTTTCATTGCACTCCACTTGCCTGTTAGAAGGTACTTAATGTACTGAATCCATTTCTAAATTCTGTTCGAGCAGCATATCCCAAGCACGGGCAGCTTCCGACGCACCTATGTAGTAAAATCTTGCCGAGCTGCAGAGAAGGCAAGAGTAGCACAGAGATAAATGGAGAGAGAATGTTATATGTACAGGATCATGAAGCCTGCTGGAGGGTAAAAACCATGCGTAGCAACACACTCGATCAGGTGAAAGGTCACTAATACATGGGTAGATGACATCCAAGGAAACGCAGGAGCTTTATTTTTTAACGCGCGGGCGCTCGAAATCGCATTCATCATCCTCTTTCTACCACCATTTTATACCATTAGCATAAAGAAATGATGAATACGATCACGATCGTGCGGGCAGTAGGACAAGAAGTCTTATACTTAATACTAATGATAGCGCTAGGAGAATGGAAATATTATTGTAAGTATGAAATTACCATATGCAGACGAAACGTCACATGGTCACGCGGCACCTCGGGCCGATCACGGCACAGACAGATTTTACTGCTTATCGAATGTAGAAAACGAAACGATTCCTAGTGTTTGGCAGTCGTCTAGGCACTCTGAGCCTCTAGCAAGGAACTTATACTCAACCTTGGCCTCTTAGTCAGTCACTAGTGTAAGTTTTCGATAAAAAAAACTCTCGATCGCATTCGCGTTAACGTCTCGTCTCGATTACTATGAGCAAACTGACAGTGCCCATTAGCGGATCGTATCGCCAATAAACTTTTCTCTTAACAGGTGTTTGACACCGTAACGCGAACGCGTTCGAGTTTCGAGACATTTGCTGCGTCGAAAAACTTACACTACGCGTGCTTGGAGGAATTCGGAGAAGGTTTAGACCCAAATATGCATGGGCATTTAATAGACCGCAATGAAATGATAAAGTTAGCGAAATAGCTCCAAGAATTAGCAAGCTGACGTGGCAGTGGGCCGGCCATACCATATCTCGCGAAGAATCGACAACCCTTGGAGTAAACTTATTCTTGAGTGGAGACCAGGACTCGGCAAACATAGTGTAGGACACCCGCCGACCGGGTGGGATGACGATCTGCGAAAGACTGCAGGCAGATGCTGCATGCGGCAAGCTGTAGACAGGGAGCTATGGCGCTCAATGGGAGGCCTTGTGTCCAGCCAGCACAGTGAACTAAAATAGGCTGATGATGAAAAATGAAATGGTAAACATGAAGGCTACATAAGTACTTACCTATTCATTATTCTTAATCCATGTTAACCTAATTTTAACACAAGCCACAAAAATATCAAATAGGTAGGTACCTATTTGAATAGACTTTTTAAAGTCTAAATAAAACTAGTTTGTAATTAAAAATAAATTTTAATGTAACCGAAAAACCTTTACAAAAAGATAATTAATATTAAGCTATGTTCAACTAAATAGGCATTACAAATATTACCATATAAAAATTCTTTCTTGAACAAGTTGAAAAAAAATACAGTGAGATCACAAATAAAAAAGGTAGGGCAGAAAGTAGGTAGTCGTTTTAGTCAAGAAACTTTTCAGAGAGTAGGGGTATTTTATTTTATTTCTTAAGTCTATCGGGCTGACTCCAATATGTTCGCAATATTTTCAACGACAAACCTTCAAAATAATCCAATAAACGGAAGGACTGTTAAAGTTCATTAAGCATACTTGGAATTTCCACAGGGCCAATGAGCTGAATCCATGCCCACATGTTAACAGAGAACTCGTATTGAAATGAAGATTCCTTGGCCAGTTTAGTTTTGGGTTGTATTCGGACTCATAACGAATGTTTTTTTTTTAACTTAAACTGGGCCTCGTCCATCCACAATATTTTCCCGATTAGCTGTGGATCTTGCGTTAAAACTTCGTTTGTTCGTTGGCAGAAGTCCTTGTACTTTTCGATGACGTTATGGGTGTAGACCATACCGCTTCCATAAACTCGATAATCGTGTTCATAATGCTAATCTCATCATCCATGCTTAAATAGACATCACGTGACGGTCATAGACTCTATTCACGAAATCGCCTATGCAACTGTAACAATAATCACAATGAGCTATTTCAAAAGGAATAAGTAAGCAATAAGTTGCCAAAAACTAAATAAACAATACTTAACATTGATTTGTTATGGATTAGGATCCATATATCAATATTAGGATATTGACGAAGTCTAGTGGTGATCTTAAGTTTTTAAGTTTGTAATGAGTTTCCTACATTCTAAACCAAATAAATAAATTAATGCAGGAACAATACTTACATTTTACTTTAATAAATGTACGAAGGTTAGGAGTTTGTCGGGCGGGGTGTCGGCACCTGCATTCGCGTGCCGCTTCAGCAGCGTTGCCGTTGCAGAAGCCGTAAACAAAATGAATATCCGCCTCCTCTTCAGGAGCATAATTAAGTAAATCTTGGCATATTTGTTTAAGACATACCTATCGATCTCAGTTTAACGTATCAGTGAATTTCACAAACTATTGTGATATTGACGTGACACATAAAAGCAAAACAAACCTAACATAAAATAAACTCACTTCTTTAACCTTCTTTTGCTACAAAGCCGTAAATAAAAAACACCGTACTTCAGAAATTTAAAAAGCTAGTATTACGTCACAAATTAATCTTTGATTATCTTTTAATCAGAACGAGTTAGGATACTAGTGTCTTCGAGAAATTAACTTTATTTCACCTGGAGAATCTCCCCTTAAAATTAAAGCAAATCAAAAAAAACACGTTGTATATGCGTTGAAAAGGTCAATGTCCTTCAAAGACGGAATTTTTGCTTGCACACTACACCATGCTTCCAGTATCATAGATGAGGGAAGATGGATTACTGCAATGCATTTTCTGATATAACTACAACCTTCACGTGTTTTGTATAAGTCATATTTTTCCGCATGCTTCCACACTGCTTGGCTAAAGTGGAAATAGCAGTCGCTTATATTCACTGTATCAAATGTTTTTTGTAAAGCGTTTATAGCTGCAATTTCAAAATCCAGTTTTATAAGTTTGGGGTTGAAACTCGGTACATTTTCTTTAATGGCTTGAAAAACATTTTCGTAAGTTGTTTGTTTTTTGTTAGCTAGTAATACATAAATAAAAGGTACCACTTTTGTGTAGCTTATGTTACTGCCAATATCACCATGTATCGTGTACAGCTGGTAGTAACGAGAAGGCACTGTCTTGAATGTTCCGTCACAAAAAAATGTGTGAACATTTATCATGTAATCTTTACATTCTGGAGTCATAAATATTAGCATCTCAGCATCTTGCACACACAAAAAAATTTCAGCCAAGTCTTGCGGGATCTTTACATCTTCACATCGAGTAAAGGTAAGCTTGCCAGTTTAATTTTTTCTCGACCTATTCAAAGCTTATTGTAAAACGACGGTAATTTATCAATGTATGGATCCAACATGAACTGTGACATTTCTTCTCTATATAAAGTTGGTATGGGACGATAGTCATTGCAGACTTTTTCTTTTAGCTTCACGATGCTTTGCTCGATGTCGACGCTTTCATAATCAGAAACACAGGTGTGGTCAGCTTCATTTAAAATACGTACTTTTTGGGCATTGAGTGTGATGGAGCCCTTACACGGTTTCTTAGCACACCGCCATACAGTCGTGTTCTTATTTTCGCGATTAAGATAAAGTCTCCTACAATATCTTATTAAAATTTCACCCCCGTGGGTGCTAGGGATAAAACTGAACTCCATAATACGTACGTATTTAATAACCACACAAAATTATTTTATGTAAAGACATACGCACAAATTCAAGCATTTAATTGACAACGTCAACGGCATTATTATTTCTCTGAAAACGCTTTTCTATATCTAATCTAAAGAGGTGGCATGTTACGTTATTGCTTAAGTAAGTAGGAATAAAATATTCAAGGTAGATAAAAAGCACTATGAATTTTAAATCTTCTTGTGTCTAATTTAAAGATTGAAAATAACACGATTGTGAAAACCAGCGATCGATGGCTAAAGCAATTAAACATTTTCGCTATTACATAAAAGCCGGACCAAGAAATTGTGCTAGTTGAAACAAAAAGATCGTCGAAAAATGCGATTGATGACATACGCGAATACAAATTTTCGCTATTACATAAAAGCCGGACCAAGAAATTGTGCTAGTTGAAACAAAAAGATCGCGGAAAAACGCGAATGCCGAAAGTTACTGCACAGAAAAACGATTCAGCGGAAGCCGTCTAACAAATCTCTCCTATATCTACTCCATAGTATGTGGTATTGTTGGAAAAAATTGCAGGTGATCGCAGATCATTTTTCGATTGAGGAATTCGTTTGCGAAATATTTAGCTTATAAGTGCTCATTTTTTAAAATGAATTACGAAGAACTATTTTCTTAAATGTAGGGATTTACTTACAAACATACAACCTATTTGCCATCCACAAAGATAAGAGACCACCCCGTTCAACCGATCTTCTTCCAAACTCCATGATGAAGTTTATTAAATCTAAAAAAATAAATAATATTTGTCGTTTTAATTAACGTAAGACATCGAATTACTCACATATTTATAATATAATATACAGGATCATCAATCCAAATGGGACAGTAGGAAGAAGTTCGAAACTATAAGAGATAGAAAAATCTGTTTTTAGGGACCTTGGGGTCGAATTAAAATTAAAACAACACTCACGTATATGTCGGGCTAAAATCGACTTACCTATATGAATACGTGAGTAATTTGTCTATTTCACTATGATTGAGTCTCACGATATAATAGTTTCAGGTTAAGAACGGCGTTAATTTTTTTTTAACTCGTACCTAACCGGGAATCGAACCCAGTAAAAATCTCAGTAAACAATGTTTATTCTGCAAGTTTAATACTAGCTTTCGCCCACGGCTTTGCCTCCGTGGCAGAACTCCTTCCCGTGGGTATTTCGCTAAATCCCCCAATATCCTATGTCTATGTTTTATGATCGTAACTTTAAAAATAACGTTTCTCTCGTACAAACTTTCACTACCGTTTTCACCTTCCTAGGGTTGAAATTTTCAAAACGGTGAAATACGTATTCAGTTATTTCTTTTGAAAAAAAATTAACTAAGTTTCATAATCGTAAGCGTAACTTAAAAAAATAACATTTCTCCATACAAATTTCCACCCGGCGGTATGCAAATTGTTAGAAAACTTTTCGAAAAAACGCTATATACCAAGAGAAAACACGCAGTGATTTAATAACACTCGTATGCGAATACTACAAATGACTTCTGGATAATACAGTATATAGGTACTCAATGGTACGGCTTGTAAATAGTAAAGTCCCATGGGAAGAAGGGATAAAGCTGGCCGGGTACTCGCTGATATCCTAAAGGGAATTTATAGGAATGCACAAACGCTCACCTTTGAACAGTAGCTCTGGCTTGAAAAGGTGGGTGATTTAAAAGTTCAGCAAAATAAGAAGCGGTGATTATTTAGATACTTTAAATTAGATTATTTTCTCTCCACCGCCACTTTTTTTTTAATAATTTTTAACATTGCCCCGTTGGCGAAATAAACTTTTTTTTCTATAAGTACGGCTAAGTATTTTAAAATCTTCTAGCTACGGAGCCTAGCTTGAGAAAGTAATAAATATTGCTTTAAGAATAATTCAAAATATGTACCTTCATTGCTTCTCCCAAATAAATATGCATGTCCTATAAGTGGGTATTGCTTGAGGCCCAATTTTGGTAACTCCTCGTGTATTTTGTAAATTCTGCGCCTTTTCCATCTATATTGCACCGACCAGATGCACAATGCAATGATAAATAATTGCCAGAACATGTTAGTACAGACAATAAAGTAAATTCAGTATCGAACGACTGTCTTGTCCGATTTTTCGTAAACTAATAGACCGATGGTTCCAACACAGCGCTACTTTTCCTGTTGTACAAATTATACAGCGACGTAAAGTTCAAAACATAATTAACTAACTATATGCATCGACTTTTAAATACGTACATTTATACGTTTGTATGACGTACATTTCTTTAAGGTAACGTATACGTAACGTATGTGTTTACGTAACTATACGTATAACGTTACTATATGTTTAAAGTCTATGGTTACTATCACCACGTATACGTAACATTGACAGTTCTCCTAATTGAATCTAGATAATAACTAGGATTTACAAGCTGTAAGATTAGGATTATTTTATTCATTAAATACCTAATAAATTACATCAGAAATTGTACAATGTGAAGTCAAAAGAATTTATTTTGAAATTTTAAAAATTTGCAACAAATGAAATTAATAAACACTAAACACTAGATATCACAAAATGACAGAGTATAATGATGTGCCTCCTGTGATATGTGGTACAAGTGCAAAGTCGTCATTTTACAGGAGAGCGAAAAGAAGATTTTAAAACAATCTAGTTTGTTAACCAAGGGGGCTGGCATTGCCCGGAGTTCTTCTTTTTATAGATAAAAACATGCTCTATAAATGTGCATTTAGTCTTGTTCGTTAAATATTGTAAGTTTGAAGAAAATCGCAAAAAACCTGTTAGCGTTGTACCTATTGAAATGTCTAATACGAGTAAAAATTATGTGTTAAATGATACAAGTTCAGTTACATCATGGTGCACCTCTGGAGCAACCATATTATTTCTTGGTGTAAACTGATATACATGAACTTACAAAATGCTGTAACTCAGCAATTTATGTCCCTGGCTCGATGTTGCTTGAAGTAAAGTAAAAGATAAAACCCTCAAAAATTGGTTTTTGCCCTTTGCACCCAGTTACAAATAAAATTTACCTAACTTACACTATGTACGACAAGAGCGTGACCGGTAAAACTTATAGAAAAAAAAAAGGAATTATCCTGTGAAATACTGTAATTAAATAGCTTACTAATTGCACATTCATCCTTTATTTTTAATAAGGCGTACAGTCTCCCGAATTATCTATAATCGCTTGGCATCTTTGAGGCATACTTTACACCAATTTTTCAGCGTAACTGCGAGGTAAAGATCTAAGATATGGACTTCAGTTCTCAAGTTAGGTCAGCACCGCTAACAGTATGCATTTCTCGTTATTTTTGCTTCATCAACGCCCACACATTTTCGATTAGATTGGCATCGGGTGATTGTGAGGGCCAATCCAAAATGTCGATGCCATTTTTGGCCTTCCACGTAGTACATAGCCGACTTCGGTGTTTGGGGTCATTATCCTCTTGCAGGATTCAGGAAGCATTATGCCTTGGGAATATCTTTATAGCGGAAGGTAACAATGCCTTTTCGTATATTTTGATAATTTTTTGAGCGTCCAGTATACAAGTGAACAAGTGCAAATGGCCAAAACCTTGTTTTGAGAGGCATCCCCAAACATGCACCTGTACCGGGTGTTTCACGGTGTGTACGAGCACTCTGTTGTTAGCCGTAGACCAAGCCCGAGTCGAGTAATTAGCTGCCCAAAACGAAGCTTCATCGGAAAATATTACATTATTCCAATCCCGGTTTTTGTTTTCACTCGCCCATGACAGCCGCTTTTCTGCGTGTTTTTCAATAAGGAGCGGTTTCTTCGCCGTACTCCAATGTTTCGGTCAATTTTCAATCAAACGTCTTCTTATTGTATCTACAGATATACCTAACCTTTTTTATTACATTGTTCTTGCCCAGAACGCAATAATAATAGTGGATTTTTCGAAAACATCTATAAAATCAGCTTATCGACTGCAGAGGAGGTTGATTTTGTTTTCCTATGTTCTGGTAAGTTGTCGACATTTTTTGTATCTAAATATCTCTTTACCCACTTGGTTACTAACGTCTTCGACTTATTCATGTACTTGGCGGCCTGACTGCGTGACATTTTAGGTCCTTTCGGATGTGTACAGAGGAACACTGCTTTGTATGGTGTAGCTAACGCGGCACTCATTTTGAAAAATGAGATTTTGGCGGGAAACCGTCAAAAGTTTATTTTTTATTTTTATATAAAATTGTACTTCAAAGATCGTGCTATTCAGACAATACCTTTTTTATCTATGCGCCATTTTAAAAATTTAATTTATACCGGTCACGAACTTGTCAAACACACTGTATATCAGTTTGCAAAAAATCTAGCCTTGTGACAAAATGTGTTAAAAGATACAAGTCAGGTTATACCCCTCGCTAACATCCATATTTATTGTGTAAATAAATATAAGTTTTTAGAAAAATAATCAACGTTTACTGAACTTCTCCAAAATGAGTACTTAACTCACATTTAAGGCACACATTTATTACAATTCTTAACAAAGGTCACCCACTGGCTGCCAGTATTAAGTCACATTGCCCCGGCCCATTTGCGTCGCGTGCAAGCGTCGAAGAGGGAAGCCGAGAAGATTTCGAGGAACCCCTCTATGCCCGCCCATGCTGAATTTTACTACCCCCCTCCACATCGACTGAAGTCTCGGAATCCGTCTTGTTCCACGGCTCAGACTTTGGATGACTTCAGCCTGCCGGACGGATGGAAGGCTGAATGGTCTGCTGCCACGGCAGGGAAGGCTGGCCAACAGACTGACCCCACGATGAAGCCGCAAGGTTCGACCTGCCTCGCAATCTCTGGTGCCGATTGAACAGGCTGAAGACTGGGCATGGGCGGTGTTATGCTCTTCAGCATAAATGGGGCTGGAGAGAGTCCTGAAGAGCATCCGTCGAAGACCAAGTTTGAGCTCGATGCAGATGAGAAATGGAAACACGCTCATGTCTATATAAATTTATATTTGTTAATAATTATTTTTTAGCAGCTTCGTGTAGTTTTTAGGGTTCCGTACCTCAAAAGGAAAAAAACGATACCCTTATAGGATCACTTTGTTGTCCGTCTGTCTGTCTATCTGTCAATCTGTCTGTCTGTCTGTCTGTCTGTCTGTTTGTCTGTCTGTCTGTCTGTCTGTCTGTCAAGACCCTTTTTCTCTAGAATGCGAGGAGGTAGCATGCTGAAATTGATACCAAATACTCAAGGCTACGGTCCCTTGAAGCTGTGAAAAAATCAACCTTCTAAGTCAACGCAATCAAAAGATACAGTCATTAAAAAGGCTATTTCCATACAAATTGCCGAAATCTGAAAACCTAAAGGGTACTTCTAGCTGTCCTAGAAACTTGAAATTTGGTATGAAGGTAGCTCTTATAACACAACCACTCAGAAAATTCTCAAAATTCAAAATTTTTATGTCTGTCTGTAGATTTCGCAGACCGATATATGTTGACCCCACACTGCGTACATTTTGCTTAGGAGCAGGGCTCTGTGCTAACACTGGACTTCTTAAGACACTGGGGGAAAGCGTTAAAATCTTTCTACGGAACCCTCGTGTGCGTGTCCAACTCGTACTTGGCCGGTTTTGTATTTAAATTGCTTATTGGAAGCTTCATGCACGAATTTTAAGTACCTAAGTACTTTTTTTTTTTTTCCTTCCGCCTAGTAAGTTGTTATCAATGACCGACTGATTGCTAATGGCTCAAAAACTTAATCCACTTCCAAATGACCTAGGAATGCTGCCTTCGTGATAGGCACCCTGCCGAATTTAATTTATTTTTTTAGGTTTAATTAAACTTTTTAAGTTACTTTTAGTAGTTTTATAAACTAATATATTACTCTTCCAAACATGAAACCCTGTAGTAGGGTACTGCAATATAACTTATATACCTATTAAGCATTTTGGCTGAACAACAGAACTGTTTTAAAATTATAAATATTGATTGTATCTTATTTATGTTATATGGTTAATGGCATCAGCTTGTAATTCGGCATACTTATCTAAGTCCGGTATCAAAACAGTAATATGGTAATGAACTTGTGGTTATCCAGCCAGGATCGTCTCGAGAGGAGGGAACAGCTCTTCAACACTTCATGGCATCAGCTTGAAATTTGGCATACCTAATATATCATAAGTAAGTAAACGGAAATAAAAGACAAGTTACAAACAATGAGATACAAATGCGAACTTATCCCTATAAGGGCTCTCTACCAGTCAACCTAAAAAACAACCTAGTAAGTTTGGTGACTACAATAATCCGGAACGAAATTCTGGTTGTCCAGCCAGGATCGTCAACTGAAATATGTCGATTGAAATTTGGTATGGATATGTAAGTTAGATGATAATACAAGAGCTGGTAGTGAAATTCCAGTAGTTCAGTTAGGATCGCCTCCGCAGGAGGGATCTCTTCAACGGTTAATGGCAGCATCCACTTGAAACTTTGATTATGCATGTAAGTACAGAGCTCCGATGACAATGCAAGTACGGTCAACAAAAACTACAGTCAGAAAAAAATCTTTACAAAAAGTAAAGATATCTCGCCATAAACATAAATAAATGTGAAAAAAGGGAGCCATATTGCATGTTCAATACTGAACGAGAGAGTTAAAATCCAAAAGGATGCCAAGTTTTATTCAAGAGGCTTTCCGTGTTATAATCGTCCGACGATAACTCTGCATGAGATATTAATTGGCAACCCAGAAAAATCACGCTGTCTGTGGTAATACTTTTCATGTCACTCAGACATTTCTTTAATTAAAATACAACAAAACATACAAAAGCAAAATGAATAAAAATAGTAGTAGTTAAACCTAGAACCGAAAATGGAAAACGTCCCCGAGGCCGCTACCTCGGGGCAAGGTGCCGAAAAGGTTGGCGGCGATGCCTCTTTGTATAGCAATGCCTATGCGTTGACCGAGGAACGCACCAGCCCTTTGGTCACCTGTCTTTAATTAATTAAATAAAACAAAATCATTTAAAAACAAAAAACCCGACTGCAAAATCAATTAACTAAAAAGAGAAAAACTAGCTCATTATACTTAGTCTATACATAGGTAGCTTGAATATTATAAGGAGTGCAGGCGGGGGCAAACAAAAATGACGAAACAGCACCCGTAACAGGCCCCCGCCTGCACTCCTTATAATATTCAAGCTACCTATGTATAAATAAATAAATAAATATCATGGGACAAATTGACACCAATCGATCTAGTCCCAAACTAGGCAAAGCCTGTACTATGGGTACTAGATAAAGGATAAACATACTTGTATAGATAAATACATACTTATATACATATTTTAATATTCTCTACGAAAAGAAAAAAATGGGTCTTTATTGACAACAACAATTACTAAAATTAACAAATAGGTAAATAACTTAAAAATAACCTAATAAGACTAAAAACTAAAAATAATCTAAACCTAGACCCTTGGGTAGGGTGCCCATTACGCAGGCAGCATTCCCGCGCTGGATTGCTATAGACAGTCTTTGGGCGAGAATGCTGCCTGCGCGAGGGTCACCTGTTGCCTCCCTCAGGCGCTTGCTCAGAGCTCCGTGGAGCCCACGCGCGCCCTTGCCCCACGAACCGAGCGTCTCGACACCAAATGCAACGAACTCGTACTGGGCGCCGAGACACTCGTATTTGTTGGCCTTGAGCCGTTCCCGGGCATCCGCCGCCGCGCAGGCACGTCTGCTGGTCGTGGGGAGGTAGGACGCTGCCAAGGTGTCTGCGCAAGTAGCGTCCCATACCAGCGCGCGGCCCATCCTCCAAGGGATCAACGACATCCCGTCGGGGCGCTTGCCATCGTTCCGCACGATCTGGGGTTCCAGGGCAGCAGGAACGTTTGCGCTGACGAGCGCCCTTCTGAGTATATCGTTGAGAGAGGCGTGGCGGGACAGGCGGCCAGCACCCGAGGAACAGGCGAGTCCGTGGTGGCCGAGGCGATCTACGGGGGCCCCACAGGAGGCACAGCTGTGGTCCACGCAAACCTCAGCACCAAGCCGGAGACCGACGGCTATTCGGAGTTTGCATGGGTCTACAAATGTGCCGGTGTTGGGTGATGGGTAGGCGTGAAGCCAGTGGCCTGCTTCGGGTCTTGAGACAGCCAAGAGCCTGGCACGGTCCCTGCCTGTAGCAGAGTCGATCAAGGAATTTAGAGTTGACTCAGAAGCTATGGTATCCCAGGCCCTCTGAATTTTGAGTCGAGATGGAAGGTTTGGGCTCGGTCCGGCTAGCCAGGCATTTGAGGCATCAAACAAGCACGAAATCCCGCGGTTTATAGCCGGTGAGGCTTTAAGGATTTTACCTGCGAGATCAGAGGTGCTATGGTTTGATGCCAAGAACGCTGGCAGAGAAATACTTGAAATTTTGCGTGTTCCCAAACCACCGTATCTTATTGGTAGCGAGGCTTGGGTCCATGCCTGCTCGCTTAAATGGATATTTAGAATAGATTCAATTTGGGATTTTAGAACTAGATCGATAGGTCTTACCAGATGAGGAAATTTCCAAACGGGACAGCAGCGAAGCAGGTAAGTGAATTTAGGAACGAGTAAACAGAACTTTAGAACAAATAGAGCAGAGTGGCTGCTAATTTTGGTAAGGCGGTCCGAATAATTCTTAAATTTAGAAATTGATTTATTTAGAAGGGGAGGGATGGCCTCGTCGAAGATGGGTGACCCAAGGAGATGTAGACTGTCTTTATACAAGATTTTAATGTTTGGAGCAACGTTGTTAAAATTTTGAATAATCTGTGGTGCTGAAGAAGAATCTACTTTGTCGGAAATATACAACTCGCTTTTATTAAAATTTAAATCCAGTCCGATATCCATAAATTTGCTTTTGATTTGTGATAAGTCTGCCAGAACAGTATGTGAGTCACCTCCTAAGGTGCCATCATCGAGGTACCAGACGTTAAATTTAGAATTTAGACTGTGAATTATCGAATTGATGGCCAGACTAAATATGGCTGGACCGAGCGGATCACCCTGCTGACAACCAACGGCCGAAAGGATCTCACTGTTTTTGTGCATTAATTTAGAAGGAGAATGGTAACACTGGAGTAAAAAGTTATAAATTTCTGGAACATGGATTTTAATTTCGTTAAGCAGGGTGTCTCTATTGACCGAATTAAACGCATTTTTGACATCTAATTTTAAGAGTACCTCACACTGGTCGCTTTGCACAAACGTGCGCACGGCGTGAACCGCCGCCTCGCAGCCTCCGTGGGTTCCGAATCCGACCTGTATGGGTTCAAATAGATTTTGCAATTTAGACCGCGTTAGCCTGACACAAATTTTGGCGGCCAGACGGCGAAAAGTCGACCCTACAGCAATAGGGCGCACGCCAGCATCCTTCTTAGTGAGAGCAATGAGGTTGGCCCCATAGATCACTGGAGTCACTTCCTGGCAAACATCCCCCAGTAGCATAAGGTTCATCAGCTTAGTGATGCTTTTGATGAGGTGCTCTCCAGTGACCCCTGTGCCGTGACTAGTGAGGTCTAAGAGATGCTGAGGCGAAATACCGTCCAGACCGGATGCTGATCCCTTTGGAAAGGATGCGAGTGCTGCTTTTACGTCTTGCTCAGTGGCATGGATACAGGCTGATGGATCGGAAGGAGAATCTACGAAAATGGGACTGGACGGGCCTGGGGGGTGTTTAGAGTGTAAAGCGGCTCCGGTCTCTGCTGTGTCAGGTGCTAGTGTATCATTTGAGAAAAGGAGACGTGTCGCTCCTTTTAAGTTGCCTTCCTGAATTTTCTCCTCGACCTTCTTAAAGAGATCATACTTGCCTCTACCAGGTCTGGAAACCTGATTGGGAGCGTGTATTATCGGCGATTGTATGTTATTTTTGATCTTATTTGTCAGGGAAATATTACTCTCATTGTGCTTTGAAACATGGAGATTTTGTAAGAGAAAGTTAGGAGATTAAGCCATTCTGATTCAGTATTGTTTCGAACACAGTTATTTATGGTGTCTGTAAGTGCTTGGGCAACTGTCGATCTTGCACCACGTGGAATGCGTTTGATCAGAGGGGTAGAGTGCTTAAGTCGGCCGAGGAGTGTGTGTAGTGGTGTGGTGAAGTTGGACGCAGGTGAGGTGAGGTTTGCGGGATTTGGAACATGTATAATTGGAAGTACACGCACCTTGTGAATACGGGTTTGGTGTATGTGTAGGCCCCTTGTGGTTTCAAATATTTTGTTGCATACACCACATTCCATTGGAGGCAACAGGCACAATATAAAAAGTAAGTACGTATACAAAAGATTTTATAAAAACATTGTCACTATACTAGACTAAACTAAATTATTACTAAAAGCAATACAAAAGAATATAATAGGAAGTATACACAAAACTATTTGACACCAATGATATTATACGTCAAAAGTGACGGCTTTCTTCTGTCCTGTCGTTGGCTACTTTATTTACATAATAAAAGCAATTTACAATGACATTAAATCTAAGCTTAAACTAAATAAACTACAACTTAAAACTAAATTAAATCTAAATAAGGCCCCCGTGGCATAGTGCCCAAAAGGCTGGCAGCGTTGCCTCGCTGAATAGCGATGCTGATTCTTTGAGAGAGAAAACTGCCAGCCCTTTGGTCACAAGTTGCATCAACTAAGCGCTTTTGTAACTCAGAAATAAGCTTGTAAGCGCTGGGACCCCATGGACCCAAAGTTTCAAACCCGACAGGAACAAAATTATAATTCGGACCGAGAGATTGATACTTAGATTTTTTTCTATTTTCAGCCGTTTCTGCCGCCGCACCAGCTTTTTGTGTGGTTCCCTGGAGATGTGAGGGTGCTACTGTATCGACACAGGTCGCATCCCAAACCAGAACCCTACCCATTCTCCAGGGAATCAGAGACATACCGTCCGGCCTTTTGCCATCGTCGCGGGCAATGCCGCTTGGCTCCAAAATGGCCGGCACGTTCGCAGAGGCAAGAGCCCGGCGGATTATGTCATTGAGCGCGGCATGACGGGAGAAACGGCCGGCGCTCTTTTGACAGGAAAGACCATGGTGTCCCGTTTCGTCCACATTGGTGCCACAGAGGCAACGGTGTGGTGAACACAGCGCAACACCCAGTCTTAGCCCGACTGCAATTCTCAGTGTTTCAGGCTCAAGAAAGGTTCCGGTGTTAAAGGAAGGATAAGCATGAAGCCAGTCACCGGATTCCTTTCTTGCCACAGCCAAAAGCCTTGCGCGGTCTGGGCCTGAACTGGAACTGAGAATATTAGAATAAGTTAATTTGGATAGTGTGTCATCCCAGCTCCGTTGGAAATTTGGATAAGCGGGAGGATTTTCACCCGGACAAGCCATTAGCCAAGCATTCCTAGCATCGACCAAACCCGTCGTCTCGTAGTTTGAAGGACAATCCTTTAGGATTTTACCTACGAGGGTGGACGTGCTGTGGACAGATGATAGGAACGCTGGTAAAGCAACACTAGAAATTTTGCGGATACCTAGCCCACCATATCTGATAGGAAGGGAAGCCTGGGTCCAAGATTGCCCATTGAATTGTAAGTTAAGTATAGATTCCAAAGAAGTTTTCATAAGGGAATCAATTAAGGTCAGAGAATTTTGATGTTTCCAAAAGGGACAACAACGAAGCAAATAAGTAAATTTTGGCACAAAAAGGCAAAATTTTAGAATAGTGATAGCAGTGTGAGCACTGATTTCCAGCAGCCGGTCTGCAGAATTTTGAAATTTTGAAACAGTTTTTGCGATTAAATCTGGAATGGCATCGTCGAAGATTGGTGACCCTAGGAGGCTTAAGTTTTGCTTATCGACAATTTTGATATTTGGACAAAGTAAATTAAAATGTTGGAAGAGATCGGATCGGATCGCGTTGTTTATGAACAGTTCGCATTTATTAAAGTTTAGATCTAAACCAATGGCCTTAAATTTATTTATAATTTCTGAGAGATCTGAAAGTACCGTAACTGCATCACCTCCTAGGGAACCATCATCAAGATACCATACGTTAAATTTGGACTTTAAATTTTGAATGATGGGGTTAATGGCTAAACCGAAAATGGCTGGTCCGAGGGGATCACCCTGCTGACAGCCGACTTCAGAAGATAATTCGTTGCTTTTGTACATTAATTTAGAAGGTTCATGATAACAGTTAAGTAGGTAATTATAAATTTCCGGAATATTATTCCTAATTTCTGTGAGCAAGGTGTCCCTGTTTACCGAATTAAATGCATTTTTGACGTCAATTTTGAGTAAAACCTCACACTGATCGTTATTAAGGTAGGTGCGCAGGGCATGGACTGCCGCTTCGCACCCACCTTTAGTACCGAAACCTAATTGAATTGGTTCAAACTGAGGTTGCAATTTTGAAACTATGTGACGAACTGAAATTTTAGAAGTTAATCGCCGAAATGTAGAGCCGACTGCAATGGGTCTGACACCTCCGTCTTTTTTAGTGAGCGCAATTAGGTTGGCTCCATAAAGAACGGGAACTATTTCGGGATTAACATTAACATTGGCTTAGTAGCGAGCTGCGTCAACAGGTAGGTTCGTGATTGGTTATTGCAATGTAAGTGCCCTAACGACAAGAATCGTCGCTGGGGAAACCGATGGCGGCCTTGGCAACGGCGTCGTGTCAAGAAAAAGCCGTTGCAATTAATCGACGAAACAGGCTGTGGAGGGCAGGAGAACCAAAACCTCCATGCACACAAACGCAACACCAATCACTCAGTAGCTTGTGCCCGATCTGGGGCTGCTCGTGAAATTCTTTAGCTGAGATATTATATTATTCCACTTGGTAAGGTTTTGACATGTATAGAGCGTGACAGCTACCTATTATCTATTCACATTTTAAACATATTATTCATCATACAAACATCTGCCCCGACCGGGATTCAAACCCGGGACCTCAAACTTCATACTCAGGGTCTCTAACCACTAGGCTATTCGGTCGTATAATGAGCTAGTTTTGCTCTTTTCAGTTAATTGATTTTGCAGTCGGGTTTTTCGTTTTTAAACATTTTTGTTTTATTTAAAGCTTTTAGTCATATAAACTGAAAATGTTTACGAACGAACTTTAAACAGTTATATAGATCCTAAACGGTCACTCAAAATATTTTTTTTTTAAAGAAACCTAAAGTTGATTTTCAAATACCTATTTATTGATACAGTTTGTCGACTTTATTTTTTTTTTTTTTACAATAATGGCGTCTGGTGGTCGCCATATTGTATTTCAATTACTGTCATGTCTTTAGTGACACTCGCAAGATTAGTACGAATCAATTGACCGTAAGAATCAATAAGACGCTTCCCTGAGACCTGATGACCTTGAACGCTTGCGCCTTCCTCACCCCACCTCACTTCAACTTAACAACTTCGTTTTAGTGACGACGTCTATTAAATATCAGTCTAACTTCATTTTACACAGTGTTATCACAAATAACGCGTCTTTTCTAAAAAATTTTTTTACAAAATTCGCACCGATTACGTAAATCACTTATTTAATTTTTTTACAATATTCTAAATAAAGGCCTGGTGCCCAGCAGTGGGACGTAAATAGGCCGATGATGATGATAGGGATGATGACGATGATTTTTATATTATATTTATAGGTATTTTAATAATGTTAAACATAGAAATCCTAGCCTATTAAATTCTCTATAGGTCAAAGTAAATTATGCTTATGATGTAGTAACAGAATATTAATTGCTACTTGACTTCCTTGTGATGCAGATATCATAAGTATTAAATAGGAAAAAAAAAATTAAACATAGAAAAACAAGTTAAGATGTTATAAAGCCTGACCAGAAATATATGACTACTCGCCATGTTGTGGAATTTCATTGGAACTAATTTCTTACACCACTGGCAGTAATTTTAATGACTGTCAGTGTCACTGTGGCGGTTTCTTTGAACAATAATAAAAAATGCCCAAAACAATTCGTAGTCAACAACGGATCATTGTAAATAATGTTTATAATAAACTACTGGAAAAAAACGCTTGGGGAATGAAACTATTTCGCTACAAAACCTTTCCAAATTAACATCAGAGCTAACAGGTAAACGTTGTAGACAAGTCAAGATGTCATTGTAGTCTGGTTATCATAAATCGGTTTTGGTTTTGACCCGTAGTAAAAAATAAGCAGTAATAAAATTATAGTTATTAATAAATTTTCTAGATATATCTGAGTCATCAATTACGCGAATTACGACAGAAGGCTCCTCATGTTTTAGGTCGCCAAAGAAAAACAAACCGAAAATAAAAAGAAGATACAATTAGACGATGTTGACCTCTGTGTGATACGTAGGAAAATACACGAGTTTTATACGGTAAAAAAAGAAGTACCGACACTAAAAAAATTGTTGGCAGTATTGAAAGAGGACATAAATTTCCCTGGAGGCAGAGAGTCCTTACGTCTTATTTTGAAAAAACTATGCTATAAATTCAAAAAGTGTCGAAATCGGAGACAATACCAATAGTATATTTAGATGAGTCATACGTCGTTAAATCATAGCAAGTGTTGGCAAAGTCCTGAAGAACCAGGTGTATCTAAATCTGTAGCTACAGGAAAAAGGTACATTATGGTACACGCAGGTGGAGCTACTGGTTTTGTACCAAATGCTTTGCTTTTATACAACGATAAAGAAAAAAAAAGTGACTTTCATGACTCCATGAATAAAGATAATTTTAAAAAGTGGATCACCGAAATGCTTCTTCCAAACCCGAATGAAAATTCCTGTCTGGTTATGGACAACGCAAGATACTATTCTTACCAAACCAACAAAGCACCAAATGATTCTTGGAAAAAGGCGTTGATACAAAAGTGGCTTCATGACAACAATATTGTTTATCCAACCACGGCAACCAAGGGAACTTTGATGGCTATCGTAAGAAAAAATAAACCATTGCCGAAATATGAAATCGATAATATTGAAAGATCAGGCCACACAGTACTCCGTCTTAACTTAGCACTATTGAAATGATATGGGGTATAGTAAAAGATAAAGTGGCGTCGAAAAATGTTGCACATGGAGGAGATGGCTTTTTGAATTTAGTGGAAAATAGTTTCGAGGTATCTATTTAAGTCAAATCAACATAAATAATATAAATAACACACATGTGCGAAATACACATTTGTTGGAAGTAATGGTTTATATTTTCAAGGAATAACTGGTAATACTTGGAAGAGCTGTTGCGAACATGTAATCAAAATAGAAAACTACTATAGGAAATCAGATCATGTAATTGATATCCACGTGGATAAGTTCGTGATTGAAGTTGGCTCTGACACCAGTGACACGTCTGCCTCTGAAAGTGATTCCAATAAGTCACTTCCTGCATCTGAATTTGAAGCTAATTTTGACTACCGCGAATGAAAGTAAGTTAAAACGAGAGACCAATTCGCATTGTTCTGACTATACTAAACTATTGCCATATAAATAAGAACAATACCGCCGTCTTGACAATAGTCATATATTTCTGGTCAGGCTTTAGATACTTAATGTATTCATATATTTTGTTTTTATCGTTTAAATAATTTACAGAAAGGCTCTAAAAAGCAGCCATTTCAGCGTCTGGGTCAGGGAAGCCTTAAAATCGTAAAACGCGTTCGGTCTCTAGAGTGCCACAAAGGAACAAACATACATACATACATAGGCTGTTAAATGTTTGCGTTTCGCAGTCGGGTAAAAATAATAATATGGCAATCAAAAGTTGCTGTTTTTTTTTTAAATATGGCTCTAACAGTTTTAAATGATTCGCGGTTAATTGCATTAGACTTAATGAAAAAAAAAGGTAATCATTTTTAAGGTAATCGTTTTCATTATGTCTAAATATGTGGCTCTGCTAGTGTTTAGTAGGTTTTGCCGTTGTACGGTAAAAAAATTCTGGAAAACGAAATATTCTTCGGTAAGTATCTCTATTTTTCGGTATTGAACTTATGCACCCTTATATAGCACCCTTCCTCACAATTATGTTTTTGGTGGGATTGCTGGTTTCGCCGAGAAGTCAATACGAAGAAAATCGGTACGCAGAGTTACGTTTAGTCGATTAACCTAACCTAAACCTGCACATGTAGCTGATGTAGCACGCGCGCCATTTTGTCGCTTGTCGCGCATTGCGTCCCTTTCATAGTGATGGAATCAGTGAAGGACGCACTGAGCGACAAGCGACAAAATGGCATGCGTGCTAGCCCCCCTGATCCGGTATTAGGGTAGTTAGGTTTAGGCTAGGTTATAGTTACGTCCAGGCGCGAAGCGTCTTAAGTGCACAATACATCTACGAACAAACCCATCGGCGAAACGTGGTATGCGAATAAATTATCTGCATAAATTGTCGGCGTATTATAAAGTCACTTATTAAGTATTTATAATGACTTTAACCGCTTGACCTCATCTAACTACCTACCGATTAACTGGTATTTTTTTACGAAAACGATGTTGCAATACCTAGATGATGTTTTAATTTTAAATATACTTAACAAAATTAATTAAGGTATGGTATGATTTCATGTACTTTAAAGAAAACAAACTTCGGGGACAGCCTTCATTGCGAGACAATATCCCCTTGTACTCATAATACGAGTAGGTATGTACAAAATATTTGTTCGTGCTCTTTGATTGGAGACCAGGCACGTGATTGATGAGTGAACGTCGTCGCCCCAAACAAATGACTTAGGAATGATCGATGCAACATCTGCCCAATGTAGGTACCTATTGCCTTGTCAACATAATTAGTCATAGTAGTGTTCAATGCTGGAAATAGATCAAATGTACTGAAACAGACAGACCTTTCTCCTTTTGAAGTTTTCCGTTTGTCAAAATCGTTACTCGTCGTCGTTGTGTTGTTTTATTTTTAGAAATTAAAGCAACCGCTTGGAACAGGTGTTCTTGGGGGTGATTTGAGCAGATTTAGTCCGGTTGCCACAGGATCCCCCCCCCCCCCGGCAGGTATTTTTTCACTCACCCATACAAAAAAAAAAAATATCCTCACACCCTTTTTTCGATTTTTTTCGCTTTTGCTTCCACTTCTATAATTTTATTAAAGGTGTATGTAAAATAAAAAGTACGTGGAAGAAAAAAAACAAAAAAAAAGTTTAAAGAAAATTTTTGGTTTTTATCTTTTTTGTACGGGTGAGTGAAAAAAAACTGCAGAAATTAATTCCTTGTCCGCGACTTATAAGAAAAAGACACCCATCTCGATATAGTTGCTACATGTATACAGATATATAGTGAGTGAGTCGCGTCGGATACACCTTTTCCCCTCCCTCCCCTGCCCACCTGCGGGGGGGCACCCCATGCCAACTGGGCTAAATCTGCTCAGATCACCCCCAGGAACACCTGTTCCAAGCGGTTGCTTTGTCTCAATTATGCAAGGTAAGATATCCCACTATAGTTAGGTACCGTAAACACCGGTTTCTTTAGCCCTGTGGGGTAATATTGGCCCAAAACGAAAAAAAGATTAAACAGCCCGATACTCCGCAAACTCGTGTGCGAGCGCAGCAGTGTCAATCTTTAATCATAGATAACAGTATTGGTTAGAGACTCGATGTTATCTTCACGTTGCTTACGCAGGTATTGACTTGTTAGTCTTGATCAACTGTGGGATATTCGAAATGTGCGTAAATTGTGTCTGCAAACTTCCTCTTGAGACTGTTAAATCTGGTAAGTTTTCGTTAAAATATCGATTTTATCTTATCAGGCGTGTATTTGGGAACATGCCAATTTGTATTTTCAATACATTAAACCCTTGTATGAAACGAGAAATCTTGAAAACAACGTGTTGTATACTTTGTACCATGATTCATACATCTTTGGCCCGCGGGCCATACCTTTAAATATATGCCTATATTATGGATTTCCGCTGACTGACTGCGATCTTAAGATGATCATCCATGAATAACTACTGATGCCAGGAAAGCATATCTCAATATTTAAAAACAACACCCCAGGAAGAGACTGGCTAAAGAAATTTCTTGCAAGACACCCAGTCTAGCTAATAACATTAAGAGTTCGAGTCAAAAGTAAATTCGAATTTAATTGATAACCTTGGTACCTACTGAGTTATTTTAAATGTTCCAGCAGGAAACGTTAACAACTTAAAAAACTAATAATGTTAACGATGATTCTCATAAAAGGCTGTTGATTAAGGAGCTGGTCAGGCGAGGTCTATTTTATTTCACGAAATGTTTTTGTTATGGTTGATTTTTTGCTAAAAACTATGTTTGAAGAGACTTAGATTTAGAAAAGAAAGTCCTACACCAAATAATACCATCGATGCTTCTAGTAAAAAGATTGTTAAATAACATCTGTTAAGAATTAAGTTTAAGGTTTATTTTATTTCAAGAAAAAATATATAATTATTGTTTTCTTGTTGAAATAAATGTTTATTTTTGATTAACAAATGCTGTAGTTTTATACTTTAACACTACAAAAGAGTTTCATTGGCCCATGCCTTACCAATGTTTGTTTTTGTACGAGAAAAATGCTGTGGAGCAAAGCAGCCTTTCTTTAAGGACAACATTGGCCCAAAAAAGAAATAAAAAAATATCTAACGTTCAGTGTACATTTTTCAGCTTTTCTCACTCTCATATAACAACTTACACCTCCGAAACCCCGTCAAACCTAGTGTAACATTTATATCTACAAAATACATAAAATTACGAGTCATTAAAAAAAAAACAATAAAAATTGGGTAAAGTAACCCGTGTTTACGGTAGTTGATTTTTGCTAAATTTTCGTCGCAGTGGATGTGAGTTTGTTTTGAAAACTATAAGTCCTATCAATATACTTCCAATACAATTATTGTAGAGAATTTAATGAAGAACATATTGCTCATTGACAATTTTGATGTAGCTTTAACCGTTTTTGTTTTATTAATAAAAAACTGTAATTGGTGACACAAAAGAGGGGGGGGGTCCAAAAATCACTTCACGACTTGTTCCCACTTCGATATTTTGAAAGCTACATGCATGCCAAGTTTCATGCATTCTGCCGGATGGGACCGTATTTCGAGCTAAGAAGCCGTACTAAAAAATATAATCGATGCGAAACGTCAGCTCGATATGTTTGTCTATGATTTATAAAAATACAGCCAAATTCGTGACAGGTTTACTAACAATTCGGCTTCTGAACCCATCCTAGAGTACTTATAATATGTGTGTAGATAAAGTAATGTATGTCTCAAAAAGAGATAATTAATTTCCGGCTTGTGAAATATTATTGTACTTACATTCTCTGATAATCAAACTTCAGTAAGTTTCAGAGTAGATACCCAACATTGTCCAGTGGTTGCGGTCAAGCGCAATAAATTATAAGCGAGGCCAATGTTGATGAATCGCACGTCAGAGTAAGTTATGGGAGATCTTAGGTCTCACAAATGGGCTCGCGGACCAATGCATACAGATTTAAAACATACTGCTACTCTAGCAGGATAACAACTGGATGTGGCAGCTAGGTTTTGAACAATGTTTTTATTTCGGCTTGCCCCTACTGAGAGACGGAACAAAAGGACATAATTGTCATGAAGATTGCGCTCTTTTCTTTGTTGGTGCAGTTTTCACATCGTATTTTTACATTTTGAGATGTATTGTGAATCGAAAACCATTTATGCTTTTTGAACTGCTTTCGGTATTTTTTCATTTTTTTTATTTAATCTTATTAATTTAATATATGCAGTATAATGACCTCCATTTGTGTTTAACACCCTTTTTTTTCTCATCTGTAGTGCATTTATTTGTATTAACCTTGTAGTAACGATTTACGGAAACCTAGACTGGGTGGTATGCTTTTATATGCTCATAGCCGGTTTTTTTCTTTATGGGCGATTGAGATGCAGTTATTAGGAGTTGCAGCCAAGCTCTTCTAGTGTTTTCTAGTTCTGTTTACCGAAAGCCGTCCCAAACTGTGACTAATGGATAAGGGCTAGTTGTGTTAGGAGTCTGAACGCAGCTCGATCAGATTTATGTAAGCAAATAACATGGGACACCGCAATCTGTAACACATGTGAGAGCCGTTTATTTACAGAAAGAAATCATAGCAGTGATCATGCAGCTAACGTACTCACATTCTAGTGAGACTGTCTTACGAGTTACAAGCTTGTGTTTAATTGGTTCGTTAGTAAGTTTTCATTAAAATAAAAAGTATGTGTTTATGTATTGTTAAAGTTATTGTAATTACTTTGTGTCAAGTTTCATCGGGCTCATTCTTCTTGGCAATTATGGTCTACCTGAATGCGCTGATATAGAATTATGTCTAGTAGTTTTAGGGTGACGCTCGTGACCTTTGTTTAGATACCGACAAACCGACAAAAAAATTAAAAAAACCCGGCTAAGTGCGAGTCGGACTAGCGCACGAAGGGTTCCGTACCATTATTTATAAAACGGCAAAAAACATGTCTGTTGTACGGGAGCCCCACTTAAATATTAATTTTGTTCTATTTTTAGTATTTCTTGTTATAACGGCAACAGAAATACATCATCTGTGAAAATTTTAGGATCATAGGATCCCGTTTTTTAGCCCTTGGGTACGGAACCCTGAAAAATATTTTCATGTTATGTTTTCGTGGCCAAACTAGCCCAGCGAAGCGCAAAGGCACTGCTGACCTGCCACTGCAAACCTTCGCTTCGTCGTTCTATTTGAACCCTTATAATTTGATTTTAATTTTGCCAAATAAATGTGTGTTGCCAGTGATGACTTACGGATCTGAGACGTGGGCGCTAACGATGGGCCTCATAAGGAAGCTCAAAGTCACTCAGAGGGTGATGGAGAGGGCTATGCTCGGGGTTTCTCTGCGGGACAGAATCAGAAATGATGATATCCGCAGTAGAACTAAAGTTACCGACATAGCCCGAAGAATTGCGAAACTTAAGTGGCAGTGGGCGGGGCACATTGCTCGCAGAACTGACGGCCGATGGGGTCAGAAAGTTCTAGAATGGCGTCCACGGACCGGAAGACGAACTGTCGGTAGGCCTCCAACAAGATGGAGCGACGACCTAGTAAGGATTGCTTGACCGCGGTGGATGCGGAAAGCAAGAGACCGGTCTGAGTGGAGAGCCTTGGGGGAGGCCTATGTTCAGCAGTGGACGTCTTTCGGCTGACATGATGATGATGATGATGAAATAAACAAAATTCTCGAGATGTAATGTCAATATTAGACTTATTAAACATAATAAAATAGTTGCAATTATATTGTTTATATGCTTAAGATTTTATTGATATCTAAAACAAGCCCGATTTCATCACTGACTCGCACACTCATGGTCATCAAAACTGTTAGGGTACTTCTCGAAGTCCTAGAAAGCTGAAATTTGGCACCTACGTAAACAACAACTAAAAATCTAAACTTGGAACTTTTACCTCCCAACCGCAACCCCTTAAACTAGAAGATGAAAGTTTTGTGAGACTTCCGCAAATTCTAATGCTAGACGTCTCAAAATCTATATAGGGACTCCTTGTTAAAAATAATAAAATGCATACAAATATTTCAGGATTTTTAGTAAATCGCCCTTTAAGTTAGGGGGTGGGAAGTTTCATTCGTAAGGGTTAGAGAGTGGGCTATGAAAAAAGGCACATCTGGGCCGTGTTTTATAAGCTACAAGTTACAATTTACAAGCGGAAGTATCTTTCTAACAAAAGGTGATAGGTGAAGGCCCTGCTGTGCAAGAAATACAGCCCATAAACAAAATAACAAAACAAAAAAAAACAAAAAATCCGACTGCAAAATCAATTTACTAAAAAGAGAAAACTAGCTCATTGTAAGTAGTATGTATACATAGGTAGCTTGAATATTATAAGGAGTGCAGGCGGGGACATGTTACAGCTGCGTTTCGTCATTTTTGTTTGCCCCGGACTCCTTATAATATTCAAGCTATATGTACTCGTATATGTATAAATTACTTATTTTGTTTTTAAAAGATTTTTTTTATTTTATAAGCTGAAAATATTTGCGGACCAACTTTAAACAGTTATACACCGTGTTTTTTTTGATTTGCTTTAACTTCGACATATTATTTGGTACGTGAAAAGAAACTACCTGGTAATTGCCCACATGTTAACAGAGAACTCCTATTGAAATGAAGATTCCTTGGCCAGTTTAGTTTTGGGTTGTTTTCGGACCCATAACGAATGTTTTTTTTAACTTAAATTGGGCCTCGTCCATCCACAATATTTTCCCGATTAGCTGTGGATCTTGCGTTAAAACTTCGTTTGTTCGTTGGCAGAAGTCCTTGTACTTTTCGATGACGTTATGGGTGTAGACCATACCGCTTCCATAAACTCGATAATCGTGTTCATAATGCCAATCTCATCATCCATGCTTAAATAGACATCACGTGACGGTCATAGACTCTATTCACGAAATCGCCTATGCAACTGTAACAATAATCACAATGAGCTATTTCAAAAGGAATAAGTAAGCAATAAGTTGCCAAAAACTAAATAAACAATACTTAACATTGATTTGTTATGGATTAGGATCCATATATCAATATTAGGATATTGACGAAGTCTAGTGGTGATCTTTAGTTTTTAAGTTTGTAATGAGTTTCCTACATTCTAAACCAAATAAATAAATTAATGCAGGAACAATACTTACATTTTACTTTAATAAATGTACGAGGGTTAGGAGTTTGTCGGGCGGGGTGTCGGCACCTGCATTCGCGTGCCGCTTCAGCAGCGTTGCCGTTGCAGAAGCCGTAAACAAAATGAATATCCGCCTCCTCTTCAAGAGCATAATTAAGTAAATCTTGGCATATTTGTTTAAAACATACCTATCGATCTCAGTTTAACGTATCAGTGAACTTCACAAACAAGTGTGACATTGACGTGACACATAAAAGCAAAACAAACCTAACATAAAACAAACTCACTTCTTTAACCTTCTTTTGCTACAAAGCCGTAAATAAAAAACACCGTACTTCAGAAATTTGAAAAGCTAGTATTACGTCACAAATTAAGAACCTTTTACATCGGTTTACCATGCATTAGTGATTAAATTTAATCTTTGATTATCTTTTAATCAGAACGAGTTAGGATACTAGTGTCTTCGAGAAATTAACTTTATTTGACCTGGAGAATCTCCCCTTAAAATTAAAGCAAATCAAAAAAAACACGTTGTAGATCCTAAACGGTCACACAAAATAAAAAAATATTACAGAAACCTAAAGTTGATTTTTAACCGACTTCAAAAAAAGGAGGAGGTTCTACGTTCCACTGTATGTATTTTTATTTTTTTATTTTTTTATGTATGTTCATCGATTACTCCGTCAATTGTAGACCGATTTTTTATTTGAAAGGGTATACTCCTGAGGTGGTCCCATTGTCACCAAGTCATGATCTGATGATGGGATCCTAGGAAAATCGAGGGCAACCCTCAAATTTTACAGGCACGTACTATGTGTTTCATATATTTTCTAAGGTTATTCAAGTATTTGCGTCTGGTAGTCATCATCTCATGATGATGAGCTGATGATGGAAGGTACAACTCCTTAGTGGTTAGGAGTTGGAGGATAATTCTGAAAATGTTAAATCATTATTCGAAAGGGTATACTCCTGAGGTGGTCCCACTGTCACCAAGTCATGATCTGATGATGGGATCTCAGGGAAATCGAGAGCAACCCTCAAATTTTACAGGCACGTATCATGTGTTTCATATATTTTCTAAGGCTATTCAAGTATTTGCGTCCGGTAGTCATCATCTTATGTTGATGAGCTGACGATGGAAGGTACAACTCCTTAACGGTTAGGAGTTGGAGGATAATTCTGAAAATGTTAAGTCAACGTAAAATTATGAAATAAAAATATTTTAACAAAAAAGTAAAACCGCCTTCAAAAAAAAAACCCTAGAAAAAAACGTAAAATAATCCTCTAAAATAATGATAAATAAATAAAATAAAATGAAAGGCTTTAGGCTTTCGTTTCTGTTGTCCATTTTTATGTAACAAAAGTTGTTTTTTTTTTATTAAGCATCAACGTGTACCGCATATTTCGACAGCTCTTTTAAAACACTTTAAGGTTCCCAAGCAACTTTTTTGATTAAACAACCATTTTTTTTTAAATGATCGTTTCAAAAGTTGCATAATTAAATCGTGTGTCGTCGTCCCCCCCCCCCCCCCTTTATCTTCAAACTAAACCGTAGGTCCAAAAAATATTAAAAAATGCAAAGGTAACGCTTTTAAACGCTTTCAACTGAAATTGTTTTCAACATGATTGGATTTACCACTTTTGAGTTATTGCCAAAACACTGCGCTTCTCAACAAAAGAACGTTAATACCATAAAGATACGCTATTCTCATTGGTGCTGCATTTCTTTGTAATAAAATGTTGCCAAGACGAGACCTTATAAAATATAATGCATTGTCAAAAAGTTATCAGATCTCTTGTACTCAATACTCAATTCTCATGAACTTTTTTAATCGAATTTACTTACTAAACAGTCTATTTGCCCATGAAAAACGAAATACAATTGTATGCTAACGACAACGACAATTATTTACAAGGCCAAAATACTGACCTCATGACATGGCCGAAGTAGGTGCTATGACGCACATTAAATTTGTCCTTAGTTACGAGTGAAGTACGGTCACAGCCGCGTCTATTATTATAATGGGGATATACTTACCGAAAAATCTAACCCCCACTTTTTATATTTTATTTCGATAGAATAGGTTAAAATAAAGACACGGGTTTCTATTTTTTTATTTAAATGCCTATGTATTTTATATAAATTAAAACTTGAAGCTACAGCGATGACGTCACAATGAGCGGGTATGATCAAAATATCAGAAATTTTCCTCTTGAATGCACCCTAATGCACGTTTAGCAATATTTGAGTGGCAACACTTGCACATAATATGTCATGTCATTGTCAATCACGTCACCTCATGATACCGATATTTGTTGTTAATTTTAATTATTTTGCGACAAAATGGACAAATATACGTAGGTATTTCGTGCCTGATTGCACCAACTTTCACAGAAATATACGTGCAGAAGGTACAGAGAGAATTATAAAACCCAAATCAGAAATATCTTCTCTGAAATTCTTGTCTATAAAATAATACGTGAAGTGAAAACGTTGGATCCCTGCGCGCACGGAGATCACTCTAAGCGATCACTAGTGTATCTTAATGTTCCTCATTTGTGTCTGTTCCTTTATTTTTATACAATAAAGTATTAACATTCACATATGTTGGATTTATTCAGATAGTGTAAACAAATTAATCGTGTATGAATAAAACGTCAAAGCGACATTCAAGAAAAGCTGTTAGATAAAAATGCAAATGTGTGCAAATTTTCCGAAACAAGTATGACATTCAATGTTGTGAATTTCAATGACATTTTTAGCTAAATTTGTACACGGAAATGATCTAAATAAATTATATATTTAAACATCAACTTCCTGTTTTGCTTTGTACCTAAGTGTTTAATTATTTTGTTTGATTTTTAGTTTGCGACAAAAATGCGACAGAAAGTTACGTAAAAATAAGAATATACACCACAACTGGGATTTGGAACGACCACAGATTAACCAATAATATTTACGAGCTGGTGTCTTCGATTTGTCTTCATTAGAACGATTAAGGTCGAAAGAAAGTTAAATGGAAAAGTAGCAATAACTTATTAATAAAGAAATTGTTAAGAAAACCTATTCCTCAAAATGGTTTTTGAATTAGCATAGGTTGTCAAAAAATGGCACATCCCCATTGTTATGGTATCTATAAAACAAAACGTAAATAAACCGCATGCAACCTCCCTTTTACGTGCTGTAGCGTAGGTAGTCGTTCCCTGCTTATCAATTTCTTGAAGGTAGAGTTGCATTTGTGTATTTCTTAAAAAAATTGCATTAGATAACTCGTCCCACCTTGAACGACATTTGGTAGAGCATCTTTCATCTATTCCGACTGGTCTCTGAGATATTCGCGTTTCAATTTTGTATGGCGGCCATCTTGTTTTCGCCATTTCGAAAAAACTTTGACCGGTTTACCCATTGCACGGACCAACCACCCTCTGGACACCGCATCTTCTATAATTTACTTGGAAAGTAATTACGAAAAAAGCCGCGGCGAGCGGACCGAGGGAATGGGAATAGAACATGGGAATTGCCTCACAATTCATTAAAAAGATACGTAAAGACTGCTCTCCTGAAAAAAACATACTAAGTGGATGAATACTTATGTGATGGCACCACCTGGCCAAGGCTGAAAACAGAAGATAATTAGGACATCAATGTGACTTGGCTGCGTACCGAAGATATTCCTGTATGGTGTCCGGCTCTGCTGCCGTTGTCCGCTGCGTACTAATTATATACAATTGACATAAATAATGTTTTATTTACTTGACATGAAATGTAATAGTTCATAAATTTTTCTTATTTGACATTTGGAGACCATATACATCTCCAGTTTATGTATATGTATTATTGGACTTATTATTTGATCGTAGAGGCGTTTTACACCTCTGCTAGAAACAATAATGTGTACTTCTTTATAGTGTCTTTTGATTGCGTTGACTTAGAATTTTTTTTTTTTTCACAGCTTTAAGGGACTGTAGTATTTGATATTAATTTCAGCATGCTACCTCCACGCGTTCCAGAGAAAAAGGGTCTTGACAGACAGACAGACGGACAATAAAGTGATGCTAAAAGGGTTCCGTTTTTCTTTTTGAGGTACGGCACCTTAAAAAGCCACGGCGAACAATCTCATAACGTCCAAACTACCTTCTCCATGTTGGTAGGGGTGTTATATCATAAATAATATCGTTTTCAGCAATATCTGGGGCACATCAACACCTCAAATCATATTCAGGCGATAAACTCGGGCCACGCGTTCTTACTTAAACGCCCCATTTAACGTCACGAACGGTTTCTTCCCGCAACACTAGTATTTATCGTGTAATACACTCTTAACAATTTACAAATTTAACTCTGCCCTTATCAACCATAAGTCTCAATACATTTTGATTTTAACTCCCCTGCGATAAGAACTTCATTTTGTGTTTTGAACAAAAATAAAGATATGTGAAGTTGGTAAGAGCCGTATGCGAAATCATAGCAAAAATTGTAATAACGGAGCGAGCTTGGATTTGGCAAGAGAACAACGAAAGTTATGAAAACACTTGCAATATTTTTTTGGAATAAGTAACAACCTGTAAAATATCAAATTTGTGGACCTGGTCCGTTAAATAGGAACTATGTTAACTTTTGCGCAGTCAGGTGCCGTCTTTTTGTATTTGTAGGGCATCCGTAGGTACGGCACCCGACTGCGCCAAAGTTAACATACCTACTCGTAGTTCCTAGTTACAGAACCAGGCCCAGAAATTTTATTTTTTAAATTTTACAGGTTTTTTACGTCGGGGGTTTTTAAAACTTTAACTTTTTGTGTTACTTTTTACATGAAATGTTTTATCTTAAAAACGGCTGAACCAATTTTGATAAAACATATTTTTTTATTTTATAAAAAAACCGCATTCAAATCGGTTCGATCATTTAAGAGCTACGGTGCCACAGACACATACAGACACGCAGTCCCACATAGCGGTCAAACTTATAAAACCTCTCTTTTTGTGTCGGGGTTAAAATTTTAATAGCTCAGCACGAAAACTAACGTAAAAATACCTAAACGTTTAATTTTTTTTGTCGAGTGCGTCCTGTAAAAGGTTTTGTGGGTTCTATGGATAAAGCGTGTAGCATTATGTAAACAAGTTTTGTGACATTTAGGTATATTATTATGTTGAGCTGCTTTCATTTCATTCAGGCACGTGGATCACAAAAAGTACGGCAAATTTAGTAGTAAGTACTTATAATATTATAATAAATCAGTTTTTATCGGTATCGAGAGTGCCATATTCTTCTGCGAGATATCTATTCAGAGGCTATGGCAACTCTACGTGTCTAGAATATCCACTGCTGCATCACAAACTTACACGACCATCTATAAGATAACATTGACGACCTAATGGCTTGAACATTTATGAATATTTTTTTAATAATAAGATGACGGTTAGGTTGTATTTTAATGTTGGTAAACTATTCCAGATATTAGGACTGTTGCACTATGTGTCGTGCTGTAAAGTGATGTGTAGATGTGCTGAGCTCTTTATAAGCAGTTTAAGTTGTTTAGGACAATTTCGTGCGCTCAAGTACTTAGTGCTAGTAAAATGTGTAATTTTTAACACAAGAAAAGTCTCGATCGCGTTAACGTCTCAATTACTGTCGGAAAATTGGCAGCACCCCCTAGCGGCACGTATCGACAACAAGCTATTCTCATACTATTTCACACTTAACGCAAACGCGTTCTAGACGTATTTTTTGGTCGTCAACACTCGTCGATTACACAAGGCCGATATGTTAGATACCTATGCACTTGTGGAACGTGCTATTTCATGATCATGAACATAAAAATCTTTGCTCGTCTGCAACTAGCGACTACCCTAAAAAAGAGACACTTGCCTACGTGCGACACTTGTTGTACTTATATGAACCTGTTTCTAAAGTACCTAGTCAAAATTATTTCTAGTTAATTGTTATATTATGAACATCATATGTTAACGCCTGATAATAGTAGTTTATGCAACTGCTTAACGAGGCGAAGCTGAGTTTCATAATAGGATCACACGAGTGTTTTAAGGCCTAATTATGTGGAGTTGCATACATTACTTTATCTACACACATATTATAAGTACTCTAAGATGGGTTCAGAAGCCGAAGGCATATATCATACCCATGCCTGTCACGAATTTGATTGTTTTTTTTTTAATCATAGACAAACATACCGAGCTGACGTTTCGCAAACAGTTTTTTTTTGTAAAAAAAAAATCATTATTAATTATACATGTCGGACTGAACTCGACTTATATACGTGAGTGATCCGTTTTATTTCACTATGATTGTAAATTACGTTGGTTGTCAAATTCGAAAAATCGAATCTGAACGCATTATAGAGGACTTATGATATGTGTGTAGATAAAAATATTTAAACATGCTGTTTGTCAAAAGTTGAATTGCCATGCGTTGCGTTGAATTCAACATTAGTAGGTAGGTATGTATAGTATAGAGTGGTTATTGGCAATAAAATCATAATCGACGACTTTATAAAGCAGCAGTACGGTGTATTTTTGCTATTAATGTTAATGTTGAACCTCTTCGGTATGTATGTATGAATAGGTATATACTAAACTAATTGTTTCTGAAAAGGTGTCTTGTAAAATAGGTATTAAATTGTAAAATTAAAGTATATCAAACGTACAGAACCCTCTCCTCGCGAGCGGAAATAATATAACGTCCCTTTAAAGTGTCACTCACAGCCTTACCGTACAGTATAGGTACTTTCAGATTGAGATAAATTTTATGCGTTGGCAATTTCCGGGCAGCATCGACTTTTAATATAAACGTTTTATTAAAAGGGGACCATTATTGCGGTGACAATAGAAGTGTACGTGTAGCGTACTTCAGAAGTCTTGATACTCTCGATAGTTTTTAAGATTAAAAAAGTATTGAGCGTCCTGAAGCCTCTTCAGCATGCATACGTTTAAGAAATGCGCAAATAAGATGGGTAGGTATAGGTCGCTCGGCGAATTAAGTTCGCTTGTCAAAAGTGGAAGGGGGATGCGCAGAAGTAAATTTTTAGGTCTATTTGGTTGCGCAGAGGGGTGAGGGGAGGGTGCGCGCTGGCGCCGACACGTTATTGATAGATCAAGTCGTTCTTCCCCTCCCTCGCTTCGTTCACGCGTCACGTGTCTCTTGAGTACTGTTGCGCACGGATTGTTTTACAGTATTACATAGAGTAATATAATATACGGGGAATAAAGCGCCCTCTCAGCGGAAAAAATGTCACCCTCAACCAGCCTCTACAGCAATGCCATCTTTTATCTGTGATAGTCGACAGAACAGATTTCATAACACACACACACGCGCGCAAGCTCGGATACACACGCGCGCGGGAGCACACGCGCGCACACACACAAGCACGCGCGCGCACACACACGAATTATGTGTACACACTCTTATTAGATTAGACATCATGAAAAATTCAAAATCGTTTATTCCGTAAATTATACATTTAAAGCGTCCAAAATCGCAACAACTAACAATAGCACAAATCACAAGCATCTTAAATAACTGAAACAACACAGAAAGATTGTAACTAAAGCGTCCGAATTTTTGCCGCAACGTCCAATACACACGAACTGACACTGATAAAACGGAGGAGCTGAAAATCGACTCTACGTATTTACTAGTGGACAATTAACGAAATAACAGTTAAACACTGCGCATTTTCTAAAAAACAGTAAGCCGCTAGGCGCTGCATCAGCCGCATGCTGTATGACGTTTACTTGAGTCCTAAAATTTTGAAGGGATGTAGTAGGTGTACCAAAAACCGTTTTTTTTTCTTCTTTGCATGATGATAAATTTTGCAATTTTTTTAACAGAAGTACAAGCAATAATTTGTGACTGAAAATTACAAGCCTTGGGTTCGACATTTTTTCATAAAATTTTGCAATATATAATAAAAAAAAAATAAACCGTATTTTTTTAAACCGACAGCAATGATTAACGCACTAACTACTAAAAATTAGCCTTACACAGGTAAGAGATGGCGCAACTAAAAATTTCAACTGTCAAATACAGATAACTTTCCTCCCCCTGCTGTTTTAGTAGTAAGTACGTTATGATGTCGTAGTTAGTGAAAAAAATGCCCAAATATAAAGTTTGAACATGGCAAGCCAGAAAAATGGTTTACGACGTGAATTGCTATGTTAAAAAGGAAACTAATTAAATCATGGGTAATTAAAAGCACGTAAAAAATACTACCAAGATTCTGAATAAACATACTAGCAAAATAAGTCATTAGTAAAAACGAGTGTTATATGTTAGGTGACTAAACGTACAAAAAAATGTGAAATAAGAAAAATATATTTCAAAGAAATACACTCAGAACTTAACAATTTTGTGCGCAATTGTACAGATGCGCCAAATTGCCCCCACTAGTTTCGCCGAGCGATCTTAATCCATCGCGCGGCCTATAAATGTGTTTTTAGACGTGATGATATTGACGACTACCAGGCACATCTTTAATTACATTATGTACAACTTAATTTTGCGGGTGATAGGGCCTTGTGCATGCCGCTTATCAGCAGTGCTTGCACTGTTGTGTTCCGGTGTGGAGAGTAAGACAGCCGAGGAAATTACTGGCACAAGAGGCATTTCATCTCAGCTCTCTAGGTTGGCAACGCATCTGCAAACCCTCCGGGGTTGCGGGTGTCTATGGGCAGTTGGTGATCATTTACCATCAGGTGACCCACTTGCTCGTTTGCCTTCCTCGTCGTATAAAAAAAATGAAAAGGTACCAGTAACAATTCTATGTACTGTAGATGTATTCGATTTTCATGTTTAATCGAGATCAAATATTAGTATCTACGCCCCTGATAGATGCTTGCTGCAGCTGACAGCTATTTTGAGCAGAGACTTACCCTCGTGATGTAACGCAGCAATGCTGCCAACCTTCCGGGCACAGTGAGGGGGATTTTTACCTAATGCGTTATTGAACAAGCCTAAGCAAGATACCGGTGTCAAGAAGGGACGAATTGGCGTTTGTATGTTCAACGATAATTTTTGAGTATCGTTGACCTTAACTTCATGTAGTTTGATGTAGGGGAGTAGTCGACACAAATATATTTTTTAAGTTTGAACGTGATCAGAATCTGTTCAGGTGTTACCGGGATCCAGATCTGGAGAATAGAGGACGCCACTGTCTATGTTAAAAAGTCATGTTCTTTGTTCAGGGCAAACCAGTTATACATGTGTGTGTTTGTACTTTTCTTTCTTGTGGCATAGCCTCGGCGGGTCATTATAAGTTGACTTCATTCTTGTTGAGTCATTGACTTATTCTTTGCGATCTTAACATTGTAAGCAAAACAATTACAGCGCTTTGAAAGTAGTGCCGATTTCGACAATTCATTAATACTTCTGTAATTTATTTAGTTCTTCTCTCACTTCCCTTTATTATGAAATACACCACATACCTACATTAGTGCATCGAGGTATCAAGAAGTTGTAAGTCGGACGGAAAGTCAGTAGACTGCGCCGAGTCATGCGCCTCTAATAAATAGTTACCTTCGTGAACTGTCTGAGGTCTCGGATTTTCACTGTCTTTTTTCTCATTTTTGACCGGCAAAGGATATTAAAATTGTAAATGTTTCTATGACTACAGGGGCCTGGTATCCCTTTCCAACTAGTAAATGTGTACAAAATAAATTATGCTTTATTTTCGTGATACAAACCGCTTTTTTAAGCTGTGAGTAAAACTGGTTCAAATTATAACAAAACGCAACTTGTGAGTCTGTGGCGCGCCCCCCGCCCACTGACACTTGACATCTGAGCAGACTGATTGGCCGACGTGATCTCTCGCATTAACTATAATTACTAATGTAAAACCATTAAGATAATAAAATAAACGTTTATAAAAAATCACAACTTTTATTAAGGAAGAATATTACACAAATACCTATTGAACTTCATGCTTTTGACTTCTATTCCAAAATTATCGAATAGTACAAATTATTGAATAAGCATTGCCCACATTGCACGAACTTTTTGAGTACAACAAGCAACATTTTATCATTTATTAAACCAAAGTTTTCTAAAAACATTATTAGCATCTGTAAAAGAAAGGTGTATTTTTTTAAATAAAAAAAAATGAAGGCATTTTAAAACGACTTTAACAAATTCGCCGCATTCATCCGCAACAAAACAAGATTTCATTTCTAACTTCGTCGAAATCTAAACTAAGTTAGAGTGCTTCGTAATTTGTTTAAGGAATTTCTAAATGACTACGGCAGAACTTAGAGAGAAAAATTTACTTTACGAAGTTCTTATACCTGATTGAGGTTTATTTAAAAAAATAAAGTTCACGCTTTGAACTAACTCAAGACGAGCACATCTTCGAGGAACTAAATTAACTATTATTTTTTTGGTGCCCGTTATGCTACTTATTTATAACTAGTGCTTAGTGGTACTTAGTATGACTAAAATTTTGTACGTAAGTCGGTAACTTCTATCAAAAGGAGCTCCAAAGTTTTCGTGTACTATAAATATAACACGGCTGCTACATCGCCAGTTCCTTTTTACCCGACTGCGAAACGCAAATTACCCGACTGCGAAACGCAAAGGAGGGTAATGTATTTAACAGCCTACGTATATATGTATGTTTGTTCCTTTGTGGCACTCTAGAGACCGAACGCGTTTGCCGATTTTAATTATTCTTACGTCAATCGATTCATATTAATCTTGCGAGTGTCACTGAAGACATGACAGTAATTTAAATCCAATATGGCGACCACCAGACGCCATATTGTGAAAAATAAAAAAAATAAGTCGACAAACTATATCAAGTGGGGTATCAATGAATAGGTATTTGAAAATCAACTTTAGGTTTCTTTAATCAATTTTTATTTTGAGTGACCGTTTAGGATCTATAACAGTTTAAATTTGGTTCGCAAACATTTTCAGTTTTGTTTCACGTTTCATCCTCGAGATAATAAGTAAATTAACATGTAGTATCGACTTTGCGGTACTTTATGTCGCGTTTTTAAGAGTATCTAAAACATTAAAAATATATATATATATATTGTCTGTGGTCACTCTTACCATAAACAGCTCCCTTCCATAAATGTCACTTTTGATTTTGCGCGAACGCATGTCGCGGCAGCTCCCGATTTTTTCAAGAAAAAACAATGGAAGAGGAACAAAAGATATTAAAATATGAACGTAAGATTGAAAAAATAAAAAGAAAGATTAGGAAAGATACAGAGCGTCGGGCGAAATCACGAACCCGCTCTAGGTCACCGTTGCCAACACGTGCCGTGCCCTTGGAGCCCGAGAGACCCGAGACAACCGAATACGACAATGGTAAGAAAACAACAATAAAATATTTAATTGTAGATGAACTTTGGATGGGTTAAAGTATTTCATTCAGATTAAAATACACCAGTTTCATTGCCGTGTACATACGCGATATGTTAAAACACGAAGACCGGATTGACACGAGATGTCCTTCTTGGTATAAATAAAAGGCAAAGTGCGAGACACTTGTCTATCTGTTTTTCGCTTATTTGAGTGCCTACTGAAACGTAAAGCAGCGAATCCGATTTGACGCAACCTAGTTTAAAAAACGTGCGCGACACGAGGTTTCCTTTTTTAATATTCTGGTTCCTTTCTTCGGTTGTTTTTAAAAATTGTTTATTTGGCTTATAGTGCCTGATGAAGACGATGCTGTGCACGAAGACGATGTAGCTCCAGAAGACTTCGAAAATACGGAAGAGGAAGCAACTCATAATGACGAGGGTGAGACAGCTCATGAAGGTGATGATGCACAAATACAACCTAATCCGTTGTTAATAGCACTTGGACTAGACGAGATAACCCCGAATAAATGGGGGCCAAAAATTTATGCGTATCAAAATGGTCAGATATTCTTAAAAATGGGCTCAAAAAAGAGGAAAAGGAATTGGTTCTAAAAGCATACTTAGTCCCAGAAAATTGTCCTTTTCTGTCACCACCATCTCTAAATGGGGAGGTGAATGCAGCAGTAAATGAGGCCTGCAAAAACCGAGACAAAACACTGGCAAACAAACAGAAGGACCTCGGATTAGCCTTAACTGCGCTGGGACTAGCGATTACAGAACTCCTAGAAGACTCTCCAAGTAATATTAAAATAATGAAGCTTCTTAGTGACACTGGACGCATTCTAACCGACCTACATCATGGAGAAAATACAACAAGAAAAGCGTTAATAGCACCATTGCTAGACAAAAACTTTACAAAAATGACAAGAGATGAATTCCTGTTTGGTACAAACCTGTCGGATCGAATAAAAGACAAAATCACCATTGAAAAATCCAGCCAACAAATCAAACGACCCCAACCACCACCTGCAAAGCCAACAGCTCGCCAGGGAAACTGGAACGGTCCGCCTCGTGCACATACACAGCCGAAGATGATGGGTCGAGACGGACTACGACGACCTGCCGCTCCATCGTTCCAGCAGAAGAAGCCTGCACAGTCCTCAGCACGTCGCCCACAGGCACACCGTCCCGAGAGGAATTACCAGCGTGCTCGGGGTCGGCGGTAAACAACATCCAGGTACATGCAGGTAACCTCACTCATTACATTGAGTGCTGGAATATTTTAACTAAGGACCATCATATTTTACAATGGGTACAGGGGTATGAAACACCCATGCAGGTTATGCTACCAAGCATACCAGATCTGAATGATACTAACCTACAGGAAGCCATAAATAATCTGTTAAATTTAGGTGCAATACAACCATGTGATGACACACCTGGACAGTACCTATCCCATATATTTCTGGTTCCAAAGCCAAATGGTAAATTTCGCTTTATACTTAATCTAAAACCGTTAAACAAATTTGTGCTTTCAAAACATTTTAAAATGGAGGACATTAGAACCTCTGTCAGACTCATTGACAGGAATTATTACATGACAACAATAGACTTGAAAGAAGCATACCTGTTGGTTCCTGTTGCAGAATCTTATAGAAAATATTTAAGATTCCAATTTGATAAACTGTATGAATTTAAAGCATTACCCTATGGTCTTTGTACAGCCCCGGCAACTTTCACCAAACTTTTAAAACCAGTAATTACACACTTTCGTAAATTAGGATATATTGTTGTAAACTACCTTGATGACATACAATGCATAGCTGCTTCATATGCAGAATGTAAAGCTAACACGGAACACATAATTCAAGTTCTTGAGTGTTTAGGTTTCATTATAAACTATGACAAAAGTAAAATACAACCATCAAGACAATGTACATTCTTAGGGTTCATAATAAATTCACAAAGATTAACATTGCAGTTGCCCATGGAAAAACAATTAAGAATTAAAGCTTTAATAGACAAGATTTTATCTAAAAAATCATTAAAAATTGTCGATTGTGCCCAAGTGATTGGAACATTAACTGCAGCATGCCCGGCCGTGTCTTATGGCTGGTTATATACGAAGGTGTTGGAAAGAGACAAATATTTAGCCTTATTAGCTTCTGATGACAACTATAACGCAACAATGAGTCTGTCATCAGACTCTAGATTAGATCTGCAATGGTGGTATAAAAACATACAACATAAATATCAGTCATTTCATCTTCAAGATTATTCATTAGAAGTATTCACAGATGCATCTCTTTTAAAATGGGGAGCCCACTGTAATGGAGAATCAATAGGGGGTTTTTGGAATGAGGCTGAAAAGAAAAATCACATTAACTCGCTAGAGTTAATGGCAGCCTATTTTGGCTTGATCTCATTTGCAAAAAACAATTCAGACTGTCATATTCTAATGCGTATAGACAATACAACTGCCATAGCTTGTATAAATAAAATGGGCAGCATTCAATACAAACATTTTAATGAAATAACCAGGAAGATATGGCAATGGTGCGAGAAAAAAAAAATATGGCTGTATGCATCATATATACGTTCGGAAGATAACACCGAAGCTGACAGGGAGTCCAGAAACAATAACATAGACATCGAGTGTGAACTGGGCAGCTATGCCTTTAGGAAAATAACAAAAACCCTGGATGAACCTGTCATAGATCTTTTTGCCAACAGAAAAAACGCAAAATGTAACAAATATATAGCATGGAAAAAAGACCCTCTGGCATATAAGATAGATGCCTTCACTGACAACTGGTCCAAATATTTCTTTTACGCCTTTCCTCCATTTTGCATGATCGCAAAATTCTTTGTGTGTCTGAACTGATTATATTTAAACCAGATAACTACTTGCTTTTATCTCCACTTAGAACACAACACCATCTGAGCCACCAGCTTACCCTGGCTGCAGGCATCTTCTGCGGCAAGCATTCCAGCAAAGAGGTCTGCCAGAGAGCTCATTAGAAGTAATGCTGTCATCCTTGGCACAAGGTACATTAAAACAGTATGATACTACATATAAAAAATGGTGGATATTTTGCCACCAACACAATGTTGATAAGTTTCTTGCTACAATATCACAAGTTATACAATTCTTGTCAGATAAATTTAACTCAGGCGCCACTCACGCCACATTAAACTCAGATCGTTCTGCCCTTTCTTTGCTCATAGACTCTAAAATTGGGAATGATGCTTGTATAAAGAGATTCCTTAAAGGTGTATACCGGCTAAGACCATCTATACCAAAATACACACACACATGGGACCCAACTATTGTGCTAGATTTCTTAAACAAACTAGATACGCCTGTTCTAAGTTTAGATATTCTGTCTCAGAAACTTGTCACATTGCTTTCTCTCTCTACTGCACATCGTGTACAAACGATCTCAGCTATTGAAGTTAGTGACATTCATATGAGCAACGAAAATGTTACCATACTAATAACAGACTTAATTAAAACGTCAGTGTCAACTAGAAAAACATGTACATTATACTTACCCTATTTTGAAAATCCACAGTTGTGCCCAGCAAAGACCTTAATTACTTATTTAGATAAGACAAAGCTGTTAAGAAATCAGGAAAATTATCTCATTTTGACATCTAGGAGACCTTATAAGAAGGCATCATCTCAAACAATAAGTCGTTGGATTAAGGAAGTATTAAGGCTTAGCGGCATTGATACATCCTTGTTCTCGTCGCATAGTACCAGACACGCAGTTACATCCAAAGCAAACAAAATAGGAGTCTCTTTGGATATCATTAAAAAAAACAACAGGATGGACATCTAGATCTCTTGTTTTTGCAAAACACTATAATTTACCTGTCACCCCTGTGATTGACACTACATTTGCTAATTCTATCTTAAACTGTTCTAATAATTAATAACCACAATCAAGACATTAATAAATAAAGTTTTTTGGTTGATTTTGTTAAATATGGTACCTTGTAAAAATGTATATTAGGTACTTATCATAAGTAATATTAAAATAATATAGTTCATACAACAGGTTTTTTATATTTATAAATAACTAAGGGATACTATAAGTAGTAATTAGTAATTAGTTTACTAGTTAATACTAGTAAACTATGCCACCAACAAACTATATTATGGTATCAGTGTCATGTTTATGTTTGATCAAGAACTTAGAGTAAAATCCAACAATGCATACTCTATAAGTAGGTTGTTAGTTGCAAGATTTTATTTTTGTTCCTGAATTGGGAAAGTTGATTTTTAATACCTAAGCTTAAGCTTATATTGATCTCAATTACATATAAGAATATTGAATGTTTATGTTATTACTATGAAAAGACTGTTTGCTTTCTCACTTTATTTTATCTTGGAAAATAAAAGCCTCCTAAATAACATAATATCTTTTTAATCATGAAATGGATCGCTTCCTATAATAACTTTTTGCCAACAACTAACTCTAAATATCTACATGTTAATTTACTTATTATCTCGAGGATGAAACGTGCAAAATTAATAAATCAGACGAACTTACCCTAAGTGATGTCTGATGATAATTTTGTGAACGTTTCATCCGAAGAGATAATAACCCCCCCATCTAAATAATAGTAACCCACCACTTGTATCCTTACTTAGTGATGGCAAAAACAGTGTAGATAGATATATGTCTTGTTCCCAGATATATACTTATATACATCAGTGGTAGGATATACTTACAGGCACATTATATGTGTAGGTATTCCACATACATGAAATAATAAGTATTAACTAGAATCTGAACAGGACTATTGTACATACTAATCTAGATAATAATAAGTACCTATCTAGATTCTAGACTTAATATCATAACTCTAAAAAAGTGACATTTATGGAAGGGAGCTGTTTATGGTAAGAGTGACCACAGACAATATATATATATATTTTTAATGTTTTAGATACTCTTAAAAACGCGACATAAAGTACCGCAAAGTCGATACTACATGTTAATTTACTTATTATCTCTTCGGATGAAACGTTCACAAAATTATCATCAGACATCACTTAGGGTAAGTTCGTCTGATTTATTAATTTATATGACTAAAAAGCTTTAAATAAAACAAAATTATTTAAAAACAAAAACCCGACTGCTAAAAACATTAACTAAAACTAGCTCATTATAAGTAGTTTATACATAGGTAGCTTGAATATTATAAGGAGTGCAGGCGGGGGCAAACAAAAATGACGAAACAGCAGCAGAGCTGTAACATGTCCCCGCCTGCGCACTCCTTATAATATTCAAGCTACCTATGTATAAACTACTTATAATGAGCTAGTTTTAGTTAATGGTTTTTGCAGTCAGGTTTTTTGTTTTTAATTTCGAACTTTTCTTGACACGTTGTCGCGTGTCTAGACTTTACTGAATAGGTATTGTTTACATTTGCAAATATAATCGAGTCCTACACCGTTTCATTTAATTTTTTTATACTTATGACTTGTCACTTGTTGAGGTATGTATTAGTTACAAACACTGCTCGTGTTAGAGTGCGGGTGTTCCCGGTTGTTAACAACTTTCTCTATTTCACGCAGCCTCCTTATACGGTTTTTAAAGTTGAGGTAGTTTACGAAGCGGTCTTCCAATTTAGACCTTTTGGAATACCTAACTCTATGTGTTTTCATGTTCATATGTTTTCTTACTATCAATGGCTATGTTATTGTCACTATAAATAACAAATTCTTACTTAGGTATATTTAAACTATTTGACTTTGTTTTTGTTTGTTTTGTTGTAGTTGTAACAATCCACGAAATCTCTATAATTAGCGAAGCTGCTCACAAAATTTCACGAGAATCTGTTGAGAAATGCGACCTGTATCCTCTACACCTAGACAGCGGGACAGCCGGGCAGACGGCGGACAGACATACGAAAGCGTTTTTGTCCCAAGCTAAAACGGACATGCGCAGTCACACTTCGTTCGCTCGGCCAATAAAGAAACTGTACTTATTGTTAAAAATAACCTTTCCTCAAACATTGTCGGAAATGTTGTAATTTTACTTGAAGTAACAGAACACGAAGTGCCTTGTTGACGGCCGCATTACATTGCAGGCGCGATTACCTGTCCATAAATCGGATTGCTGGACTGTTTTTCATTAGTTTTTAACTTTTTAAAAAGTAAAATAGACCATGGAAACATCCAGTGACATGTCTCATTCAGCCAAACCGGTGGCTGTATGCAGGCGTTCTATTCGAAATTTAACATTTTTATCGATGTCTTAAATAGCTTGTCAGTATTAAAAAGAAAAATATGCTTTTTTAACCATACGTAAATCATACGTAAAGAAGTAACAGTAACACACAAAGTCTTGATTTATTTAAAGTTATGCAAGTCATATTAATTTAATAGTTTTTAGTGACAAAATCGTGATAATTTGTTGTATAGAAGTCCACCATGATGAAAATCAGAGGATAACTATTAACTAAAGCAAACTGCTTAGTACCGCTTAAACTTCAATGGAAATATTTAGTCGTTGTGAAACTATTATAAAACGGCTAAGGAAATTAATGAATTTAGTTAGTTACTGAGTATTTAATTAAATAAGATATGTTAATAATGACTCGGATATTGTAATATTTTGCAATAAATAATATTTAAGACACTGCCACAATTATAGTAACAACAATGGCAGTTTTGGCTTGCTGTATTATGAAAGTTAATTAATAATTAAAAATTCCTTATTTCCTCTTAATGTTTGAGAAAAAATCTATATCTGCCACGGCTGGAATAGCAATTACTGGACTTTTACTTATTAAAAACACTCACCTGCGGTTCGTGTTTTTAAACTAAGTTTTCGCTCCAGCAATTGCTCACTTCCCACGCCTGGGCATTAATCTACTATTAATAACACGTGAGCGGATCGTTCTGAAATGTATTGAATTAAAGCTCATTTTAAAATACTGCGTTTTTGGTGCTCCTACATAACGCTTTTATGCTTTTATTCCGAAAAGCAACTTAATAGGTCACGTATCTATTATAATAATAATAATAACTAATGACTAATAACTACCGCAGGTATATCCTGAAGGACGGTACGGTCGACATCTGTCGGGCATGCCGCCGTCCCGGGGAGTCACTCAGGCATATTATATCTGGTTGTTCTAGTCTTGCTAACGGCGAGTACTTGCACAGACATAACCTTGTAGCCAGGATTATTCACCAGCAACTTGCTCTTTCATTCGGTCTTGTGGACTTCGAAGTGCCGTACTATAAGTACACACCTGCACCAGTTCTTGAAAATCGTCGTGTCACGCTCTACTGGGATCGATCTATCATCACGGACAGGACTATTGTCGCCAATAAACCTGATATCGTGCTGATAGATCGATCGAAGCGCCAGGCAGTGCTCGTCGACATCACGATCCCCCATGACGTGAACCTCGTGAAGGCCGAGAAGGACAAAGTCAGCAAGTACCTTGACTTGGCTCACGAGGTTACCGCCATGTGGCCTGTTGATACGACGATCACTGTCCCGATAGTCGTTTCGGCGAACGGTCTAATAGCGAAGAGCCTTGACCATCACCTTAAAAGGCTCTCGCTAGATGGTTGGGTCAAGGGTCAGATACAGAAGGCGGTACTCCTGGACACGGCTCGGATAGTCAGGAGGTTCCTCTCTCTGTCGCCCTGACCACCGGTAGCTTAGGCCCCGCCTCGCTGCCGGTGGCACCCTAGGTTAGGTTTTTATAATGTTTTTATATTTTGTATTAATACTGTTTTATTACTTTTTATATGAATATTATGAAAACCTAGCCTAAGATTGTAATAAATATACGGGAATAATAATAATAATAAATATCATGGGACAATTTGACACCAATTGACCTAGTCCCAAACTAGGCAAAGCCTGTACTATGGGTACTAGACAACGTGCTTATATAGATAAATACATACTTATATACATATTAAACATCCAAGACCCGAGAACAAACATTCATATTCATCATACAAACATCTGCCCCGACCGGGATTTGAACCCGGGATCTCAAGCTTCATATTCAGGGTCTCTAACCACTAGGCTATCCGGTCGTCCGTCCGTCGTCCGTCGGTAGTTCGTCCGGTATTATGAAATATCCAAAAAGAGTTTGGGGCCGAATACAATTAACCATAACTTTTTTTTTTGTAAATCGGCATTGCATTCTTCAGTGCCCTAAGCACGACTTGTCGAATCCTGCGTCACGTAAAATCGAATAGTAAACTATAACAAGTTAGTATGACGTTTGGAACAGCGCCCGCCCGTGAGCGTATTTGGAACTAAAATTTTGTATGAGATTTCTCGATCTCGATACGATAACCGTAACGTAACGCAGGTTTCGACAAGTCGTGCTTAGGGCACAGGTCTGTTTTCTACAATCTGGCTTATGCTTGACATAACATGTATGGTCAATTACCTTCATTTGTGATGTTTTGCTTTAAAGTAATATTATCTGTTAAAGATCGTGGGATCACAGTGAATGCGGAAAGCACAAGACCGGTCTGAGTGGAGAGCCTTGAAGGAGGTAATTGCGAAGAAGAATGTTAATAAAAGTACCTACAAATAAAGAGGAAATAGACTCGAGGTATTACTGGTCGGGTGCTGCTGGATGAGTCTCATGAAGATACGAGTCCTATAAGTCTATTCATGACTATTCCAGTTTTGAAGTCAACACTAGCACTCGAGGCTGCGAGTGAGTTTGCAATAGACATTAACCCTAACCGACGGTGATTATGAGCGAGCACCTGTACCCATACACTATATAAGTAAATGAGTTGTCAACCTACGGGGCAGAGACTGAACTGGTGCCCAGATATTTCCCTTTACCTCCATGCCAGAACCCAAAAGTGCAACATTCACATAATAATAACAATTGTGTTGTTACGTCAATGAATGATGAAGTGTACCTACTTAGATTAAACAACAAATAACACTAGATTCAGTTTTGTTATTTGAAATTTGAGTTGTCCGAAAAGTTTCTTATGTCAAATAAGATCCTTTCACTACACCTACGACTACGAATCAGATGCAATTTTTATTCAGTTAGAAGTTCAAAAATCACAATGAAAAGACGCGACCTGACTGCCAACTCTTTTAAAATATGAATGCTGAGGAACTTCATGCCGGATACTGCTACCCAACAATAACTTGTTACAGCTCGGAACTAGCTCAAGAACACAGTTTGTTTATCCGAACAGTAAGCAAGGAACAATCATGAAACAATGGTTATATTATATCGAGAGGAAAACCCGCTAATCAAAAATCTGTTCGATATGGTGGCAAAGCTTATGCTGCCGCCCGTGTCGTGTCCAATTTCTCTTTAACAACCACCTCAGATTAATTTTACTAGCTGTTACCGAGTAATCACCGAGCTTCCGCTACTTATTTCTTATTTATTGTAAGTAGATCAGAGTGCTAGATAACGACAAATAAGTCGGAACAGAGGCGATAGAGTTATCAAGAAATTCAGTCAGCCTCTACCAGTTTTTAATTTTGTGCCTTACTTAGGTATGTAACTTTACGACAGACTTCACTTACTATCTGCTCAGAGTTTACCATGAAAGTCAGTGCCATGCACTAAATTAGATAGTGGCTGAAGTAAGTTCAGCACTATGCCCCAGATAGCTAGTGGATAGCGCTTAGAAACTTGGTGACTTCATTAAATGCTCTCAAAATGTCGACACCACGGGAAGTGGCTTTTGGAGCAGCGGCAAGATCATTAATTGGTTTACATTGTAGAAATAAATATTTTTATCTACACACATATCATAAGTACTCTATAATGCGTTCAGAAACCGTAGAAAATGACCAGCATTGCAGCACGACGTCGACTGCTCGCCGACAGCGCCACCACCACCACCTCCAGTAAAGTAATAGTCATTACGACATCGAATTCGATGTTTCAAATTTGAAAACCAACGTAATTTACAATCATATTGAAATAATACGAATCACTCACGTATATAAGTCGAGTTCAATCCGACGTGTATAAATAATAATGCGATAATTTAGAATTAAAAAAACAGTCTACGAAACGTGAGCTCGGTATGTTTATCTATAATAAAAAAAAACAGTCAGATTCGTGACAGGTATGGGTATGATATGCCTTCGGCTTCTGAACCCATCTTAGAGTACTCATAACATGTGTGTAGATAAAGTAATGTATGCAACTCTACATAATTAGGCCTTAAAACACTCGTGTGATCCTATTATGAAACTTAGCTTCGCCTCGTCTCATAAAAACACACGTGTTTTAAGGACCCTCATTATGTAGCAGTTGCATAAACTACTATTACGTAATTATATTATCGCACGAATTTACTTAACAGGATTTTTTTTATTGGCCGTGAAGTTGAGAAAATTTTCTTCTATTCATGACCAAAGTTATTCCGCACAAAATACTCGCACAGTATATGTTGCAAATCCAATATTATCACTCGTATGTTTCTGCATCCCATCAGTACTGGCTCTTTTTGCCTGAAATTGTAATTACACATTATTATTTGTGAAATTTTGTAAATTGTAATACCTAAATAAATAAAATTTTAATACTCTATCCCAGATCACCCTAAGGTGTTAATCCTCTAAGGTTATTCACGGCTGCTTTAGCAAGAAAATTTCGAATTAGCTGTCATTCAGTATTGAAAAGGGATACCAACGATCGACACTGCGAGTAAGGCTGCATTAGAGTATCAACGCACTGTCCAGATAACGATCCTAATGATTTGTTACGCCGTTTCTAAACAGTTATTATGAACCACTGCTCTACATTAACACCCTAAACTGTTTTCTTCACCACTCGCAGTAAGTACTCTCCATTCGCAGATTAATGACAGCCCAGGCACCTCTGAACCCGACCATCATCAGTAACCTGGTTTCAGTGACGCTACAAAACTTTCATTATTCAGGGGCTATTTTTGACAGTGATAAGACGATAAATTTTCTGTCAGGCGGTTAATTGAATACAGTGTTGAGTTTACTAAAGTTGTTCGTGAAATTAGGCAAAAATATTGAACGTTTACCTACGTGTAGCCTACAGGATAAAAGTGGGTGTCTGGTATATTTTGTTCAGCTAAACATACTGTACAAGTCAAGGTTACAAATACAATAATAGGTATGGGCTCAGTTACTTCTTTAATTTTCGTTATGGGGACTGAAAAATATAACAGAGCCCTTTAACAAGATATCCCACTTGATTTTTAAGGTTCCGTACCTCTTAAGGAAAAAACGGAACATACAAATCGCCGTACTGAGAAAACCTAAAGGGTACTTCCAGTTGTCCTAGAAACTTGAAATTTGGTATGAAGGTAGCTCTTATAGCACAACCACTCCAAAAAAGTCTCAAAATCTTACATTTTTATGTCTGTCTGTGGATTTCGCAGACCAATATAAGTTGACTCCACACTGCGTACATTTTGCTTAGGAGCAGGGCTCTGCTAACACTGGACTTCTTGAAACACTGAGGAAAAGCGTTAAAATCTTTCTACGGAACCCTCGTGCACGAATCCGACTCGCACTTGGCCGGTTTTTAATCTTTATTTATTTATGGGTTTTCATCACACTGGTGAACATTTTAACCCCATTGTGAAATTAAAAAACCCTGTGTTTTGAGAAATTTGAAGACCCTCTTATTAAGTAGCTGCGTACTGTGCGCAAAAGTGGAGCAAAGCAATTTTTCTGCTTCGGTCCAGCTTTTAAGGGTACTAACTAATAATAGCTGAAGTGCCTATTGCAAAAAAAGATTCGATCGAATCTTTATCAAGGATTCCCTTAGCAGTCTAGTGACGGATGGGCCGTCGTTCCCGCTTCTGTTGGTCATACGTCAGGCACAACTTTCATATTAACTTCGGGAAGCTTTGATTAAGCTCGGCTCATCCTCGTTCATAACGTTATGGCGGCTTTTTCCACAGAGGTATACCGACCTAGATATAGGTGCTTATATTCATTGTATTGTATTGTACCGTAGTTTATTGAGACAGGTACTTATATCCGGTAATTGATTGAATAATAATAATAATATCATCATGGTGTGAAGGCGGGTGTTTGGGGACAAGTAATAGGCTCGAGTTATGAGTAAATACTGTCTTTTGTATATATAAGGCTTAAGACTATTTATGGTGTACATATTGGGAGAGTGTGTGTGTGAGGCGCAGCTCACACTACACCTCCCCCCTTAAAAAGTAAAAAAAAACATCGATTTTTTTTTCTATCTAAGTATTTCAAACATCTGATTTTTTTTTCTATCTAAGTATTTCAAACATCTGATTTTTTTTCTATCTAAGTATTTCAAACATCTGATTTTTTTTTCTATCTAAGTATTTGAAACATCTGATTTTTTTTCTATCTAAGTATTTCAAACGTCTGATTTTTTTTCCATCTAAGTATTTACTTAGACTAAACAAAAATAACATTTGCACGCTTTGTTGACGAGATGGGCATCAAATTATATTACACAATTATCTTTCATAAGCATTTCTATTGTCCTACTGTTCGAATGATATGCACTGCACTTGTACTGTGTTCTCTGGTTACGACCTAACTTTATAAACTCTGCTTCTTAGAACCTTAATAAATCTATTTTTAAACATTGGCTTGTAATAATTACATTTTCTCGTAAATCCCAAAAAAAACTGTTCTTTCATTCATTCCATTTTATCAATACCTATATCTTTTCAATTTTTTGACGTCATTTTTCTATTTTATTTTCTTCTCATAACATTTCATAACTATTCACTCTATTCTTTCATTATTACTCATTTCATAATATTTTATACTCTCTTCTTATTTATTAGTGAGCTACTTTGGCATCACTTTGTCAAGATCCACAGCACTTTTTATTATATACGTGTCTGTCCAGACTTTAACTTATTCATATTTAATTGTTCAGGATACAAGGATTATTTATTTACTTTTGTGCGCGCACTTTCATAATACTCATTTATAACATAATTTATTCAGGCAGTTCATTTAACACTTCTTTACTTCAATAATCATACCATGTGTCCAAGAATCGTCACGTGTGGTAGCTCGACCGAAACATGATCCAATGTCAAGGATTTCGTGCCTGCCTTGTATCCTGGTGGACCTTGTAATATACCTACTTTCTATCCTATACCATCTCATAAAAAAAACAACACATATTCAAATTTCTAACAAAATACCGACTCGTTCATTTGCAAACTTCAGCTCACAAGAAATCCAAAAACTTTGAAAATTCTGATTGCATCCGTTGACCCAACACCTTGCATTAAGCCCTCTTTCAAACTATACCATTTCCTACTGTAAAAAAAAAGCTATTCCTTTCCTATTATTTCAATACGTAATCCATACTATTCAATCAGAACTTAATACTTTACTGACTTCTCGTCAAATTAACATTAATTTATAACCATTAAAACCATCAGTTAAAATCAACAGCAATATCAATATACTCAAATCATAACTAAAATCTTTAAATATTGTACCTCCAAAATATCTTTAAATTTCAAATTGCATTGCAAGTCCTTGCATTAATAATTTGAAATGGAAGCTAGATGATCAGCCTAGCAACAATATCAAATTATTTTCAATCATCATTTTTATCCGTCTGCAGCAGAATAAAAAAGACGATCTTTACCTATACCTTCCTTTATTACCTATTTCAAAATGAAATCTAATAAAAAAACAAAATCTTCATTCAATAATAAAACTATCTCAAAACTCCGTGTAAAAATTCCTGTAAAACTCTGTAAACAAGTATGCTGAAACAATAAATTTCTATTTCCTATTCATGTACATAATATTCAAAACACATCATAACAACCACATATCATTTTATAACGTGATAATTTAAATGTTCTTCCAAGAGCGCACAGTACATCGTTTACCTAAAGAAATTTGATCTGTAATAACACACTTTCGCATTTCGATCCATATTTGCTGACCTGTATGAGAATCATCCAACTTTGCGGTGTGTATGTAAGCAGTGTTTTACTATCTATTTTTAGATTCCCTATAAAATCTTATTTACAACGAAATAATACGTAATTTTGAAAGTGGATTAGGAAAAAACTGCTATACTTAGGTACTTTAACAAATCACTTCTATGAATTTATGAAATTCTGCAAAACTTTTGTAACTTCAAAAAAAAATTAATGCCTATTAGTAACATCTCGTCAACAAGCGGTACTTATACCTACATTATAATTACAATATTAAAGAATGTGTCACACGCTACAACACTTACATTAATTCACATTGGGTATAGATTCAAAGTCAATAATACTATTTATTTATCAATAAAAAAATGAAACGTGTTCCGAAAGTAATATTAAAAAAAAACGGTTATAATTCACACGCTTTAAAAAAAATCTGACCATCTCCACTGCTCCAACCGGCTCCTTGACACCATCACCTCCCTGCAGCTCATCCATGACACCAACAACTCCCTGCTGCATACCGTTCTCTACTCACAACCTTGACCTTCCGATTCCAACAACTCCCAGCAGCATTCTTCTTTTTTTTTTCATTTCTTATTTCTTCCATTTCTGTCTTTAAGTCCTTTATTATTCACTGGTGGCGCAGCGCGCCGCCAGCGCCGCACGAGGCAGCAGCACTGGCAGGATCGCCATGTGAAGGCGGGTGTTTGGGGACAAGTAATAGGCCCGAGTTATGAGTAAATACTGTCTTTTGTATATATAAGGCTTAAGACTATTTATGGTGTACATATTGGGAGAGTGTGTGTGTGAGGCGCAGCTCACACTACAATGGGACAAATTGACACCAATTGACCTAGTCCCAAACTAGGCAAAGCCTGTACTATGGGTACTAGTCAACGGATAAACATACTTATATAGATAAATACATACTTATATACATATTAAACATCCAAGACCCGAGAGCAAACATTCGTATTCATCATACAAACATCTGCCCCGACCGGGATTCGAACCCGGGACCTCAAGCTTCAGTCAGGGTCGCTAACCACTAGGCCATCCGGTCGTCAGGAGTCACTTTTCAAAGACCACACAATGTCATATTGTCCAAGACAGCTACCTCACGCATTTAAATAACAGAGTTTAGACCTGCAAGAAAAATCGGGCAAGCTGCCATACTTACTATAAGGGTTTATAATTAGGTAGTTATTAAAAAAATCTAAAATGTAAAACGTATTGATAATGATAAATAATGATAAATGATTAGGTATTTTCAAGAGACGCACTAAATATCAATACCATCATTATTTCTTCTCAGACAACGGCAAAAAATAATGGGCATTGATAAAAAATAGACTTTATGATTAAAAAAAACTTGAATAAAGTGGTCCATTTCTTTAAAAAGAAATGCGGCTACAGACTCTTTAACGCCTATGTTTTGTTTAGTGGCATTGCCGACACTGAGGGTCTCTGGAACTATCGAAACGATCTCGAGAAGTGAAATGTAGGTACCTAATAATTCTGCCAGGTTAGACCTTGACCGTGTCAACTGAGCCCCGTTTCTCGAAGCTATTAGACTAATAATATTAGTGTTTTGTCTCGTAAATTACAAGACATAATGAAACAAAACAGAAATATGATTAGTCTCGAATCGATCCCCATGGCTTTATTATAATAGTGAAGTTGTTGCCAACGTCCCCAAAAGCAGCTGTCAAATTGAAAACTTAATTGATTAGAATCTTTGTTTGTTGCAGCCTCTTATTCTGAATCCTCAACTTCCGGGGGTTAAAATAAGTGCACTTACACCTTCGTAATGAGGTAACTTAGTTAGGCTTAATGGCCGCGACGCGGTCTTGGCAGAAAAAAACCAACTTGGCCCCGATTAAATTAGCGGGTAAACTAATTTGCCCCAGATTCACGTAGCTCTCATTTAAATTAAAACGGAAGGTGTATAAATTTTCAGTCTCAATTCAAAGCGTAAGCGAACAGGTTTTCTTTAATTTTGTGAGAGTGTTTCTCCATAATTTCAACAACAAAGATCACTTTTTACTTCCGCTACATACAGTTCAAGACATCATGCATTAGAGCACGAAGTTTACGAATCCTGCGTAACGCTGCGACAGCGTATCGAAATTTAGAAACCTACCTCATACTAAATTTTATCTACACACATAATATCATAAGTCCTCTATAATGAGTTCAGAAACCGTAGAAAATGACCAGCATTGCAGCACGACGTGGCCTTCTTGCCGACAGCGCCAGCCCCACCACCACCACCACCACCACCAGCAGTAAAGTAATAGTCATTACGACATCGAATTCGATATCGTAATGACTTTTCGATATCGAATTCAACGTTTTAAATTTGAAAACCAACGTAATTTACAATCATAGTGAAATAAAACGGATCACTCACGTATGTAAGTCGAGTTTAGTCCGACATGTATAAATAATAATGTGATATTTATTTATTTTTACAATAAAAAAAAACAGTTTACGAAATGCTAGAGGCTCTGGTAACCAACGGTAATGTTTAAAGCCGGTCAAGAGCGTATCGAACACGCCCTGGAAGGGTTCCGTTTAGAGTTTAGAGTTCTAAGAATCTAGAGTTTTTTACAAGGTGAATAAGAAATATTTCAATGAGAATTAATTAAATTCGATGTTTGACTTTTATAATATTTGAAACTCAGCGCCATCTTTTAGATCTTCATTGAACTATTTTGTGCAGATAGTACAGAAGAGGTTTTACAAAGTTGACTAGCAACCATTATACTGTTTCCCGCGCTATTGGCTACGCGTTACGGAGTTTATCTCACAGATGGCTCTGTTAGTAACAATTCAGAACAGAGTACGAGGGGCGGCTGAAAAGTAATCTCCTTGGTCAGAAATATATACAAAAATAATGCTGGCTGGTATGGATTTGTATTCGTTTGTTATTCTATTTTCAAAATGTATTACATTCATTTGTTTATTGCATCACGTTTATTTGTCTCCTACAATTGTTTCAAACATGTCGGTAGAAAAAGTGAAAATCGATAAAATCGAGCAGCGTGCGGTGATTAAGTTTTTGACTAAAGAAGGGAATACGCCTTCGGAGATCAGACAGCGTATGTTACGTGTGTTTGGCAGTTCGTGTTCTTCCGAATTTGTTATAAAGTTTTGGTCAAAGCAGTTTAAGTTAGGTCGTGAGAGCCTGGAAGATGATCCTCGTAGCGGAAGACCAGTTTCGGCCGTCACCGATGAAAATGTAGCCAGGGTAAAAAAAATATATTAGAGGACCGACGAGTGAAGCAGTGGGAGATAGCTAGAGATGTGGGCGTCAGTAAAGAGCGAGTCAATGAAATAATTCATGAGCATTTGAACTTGGGTCCCCAGAATGTTAACTGCATTTGCCATGGAGAGGCGTGTCAAATGTTGCAAAGAGTTTTTGGACATGAGTCGAGGGAAAGAGGAAGAAATAATTTCTAGATTTGTAACATGTGATGAGACTTGGATTCGACAATGGGACCCGGAAAGTAAGCAAGAGTCGTTACAGTGGAAATTTAAGGATGAGAAGCCGCCTCGGAAATTCAAAGTCTGTCCATCGGCAGGTAAACTTATGGATACAATCTTTTGGGACACAGAAGGGATTTTGCTCATAGATTATTTACCGAAGAAAACTACAATGAATGCTGATTATTACTCAAACTTACTATATCAACTAAGAGAGACAATAAAAGAAAAACGGCGAGGTAAACTAAGCAAAGGAATTCTGATTTTGCACGATAACGCAACAATGCATACCGCCCGCACAACGAAGCTAGCAATTAAAGACAATGGCTTCGAAACCATTGACCACCCCCCTTATAGTCCAGATTTAGCCCTCTGTGACTATTTTCTGTTTAGACTTCTCAAGAAAGACCTCAGGGGACGAAGGTTTATGACCGATGACGAAATGAAGGCTGCGGTTACTGACTTTTTTGACGACAAACCGAAAGATTTTTTTTTTATGGTTTAAATTCTATATTTGAAAAATTTAATAAGTGCATTTTACTAGCAGGGGACTATATAGAAAAAAAAAAAATTGCCACGACAGTCTTTTGTTTCATTGTTAGGTAGATTACTTTTCAGCCGCCCCTCGTACTTCGTACGCTTTCACTCACAAGCACACAGCTTTTACAGTGATGTCTGCTGTAAATAAAACAAAACGTTATTGACTTTATTTTAAACTATAAAGAAGCTGATATTGCAAGCGTCACAAGGATCATCTGACGAGCAGAACGACGCTATACTTAGTATTTTATAATCCTGAAGACAAAATTGCAATCCCACGCTACTACAACGAAAGTGAGCAGCATAAATTAGGAGTGTATTAAACAAAAAAAATTCGTAGGTACGTAAATAATTCCGTAAAACTCAGACTAGAGGTGAGGTGAGGTGAGCTGCATGGTACTCAATCGAACTCACGACCATCTGCTTGAGAGGCCTTAGGTCAAACCACTAGGCTATCACGGCTTATTCATTTATTTATTCAATGCAATTCACATGTCAAGGTACAATACGAACATACATATGAAACCCGGAAGGGCGCAGCATTTTAGAGAAAGAGATATGCAATAAATTAAAAATTAAAGTTACAGTTAATCCACAATAGAAAGAAATTCAGTATCATAAATAATAACTAAATGTATATTACAATGTCATACTAGCCTAAAATGAGTCAATAAAATTAAAATAACGAATTATGTCAGAATATAAACCAAAATAAATGTCATTCGTAATCAAATAATAATCTAGGTAGTTCAATTATTAAAATATTCTTCAATTGAGTACCTAATAACATTTTCTTATCAAGAGTTGTTTAAGTTGTTTATTAAATTTATTATCGTTTTCTTCATTTTTCAATTGGTCACTCATTTTATTGTAAATTCTAATTGCCATTGAATTGGGGCTCGATTTGTGCAGTTTTAATTTCGATCCAGGAAGTGGGGCTAAATTATTCCCAAATCTTGTCCCAAAGCGGCGTTTAAAGTTATTTTACCAGTTCCATTTAGTCTATCTAGTACAAGTTAGTTAGAGTAGGTAGCATATTGAACGGTCGTTTTGATGCTTTGAGAATGGGCTCGTAGATCTAGTTCCGAAATGCGTCAGCGTAAGTATAGCGTAGTGGTGGTAGTGATAGGTTGAGTCTGTGAATTAATTGCGTTGATTCGTATAGCAGTGGAGGGAGGGCTTGTAAACGGGCTATACTTTTGCTGCGATCCTTAGTTTCCGGCAACTATGATAGGGGGTCTTTGTCTAGCTTTTATTATAAGAGTCAGACAGCAAATTTGCCGGCCACATATTTCAGAAAAACGTTGCCCGTTTAAAAGCCGCTTTAGACGTAGAGGACACAACTAACCGCATCTTCATGAGGACCATTACAACTGCTGTTAAAACTAACCTCAGTTAATCTAGGCAGTACCAGCGGTCATTTACTCTTGACATGAATACTTTAAGAACTAGTAGCCAGAAGATATTTCGTAAAGAAGCATCTTAAATTTTATTATTACGATAATGCCACAGTTTGAGCTTACGCATGTTTTGGAAATAAACTTAAAGTCGCGTTTGACGAATTTTATTTTTATAATATTTTAACTTATAACCGCGAAATTTTGTGAGAACGACCAACTATCAAATGCGCCTTTAAATCTGTGGACAGGAATATTAAGGATCGAAATTTGTCAAGCAATTTATCATGTACTCGGGAAATTTAAATACCTTGCCAAGCAATGCCCATTCCGTTACCAAAACCGTAAGACTTTAGTATTAAAAGTTTCGTGTCCAAATGGAACCAAAGGGACGCTATTTATTACTAAGCCTTCGCTGTCCGTCTGTCCGAGCGCATGTCAGTCTGTTCAGACACTTCAAATTTTCACAGAATTTGAATGTGTTTAATGTGTAATAAAAAAAACTCATTGTAACTGTGGTATCCCTTACGCTGTTACGATGTCAAAGAGACAGATTCACACGTAAAACTTATAGTCCTCTGTTTTGCGTTGGGGTTAAACATTTTATTCTTAGTGTAATTTTCTGATGCACATAAACATTGGCCAATCATACTACAATTATTATCAGCTTTAGCGGAATTGCGCAACTCTAAAGCCTTACATGTTGCTTGTGGACGTAACTTGCACATTTTGGCGGCCTTACTATTATTGCCAAACACGCTATTACAGTACATTCGCATTTGAAGGTCGCATTTGAAGATATTGGGTGATGCACTATTGTGGACATTATAATTATGATATTATTATTGATGTCGGTCGAGTAAGGTGCTTTAATGGTTATTCTACGTGATCGCAGGTAGGTATAATGAACAGTCAACAGCAATAGTTGCTAAGCAACCGAAGCGCTCTCAATGATCTAAGCACAACTCTATTGTTATAGACATTAAGAGCTTGAGCAAATCATTGTGCATTGTGCTGACTGTACTTAGAGGGGAGTCCCTAATAATAACAGGCCTTAACATCTTTTACAGATGATTCAAGTAGCATCATGATTGACGACCGAATAGCCTAGTGGTTAGAGACCCTGACTATGAAGCTTGAGGTCCTGGGTTCGAATACCGGTCGGGGCAGATGTTTTTATGATGAATACGAATATTTGTTCTCGGGTCTTGGATGTTTAATATGTATATAAGTATGTATTTATCTATATAAGTATGTTTATCCGTCGTCTAGTACCCATAGTACAGGCTTCGCCTAGTTTGGGACTAGGTCAATTGGTGTCAATTTGTCCCATGATATTTATTTATTTATTTATCACGACGACACTTGCGCTCGTGACTGAAAACGCCGATTCGGGATAGGATCCTATCCCACACGCGCGGCAAGTGTACGCATCCCCTGGTGGTCGGGGGTTGGTGGCCTGCTCATGACGCCTTATATGCTTTTCCCTAAACGTGTTAAACGAGTCGTCGTCGTGCATTGCTTGACCTGTGCCCTAAGCACGACTTGTCGAATCCTGCGTTACGTTACGGTTATCGTATCGAGATCGAGAAATCTCATACTAAATTTTACTTCCAAATACGCTCACGAGCGGGCGCTGTTCCAAACGTCATACAAACTCGTTATAGTTTACTATTCGATTTTACCTGACGCAGGATTCGACAAGTCGTGCTTAGGGCACTATACGCGGACAATGCTCCGCCACTTATCCCGATCTTTAGCTGGCTCCTCCCATTGGTTGCTAGGGATGTTAAATGCAACCATGTCGCGCTTGGCGCAATCTTTGAAACGCAACTTAGGTCGACCAACGGGCCTCTTTGCATCTGTAACCTCTCCCAGCGGAATGTATGTATGTATATCTCTTAATTGCACATAAAATAACAGATAATAGAACAAAAGCAAATGTACAAAAGTATTAATTTGCTTAGGCAAATGGACCCACTACTCGAGTAGAGTAGAGTCGAGTCGAGTCGAGTGAGTAGTGGTAATGGTGGCATGGTGAGCGGTTGTTGTAGTGTTTAGCTTTGATAATGGCCTCGTGGAGAGTGCCGAAACGCGTCAGCGTTTAGTTTAGTGCATGTGTGTTGTGTGTTGATTCGCGTAGCAGTGGAGGCGGAGGTGTTGCATGGAAACATACATTTGCCGAACAGATATAACTATTTGTCACTAGTGGTCGCGGGTGAGCAAAGTAATTGTTTTTAGTTCATAAATATGGACCTCCGCAAAGTAACGCCTGATTCAATAAATTATAAGATACGTATGCTAAGTAAAAGTAATAGTTTATGTAGACACCTGCATACTACCAGGAGTCGAGTAACTGGTTCTAACTGAACACGGAAAGAACATGTCTCACCTTAGCAACTTTTTGATATTCGCGATTTGAAGGTTGGGAATTAACCAAGTCTTCATATGCATATTTTTTTAAAGTCATAAAAAAGACAAGTTACATAAATATTTAAGTATATCTGTAAGTAAGTAAGTGTAACTTACTGTTTTTATTTTTATTTATTTTTTATTGAAAGAGGGAGGCAAACGAGTAAGCGGGTCACCTGATGGTAAGCGATCACCGCCACCCATGAGAACCAGCAACGCCAAAAGAGTCACTAACTTTAAGGCGGAAAGGGGGGGGGGGGGAGGGGGATCGGGCCTCCGGCACTCTCACTGACTGGACGAAACGCAACGCAATAGGGGTTCTGTTGCTTCACGCCGATTTATTGTTCGTTGAGTGCTCTACATTTTGAGTTTAAAATATCTCGTTTTAAAAAAAGTGACTAGACAAGTTCTTTCCAATATATACCCTTCAATTGTTTTATCCGAAAATGATGGTATGAAAATATGTTCCGACGAATTGAGAACCTCCTCCTTTTTTGAAGTCGGTTAAAAGCAAACGCCATCCCTTAAAAAACAAAAAGTTAAAGGACAAGCTTTTTGCCTAAGGGGTTGATGATGTTTTTAAACCTAATGTTTTGTGATACGTATCGGCCGTGTTTATACCAAATTTCAAGTTAATTGATAAAAAATCAATTGCAATTCATTCCAATTCTAACGTACAGATGAGTTCACCAGACCTTTGGACTTATTTTTCAACGCTTTCGGCTTCACTTGAGCATTTGTCATCTTTTTCTGTCAAACGGTGCAATATCGTGCGAGGAAGAGATAGCGAATGCCAAAAAGAAGCCGAGCGCGTTAAACAAGGCTTCAGCAGAACCCTGCGTTGAACCAGTGAATGAAAATATATACCGTAGTGCGGTATATGCTGCCTTTTTAATACACTTCACATAATATAAAAACGACACAGGGTCAGGTGCATTATTTCTATAAGTGACATTATAGCTTCGTGCCAGCTCTGGTGAATTCTGTACGGTCAAGTGCAAAAACATGGGTGCATACAACTTACTCAAAAACATGTCCCATGGCTCTTATGTCGGCGAATTAAGTTTGTGGTATTGTTGTCGTGGTAAATTACTTCGATACCTACCTACATATTTTTGCATTGGACCGTAAAGTCAACAGTAAAAGCAGCTAAGCAACCGAAGCGGTCACAATGATCTAAGCACGACTTTTATTGTTATAAACTCAGAAATTCTGAGTCTGTATTCTGAGTCAGAATACAGGTTACAGACATGAGAGCCTCTTGTGCCCGCCTTGTTTACTTCTGCTGCTGACTGTATAAGCAATTAAAAAGCTAACACACCAAAAGAAAACGTAACTCAACTTTGTGTTAAAAAAGTACTAAGCGGTTAAGAGCAATGATTAAGCAAATCATGTTTACTTGCATAATCAAAAGAGTTCTTCAATGTACAAAAACCAACAAAAACTGTTTACTTTATATGTCATAATACACACGCTTCATTACTGTGCATAATAAAAAGGTAGCTACTGATTAGTGACTTCACCTACCAAGACTCATTACGTTCATAATAATATTTTTGATATTTATTTCTAGTAAGTTACTCAAATACGGAGGTCTCGACTCCGAATACAACTTTGTTCCATTCGGAGTCGAGACCTTAGGTCCGTGGGGTCCTAGCGTCCAAAATTTATTTAAAGAAATTTCAAAAAGACTAACTGACATCACCAGCGACCGAAGGGCTGCTTCCTCGCGCAACGTATCAGCATCGCGATACAGCGAGGAAATACTGCCAGCATCTTCAGGACCATGCCGCGGGGGGGCTGTTCTCTAAATTAATTTTAATTTTATTTACTAGTTATACTTTTTTAATAGGTAGATTTTTAATCATAGTTTCATTTAGATTAAGGTTTTTATTTATTGTCATGTACTTGTTTTATGGTGTGTAAATAAATTCATATTATTCCTTTCTAGTACAGCCACCAGCATAAATATCGTTTCTGGGTAACGGCAGAAGTATCGGACACCGAGTCGCTGGAAAATATCTGATACTCCACAAAATCATAATTATGTGACTCATCAGCATCACTTCACCAGCATAAATCATCACTATGGAAGCAAAATATTCGGATCACAGGTGAACCACATGAATATCTGACATGATACAAAATCAAAAATATGTCATCATTGTCACCAATTAGGAAATAGGTATGAGCTTAATTCGCTAGTCTTACGAACGTAATTTGAATCTAGCGATCTGAAGCTTCTTGGAAACTTATTATTATTTAATTGTATTTTAGTTATTAACTCATCTGAAGCTTACAGATAAATAACTCTAAGTTCCTCTCTCTCATCAGTGAACGTAGGGGTATGCTGTCTGTCTTTGTTCGGGATCGATGTCGATTTGATGGGAAATTTGATAAAAGTCACTGATAATGACAATAATGAATTTATTACTTTAAACTTGATCATCATCATCATCATCTTTTCAGCCGAAAGACGTCCACTGCTGCACATAGGCCTCCCCCAAGGGTCTCCACTCAGACCGGTCTTGTGCTTTCCGCATCCACCGCGGTCCCGCAATCCTTACTAGGTCGTCGCTCCATCTTCCTACCAACAGCTCGTCTCCCGGTCCGTGGACGCCATTCGAGAACCTTCCGACCCCATCGGCCGTCAGTTCTGCGATCAATGTGCCCCGCCCACTGCCACTTAAGTTTCGCAATTCCTCGGGATATGTCGGTAACTTTAGTTCTACTGCGGATATCATCATTTCTGATAAACAAAGGTAAAATGGTAAACTTGATAAACTAAGGTAAAATGATACTGCTGCCTTGATGACCGAACGCGGACTGCACGCGAACTCATCGCTTTATAGTGCAATTAATAAGCCGATGAAGTGAATTTGATGAGTTAGCTTTAATGGACGTTCGTAGCTCGTACAGTCTTATCATGGGCAAAGTCAGAATAATTTACCTGCACCGTGCACATTCCATCTCACACGCACACATGCCTCCTGTGAGCATTGCATTTGCGGGTGGTAGTACTTGTGCCAGGTTCGTCCGGATTCCTCCTACCAACCCGGCAGGAGGGTAACACCAGTTTTAATGGGTATGCCTTCTCCTACTCCCCTTTATAGAGAGAAGTTGCGGGAAAGGTGATTCTCAGGGGCCTATATTTTCTCCCATACAATTTGAAAGACATAATGTATTGCTTGTCATAATTTATCATGTCGAAGGCAAATGGACTCCACAATTACTTTTTACTCCACAGTTACTTCAAATTTGGCCAGAATTAAGCATCTTTGACCATTGTGGATGCAAATCAAGTCGGGCTGTGACGCAATGCGTTGTGGCTGCTGACGCGTGGCGTGGACGTACGGTCGAGGAAATTCCTTACCCGCCATAAAACCTTTTGTGATTAATCACGAACTTTCCAATGAAGGAAAACATCGTGAGAAAACCTACACACTCCTTCGAAGCAATTCAATGGTGTGTGTGTGAAGTTCCTAATTCGGACTGGGCCCGGACGCGGGCCCTCTCATTGTGAGAGGAGGCCTGTGCCCAGCAGTGGGACGTAAAAAAGGCTGATTCATTGCGATTTTATTTTCAGGGTAACCAGCACTCTTGTTACGAAGCAATAGTTATCGATATACTTACTTAATACAAAAGATCCATGTGTGGCGGCAGAATCGCACCGGCACTTTGGAACTATACAAGATATTGATATGCTGTTTTTTTTTTTGTGAAACATGCAATTAACCATGTCATGATAATAGAAATAAATAAAAAAGTGTCACATTCGTATTTTTTTTTATAAAATAAAATAAAAAGCAAAAAAAAAATTAGAAATAAAACCTTTTTTTTGGTATTTGCAATTATTTCTTTTCGATTTTTTTACGATAGACTAATAAATTTTCGGTCGACGGACACCTAAACCATCAAAATCGGGTCTTCAGGTTTGGTTTTAGAAAGCCCTAATTTTTTTTTAACAAATGGCGCCAATCTCTGTTCCTAAGGGACAAATTGTGTATCCTCCTGTCAAATCGTTTATTTTGGTAACTTATTTGGTTATAAAAGCGACTTTCTATGAGATACAACAAGGTGTAATCAATCATTTCACTTTGAAAAAGTTACAAAGTGGAGTCCTGATCTGCAAAGTGGTCGACAATAGTTTTTTATCTCATTTAAGTGTTGTTGTGTAGTATATATTTTATGACTTTATGCAAATATAGAGTCTTAAGTAACTAACTAAAGCTGCTTAACGAATTTTTCTTTGCATTGTCATTGTATGTTAACTAACTAAAGTCATATTTAATAGCTGATGAAAAAAAAATCCTTTTGACTCCACTTGGTAACTGTGACTCTTCTTGCGAATTTGCCCGGGTACTCATACAAGGTGCGTTTTAATGAACTGTCAAGAATTCAGCCAAGGGTTGGGCAAGCCTAAACGAACAAAAAAAAACCTTATCCCATATTGAATATTGTCAACCAGCAGAGGCAATGATAGCATTTTTGAGAACGATTTTTTTTATTTATTTTTTCTAAAAAAAAAACTTAACCAGCGTTGTTCACTTAGACTTACTCAACCCCTGGTTTAATTTTTGATAGTTCATTAAAACTCAGCCTGTATATCTACTTACCTAATAAAATAAATTAAGTATATTATTAGTGTTAGCATCTTGGGCTAAGTTTACGGAAGCGGAAAATAACTAAGTACTAAAATGAATCACTATTGCTTTAACGAGTAGGTCAGGAACAGCATCAGGTTCGATGCATATTATAATTTTGAATACAATTATTCAAAATCAAACAGGTGTTATGATTAAAACCAGAAATATAAAAATGCGTTTTATCTTCTAAAGAACTGCGCGTGAGTGCTTATTAGGAGAGGTAGACGCACGGCCGTTGCATTTTGAACCAATCCCGTGCCGCGGTCACTCGTCCTATCCTGGCTGAAAACATTTAAAAAAGAAAATTATAGAAATTCTAAATTCAGTTCGGTCTCGAATTTGGGTTTCACTATTACCTATTTTTAATTTTGGCCAGTGAAAGTGTTGTGTGTTTTTATTGTTGTGTGTGTTTGAAATCAAAAACTATTATTTGGATTGTGCCAGTGCAGTGAAGCATAATGGATGGTGAGACGTATTTTTTATTAATAACCTTGAATATTTTTCACCATTACCTAGGTACTTTTAATTTTTATTCAACATTGTGTTGGGTACTATGAAGAACTGTGTGTTGTTGATCATGCTACTTTTTACTTCAGATATTACTTATTCTGAGAGGAGGCCTGTGCCCAGCAGTGGGACGTAAAAAAGCTGGTGATGGTGATGATGATGCATTATTTGAAAACTTGAATAGTTTCTTTTTAGATTATTGAAGTAATATCTACTTAAGTATCACAAACACCACATAAACATAAATATGCAACAAAACACAAAAAGGTCCCCATAAAATGACCGATAACAATATAGACGGCATTATCGCTACAGAGCTATCTCTATCAGGTAACATGGTGTAGTGAACAAAAACAACAGAACAAAGCAGGTGGTGCAAATTGGAAAATATAAAATACACAATAACATCATAACATCAAGCTTAAAGAGATGTATTGTACGTATTGGTCGACATCGTACTAAATAAAACAGAAAAAATACATAATAATAGAGATTTTCACAAAAGTTGAGTTTCATAATTTACGTGGCCTTCTCGCCGACAGCGCCAGCCTCAGCACCTCCTCCACGATGTTTCGAATTTGAAAACCAACGTAATTTACAATCATAGTGAAATAGAACGGATCACTCACGTATATAAGTCGAGTTCAGTCCGACATGTATAAATAATAATGTGATTTTTTTTTTACAATAAAAAAATAACAGTTTACGAAACGTCAGGTCGGTATGTTTGTTTATGATTAAAAAAAAATCACTCAAATTCGTGACAGGTATGGGTATGATATATGCCTTCGGCTTCTGAACCCATCTTAGAGTACTTATAATATGTGTGTAGATAAAGTAATAGCTATTAATAACTCCACATAATTAGGCCTTAAAACACTCGTGTGATCCTATTATGAAACTCAGCTTCGCCTCGTTTCATGAAAACACACTCGTGTTTTAAGGACCCTCATTATGCAGCAGTTGCATAAACTACTATTACTTGTGCATTATTTGTCTTCTCCCGAGATACTCAAATAGAGTATGTCGAGTTGATTCGTGACCAATGGGCATGGGCAACGCAAGTTGATCGAAATATTGTGTTCAAAATCTACATTTCAAGGCAATTTTTTATTTAGAACCGAAAGCATAGTTAGTAAATGATTATTGGTGCACATCCACTGCATAGAAAGTGTAAGGTGAATAGTTTTGACCTTGACTGTACCAAGCAATGTATACAGCAAGTATATTTAGAGGTAACACTCTATCTTTTTTCAAGGTTTCAACGACCGTATAGCCCAGTGGTTAAAGAGCCTGACAGTGAAAGAGCTTGAGCGCGGGTTTGTTCCCCGGTCGAGGCACATAGTTTGACGTGACGAATACTAATATTACGTATTAGTATTAACGCTGCCAGCCTTTTGGGCACTATGCCACGGGGGCCTTATTTAGATTTAATTTAGTTTTAAGTTGTAGTTTATTTAGTTTAAGCTTAGATTTAATGTCATTATAAATTGCTTTTATTATGTAAATAAAGTAAAAATATTACGTATTTAATATGTTTATATTAACATGAAATTACCGTGAGACAATTGTCCCATGACATTTTATTTTATGTATTTTATTTAAAGTGACACGAAGCAAATTATATGCAGGAAGTAAATAAATAATCATTAGGGTACTTACGAGTACCTACAATAAGAATCGTAACAATAAATTTAATAGACTTGACGTTTTTTGCACCTGCACATGTAGCACGCCGCGCCATTTTGTCGCTTGTCGCGCAGTGCGTCCCTTTCATAGTGACGGAATCAGTGAAGGACACACTGAGCGACAAGCGATAAAATGGCACGCGTGCTAGCCCCCCTGCATTACAATAGGTGTGACAACGTGCTATTGACACAATACCAGTACCTAGTGTAAATAGTGTTGCACTCTGATGCAGTTTTCCGGTGTCAATGCGTATTCAAAAGCTGTTACCATTGCTTTCATCGTTTTTTTGGACCATTATCCCAATTTTGACTTGCCTACTTACACTTATTCCGTGTCACTTGCTTACCGATACTACTCTAAAATGTATGTATGTAAGTAATTTATTCGATTAACAGCTTGTTTATCGCAATTTTGTGTAATATTGCTGCTTTATTTATTATTCGTGTTCTAAATTGATAGATGTCTATAATATTTAACAAAACCGACCGAAACGCGACGGGTTCCGCATCACCGTAAAGTTTTTTTTTAGCTTTTAAGTATTATTATATATTAGCGCCTATAGTTGACACATTTTGTAAAAGTTTCAACAGCGAACCCTAAAAACGCATTCATTTTAGTTGCACACTTTCAATTTTTAGTGTAAACTGAACAGATTTTTTAATTAATACCTACTAATTAGTAGAGATCATCTCTCGAAAGTAAAATGGTCAGAGAGTTAATTCATAAACGGCATTTTCCGACTTGTTTATTTATGCGCAGTAGGTATGACGAAAATTACAAACGTGATGATAAAGCAGTGTATAAATAAGTGATTTGTTTTTTTAATACACATAGAACGCTTTTGACGTAGAATTAAATGTGTGTCAACAAGATTTCTTCTCGAAAGATTTGTGCGTCACTTAGGTATGCTATTAATAAATATTAATCATAGATAATAAGTGGAAAATTGTTTTATACGACTCGACCTAGCGTAAGTAAACTATGGTTTACTAACAAGATGATTGTTGATAGTTAAGGCGACGACGACATCAATCATTTTGTTATGCGTTTACATATTACTGTTTCTTGTTTTGGTGAATTTATTTATGCTTATACCTATGCTTTGTTCGGTTTATCGTATATTAATTTTAATTTTTTTGGTTACAGTAGAAATTAACATAAATAAAATTCTTCTGTTTCTGACTGAGTGACAGATAGACAACGAATAGCCGAAACTCTTGGCCCTAGAAGGCTGAAACTTTGCATAGAGGTTGCCTTTTATTATTTAGACAAGCACTATAGCCGAAATTGTTGAAATTCCCAAATGATAGAGAAGAATGCTTATGCGCATGCGAAGTCGCGGGCAAAAGATAGTGATTTATAAAATAATGAGCATGATTTCAGATATTACCACAAATATGCGTTGAAGATTAAAGTTAATACACGATTGATCTCATTATTACAAACCTAGAGAGGCATGTACGTGTTCACATGTGTCGTGAAATAATGAGAATACCTACATGAGCACAGAACCGGTCACCCTGGTGGACCTTGGAGCAGAAGCCATTGACCAGCTAAGCTGGCGAATATATTTTTCCTTTTGAGGAACCAGAATGATGATGTTGATATGTTCGTGTAGTATTTGTTTGAGCCTATAAATGTTATGTTGCTACGTTAGAGCGTGCAAAATTAATGCAAAACTGGCACAAAAAAGGTATTTTGTATCAATTTTTTATACTTTTTGTGGAAAATACTGTAACAGTAGGTTTGTACTTTATATTTCCTATACATTGTACAGCTGGTTTCAGATAATCTTAGTACTTACTTATAAAATACTGGTCGCTTCGTACAAAACGTGTTTCAGTATTTCTAATTTTTTAATACGTAGGTATTGTTCATGGTGAACTAAACGGATCACTCGCGTTTATAAGCCGAGTTTAGTCTGACATATTTCGGACTAATTCATAGTCCTTCCTCTAGGAGTGCACGACTCGGCGGCAGCGAATCGTAGGTACACTGCGCGTCCCAAGGCTCTGCCCGCGCGGTAACTAAGCGCACGGAGTGATAAACCGTCTTCCAACCCGGGGGCACTGACCATGACCATGACCATCCATACACTATCACACTAGTGGCTCTGTGAGCTGCAGACCTCGCGACCTCATTTTTGATGTATTTTCGTTATTTCTTTTTTTAATAAAAAAATCCTGTACCTGCGTAATATAGTTACTTATCGAACCTGATCACAAAATTTCACGAAGATCGAACCATTTTTTAAACATTTTTCGTTTTTACTGGTAGAATAAATTTTATTTTTCTCCAAGCTGAAACTGAGATGTTTCGCTCACTTCGTTCGCTTGGTCAATTATTCATCTACTTTTGGTATATTTCATCATACGTGAATGATATTGCTAAATTCACTATGATTGAGTCCCAAGGTAATGTCATGTTAAAAATGTCGGTATTAATTGTTATTCATAAACTAAACAGTTTGACAACGAGAAGTAAAAATACAAGTTGGCAACAGGTTATGCATGTATTAAATTTATGCATACTCGTAGGTATCGTTGTGCATGTAGGTAGGTATACCCCTTAAATTAATTGCTTATAAATGCACGATATAATACTTGTGATATGCTCGGGGAATCTCACACATTTTAACTCATAAAATTAAAAAACCATTCACACATGATTACATATTTATTATTACTAGTTCTAGAAAAGTATTTGCCTTCGCCGCCTTTGAAATTGTTTAAAACCTTTATGCTTAAGGGGTTTTATGAAGATACATTATCCTGACGTCAGCCTAATCACAACACTTGTTTATAATGTTGCGTTTATTCTGAGCAACCTATAACTGGTTGTATACTATACCAACCGCATTTAAATAAGTAAACTATGCTTATAAGCATAATAATTACGGAGTCGACGGCAGCTCAGCTTGCGATTTACACTTGTCGTCAGTGATGTGAGTCAAAATAAATATTCATATCAATGTTTTGTTGATACTATGGCACGGTCTTTATCACAATAATTTGAGGTAGCACCTACTGGGGTATCACAGGGGCACAGAGTACCTACCCCTACCAAATAAATAAAAACATTGTGGGACTATTGACATTAAATTATCTAGTCCAGAGTAAAGAGCCGTGGTTTGACCTATGGCATCTCAAGCAGAGGCCTAAGCATAAGAATAAATAATAACATAGTAGAACGGAAACTCCCACTCCGGACGGGCTCAAGGTCACTATATTAGAGTATTCGTTAAACAGACTACTCAGTCAGGCTGTCACGGCCGGCGTCGCCGCACGCGCGTTCGGTTGTTTATAATTTGGCTGTAATAGTTTTACGTGAGCCTGCATGTATTTTATTTTATGTTTGTAGGTAAGTAATACTTATTTAAATCACCTTAAATGGCTTCATTTGGTATGGCACTCATAATAACTTCTTATTTAGAAGTGTCTATAATTATGCAGGTACGTAATGATTTATAAATCTCATGTTTTGTAAAACTGGAATAAAATAATGATTTCAAAGCAAAGAAAAACTTATACCTAATGTTTAACAGCAAGCAACCCTAGCAACACTCCTGGATGACAGAGGGGTGTAACGACGTGAAGGGGGAAGTAGGTATATAAATGGCGGCGTTTTGGACTCGGTCAAAAGAGATTCCGTTCTACTATGTTATTATTTATTCTTATGGCCTAAGTACGAATATTCGAAACCTGTCGCACGTAAAATCGAATAGTAACGTAAATGTTATCGAGTTTGTATGACGTTTGGAACAGCACCCACCCGTGAGCGTATTTGGAAGTAAAATTTAGTATGAGATTTCTCGATCTCGATACGATAACCGTAACGTTACGCAGGATTCGATAAGTCGTTCTCGACCCTCAGAAGGTCGTGGGTTCAAGCCCTGGCTCGCACCTCTGAGTTTTTCAGAGTATATTGTGCAAAATCTTATTTAGGAAAACATGAAGGAACCAGCACACTCCTGCGAAGAAATTCAATGGCACTATAGCCCAAGCTTTCTCATACTGAGAGGAGGCGTGTGCTCAACAGTGGAAAGTAAATTATGGTGATGATGTTGACATAGTCCCAAATTAAGCGAAGATTATGTTACTAGTAACATAAATATTCTTGTCTAGACAAGAGAAAGACATTTTTCACCATGAAGCGTTTACTTACTTACTTACTTACTTACTATAACGGATAATTATACCTAGGTAGGTACTTATTATAAATATAGACAAATAAACATACGACAGATAGGATCGTGAGTACGAAATGGACACCTGACATTTATCAATAAAAAGTTGGTAAAAAAATTCAAAAAAAAGATTCCGGCGATTTGAGAACCTCCTCCTTTTTTTGAAGTCGTTTAAAAAGCTTGTATTAAAAATGTAATTTTTACAGAAAACTTATTGAACTTAGCTTCATATTGCTTTGAAAATATAATTAAAAAAGTACGGTGGTTCATAGTGTAACAGTCCAAGGACCCAATCTACCCTACCTACTAATGTAAGACATTCTATACCTCTATTCACCTTACTACAACTTATAACACATAACATGGCCTCGTGACTCGTCTAATGTGTGAAGATCCTACGTTGTGATCGCTACGAAAGTAGCAGCAGTAACTCTAAGTAATTTAAGTGGCAAATAAGAACGGAAACTCTAATTAATTACCAAACAGATTTTAAGGAAAACTACCTAGCGATTAACCTACACTTCATGTTTAGAGAGCTACGTTTAGACTTCCTCAAGGTTTCTTGGACACTACCTGGGCTCAACTATAGATTGTAAATGTACTTTAGATAAACCGCTTCTCATAGAGAAGCGGGAACTTCCTCCAAAAGCCTTCCCCAACGAAGTTCAACCAGTCCACGCCAGGAACAATACGTATCGTAAGATGCGAACTGTTAAGATGTGAGAGATAGTTTATGCACTAACAATGGTGCTTTCAAAGCCAGTACAAATACAATCATTAACAAAAGGTGTTTTCCCTTAAGCATCTATAGTTCCCGTAAGCAACGTCGGACTCTATTCTTTACCGTCCTAATAAATTCATCATCCAATATTAAAAGAGATCATTCTAAGCCTACCAAGTAAACTCTGCTTGGCATAGTTTTTAGGGAATTTAACTAGCATAATGTTAGCAATATGACAAACTTCATATTTCAGTGTATGTAGCGTCTATTTATCGACTTTATGAATAACTGCAATTTATCTTAAAGCTTTACCTTTTGTAAATATTTGGCAAGTAGATATTTAGATAACCAACAATATCAATTCTATTTGATGAACTGATTTTTAAATGATTCAATAGAACTCAATCTAGTTAGAGATTCCCCCGTGTGGTGCAGAATCAACTAACAGAGCGTATACTCAGACTGCTTTCCATGTCGTCACCCTTGTTAGGTTAATAACTTCTTTAGTTATTGGTAAAGTATTTTTTACTTTGTGTATGATTCAAGATTTGGCTAGAAGATAAATTATCTATATAATTTCTTATGAATTAGACTTCTGATCACAAATTACGCTAAAATATGAAAAGTTGTTTCCTACAACTCCTTGGAGTTCCAGCAATACATGAAGCCTAGATTCTACCTATCCTATTCCCAGATGTGTATGAATTTAGTCTAAGTCCCTAGCTCTGTGTGTAGCTATAGAGGTTTCGCCTCATTATTTTAAACATGGTGTGTGTAATGTAGATACTTTCCGGTGTAAGAAGGTATCTTCTAGCTTGGATCCCTATGAAAACTTACCTATCAACCCTACATGTGTACTTTAACTTGGCACAGCCCCCTATTCTCTGTGTAGTTGGCAAAACTAGGAATTCAATTCCACATTTACATTTAGATGTGTAGTGTTGAGTCTTCCGGTGTAAGAAGGGTCTCAGCTAGCTTTCCTAGTTCAAAGAAGGTGTGTTCCTATTGCCTACCACGCAGACCTAAATGTTGTTAGCTTCCTGACAATATAGTCTCTAAGAAGAGGAAGCCAACGGACCGACGATACCTACAGGTGTTCATATATAAACAATATAGATAAGGGACCGTAATACTGAGTTCCAGAAGCACTGAGTTATGCGCCCCTTTCAAGGCATACACAGACGCCTGTTACACAATCGTTACAACGGCAAACAGTATCACGAGTGAGTGGTAAAACATCTCAATTCAACTCAAATATCATTGAAATGCTTCAGGAATGCCCACCCATTCCTGGAAGACAAGCGTACTTGAATTACTCTTACGTTGACATCGTTAGATTTCCGAGTAACCAAGCTGCTCCAGACCGCTTGTTAAATTGGGAAAAATACATGAAATAATGAGCATTGCTTATAAATGTAAAGTAAAGCTAAAGAATTAATCCACCACTTCCGGAAGCAGTAAACCAATACCCAGCTTAGCTACGCTATCTAAATATTTCATTCGTACTCACTCTGGAAAACAATTAGTAACCTATTAAAAGAAAATCCTCATAAACATGTAAACGAAGTAGCCACCTTCACGTTCCAAAACTGACAATCCCTCATAACCAGGTAAACGAAGTAGACTCCTTCTCGTCCCAAAACTGACATCCCCCGCCCAAACGAAAACACTTCCTTATATAGACTTTTACCGTCACTCCAGCGTCAATAGCGTCAATAGCTCCTCTGGCGTCAATAGCTTCTCTGGCGTCAATAGCCTCAGGCGATTACTATAACATAACAACTATTTACTTAAATAAATACCTAAAGAACCTTTAAAATATTCTCTCCACTACCAACGTGAATATTAAAACCAGAAAGCCTAAATAACTTTTGCCCTACAATTTTATAATTCCCCATTTAACTTTTCTTCAAATAAATATGTCTCCATTCTATAGCTCTACTTCAGCCTTTCCCTACATACTAAAACATCCACTACTCATAAACAACTAACCAGATTTAAATGAAACTAAAACGCCCTATTCCTCTATTGTTTGCCTTTATTATCCTGTAAATACTTCCCTTGCATTTTGCGCATTTCCTACGTATCAACGCTACAAGTTAAATAATCCCGCTTACTACTTTCTCAAGCTTATACGACCGAAAGACTAAACCATATTGCATGAAATTTGACAATAAGACAACTAAGAAACCAAAGCTTCTTATTCAATAAAAGATTTCCTTGCATTTTGAGTACTTTCCTTACAATTAAAACTTTCGTCATCGCCAAATCAAATATATCCGTCTCTAACATTATTACGCCCTCTGAAGTCTGAAAATAGTACTAACTAGATAGCTAGCTAACAGCTGTATCAAGAACATAAATTTAGTAGAGTTGAAGCCTCAAAACTATCAAAATCTTACGTTAGATGGCGATAGAATTAAACTCTAAACTAAAATAATTCTTAATGTAACCGACTTCAAAAAGGAAGAGATTCTACAGTCCTCTGTATGTAATTTAAACTGAAATATATTCGTGTTCTGTATTTCTAGCTCACATGAAGCTTGAAACCGTTACAATAGTACATGATAGATTTTTTAATGCCATTGAAATATAACACAGCTTGCACGCATTTCAAATAGAAACCCTGAATATTAGCAGAATGGCGGACCACACCGATTCCATTTTGTAATTAAATCAACCTTGAAGTTCAACGTCATGACCTAATTATCAACTTAATGAAAATTTTGCGGTTGTTCTGCCGTTTCAAGCTTTCCTTTCTTTCACCTTCTGGGAGTAGGTAGTACAACAATCCTAGAATACGAATACAGGTTAATTCACACCTTCCGGTTTTTAAATTTATTAAGTTGGCATGTCATGTCAATAAGTAAAAAAAAAGAATAAAAGTGAAAGTAGCCTGTACGTTGTTTTGTTTTAATTAACACATTTTATTGGATACCGTGCAGCTGTGGCTTTGACTTAGGTACATTGTAATTATGTCTACCGACCACTACTATTGTTCATGTTAAGTACATCTTTATCTCTCTCTATATCTTGACTTACTTTATGGATCCGTATTTCAAATGGAACAAATCAAAATCCCTTTTAGGGTCACTTTAGTTCGACCAAGACCTTCAACACATTTTTCTCAGAAACGAGAACTTCACTCAAAGACGAAGACCGACGACTTGAATCATCATGGTAAAGTTTATTTATTAATAAAAAAAAATATATATATTTCAGACCATAGATCCATACTTGTTAGTTTCATTTATGAACATCGATTTAAGTTCTCGAAATCTTCAAATAAATAGCTTCTTACTGATCACTACCTTATTATCAACTGTGAGGGACAACTACCTTCACCAGGCTTGTTAAGTTTTACATTCAAATCGCATTCAAGTTATCCAGTTTTTTTTTCGGAAATAAAACTTTGTATTGCTTATGGTACCCAGATATTTTAAAATATAAGGTGTAAAACGGCTTTTAAAGCATTCCTTTTTTAAGTTTTGCTTTCGAATCTACAAAAAAAATACACTAATATTGTTTGAATGTTGAAGTTGTTTACAGATGACTTCTCATGTTTGTGTTAAATTCGTTGCGATATAATGCCAATGAAACTGCAACTCATACACACTTAACGCCCTGGTGACCCATAAGGTGTGGGTTGGAATTCATAGCTGAATAACCTCCTGCGCCAGTCAGATAAAAGCATAACTTATTGTTTTGTGTACCGCCATCTAGCGAGTCTCATTTGTCAACAGACTGTCATGTGCCTGCGTTATCGCTGTCACATATCCAATTAAATTGTCCCACCCATTCTCACCATATTAAGTCTTATTAAGTACAATTACATCCTAACAACATAATTTACAATGGATCCTGTATTCTTATCTACGATGTTTAGATAGTTTTGAACAATAGCCAGGCCAGCTCAGTCGTATTTCTTTTCTGTCACAAAGCAAAGACTCTCGACCATCATGAGCTAAAACTACAGCAAGGTAAGGTGTGTACTACTAAAATTAAAACAGCTTATTCACAGTTAGGTACTTATATTGCGTTAGTTGAACTTTATTTGTCACTTCGCTTTCTTTCGTTTGATCCAGAAGTTGATAACTTTTGTTTTTTTATGACACAAGAAGGACAAAAGAGCTTGGAGATCACTTGATGTTAAATGGTCACCACTGCGCGTCATAAACACAGTAGGTACCTATATGAATTCTACCAGACGGATTGCAGATGCGTTGCTAACCAAGTTGGCAAGATCTTTTGCCTGTAATTTCTGAGCTTGTTTTACCCTCTACGCCAGAACACTAGGTACAGTGTAATTAGCGAGCAAGATGGCATAGTAAAATAAACTGATAATTCACGTATATAATGTGTTTGAGAACAGGATTTAAAGAGATCCTCGGTACCTTTCTAATTCATTTTAGCAAGGCGTACTTCAATAGCACTCTTTAGCATTCTAGCAGTCAAGTCTTTGGGGCTGTCAACAGTCTTATATTTTGGCTCGGCTTATATTCCTGAGTTCGTTTATTTCACTATGATTGAGTCTAACGGTAGTTTCATAATTATGTTAAAAGCAAGATGGCAGTTGTAGTTCAGACGAACCTGACACCAAGATCCTACCATCCGCAATGAATGGAGTATAGAGATTCTCAAACCTTCCATCCACTAGAGTATTCAATGAAACAGCCTACTCGCGCAGTGTAATCAGTCTTACCCAAACAGTCATTAGGCAATTTACTTAATTCTACGTCAGCTGACCATTCTTCATTGTTTGATGTAGCTCCTTGTTTATCATGGCTTTGTTTACTTGTAAGGTGACGTGTTTTTGCCGATGGGATGACTTATTTAGACGTCTTATACTTAGTAGGTACAATAATCAAAAATTAGGAGGCAAACTTCGCTATTTTTTTCTCTGCCCGGTTTTGGCAAGGAATTATCGTTTTAGATTTTATTTCAAAATTATTTTTTCTTTGAATCAACTCCAAAGTAAGTTCTCTATTTAAATGTGTCCAATAAAAGAAATGCATTGCTTTGGATTATTTTATTAGTCGTAATAATAATAATTATGTTAGTGCTGCGTCTCGTAATATAAAGGTATCTAAAGAATTTGAACAATTAAAGTTATGTTAGCTATTATGTTGTATGTATGAATAAATTGTGCTCAGCGCGTCACACATGCTGTGCCCAGAGACGAGGCGAATCTGCGGAGAGAAGTAAGTATGTAAGTTTTAAAGCTTAGTCACAGAATAGATAATAGTAACTTAACTTGTGGAAACTAGTAATCTAAGCTACGGGAGCTATGAATAAACGATCCTAAATAACGGATATCCTACACTTCCATACATAGTTACACAGCTTAGCACGTCTATGTAAAAAATGTTACAATGTCAGAGGACCGAGTACGAATATTCGAATCCTGCGTAACGTAGGGTAATCGAGTAGTAACTAGAAATTTGTATGGAGCTTGGAATAGCGCCGGCCCGTGAGCGTATTTGGAATTAAAATGTAGTATGAAGTTTCTCGATTTCAATACGATAATGTTACATTACGCAGAATTCGAATATTTGTACTCGGGGTTCAGTTTACAATGATATCGCTAAAACAAAAACTCTTCAAGTCACATGCTGATTTGTATAATTGTAAATAATGAAAGTAAGTAAATAATGCTAACAATGGACTTCTTATTACACTGGGGAAAAGCGTTAAAATCTCTCTACGGAACCCTCGTGCGCGAGTCCGTCTCGCACTTGGCCGGTTTTTTTAACTAAAAAAATTCTCTTACTTTCTTTATTGATTGTGTGTACATACTGAGTATTTGCTCAATCCTCACATATCTTAGAGATTATACACGTAGTAAAGTACTTATATACTGTTTATAAACAAAATCCATTACAAGAGTAGATGTCATAACCGTTACGTGTCAGTGACATTCAACTCATAACCGACTCCCAAAACAGGAGGTAATGTGTGTCGCACTAAAACCGGGTTGACCTCAATGTGTCTCGAGGCCATAAAGGTGATCAGCATTCTGGAATCAGCTGTTTAACATCATTGTAATATATATTTTTTTCTTTATTTATTCAACTAATAAGAAAACCGGCCAAGTGCGAAATGGACTCGCGCACTGAGGGGTTCCGTGCCTAGCGTTCTGTATCACGTTTATATGGTAGCACCCACACGATGCGGTGAGATCACGTCATTAAGGACGCGTTGATCAGGATTCTCTTTGAGGTCTTGTGCATTAATATAAAATTTAATAACCACATCAATTTAAGACTGTTACTTATGTACCTACATGCGCAGTAGCAGTATAACAAAAAATCTACGAATTGAGAATCTCCTCCTTTTTTGAAGTCGGTTAAAAATAAGCGGTCATTTTCCTAAAATTTGAATCTTTTTATACAGCCGATGTGGTGATTGCAGTATTTATAAATTACAGTTGGTGACCGTCTGTACCTATCTATCTACATTCCAGGACTGCCAATTTATTATACCGTGAGCTCCAAAGATGTGCCCGTAGACTAATAATAGGCAAAAATAGTCGTGAGACATTTATAATAATAAATAAATAATAAGTCATTTCATTCAGATAATTCAATCCATAATTTTGTTAGTAACAAGGTTGACTTATAAAACTATGTTAGTTATTAATCATAATCTTACTATTTAAATTAAATTGTAAGCTCTAAGTAAGTAAATAAAGCATTACCTCGATCGGTCCACTAATCCCCACCTCTCACGTGCAGACTCACGAATCGACCGAGGGCAGGACAGTCGAATCTTTCCATTTTCCATTAATTATAATTTGAAATTTATACACATCTTGGTTTACAAGAAGCAAAACGACACATTGTACTCCTAACTGATTCGGAATACCATACTGATTGTCGCTCGTTAATATTGTAGCAATATCGTTAATTAGGTAAAAATAATTATAGCAAAAGTAGATAATGAGAACGCTTTTCCAGTTACCATTATTCAATTGAACCAATATCTGACCGTAAATTACGAGCAATAATGAATTGTTAAGCAAAGCCATAGGTCACAAATTTAATTGGCATAAATGTCTATCGGGTACTAAGGTGACTTTGTGTTCGTGAGAAAATAAGTCATTGTTTGATATACTTATCAAAATTTCCGATAATTATGCGTTTGTGTTGGGAATGTGGAAACTTTCACACAAAGTGGTGTAAGTCACTGGGAACCGTTCCGTCGCTAGAAGATGTAAAAAGGCTTAGGTAATTTGTCACCTAGCTATGGGTCAATCATGTGTACCTATGAATTCTAATTAAGCATGCTGTTTCTTGTCATTTTTGAGCAGTGCTATTTTGCGAATATTTTAAGTAAGCGGCACGATTTTTATACAAGTTGAAGCCCTCCGTTCTTTTCGGTATTTAGTACTTTAATAAAACTAAAAGAGTTATGCTAAGATTCCTACTCAATGAGCAAAATTAGATGTACCTACATTATAATCAAAGAGAAAGATTTCCATGAGATAATTAACATTACTATGTTAATTTCTTTTCAATGCTTCTTCTAATTACTAGTCGGTCGGTACTTATGAGTTCAGTAGAAATACCAATGCACATTAAAATCAATTATAATTAATATTTAATTACTATTGTTCAACGTGTTCGCTACTTTTGATATTCTATGATCAGTATTACTTTTGAAATTGGTATAGTGACATCCATAGCGTTGCGTTAAAAGTTCTAGTGAAATTTGGAAGTGGTTGTACATAGAAGTAGGTTGGTTATGTGATATAATTTTGTTTTAATATTACCTATGAGATCATTTGTTATTATTTATGATTTTGCTACACTTAACCCTTTACTTAGCAGAACTGCAAAAAGAAAACCTGAATTCCAGTCTCTTCTAATTTTACATCTACTAAAAATGTGTGTGTGTGTGTGTGTGTGTGATAAAATAAAAATACAAAAAGACTACTATAGATATTGATGATGGTTCAAAACAAAAACGTTTTCAAGTACAACTTCAATTGACATTCAGTTGCTATGTATGTTGCTTTGTATGTTGCATGTGCTATGTACTGCCTATGTATGTTATGAGATACATTGCCAAGGGTAGGTATATTATGTATAAGCACAACAATCATGGTTCTGTTTTTGCAAAGTATAACAACGGATGTGAATAATGTGATTAATGTATCATTCATTTATTATTTGGACCTTTTTTTGGTTCCGTACACAAAGGGTACCAAAGGCACCCTATTAGGTACGAAGCCTCCGCCGTCTGTCCACCCGTCCGTCCGTCCGTGAATGTATACATATTTATTATGGCCGCTTAAACAAGACATAATAAAATAAAAATTAAAGGGATCCCCATTTATAAGACGTTAGTAAAAAGTACGAAACAATTAGAAGTGTTAAATGCTTTACAAGTTCAAGTCACTTTTTCGAGATTAAAATGACTGTTTTTTTTACAGAAATATCGGATCCTCAGTTCAACATGTCCATTATCGACTCTTACAGGAGATTTATGGAACGCAATAGTGGTAAGTGAAGACTTTAAAGGATTTTTTTATACTTTTACCTACATCTGACAGACTTGAATTATCGCAATTGTAAAAACAAAATTAAGGTACTTATTTTTTTTTTCTTAGTTGAATTACATAAGCTTCCCCCAACAAGTTTAGACGGTAGTGGGAAGGTACGCCAATGACCTCTACCGTCGTGTCCCGAAATACATTTGAACTGTTTCTATTATGTTTGTTTATGTGTGACAGTGGTTTTTTTTTATACAACGAGGAAGGCAAGCGAGCAAGTGGGTCACCTGATGGTAAGTGATCACCACTGCCCATAGACACCCGCAACTCCGGAGGGTTTGCAGATGCGTTGCCAACCTAGAGCGCTAAGATGAAATGCCTCTTGTGCCCGTAATTGCAAGTGTGAATGCAAATTACATATCACCACGCCATAATTGTTTGTTTGCTGTGATTTTAACACAAAATATTACGTAATAACTAGCTTGCGCCCGCGGCTTCCTTCCCGTTAGAGTACTTTATTCCATTTGCAGACCTAGTTATACCCCAAAAACTATGTAAATTGGAATACTTGACCAAATACTGTTCTTTCAAAAGGGACCAATGTAACTAAATATACGGTAAACACACATGGTATTATTATGCGTCTAGATATAACAATATCATGTGTACTAAATGAGTTACCATAAATATGAAATTTATAACAGGGTGTGTGTGCCACCCCTAATAAATATAAGGAAACGCCAAAGCAATCATAACGCAGTAACGCAGCTCAGCAATAACTTGAAAGAATAAAGAACTAATTTGGGTGACTCTCAGCATCAGATTACGCCCGCTGTTTAGGCGATTGAAATGTAATAAAATAATGTAATACAAATTTTTTTTTTGTTCATTAATGACAAAAAAACAAACGTAGGACTTGTTATATAATTATTATAGAATATATTTTACTTTCTTTGGGCAGTTCTGCAAAAAACATTAATTACTAATTACTCACGAACTGTTTTTTGCAAAGAAGCAAAGTTGGTAATCTGGCGATGTTTGTTGAATGCCTAATCCGCATTTGCATACTTGCCTACAATATTTACCTTAACGATACTCAAGTGTGTAAGCTAAGTATGTATACACATTACTTGCCTGATGTCATCTTTGTTGTTGTGAATTATATGACTGTATGTAGTGTATTATTGATTTATTGATCACAATGAAGCTTCGGGTTCGATCCCGGTAGGGGCAGATGTTTGTTATGTGAAAAATGAATGTTTGTTCTCGGGTCTTGGATGTTTAATTTGTATGTAAGTATGTATTTATCTATATAAGTATGTTTAGCCGTGGTCTAGTAAGTACACAGTACACATAGTATAGGCTTTGGCTCGTTTGGGACTAAGTCAATTGGTGTAAATTGTCCCATAATATTTATGTTTATTTATTTACAATCACATATTTCAGACATACTACTGGTTGTATGTCTATGTCAGTCGGTTCAACGTTCGCTGTTATATTAGGTATCTCATTAATTAAAAAAAAACACACGCAGCTGATCTAAGTTCAATCAAGTGCTAAGAGACATGAAAATACGACAATCGAGTTAGACATAATAAGCCAGCTGTATGTAGTCGAGTTCTCCAACATCTATACAGTCAACAGTTCAAAAATATCTATACACAGATCTTATTGCCAGTTACATAAGGTCTGTGTTTAGATATTTATGAACCGTTGGCTGTACAGATATTGGAGAACTCGACTGTAGCAGTTGTATCCATCTTAAACATACATGTTATTGGTACCTACTACGACCTACCACAGAGATCATAACCACTTCATATGCAGAAACTTGTCACGTAGGAATACACTAGCATTGGCACACATGCTAGTAGTGAATTATGTCAAAGGTGCGTAAGAATTTTCAACACACTTGCTCGTAAATTGACTCTATCATAGTATTCAAGTTCATAATACACGCGTGACTTTTACATTATTTTATCGCACTTGTGTTTTTTTCATTAATACAATAAGTATAAATACTTAAACTAGCCGTTTAGTTACTGAAAAAGAACGGAATGCAATTGTTGTTTTTTTTTAGTGAATTATGGCCATAGTTTTATACACTGGAAGTAGAGTAAAAATACCCAGTTTTGTGATTTCTGTAAATTTAGTTTATAGGTTGCTTATTGAAGTAGGTCGATTCGCCTTCCGTTGGTAAAAGTGATAAAATGATATAGCAATATGCGAATAGACCCGCCGCCGAGCAGCGCCCGACCAGAAACCGCTCTGTATATCATCATCATCATCACCAACCATTTTTACATCCCAGTGCTGAGCACAGGCCTCCTCTCATATTTGAATTACTTCACAGGAGTGTGCAAGTTCTCTCACGATGTTTTCCTTTGCCAAAAAGCTCGTGATAAATTAAAAATGTAATTTCGTACATACCTATTCGTAGGCTCGAACCCATGACCACTAGGTAGTCGCTGTGTGTTTTGAACTTGAAAAAGCCTTGAAAAGGCATATTCGTAGGTAATTTTTAGCTTTTCGTTGCAAAACAAACACTATTTGATCATTAAGTAAACTCGTTTTGTAATCAAAGAGTTGTTTTAGTTACAAATAAAACAAATCTTTACCGCAAATGTTTTTTAAAGGAAAACCCGTCACGTTGTTCGAAAAAAATTGATGGGCGAAGACTAAGTCTTAATGTAATCAAGAATAGAAGGAAGAACGAGCAATAATATCCGGGGTTTGATCATCAAATTTTTTAGTTGATGTTAGTTACAAAGGCCTTTTTTTCTAGCTCATACTGATTTTATTTCGATAAAATTAATAGTACTTATATTGAGTGTCAATAAGTACATTTGATGAATACAAACGTTTGTTTCTTATTAAAAACCTGGGCAAGGACATAATTTTAAATGTAAGCTTACTTAAAATTAGACATAATTATAAAATTGTTATTGTGCTTAGTTTATTACACGATTAAGTTTCGAGTATCATGATAATGTGATAAAGCTTAGTTAAGTTAGTGACAAGTTTTTTTACTTGCAAGATCCTCTATTTTTGTAAATATTCTATATTGTACGTAAAACTCTTGCGAACTTATCACTTAAAGGCACCTCTGCCAGTTAATTGGTGTGATTGACCGGATATCTGAAACAAGAGTAGACACGTAAAGGAAATTTTAAAGAAGTTAAAGTTACCCGAAATAAATAATGCCATAGAAAATATACATAAGCACATAGACGCATTACATCGTAGTACATATCACACATGAAAATACAACACCAAGTTGGTGAAAATCTGTGAACGTATTGCCACCAAACAACCCGCTCGATTTTTTTTCTTGACTTGAACTTTCCCCTATCTTACTCTTATTTTGAATTATTGATATTTTTTCTCCATTTACAAATCGTACTGTCGCAGGTATGATTTGTAAAATCGAGACAATGGATCTATTACCGACGCGAGCGCACGTCGCGTCGTGACGGTTGATGACATTATTATCATAATAGGCAGATCGCACTTATGATCTTCCGCATAAAGAGTTAGTATTTCTTTGTGTTATTAAATTTGTGTGCCTCTTAAGTATGTGTATTATATTACAGCGATAATTGTGTCGAAAGTTAATTCAACTAAAAATTTTGTTAGGGTGAAAACTCTATGCCTACATATAACAGATTTTTACGTGTATGACTGTTTTTGTTTAATTAGACCATTAGGCTTCTGCCATTCAATACTGGGAACTCCGATTTCTTGACGTCACATACATACATCGAACGAATAGCACCCTTTTAGTCTAGACACGCGGTAAGTAAAGTTCAGGTAGGCAGTCAGTACCTAGTTCCTAAACTGACGACTTTCATGTAACAATAACAAGCTAACTTCTCTATTATGCCCTAAATAAAACCGTCTTACCTTTACTATTATCATAACGCCCTAGGGCTGTAATGTACCCTATCAGCACTTCGCTGCGCTGCGCACCACGTTTTCTTGCAAGTGTGTTGAAAAATATTGTGTTTCACTTTCTTTAACGGGTGGTACCTTCGTAATCCTAAATTACAAACCTCGGTCCAGAACACCCTCGGTCTTCGATTTCGAACCTCTGCAAGAGCCTCGTTCATAATTCCTTAGGTTACCGCCCTTAGTACACAATGTACTATACTTTACCATTAAATTGTTGTGACAATGGCAACTTTCTCAGTTTTATCACTTATGTAGAACAAATGGGAAATATTCCCCACGGGAATAAAAACCACGCAGATTCATTAATGTGTAAGTAGGTACCTACTTGATGTAAATAAAATGACAGTAGGTATTTTCTTCTGACTTCTCTCATACATTTTTTTTTCAACCATTGTTTTGACCTTGATGTAAAGGATGAGGTTCTTTGCAATGTTCTAAGAATGTCCATCGGAGTCATTTAACTCGTTTGCTTCAAGAAGACTGGCTGAGGGTTCGAAAATAATATAATACCAAGTCTTATAAGTTGGTATCTAATTTACTCTCATACTCTAGCAAAACTGTCTGTTATAGTGAGATAACCATAACCCCGAAATGCGAGTTAAATACGTAAACGGATGATGTATTTTAATATCTGAAATAGGATGTTAGAAATAACCTTTAAAACGGCGTCCAAAAATATAAACCTTCCACTGAGAAATTTTATTGTATGTACAAAACTCGCCGTGGAAATAGTAGTATAAAAGCGGTTTCATACTTTTATTAGGTAAGTAACCATAATATCATATTTCGCCTATAATCGATCAATAAAAAATCGAAAGTGCTTTGCCAGTTTTCGTAACAAATTCCTTCACGATGTGCGTTACACGAAGGCTGATTGTCACATTGGGTTTTAAGTGGCCGCAATATTTACGTGTTTTTTTTAAGAAAATTTCAGTTTGAGATGCAGAAATCCGGATATCCAAGCTTAATTTCTAAATGTGCAGTTAAAATGAACTTCTTTGTTATTCTGCGGACAGGTCAATGTCAATGAACTATGGAGATCGAAGCACACAATCAATGTGTATAACAAACGTGACTCTGACAAGGTCAAGGACGCTGCAGGAATAAGAAGAACTGTATCGACTCTAGCGACCTCAACATTTAAATGAGGAACTAAATGCACAGGTGTTTTTGGTGTTTTAAGTACGTACACTAATTGCTAGACGTAGCTGGACGGACAAAAAACTGAGCTGTTATTTATTATGATCTCGCTGTGCCCCTAGACAAAATGCCTAAGAAGCTATGGCAAAGCAATATGTTTATTATGGTTAAGCGTGTTATAAATGAAAATAATCGATTTATTGATTATTTTTGTTTTCATTTTTATGAAACATTCATAGAATGAAATTCAACATACAATGACAATGCAAAGAAAAATCCGTTAAGCAGCTAGACTTGAACCAGCAACCTCGGTAATCCGTACCACGCTCCACCAATTAAGCTATACTTAACGTTGGTGTACCTAACGAAATTTTTCAATGCCTTGTGTCATATTTTTATTTGGAAGATCACTCCTCAGCGCCATCTATGAGTAGCTTAATCAAGCGGCTTACCCACTACGGAACTTCTACAGTTACGCATTAGTGGCAAGAGATGGAACTATTTTCTGAATCAATGAAAATAATCGATCGAGCGTGTTATAGTTAGTTACTTACTTGGTTAATTGTGTTGTATTTACACGCAAATTTTAGTATGCGTCTTGTTTAAATAGGCCTCAGATATAAGAGTACTAAGGATACGACAAGCAAAACCTTTTAGGAAAGTGTTTATCTTTCTGATGTATTATTTTTATAGTAAAGTAACGATGTTAATCATAATAAGTTCGATCCCGTAGTCATTTACTAAAAACTATAAATAACATTGTGTGCATGAGAAGTGTCCTGCATCTATAATAAAGGATTTGAAGGTTTTTGACAAATTTTTAATTTCTCATAACCTAGTTTAAGAGATCATGAATTATTGAACTTCTTCAGGCTCTGTTTAGCAGTGCGAGGCCACCGCTTTGGGCACTGATTCAATTAATTACTCCTTCAGATTTTGTTCCGAAAAGGAAATAATGTTGCAAACATACATTAGTCAAGGCGAGTCTGAATATCATAATATATTTTATCTACACGCAAATCGTTAAGTCCTCTGTAATGTCGTAATGACTTTTCGATATCGAATTCGATGTCGTTAAAAGTTTCAAATTTGAAACATCTTCAAAAGCCAACATATACAGTTCACAATAAAAAAAAACAGTCTACGAAACGTCAGCTTTTGTAGCAAAAAGGATGATGATGATTTTGGACAACCTTCTAAAATGGCGAATATCGACACTGTGTATTACTGATTTTACTCATTAATTAACATACAAGAGTTACATCGTACTTAAATGATTACCATTTAACTCTGTGTAACAGAACATATTTCGACCCTTCTTGTCCTACAGTTTCAAAAAACTATCCATACCAAATTTCAAGTCGATGCCATTAACCGTTGAAGAGTTCCTTCCTGCGGAGACAATCCTGGCGTTGCCATCAGCATGGCAGTACTTCCCTACCAGGTTTTTGTATTGTCACCTGACTTACATAAAACTGTATATTTTAGAAGGATAACTGCTTTAAAAATCTGTTGCATACACACAAACTTTACAAGTTAAATAACATCTTGTAAAAATTGTATGGTTGTAACCGTAGGTATGCACCTGTCCGATACAACACCAAGTCTCAAGCATCAGGCAGTGTTAAACAATATACGAGCAGCATTATCTTGCAAAACCACAGATTGAAATCTCACGGTCCTTCGAAACGTCACCTATCCATTCAAAAGTTATGCGGTACACTGAAATGAATTGTTTTCGCTCTTTTTGCTCCCGACCTTAGAGTTAATGAGTATTGGGAAAGAAGTTGCAATGACTTTGGTATCACGTTGTTGCACGAAAACTGACTGATGGTCTGATAATAACAGTGATCATTGCGGATTGCTTGGATTTGTTGTGGATGCGTAAGGGGTACGGTTTCTGTTTTTTGCTTTCCATCAAATAGTTTATTTTGATAGCCTTTAGGTTATATTATACCTGACTAGGTTACCTGAAGGAGCACTTATAATTATTGTTATTTTGATGAACACATTAGGTGCAATACGCGTATACTTAACAGTTTTAAAAGCCCGCTGTCTGCGCAACATTATTATCAACCCGCGTTTCGTCCGTTTGCCCGTGATCACGATGCATGCAACTGCGTCGAAATATCGGGAGCTCATCAAAACTATAAATAAGTAATCGAGGTCAATATCCCATTTTCTTAGCTTAATAATCATTTTAGGGGTCCCGTACCCAAAGGGTATTACCAGACCACTACTCCGCTGTCGTCTATCTGTCCAGTTCAGTGGGGTGGGGTGTACCTGTAAAAATACATTATTGTGTCTAAAGTAATTGTTCCGAAAATATGAGTAGGGTAAATTACCACTAACTGGCCACTTTAGAAAATGTCATCCAGTTACGCCCACCAATTTTGTCTGGCGATATTGAGTATGGTGAAAACTTTCAGAATGCTCTCGGTAACAGTTTTGGATCTAGATATTTTAATTGAATAACATCATATCAGTATAGGTTTAGGTTTAAAGATCATTTATTCTCAAAAGAATTTTACAATTCACTTATATGAGAAATTACGGGTGCTTATAAATAAGCATTAATATAAAACTAATATTACGAGCGCAAAGCGCGGCCGCCGCGACTCACACATCATTTAGAAACAGGGTAGAAATCTACTAGTCAAGAGAAGAGTACAATATTATTTGTTGCCTAGCAAAGTATCACTAAGGTACCACTTTAATAACGTGTACATTATAGTTCTTGTGGTATTGACACAAAACACATTTTTGCCTAACTAATGAGCAGTAGTATCGTGGTTAAACAAGGGAAGCAAGTTTACATTGATAGCTTTAACCTAGAAGAGCGCGCCTTCGTAGCGAGCGTACTTAAAGTAATAGGGACAATTTATTTATCCCTTTTTTTTTTTTATATATTGTTAAATTTTACTTACAATGTGATTCTTCAATATTTTTTTGAAGGTTGTAACGTGGCCAACCTCTTTGTCGCGCAACTGGCCGCTTACAATTTGAAATAAATTTAAAATTCCAAATTACCGATTGGCTTTTGTTTTTTCCGGGACTTGAAAATTATTTGGCAAGGCGTAAGCCGCTCTTTGGATTTGCTCTGGATATAATTTATCATTTATCAGCGATCTACTTTATATACTATTAGAAAAAAAAGGCTGCCACTCATGCAGGTACTGTGTCTAAAACTTGTAAATATTTATAGTTTGGTTCTGATTGTTTGTATCTTGTACATACGTTTGTGAAACCTAATCCAAGTCTCGTTTAGTTTTCAATCACTGGCCTAAACGAGGCTTGGATAGGTGCTTGAAGCAATCCATAAAGCAGGGTATTTGCTTTCAGCCTTTCCTTACCTTTCACTTCCCTTCCGCCGTCTGAGTTTCCGTCGTCCTACTGCCTCGGAGCAGTCCGCCGCTGAAGACTGAAGCCTACTTGAAGCTCCGAGGCTACCCTAATACCCTGCCCTACCTTCCTACCTATCCTGCTGTGTTAAGGCCAGTGTTTAAGCGTTATTTTCAAGAGCAGTGCTGACTGGAACAATTTGTATATAGTTTTTTTTATTTTATTTTATATTATATTTCCTAAACAACCTCGCCTTGTTGTTATCATTCTCTCAGACTGGCTAGCCGGTTACAAGGTTAACATCTTTTTTGTTTCTTTAATATTTTTAGGGAGTTTATTATACAATTGTGCACCTTCATATAAAATACATCGTTTCCCATACATGGTTCTGGATGCGCGTAGGATTATATCATTTGAATTTCTTAATTTAATCCTCTGAACCTTATTTTTTTTATATAAACTTATTTGGGTGTGAATATCTTTACTAAGTATTTTACGTATTAAAATACATGTATTGTAGACATACGATTGGTTAATATTCATTAAACCCGTCTTTTTATAGATTTTATTGGTGGACATTAGGAAATCGTAGTTAAATAGAACTTTAAGTAATTTATTTTGAGCAGTTTGCAACATCTTAAGGTTAGTTTTTGCTGCCGAGCCCCATATTTGTATTAAATAATCGATGTGTGGTTTTACGAGAGTATTGTATATTGTGTATCGTATTTTCAGTGGCAAACATCGCACAATCGCTCGCAAAGATCCGGTTAAAGACGCCAATTTTGATTTTATTTTACTGATATGAGGTATCCAGTTTAATTTATTGTCTAAGGTTAAACCTAAATATTTTTCGGTATCTACTTTGTTGATGATCTGGTTATTTATTTTAAGGGGTTCAAAATTTGGAAGGATTTTATTTTTTGCAGCAAATATTATGTAATTAGTCTTATCAATATTTATTGTTAAAAGATTACACTGAAACCATTCATTGACTACGTTGAGATCGTTCTGTGCCTTACTGATTGCGTTATTAAGTGAATGATCAAAGTAAAACAAACTAGTATCATCAGCATACAGTGATATATCTCCTTTAAGGCCCATCTCATGAATGCTGTTGATATAAATTAAAAATAACAGCGGACCTAGGATAGATCCCTGAGGAATTCCGCACGTGATGTGTACCTGCCCACTCTGGTGTTCACCAATCCTAACAACTTGGCAGCGGTTAGAAAGGTAAGATTCAAAAATACGATAAGCGAGTCCCGAGATACCTAGGCTACTCAATTTTTTCAGCATTAATTTGTGACTGACCGTGTCAAAAGCCTTTTTTAGGTCTATGAAGACACCTAACGCGACACGTTTTTGGTCTATATTAACTTTAATTTTGGTAATTAGATCTACTGTAGCGGAAAGCGTGTTGGACTTAGATCGAAAGCCGTACTGCTTTTCATAGAGAAAGTTGTTTGATTTTAAGAAAAAATCGAGGCGATTATAAATAACCCTTTCAAAAACCTTTGACATAATTGGGAGAACCGAAATCAGTCTATGGTTTCCGGGGTCCGTTTTACTTCCAGATTTATAGATGGGGGTCACTTTTGCAATCTTAAGGTTGTCAGGAAAAGTTCCTTGCTTTAGGTGATTATTAATACATTCCGTGATTTCGTAAATGATTAGTTTTTGCACACATTTTATAGACTTTGTTGTAATACCGTCAATCCCTGAACTAGTGTTAGAGTTTAAGTTATGGATTATTTTTGTAACTTCGTCCACATTAGTCGGTTCTAACTCCGTAAGTTGACTGCCAGATTTAGATGTTCCCGCCGTATCGAAACTTAAGCTATGTTGGTGGTTTTTTGATATTTTACTTGCTAAAATTGGTCCTATGGTTGCAAAATATTTGTTGAAACATTCACAAATTTTATCCTTATCTGTAATGGTGCCCGTTTCCGTGACTAATTTAGCGGGAAGAGTGGCTTCTTTCTTTTTGTTGGCCGTAAGACTATTTATTAATTTCCACATTTTAGAAGGTTTGGCCTTGCAGTCACTGAAAGCCTTCTGATAGTATTCGCTTTTCGTTTTCTGGATCTTTCCATGTAGACTGTTTCTCTATTTCATTCTCTTACAGATTATATTGGATAAGGTGGCCTGTGGATTTACCCTACTTAGTATTACTTACTGTAACTACCTTAGATTTGCAAGTAGGGTGAATCTCTTATTACTGGCAACCCCCTGTAACTGGGCACTACGCTAATATAATCTGTAAGAGTTGCCGATAATTATGCCAATATCATGTACGAGTAGGTAATTAGAGTGGCAATATACCCTACCACTAATTGCTACAGTAAAGATGTTTTATTTCCTTTCAGATCCCCGGACAGAAGACTGGACACTAATGTCTGGGCCAGGGCCCCTTCTCACCATCCTTGCCACTTACCTGTACTTCTGCACTTCGGTGGGCCCAAGTTATATGAGGGACCGAAAGCCTTACGACCTCAAGAACACGATTGTAGTGTACAATGTCATCCAAGTGCTGGGCAGCATGTTTTTGGTTTATGAGGTGAGAAGGGTCAATATTTTCTACCATATACTTGAAAGTCATAATGTAATGTTTGTCATAATTTATCACTAGTCATAAAAAAGTTATGACCATACTTCGGGGTTTTCGGTGCGGGAATGATTTCAGAAACAGTCAATACTTACCTACTCTTTGGCTAAATGTCAAAGAGTACCTAGGCATTGACTTGACCCTTTTATAAATCATGCCCGCACCGAAAACCCCGATGTATAGTGATAGATTATGACAAACATTATAATACAATTACGACCAAAAATGTTCGACGACACAAAGGGACCCCAACTTGTTCGCTTTACGCAATGTAATGCAACTTATTAAATATTTACCGTAAGTCTGTACCATCTTGTTAAGACTAGTTTTGCTATAAATACCATATACCTTTAGATAAATACTCCCTTAGACACAACTAACAATCGCGACTTACTTACAAAACATTTATTAATTTATATGCATCACACACACTAAAGTGTATGTAGTCAGGACTTCTTTATCTTCGAAGTCGGGGTCGGTCGCTCACAAACCACAAGCAGACTCAGTACCAACATAAAGTCTAGGTTTTTCGTAATGGTTGGAGATAATTGTTATTATTTTAGTGTAACAGACTATAAGAAGCTTGAGGTCCCGGGTTCGATCCCCGGTTGGGCATGTATTTAGTATCATGAATGCGAATGTTTTGTTTTGGATGTTAAATAAAATATGTAGGTACTTACTTAAGTATGTATTTTTCTGTATAAGGTATGTTTATCCATTGCCAAGTACCCATTATACAGTCTTTGCCTATATGGTGTCAATTGGTGTCAATTGTCCCATGATATTTTATTTATTATTTACTTATAATTTATTCAATTCACAAACGAAGTGCCTATGAGTTTCATAATAGCATTTACTGTGATATATCAAAATGCTTGTCAAATTACATGATGTCTTTATTCTTATTCGAATGATAAAAACATATTTATTTTTAAGGAAAACATCATTTCATCGGTTTTTTTTTTCATTTCAGGGTTTAGCTTCTGGTTGGTGGAACGACTACAATTTTTCCTGCCAACCAGTGGACTATTCGGATAACCCTAAAGCAAAAAGAGTAAGTTAAGTGACTTTTTTTTTGTTAGCATTAATTACGTAAACGTAAAACTGCAAGCACTTGTGATGTTTGCTCACTCGTCACTCACCGAGTCCTTCCTATTAACACAGAATAACTAATAGTACTTGTTATTAGAACAGTCAATAAAGGACGCACTGATGGAATGTTAATCTTAAACATTCACGGCTCAAATTCGTCAGCGTCGAAGTGGTAAATTTGCTAATTAATTTAATCAGGCGTTACTTTGTTGAGGTTCATAATATTCATGAACTAAAAACAATTAATTTGCTCACCCGCGACTACGCGTAAAAAATGGCTACGTCTGTGAGGCAAATGTATGTCTTCATGCAACATTTCTACCTCCATTGATACACGAATCAACACATGCCACACAAATCCTACTATCACCACCACTACTGCACTAAGTATACGCAAAATGAAAACAAAAATGAGTGTTAGGATATGTTATCTTTTGGTTTGAATTATTCAAAAAGTACAATTTAAAAACCTACGTCCAATGAAATCCTAAACCCGTTTATACAGAGTTTATTCCGCATTCACAGATGGCAGCAGCAGTATGGTGGTACTTCATGGCCAAGGTCGTTGAACTCCTAGATACCATCTTCTTTGTGCTGAGAAAGAAAAACCGGCAAATTTCATTCCTGCACCTGTACCATCACTTCATGATGCCAATTTGTGCCTGGATCGGAGTAAAGTTCTTGCCAGGTAAGATAGGCAACATGACATGACTAATATGGGTATATGGAGCTATTTACTGTTCACATCGGCGAATTTATATCAAGAGCCATGCATGATCTAATCACGATAGTAAATTGTATGTATTTGCGAAAATTTTAAGAAATTCATACTCTACTGTTGGCGAGAAATTGTTAATCAAAGTAGTAGTAGTCTAGTATTAGTAGGTATTAGTATTAATTTACGCGCCAATATTACATCCTTATACCAACTTATACTTGATTTTGATTGTACAGAATCTATATTTTGTTATTCTTGCATGCAAACCAATTACGTAAAAAGCATTAATAAAAAAATATCATGATAAATATCATGGGACAATTGACACCAATTGACCTAGTCCCAAACTACGCAAAGCCTGTACTATATGGGTACTAGACAACGGATAAACATACCTTATATACTTACATACTTATATACATTATGAAAATATCCAAGATTTAAACGTAACAAACATTTGTATTCATCATAATACACACATCTGCCCCGACCGGGGATCGAAACACAATTGTATTAGGGCCGTTCCCAATATTCAATCCACGGATAGTTTTCGATACCAACAGTTAGATTATGACAGATTACCCATAAAAAATGTGTCAAAATGTATAACTATTGGTAAGGAAAACCCTCGGTGGATTGAATATTGGGAACGGCCGATAAAGTCTTTAAATGAAACTTTACTAATTATCTACCAGGTGGTCACGGTACTCTCCTGGGCGTGATCAACTCGTTCATCCACATCATCATGTACACGTACTACCTCATCTCTGGACTTGGACCTCAGTACCAGAAGTACTTATGGTGGAAAAAGCATGTTACTACCTTGCAATTGGTAAGTGTAACTTGTTTTTAATTAAGTACTATCATTGTTTAAACTGCCTTAGGATAATATTCCTTTTTTCGATGTACTTAGATCTAATGTAGGTCTGTATCTTATGAGTTACCAACTAAATACCTACGGCATTGAAATACATATAGTACTATTTTTAACTTTTGATTTAAAACTTCCAGTATGTATAACTCATTTAGCACTTAATTATGCCACTTGCTTATATATCGGCCATTCAAGCCAATCTGCAATATTGAATCTTGAAAGTTATCCAATACCATTACTTTACCTCATATGTCCTTACCATTGTGTTTTTAAATTTCAGATCCAGTTCTGCATTATCTTCTACCACAACTTCTCGGTAATGTTCTGCGACTGCAACTACCCTAAATTCATCAACTTCCTCCTCTCTCTCAACGCTGGTCTCTTCCTGTACATGTTCGGTAAATTCTACTACGTCAACTATGTCAAAAATAACACGAAGAGAACTCAAAATGGTATTGCTAAGAAATACGTATTTGTAAATAGTGATATTAATAAGAACAATGGCGCTGTTGATGTGAATAGAAAGACTCAAATGGATGCCGATCGTGGAACAGAAATTAGTAACGTGAAAACGAAACGATGCTAGCAAAAATACTTTATTTTTAAGTTAATTATTTTGTGATATGTTGATGTAGTTGTAAGATAGCTGTTAAGTTTAGTCATTTAATGCAAATAATGGTGTGAGGATATTTTTTATATAACCATGACAGAATTATTAGTCTGAACGAATTGTTTAGATAAATTATTATTGTATAAAGTTATTAAGACTAATGGCATTATATTTTGTATGTCAACCAATAAAAATTAAACGTGCTTAAGTTTACGAGACCTTGAAAATGTGGATGTTATTAGTTATTAGCAACTTATAAATGTAACTGTGATGGCGTAGTCTTATAGGTTACCTTTAGCCGCCTTAATGCAATAAGTATCTATTACACTCCACTCAAAAATATATGGGGGGATCATAATTCCTACAAAATACACGTTATTAAACCATGGATATTTTTGATGCACAGTATTAGATCATAATTATTTTTTTCGCGTCCGATCCAAATTTGAGAAATAGCGGTCTAACGCAATAAATTCCTAAGTACTTACTTAAAGAAGCAAGCAACATCTAGGCTTTAACTTCAATTTATACAAACCAACCAAGACTTCAGAGTCTTCTTTTTCTTCGTCGAACAGTTTATTACTCTGTGTTATATTGAACGGCAGTGCTGTGCACGAGCGTATCCGAAAACGGTTAAAATGTTTTAGCTTCAAGTGTTCTATTTCCTTAAATTTGAATCGAACACAGTACTTCAAGTAATACGAATACTTAAGCTAATTGCAGAGGCATTAAGTTGATTCTCGCTAACAGTGATAAAAACGTCACCGTTTGTAGACGAATTGAAACTCATGTCATGAAACCCACCCGTTAAACTGTTTTAACTTTTCAGAAACAAATTTAGGGCCCGCTTGTCAGTAAAGTTGGTTTTAACTACGTTGTAAACTGAATGGTACCTTATATGTAATGATACATTTTCTAATACTTAAAATAAACTCTGACATACATTTTATTTTTTATTTAATTATGCAAGTGTAGGTAATGACTTATTCGTTTGAGAATGAGCATTACCAATTCGTCGTATTTATCATTCTTACCATGAATATTGCAATTTTAAATCACATTAAGCAAAATCATTTACAATTTATCCTAGAAAAATAATAAATAAATAATTATGATTATTGTTTCAATGTGTTTCATTACACCAAAATTTCCGACGGCACAAAGGGCAAAGTTAAAATTCGGAATTAGTTGACTTCGTGGGTATTTTGTCAATTAAAAATAAAGACGAAGAATCGGATCATGAATTAATAATGTTAACATCGGGGAGTTGCGTATTAGAATTTTTAATGAACAAGATTTACATTGTGTTCGCTTCGAAAAGTAAATCAAACGGTAAATTATTTTCCCCTTATTTCAGCCTATCAGATTTATGCAAACTTTCTTGTCCGAAAACAGTATTCGCGCAATAGGTTGTGTCAAAACATGGAACTGAGTGAATTCACAATCAGAGCACACATTAATTAGGGAAGAGACAGAGCTAAAATGAAAATGTGATGCTGATGACTCAACGTACCATAGTGATAACACCCCTTTTTTTCTTCGGGGGTTAAAAAAAGGAGAAGCCTTTACTCAGCAGTAATACACCGGATTAAAAACAGTAATTTGTGAAATACTTAAATGAATCTAATCTATTATAAAAACCAGCCAAGTGTGAGACGGACCCCCGACATGAAAGTTTTCGTAGCACCATTAATAAGAATGAGTAGACAACGCAAAAAAAATACATACAGTGGAACGTAGAACCTCCTCCTTTTTTGAAGTCGGTAAAAAAGTGTATCGAACGTTGTTTTATCTGTGTACAAAGTCGCTGGTAGGAGATGAGAAGCTTGGTTGCCAAAGACAGGTGAGCTCTCACATACTCGTATAGTTATTAATAGTTAATTTGTTCAGGTTATTCAACTTTACAATTACTGTGTACTTGCATTGCTTTTTTGGACAAAAAACATGTGTCACGATACCTGTTGCGTAATAATTGTAAGAAACAGTACCTATACATATACATACATAACTGGCATAGCCATAACATAGCAAAATTTTTCTGCATTTTGCACAAGCTCATTAGATGAAGGAAAAAATATGATATGCGGTAAAGTAAAGTCAATAAATTAACAATACGTGTTAAAATACATTGACAGTGGTCGACATTGATTTTTTTTATACGACGGGGAAGGCAAACGAGCAAGTGGGTCACATCAGGTAAGTGATCACCACTGCCCATAGACACCCACAACCCTGGAGGGTTCGCAGATGCGTTCCCACCCTTTAAGCTAAGATGAAATGCCTCTTGTGCGCGTAATTACACCGGCTGTCCTACTCTCCACACCGGAACACAACAGTGCAAGCACTGCTGCTTAGCGGCAGAATTAGCGAGTAAGATGGTGGTAGCGATCCGGACGGACCTCGCACGAGGTCCTACCACCCGCACCGCGTTTGGTGATCTCTTGTAGTTTTGTAAACACAATCACATTTGGTATGGTTACTACAATAGATTTTAGATTCATTTATTTACACGCCATTAAAATTACATTTAAATACAAGTCAAAGTGTAACAAAAAATTGCTGAGATCGTCAAAAAGTTACAAATAAACAAAGATACATAATAAGATATAAAATAATGTCAAAAATGATTTCGTCCCCGGGGAGTTGTCCAGTAGAATCAATCTGTAATTAATTAAATTGTTTTTATCTACATACACACATATCATAAGTCCTCTATAGTGGGTTCAGAAACCGTAGAAAATGACCAGCATTGCAGCACGACGACGCATTCTCGCCGACAGCCACCACCAGGAGGTCCAGCAGTAAAGTAATAGTCATTACGACATCGAATTCGATGTCGTAATGACTTTTCGATATCGAATTATATGTTTCGAATTTGACAACCAACGTAATTTACAATCATAGTGAAATAAAACGGATCACTCACGTATAAGTTCAGTCCGACATGTATAATTTTACAAAAAAAAAACAGTTTACGAAACGTCACCTCGGTATGTTTGTCTATGATTAAAAAAAATCAGTCAAATTCGTGACAGGTATGGAACAACCAACGTAATTTACAATCATAGTGAAATAAAACGGATCACTCACGTATAAGTTCAGTCCGACATGTATAATTTTACAAAAAAAAAAACAGTTTACGAAACGTCACCTCGGTATGTTTGTCTATGATTAAAAAAAAACAGTCAAATTCGTGACAGGTATGGGTATGATATATGCCTTCGGCTTCTGAACCCATCTTAGAGTACTTATAATATTGTGTGTAGATAAAGTAATGTATGCAACTCCACATAATTAGGCCTTAAAACACTCATTATGTAGCGGTTGCATAAACTACTATTTTGAAAGATATTATATCAGGTTTACTTACTATAATTGTTGTGTATACAGCCAATAAAAGTCATGTGTTATCATACGAGGGCTGTTTGATAAGTACCCGTTTTCTAAATATATTAATATCACTGGCCGCAAATAAGTATACCACCTTTTTAAGCCATTTTTCAGAGGCAGGAAAATTAAAAAAAAATGGCATTATTTTGTTTTTTTTCTCATTTGGCAACGATTCAGTGAAGGCGTGAACTTAAAATTGTTAAAATGGAGAAAGAACAGTATCGGTCTGTAATTAGATTCTTATTTTTGTAAGGAAAAACATGTGATGAAATAAAAGTAAGAATGCAAGCGGTTTACCATGAATGTGCTCCTTCTATGACAACCGTCAGATATTGGTATAACGAGTTTAAGCGGGGGAGAACAACCGTCTTTGATGAGGATCGCCCAGGCCGGCCAGTTGAGGTGACTACAGACGATATGGTTAAGAAAATTGAAAATATCGTTTTAGCCGACCGCCGAATTAAACTTCGAGAAATCGTTGATGCTGTAAACGTTTCAATCGAGAGGGTACAACACATATTAGAAGAAAAATTGGGTATGAAGAAAGTATCGGCGAGGTGGGTGCCGCGTTTACTCACAGAGGAGCAAAAACGGAACCGACTGACTATTTCGGAGCAGTGTTTGGCCGTGTTCAAACGTAACCCGAAGGAGTTTCTGCGTCGTTTCGTGACCGTGGACGAAACGTGGGTCCACCAATACACCCCGAAAATGAAAGAGCAGTCAAAGCAGTGTATTTTACCGGGTGAACCTGCTCCAAAGAAAGCAAAAACAGTCCCATCGGCTGGAAAGGTCATGGCGACCGTTTTTTGGGATTCGCAGGGTATTATACATATTGACTATTTAGAAAAGGGAAAAACAATAACAGGGCAGTACTATGCCAATTTATTGGATAAATTTGACGCCGTGTTGAACGACAAACGACCCCATTTAAAAAAGAAAAAAGTACTGTTTCATTACGACAACGCCCCGGCTCATTCGTCCAGAGTTGTGACGGCTAAATTAGCACAGTTACGCTACGAACTATTGTCTCACCCCTCGTATTCCCCAGATTTGGCCCCATGCGATTTCTTTTTGTTTCCTAACCTAAAAAAATGGCTCGGTGGCGATTTGGATCAAATGACGAAGTCATTGCTGCCACAGAGGCCTATTTGAATGACTTTCCAAAATCATACTTTTTGGATGGTTTATTGAAGCTTGAGTATAGGTGGAACAAATGTATAGAGTTAAAAGGTGACTACGTAGAAAAATAAATGCATATATACAAAAAAAAAAAAAAAATCCATAAACGGGTACTTATCAAACAGCCCTCGTATACTCTTACAGCCAATAATCATGTAAATATTACCATTATGCATTACAAACAAATCCAAGTGCCTATCTATACTGATTCGAAAGATACAGTCCTGCGACAGACAGACGGACAGACAGCGGGGTCTTATTAGTACCTAATAGTAGGGTCCCGCCTGATTGCACCCTTTGGGTACGGAACCCTAACAAGGTTATCAAACGAACCAAAATTCGAATAGGGTTCATGTTTTCGTTAAGCTGAAGATCAGTTTCAGGGTCAAAGTGTAAAATTTTCGATAGTATAAAATATGACAGCTAATTTGACACTTCGCTGCTGAAACAGCCGAGAATAACACCCTACATTGGTGTTGCTCTTGTTATGCCTAAATAAACAATGGGAATTATTGTAGTGATAACCATGTATAGGTAAAAAACTTTACTAAAACACCTCTTGCATGTACAGTTTGCAAAAAAAACGCATAAATAATACATTTCATCAATGTTTAATGTACCTATTGAGAACCAAATTTTTCGTTACCTGTAGCAGATGATTTAATGACCATTTGTGTTTGTGTTGATTAACAATTTGAGTGTTTATCGCAAATCTCTTGAAAATATTTGTACGAATTACGCAAAATTATTTTCGTTTGGATATGCAGTGGTTGTCCTCTATACCATGCTCAGAGGGTCGAGCACGACTTTTCGAAAGCTCTGCGTCACGTAAAATCGAATAGTAAACGTTGTCGAGTTTGTATGACGTTTGGAACAGCGCCCGCCCGTGAGCGTATTTGGAACTAAAATTTAGTATGAGGTTTCTCGATCTCGATACGATAACCGTAACGTTACGCAGCATTCGTAAAGTCGTGCTCGACCCTCTGGAAATGGCGCCATAATAATTTGCCTATAGCTGAATTAAAATCCGATATTTTTAAATTTACTTCTGTGGTACGTGTATAAATTGTATTAATTGTTTATTATTATTAATGAACGACGCAAAAAATACGAAGACAGTAACTTGACGTTGATTATTATATCTTAAATAGGAATAAGTGGACAGGAATAATCAAACTTGAAAGATACGCAAATATTTCATTTGCAAACCATACGTTATATTACAAATTTCTAAAATGGAATGTCTATTCGCACGCATTACTCACACATTCAACAGGTCCTTGTCTTATGTTTTTCACCTATACTTTTTATTGTAAAAAATATGAACTACAGTGAAGCTATCGTATGTAAATACCCTTTCCTATTAATATACGAGTAATTCCACGTGATCGTTCAGTTCAAATGTCACTGCATTTACATTACAATGTCGACATAAGTTACTAATCGAAGTCTCTTCTTAGCCAATCTAGACTTTTGTATTGTGTGTAAGTACTGAGTGCCCTTAGTTAAATGATTGGCTTAAATTATGTCAAGTAGAAGGGCCTATAATTAGTTAAAATGTGTTAGTAAATCTGTTTCTGTTAAAGAAAGGGAAACAAATAAGTGCGTGTCCAAGTTTGTAATCGCACAGTACCTTGACAATGTAGCAGTACCGTTTGAACCTATATGTATACGAGTTTGCGGTACAATAAACGCACACTCTTAAGAGTCCCGACTGCTCTATAGTACCTACGCACCCCGTGTTTATTCCGAACTTATAAAAATGCTACAATGACGGGCGCTAATCAAATGCTAATGTGGTTAATCACTTCACCGCTGATTTAATTACAATCTATGTTGTAAGCTCAGTGTGATTATAGTTTTTGACTAGGCAGGTTTGCTCAGACCCGTGATGCAAGTTAACCGCTAGGTTCACCTTGCTTGTGGTCTGCGACGGTTCGCAGGCGGTTTGCAGTTAGCATTCCTCAGTTGAGTCCAAGACACGTAGATACCCATAAATATTTAAGAAGTAGGAAAATGGCGCTGCTTTTGAAGACTGCGTGGCAAGGGTATCGATACCTCTTTGAGGAGTTGACGGGTAGGTGTTTAATTTAAGCCGCGAAGTTCTTTTGGATGCAAGTTTTGTGTATAGCGTATAGTAAAATTCCAGGATTTCTCTTATTTTATGTAACATCCCCCTTTTTGTACCGTTTTATTAACATAGAGCTTAAGCTTATAGAAATTATGCTTTGGTTATTCTTGAACTTTCTATACTGTGCGTCGTTGGTAGTGAACTTGTCAACAAAATATGCAATAGTGTCTTCTCAGCAATGCAACGGTACGTATTATTATGAGCCAAATGTGGATACTGAATATTATTATCGGGATTTGAACCCGCAATAGCTTCGTAGCTTAGTATTTAGAATGTATTAGTAACCACTAGACTATTCGAAACGAACAATAGTGATGTGTGCTTGATTTTTTTTTAATTCCTTGCTTTGTTTTCAATTTTGCCTTTGAATTATTAAACGCGTTAATATCCACGAAAGTCTTCATTGTAATATCAGACTTTTTTAGAGTTAGCATTAGAAAATTGTAAATCGTCACCAAGGCTACCACCAAAAGGTCATAGTCATAGTATGTTCATCATCAGTTGATTGAGTAATTGTAGTTGATGCCCAGTACTTTTGTATAATAAGCGTGATCGTCTTACCAAAGCGTGATGATTATAGTCTAGGTCAACTTTATAATTATAAACGGACAGTTTTTTTTTTATACAACGAGGAAGGCAAGCGGGTCACCTGATGGTAAGTGATCACCACTGCCCATAGACACCCGCAACTCCGGAGGGTTTGCAGATGCGTTGCCAACCTAGAGGGCTAAGATGAAATGCCTCTTGTGCCCGTAATTACACCCGGTGCCCGTAGTTAGTCGGTCTGTTAAAAATATGAGGCATGACTAGAACCTTGCCTTGATAAACGTCAAATGAACACTTGCCACTCTGTCTTATAAGTATATTTCGTTAGGCACGTCATAATCTAGAAGTGCTCAACCTGATTTATTAAAAAACCCTAAGTAGTTGTGTATTTATTTTATGTGTACTTTTTTATACTTTTGTGTCGTATATGTATTTTTCTGTATACTTTGAATTTTCAAGCGCTTTGGTTTTGTTACTATCATGCTGTGTAATTTTTTTGTAAATAAATAAATTATGAAGATATTTTCAAAAACTCGCATACTATTTAACAATTCCGATAATAATAAAGTTTTATTGAAAAAATTTACCACGTTATTCTAAATTGGGTATTTAATTGCTTATAATGTCACCTCCTCTTCATGAATATGCATAATTAGGGTTACGGTAAACCTCTTTCGATGTAGTTAGCATAATAATGTACATTTGTCGACGACACACCATTGCACGTCGTCATTCACTTTGTCGTACCTACCTACAATGACGAGGTAGGTATAACAACATTGTCTATGTCACACTAGTTTTTACAAATAATGTATTCAATTTAAAAAGTGTATTAAAATTATTAATGTGTGAAAAGAAAGCACACTACACAATTTACTAGACTTGTTGCTTAACAGTGGATGTTTCAAAACGTAGTTTTGTTTACGATAATCACCGTTAGGATTGTATGAACATTTAGATATCTATTCTAATTAAGAAAGCCGATGACCGAAGGTGGCAACAACAACAGTACAGTCAGCATCGAAAATAGCTTGGCGCTTTTGTACCTTGTTGTTGTTGTTTGTCTATCAAACATGACGCTTGACACTGAATGTACTTATCGTCAGTCGGGGCGTATTAAATCTCGATCGACGATAGTTTTATAAAGACTTCTAATTTATACACTAACCTGTACGACTAGCAGAGACTAACTAAAATGCAACATGCATACGCTGAAAATGTAGAATTTTATTTAAATTACATTCATCATCATCCTCATGTCAGCTGAAAGACGTCCACTGCTGGACATAGGACTCCCCCAAGGCTCTCCACTCAGACCGGTCCTGTGCTTTCCGCATCCACCTCGGTCCCGCGATCCTTACCAGTTTATTATTATTATTATTTTTTAACTTATTAATAAATAACTTTTTCATGAAAATATAGAAGTTGTTTTTTCAAGGCGTCTGTTTATTTTTCAGACCCAAGAACCAACACCTGGTTTTTAGTGGCTAAACCTCACCAAGGCCTGGCCCTCTTAGGCCTTTATCTCATGTTCGTGCTGAAATGGGGGCCTGATTGGATGAAGAACCGACCAGCATACAACCTGGATAAATTCCTGATAGTGTACAATGCTGTCCAGATACTGGTCTGTGGCCGACTTTTTGTTGGGGTAAGAGTAACTTCATATTAAATAAGTAAATGCAGAAATAAAGACAAGTCACAAATAATAATTTGCGGGCTGTAGGGCCTTGAGTGAGGTCCGTCCGGATCGCTACCACCATCTTACTCGCTAATCCTGCCGCTAAGCAGCGGTGCTTGCACTGTTGTGTTCCGTTGTGGAAAGTAAGACAGCCGGTGTAATTACGGGCACAAGAGGCATTTCATCTTAGTTCTCTAGGTTGGCAACGCATCTGCGAACCCTCCGGGGTTACGGGTGTCTATGGGCAGTGGTGATCACTTACCATCAGGTGACCCACTTGCTCGTTTGCCTTCCTCGTCGTATAAAAGAAAATGAGCTACACAAGTACAAAGGCGGACCACCAAAGCCCAAAGTTATTTACCAAAGCTTTCATGGTTGTCAAGAATTGAAGTAAGTATACGGGTTTTTTTTTCAATTCTGGAAACACGATCAAACTATGTACCATAGAAGTTACAGAACCAACTAAATCGTGACCTAACTATGGAACCTTTTCGTAAAAAAAGTCAACATCGCGTTGTCTGACAAGGTGACACTCTGAGAACAGTGAGTCAGGATTCAAATGCTTCGACTGTACAACAAAGAGTGATAGGAAAGTTGAATTTGCATTTTGTGATTTGTAAATGTTCAAATTACTTATCAGTACCAGCTATTCCTATACCATTGCTAAACTAGTTCCCTAGTTCATAAGTTGGTAATGGTGCTATTTACCTACTCAAAACAAAAGGAAATAAGTTGACACTTTGTATTCTGACATATGAACAAGAGATAGACAATGTCATCAGGGAGGCTAGCACGCGCGCCAATTTGTCGCTTGTCGTTCAGTGCGTCCTTCACTGATTCGATTCAAGGCTTCGTCAGTGTCGTACAAGTATATCGTCCGGACCTACGCACTTATTTTGTTCTTTAGGTTAACCCAAGTGTTCCAATTTGCTTACCTTTTTCCAGTCTTTACTATACGCCTGGCTGTTCCACTACCGATGGGTTTGCGAGCCAGTCGACTTCTCTAACAGTCCTCATGCGATCCAGGTAGCAACGTACGTCCACGCCTACTTCCTCATCAAGGTTCTTGACCTTCTTGACACGGTAAGTTATTTTCGTCATTCGTAGGTACATAATAGTCCCTTTACATACTTGCTTTAAGTACAAATATCGGTGAAGTTAACCTTTATGTACTGACAACTGTGTATAGGGTTCCGTAACTCAAAAAGAAAAGCGGAATCCGAAGGATCACATTGTTGTCCGTCGGTCCGTCGGTCTATCTTTCTGCACATCTGTGAATTCGAAGTAAACCAAATCATATTATATTTATAAGGTAAGTAAGGTAGGTTGGTAAGTAGTTCCCATTGATCTAGAAAAGTCACACTATTCTATTAAAGGAAAAAAAAAGTTAGATATAGAACCATCGGTGCGCGAGTTCGACTCGCATTTAGCCGGTTTTATACATATCGATATAAAAAGTAAAATAAAAGCATTTCTGCTGTCTCGAATTTCACCTTCAAGGTCCCGAACATTATTACGTTTAAAATAAATTAAAGCTCATTTGTGAGTCGACCTTCCCGACCACTTATTTCAAAGAAGAAAAATATACTGCAAAGAATTTCTATTATAAATATTGTAGTTTGACTGATCACATTCTTTATTTTCAGGTGTTTTTCGTTCTACGTAAAAAGTTCAATCAAGTCACGTTTCTGCATGTATACCATCACTTCGGCATGGTCATGCTGTCTTGGGGAGCTGCGACTTACTTCCCAGGTACTTATTCCTAATTAAATAATGTACATAATGGTTCTAAAGAGCAGCCATTTCAGCGTCTGGCTCAGGGAAGCCCCTTAATGGTGAATTTTAGAAGTAGAGGCTAGGGTAACAGGGAAAGGCGAGGCGTTACCGTAAGTGATGTCCATTACATCATCTAACGAACATTTTATAAAACACTGCTTAACCTAACTAAGGTGATTGAGTTCACACTCAAAAATACTAAACTTATCAACTATCCATCTATGGGAATGTCCATGCACTGACTGACTGCCAGACCTGACTCGTCTCTTAGAACTGATATGAGGCGTGAATTATAAACTGGGACTTGCTGAGTCATATTTTTTTTTGCCGTACTTATTTAAAACTGACCATAGGCTGTGAAAGCGCAGGTAGCGGCTGTGACAGCCCAGCCGAGCACGCCCACCGAAGCCATGACAGAGCTTTAATGGTAGAAACACCAACAGCATCAATCAGGTATCAAAAAAATGTGAAAGCGCAAACGCTTCATCAACGAACCAAAGTTCGTACCAACTGAACATCTGTGTTCAGCAGTAAACATCCTGATTAAAGAAGGCAAACGTTTTACTGTGGGTAGAAATAGGATAGGCTACAAAATAGGATATAGAACAGAATAAAATAACTGCCTATTAAAGTCAACGAGAAACCTGTAACATACATGTCGGCGCGATTGATATTAACGCCATCTAGTGGTGGCAGGTGGAACGCTCGAAGGTTGTTTTGATCGTAGACGTAGGTTCCTTACCTGTGCTGCTACGCCATCTAGCGATGTTTACTGTAAATATCATTGGAATCCACTCCGTGAATCAGGGAACGTTGGGCGACCGGTGGGGGTTGTGAGACTTGCAAAAATGGTAAGACACTTTTGCTCCCGCCGCCGTGCAGTCCAGACGTCTAATTGGTGAGCGTATCATACCTGAATCACTCTACTGTATTTTCTTATGTTCTTGATCTTTTGTGCTTCTACCCTCTTTAGCTAGCGAATTCATAACGACATTTCGTAATTTGTGACGGTTTATCGACAATGGAGAGCCAAGACGAATCCGATGATGCAAACCGGGCCTCTCCTTTATTGCCCCCTCATAAATCCGACATACATTATGTTAATCTCGAACGTTTTTCTATTTCAGGCGGTCACGGCACCCTGGTGGGGGTAATAAACTCCTTTGTCCACGTGGTCATGTATGGATACTATCTCCTGACAGTGGCCAAGCCGAGTTTAAAGAACTCCATGTGGTGGAAGAAATACATAACACAGTTGCAAATTGTAAGGATAATTTCACATTTTTCTTTTCAATACAATGGCGATTGGTAATTTCGGTTCAGAGATTTTGGAGTCATTTCTTTTGTAAACGCATGGGTTTAACGCATGATGGCTGGCACATCTAGGGCTCTTAAGATGCTGTAAACATAGAGCGTGCATTGAAGTTCTGCCTAATTCTAATTCTGGTATCAGCACTGGACGAAAGTGTTAAAATTGTGTATTGTTTTATGAATTATTATTTTTACTCAGTTTAGAGTACTGACTTTTTATATAATAACTACACATTTTGTAAGGATTAGGACTTACAATATAAATGCTGTTTTCGCAAATTAGAGGTTAGAGTTGTTACTTTAAATTAATTCATAACATAGTTTATTTAATTTTCTAGCACTACTCTGAGCCTTTTCATACTTACAATCGGTTTTCTCTTTCAGTTACAGTTCTTCTGGACTGTAGTGCACATGGCGATACTAGTATTTAAGACGGACTGCGCCTACCCTCGCTGGGTGGCCGCCATATTCTTACCACAGAACCTGTTCATGCTGGTTCTATTTATAGATTTCTATATCAAAGCTTACGTTAAGCCCAATAAATCGAAGAAAGAAACTGGTGTCCACAACGGTAATCAAAATGGTGCTCAAAATGGGGTTCACAAAGGAGTCCAAAATGGTCACAAGAATGGGCTTAATGGTGTCAGTGAAGGAAATGGAAACGTTAAAGCCGAATAGAGTTTATTTATTATACTAACTACTTACACACTCCAAAACAATGAAATCGAGTCAGATTCCATAATGTACCTGTAGCTGTAAGGTATCCGACCCGTTTTCATTGTACTAAACTGAATTTATTGTTTAAATATTGTTTAATATAAAGATACGTAATGAGTTTCTATTTATTTAGTAGGTAAACGACGATTTATTACAATCAATAATTCTTATTTACCCATTGCCACAATCGAAGAATCTAATATAAAGTAGGTAGCGAAAATATTTCATGACCAATGTCATGACTCGCTAATCCTGTCGTTAGACAGCAGTGCTTGCCAGTCTGGCCAGTGCATGTTCCAGTATGAAGAGTAAGACAGCCAGAGAAATTAAAGGCAAAATAAGCATTTTTTTTCAAGAGATCTTTGCCGTCTAAGTTAGCAACGCGACGCATGTCTATGAGTATTAGTAATTATTTGCCATCAGGTGACCCAATTGCTTGTTTGTCTTCAGTTATCTATAAAAGGTATTAATAATATATTAGGTACCTACTTTTTACTTTAATGCAATATGGAAGAGCACTATTAAGTAGTCAGGTGATAGTAAAATGACCGGTTGCTTACCCATCCATGAAAGTCGATTACTCCCCGAAATACCGAAAACTGATGACTTGTTTCTTGCCCATTTATGCTCGCGTTATCTGTATCTTAGGAGTTTACTTGTTGGCAATACTACACGTTACATTAAAAATACAACGAATGCAATCTTTATTTTCGTAACATTTTTTTTTTTGTTTAACGCTGACAACGCTCTTTTCCGCTAACGCTTAACGTATGCAAGAACCAGAGGGTCTAGCACGACTTTACGAATGCTCCGTAACGTTACGGTTATCGTATCGAGATCGAGAAACCTCATACTACGCTCACGGGAGGGCGCTGTTCCCAACGTCATACAAACTCGACAACGTTTACTATTCGATTTTACGTTACGCAGCATTCGTAAAGTCATGCTCGACCCTCTGCAGTCTTTCAATAATAAAGCACAGTCCACAAAAAACTACATGGTCCTGTAAACCGGGTCATTGTTCGGTTCTTGTCCATAAGTACTCAATACGCTCTTACCCATTAGCACTTAAGTTCAATAGTTTTAAGTACTATGAGAAAGTCGAAATCAAAGTTAAATTACGCATTTTACTCGTAGCTGATTAAAATATACAAGGGCCAGAATGCTAACAAAGCTTTATTCAGTTCTTCAAGGTATATCCAGCTTCCAGCTGATCCACCTGTCCTTTTTCCTAAAGCTTAGATATTACAACCTTTTGCGGCGCTGATTAAGTATGTTTCGAATTACTTACATTATAAATTTTAGTAATCAAGCAATCATTACCCAAATGTTTCAAACTCTGGTCATAAAATGGTTCAATATGTACGTAGCACATAAAAATGGTTTACATAAATGAGGGAGTTAGTGACACAAGCAAACAAATCGAAATAATCGAGGCAAAAATGGATGCTTGTGATAGGTAAGAGCCAACGCCAACGCTTATAGATTGCAGAATGCATCGCGGCAGCAAGGCGTTCCTACTCTGCTTAATGTCGGGTTTTCTTCTCAAGACTACTGACAGAGATGATAGGTCAATAGTCAATAGACATTTCTGAATAACGCTAATCGAAGGGCCTAAAAATATCAATCGAGAATGACGCCAATCTATGTACTGTCACAATCACCAAATTCATTGGAAGTAATAATTTTCTCCTGTTCCAATGTCCAATTGTATTTCCACGGTCGCCCCCCAGCGCTGGCGGTTCTACTAGCATCAAGGATCAGTAGGCCGAGCACGAAGTTTTCGAATCCTGCGCAACGTTAGGTTATCGTATCGAAATCGAGAAACCTCAAACTAAATTCTAGTTCCAAATACGCTCACCGGCGGGCGCTGTTTCAAACATCATACAAATTTCTCGATAACGTTACTACTCGATTACATTACGCAGGATTCGAAAACTTCGTGCTCAATCCTCAGCATGAAAAGTAAACTAGTAAATGGAAAACCATTTAAATTGCAGTAATAAGTCTGGCCTCGGTTTGTGCGAGTATTTTGAACAGCTTGATTTAAGCGATGGTTTTATTGCGACATCAGTCAACAACCCAATTTTTAGTTATTCTTTTATTTATTTGCTATTGTTTAGGTATTGTCGGACTTGATTGAATATTTAATTGAATACTTGACTTTAACGGAAACTCTACAAAACTGTGTTAGCTCTATCTACACTCTGAGGCTAAAAATCTAATATCACAACGAGTGTACCGACGAATTCAAATTCTAGCTTAAGCTTGAGTCAAAATTAATTTGTACTTAATATTGGCAACTAGCCAATGAAGAAGAAAATCCAATAAATAGAAGTTGATAGAAATCGTAAAATTACTCACTTTAAAGAAACTCACTGTAAAAAATTATGGCTGAATAATATTAATATAAATAGATAGGATGAAACAAGTAACCTCCTGTTTTGAAGTCGGTTAAAAAGTGGAGTTCTTTTGTCCTTATCAAGTTGGCATGACTTCTGTACGTAAAAGGCTGGATTGCGTTTTCTAAAATTATGAAACCGAATCTAAACATTTTATAGCTTTGTTTGTTTCCTTAGAATCCTTTCGCTTGCTCGTGTTTCAATTCCACACTCGCGGATAAATTACAACTTTACCCGCTTGTATAACAAATAACTATTCTGCTGTTCAAAGTTAATTGTCATTAACAAAAGTCAAGAGGCAGAATTATGGCAGATATCATTAGCAATAGAAGTTTTACTTAAAACATTTCGTTTTACCATCATCAATATCTATGTATAGTAGTATCTATAGTATTTTTGCATTTTTATTTTATTACACATTTTTAGTAGATATAAAATCAGAAGAGACTAGAATTCAGGTTTTCTCTTTTCAATTCCGATAAGTAAAGGCTTAACGATAAGCAAAATAAAATTACAGTTTTTTTTTATTTGGCTGACAAAGAGGAGTTTAAAAAGTTATTTTGTCTATTGGAGTGTAAGTGTGTCGCCTAAAATGGAACAATTTGAATTAGTACACTAATTTTTGGGTCAGTTCCCCGTCACACTTTATTCAAATCAATTGCGTGGTTACTAAGATAAGTATTCAACTTTTCAAATACTGCTTTGTTACTTTGCTAGTTTAACAATACTAATATTTTCAACAACTTAAGTCTATTATTCTACCATCACTTAAGGGCCTTGAAGGAACTCCTTGCCTTCAAGATCAATCAACCTTTCATACAGAAATACATATTATGTAGGTATATTTTAGACGTAGTATACTAGAAATAACATTCGCAATTAACATACGACAATCAATCAAAGCGTTGTTAACAATACTCCGTTCTGCGTTCTATATTCGGAGCCATGTCGCTTTATGGGAACTATTACTGGCCATCAACTTTTATAAGTTGTCATTGTGATTTTAAAAATACATAATTTTGAAATTAGAACATCACCTACAATCTTGAAGAACCTATGTCTACGTTACCTCGCGTGCTATCCACTTATTTTATAAGCCGGCCGGTCGATACTGCCGCAGTGGCGACTAAAACACCGCACCATTCGCACGGACTGCTTGTTAACCACGGCTTAAATTGATCGGGAAGAGTGACTTCGGCTATTTTATTCGAAATTTGAACGGTGAGTCCTTTTTATTCCTCTTTGTTATTAAAGAAAAGTTTGAAAACGGCCAATATGACAGAATTTTAACGTTTTTTCCTCGTCTTAAGCTGTTTCCAAAATTTTGTTACGTGATGGTGAAAAGTAAGTAAATAAGTTTAATATTCGAACTTTTACCTAAATTAACTAAGTATTGGATTAAAAGTATAGAGGTTGGCTGATGTAGAAAAAGTTAAACTTTTTTCAGTTATTAAAATACGGTAAACTATCATTTCGTTTGTTTAACTCATCAATAAAGGGAACATCTCACTAAAGTTCTTTTCTGAATTTTTAATACATAGTTAATACAACCAGTTCTTGACATATGAAAAAAGTGAACGTTTAATTAAATTTAGATGTCAACGAAAACTTACGTAAGTTGCAAAAATATTGTCGTTTCACTGTGTTGTAGAAATGTTAAACAATTCAATAAAAATAAGCATGACACGAAATTGTATTTGGCGATAATTTTAATAAGGTTTATATAGAATGTAGTGCTATAACAAAATTTTATATTATCATAGAGTTTGCGAAATGTGAAAATGAAATGAATAAGTTTAACGTTAATTAATTATATTATGGAATAATAATCTACTACTTTTATTATAAATAAATTACAAATTAAATTTAAACAAATTACAAATTAAACAAATTACAAATGTTGTGTTGTGTTAAATGTTTTTTATACCATAAACTCTAACTCTCACACTCATTCTACCGTTTAAGTACAATAGCGTCGTCATTCATTCAGTATAATTATTATTATTTTCAAAAGCATCAAATGCGTTTCATTACAATTAATGCTCAAATAGGTTGTGACTTTTTGAAGAATAGGGCTTTCTGTAAGCTTTTAATAATCTTGAGTCGGCTGCATACGAAATAAGTTAAATTTTAGATGCGCTTATGTTACAATCAGAGTAGGTTTTTGCAAAATGTCAATGATCTGTTATGAAAAAAGTTTTATTCTGTACATATTTACAAGAAAGTGTCGGCCATTCTAATAAGAGATAGATAGATAAAACAAAATCCGAATAGAAGAAGCCTATAAAATGTATTAATACTTTCGTTCATTATGTAGGCGCGATCTACTTACGTACGTAATGAATGCAAACATAACTACAATAATTCATTAGACCATTAATATCAAAATTGGAATAATCATTCAATGTCACAAGATGACGTTGAAATATTAGTTTTGCGACGTTACGCAAATGTAAACAGTTGAAACTGAAATACCATGGGCTTACTTGTGTGCCCTTAGTGCAATCAAAAAGCACAAAATACGTCTTGATCGCGTTTGCGTTAAAGTGTCAAATAGTATGAGAATTGTTAAACGCGAACGCGATCGAGACGTATTTCTTGGCCTGATCGGCGATTACACTAGGCGCTCTGAAAGTTATTCGATAAAGCTCGCAAGAAACCGAGGTAAGAGCACAGTCGTTGTTGGTCTAAGTCTGTCGCACAAATAAGTATACGATGAAAACTTTGTTAAGATCGCTGGAACAGTCGAAAATAGTTAAATTGATAAAGCGGACAAAATTACGCGGCGTACAGATGAATTCCTAGTAAACCATTCATCTCCACCACTCAATGAGATCCTTTAAAGGGATAAGTTAGCCTTTGTACTCGAGTTCGATTGCTTGTCACACCAGACCTGGCAAGAATAGATCGAAAATGAGTGAATGAAGAATCTATGTTTCGCATATTGTGACATTTCATTTCATTTTTCATGACATTCTTTTCGTGAATGACACTTGGCTTAGGTCGGTGTCTTCTGGTGGGTGATACGGGTGTCTATGATCAGTGGTGATAACTTACCATCAGGTGACCCTCTTGTTCGTTTTCCTTCCTTTGAGAAAGTGACATTAGTTTCATTCAATCTCTAGTGAATTCATTTGTGTAATTCTGACACGGGACCTCTTTTCAGCAAGCAAAGTACAACATTGTCACTCTCGGCAAGCAGTCTATCGATTTGAATAATTTTGTTTAGTGAAAAAGCAATTGGCGTTCAAGAAAGGGAGGATAACATAAATTTAACATACAGTGAATCAACAACCTAAGAAGTAAAGTTTCAAACAATATAAGCTTAAGGCTACAAAGGCCGTAAACTGGACGCCAGCTACCGGCGGCGCGGCAAGCGGGGCGACGAACGATTTCTGTTTTTTGCATGGTTGCAAAGCCATGGAGCCTATAACGTGGTAGCCCAGTAGTTTGATAGATGGGCTTGAGCGATAGTTCCTACGTTTTCCCAGGGAACATTAAACACACCATTGAAATTAAGGTGTTAGCAGGTTACTCACGGCCCCTCTGCTTGTTAGGCCATTATGTCAATTCACTATTAGGCTAAGCAAGGTTTTTTTATGGGCTAGGGTATTTAGGTTTTTTTTTAAAGGTAAAGCTTGTATTTCCAAGTAAATGGGTAATTACCGATATGTAAAAATCTTGGATTTGGCCTACAACCGCAGTCACTGTCCCATTTTTTTTTACGCACAAGCCTCATTCAGCCATTAAGTGGTATAGTTAAAGTGCGAAAAGCTTTCACCTGTCAAAATGTTTATGACATTGTCATAAGATTGATTTTTGCCTGGCCGGAAAGGTTTTTCTACTATTTCTATACACTATAGCAGGATCTTGACTGTGGTCTATTTTTATCTAAAGCGGCCTTCTTCAAGGTCGTCATAAGAAATCTGTGTAAGGGCTGTGTAGATAAGCAAACGATAATCGATAAGCTAAGTTACGACCCCCCCTGTTGATGTTCTCATGCAAAATCGAGGCTCTGATGTAGATAAGCACCCTTCCTGCTACGGCAACAGCTAAGGGGGGAGTTTACCTTGAGGCAAATTTGCACCGGTTTTTTGTCTGCCTAAAACCTAGACAGTGGTAACTGGTTACCAATTTTAGTCGCACATAACTTAAGTTAGTTACTAACTTTGGTGTAGGTATGCACGGTATTGGGTAGGTAGGTATTGGGTAAGCACGTGACACGGAATGTCAAGGATTCGGGTTCAACTCCCGGGGTTAGTCATATTTTTCTGGTTCTCTTTGCATTCTTGTAATTATTCTGTAAAATTTTCTTTCCATAAATTTGAAATAGGTAGTGAAATAAAATGAATCACTCACGTATATAAGCGCCGCGGCGGTGCTGGGTCGTGCGCTCCCAGAGGAAGGACTACATATTGGTCCTAAACAGCTAAACTCGACTTATATGCCTGGGTGATCCGTTTTATGTCACGGTGATTGAGTCTTACGGTAGTTTTACGTTAAAATTTGAAATAAATTAACCATTATTAGGTTTAGTTTTTGTCGCAAACTCCTTGCTAGTTTTCATAATACAATGTTTTTTTATTCTTTTTTTGTACTTTAGTTTTGATGTCTTGTCAGTAGTGCTAGTGGTTGGTTTGTGTTGTTCCTTTTGTCTTTTTATTTGCTTATTAAACCACTTTTCAACTAGTTTTCATCTTTCATTCATTTAATATACAGTCCACACTTTCGTCCGTTTCAGTTTTTTTATGGGAATTAATGAAAATGGCGTATAAATATCTTTCTCAACAATACAAGGTCAATTTTATTTCAGACGATTTCAGTACAACGATCCTTTGTCATAATTTAATTTTACGTCGCTATCGATTGTCATTTACCCGCAATAAAATACGATCTATAACTATTCTCTACAATTCTGAGAATTCAAACGGCCCGTAAAATTTTCTTCGGCCATCTCCATTCAAATGAATTATGTTTTTAAAACTGTTTCATTTACATTTGCGTAGCCACAAAGATAACAATAGTAAGCCACAAAGGTAACAAAATTCTTATTCCTAGTTCGCTGTTTATGATTTAGAAATCTCTTAATAGCAACCAGTATTGTGGAGATTGGAGGACATTCTAATGAGTGAAAATGTTCTCTGAACTTTTTAAGAGGGCTCTCCCACGCTCTTGAGCTTGAAATAATTTACTGAAATATGCAACGACAATTTTCTATTTAAGTACAAACTAAACTGACAATGTCAATCCCGCCGTTTGCTGAAAAAACATATTGTAACTTATAATAGGATGACAGGGCTAATGAAACAACAAATACTTTTACGATCTTGGATTTGACAACCTTTATAAAGCTATGATTTTTATAACATCCATTCTTATATCCATCCTTACCATCCATCCATCCTTTATACATATAGAAGATGTTTGAAAATTAATCAATTTGTTCTGAAAACTTATGTCAGTTGAATGCGTTGGCACAAACTAAGGTCTTCGTCATTGTTTCGTAACATGTACTTACAAATAACCCCAATCTATTGTGTGGACGATATTTAAATGTTGTTTAATTATTTATACCCATTTAGAAATCCATTCGTCAGCCTATTTGCATTCGTGTGGAAAATGGATTACTGATAAAGGGTAACATTAAAACTACATAATTTACTGCGTTTGTTTATACTTACTACAGTAAGTACAAGAATTTCCGCTACTATTTGTGAGTGCTGCTGCGTGGAAAATGATATCAAGGGAATTTGGTTTCTTTTGCTGTTAGCGCAATATCTCAAAGTAAAAATTCGGCCATGCGCTAACCTGCATAACCTGCATGACCCATGGTGTTGAAGACTATTAAAAGCTACGATTACTGTTTACCATCAGGTGAGCAGTACGCCTGTTTGGCATAAAAAAACTTCTTTCAAATACTAAGTGAATTCCTACTTCGCATCGTTTGTGGCAGCTTTCTCGAGCTTATTCCGTATTCCAACATTTGTTTTCCCAATTGGTTGAGCGATGGAGTCACGCGATGTGGAAAATACTTGTTTTGCACCCTAGTGCTTAACCTACATTTTTAATTAATGATTAAGCTTCGGTTTACCCCAAGACTGTGATACCTTAGACAAACAATCGCAGGTTGAGCAGAGTGGAAACTATTTTTACTTTTCTATTTCAAACGGTGAACTGTAAATAATTACTGTAATATGGGTTATTTGGGATTAAAATGCATTTATTTACATTCCTTAAAACATCGAAGATTGAAGGTAAATGTAAACAGGTGCCTAATCAAATATTTCACCATGATTACCATGAACACACACATTAGTACCACAAAGCAGTACACTGAATTCACAAAAAACCATTCCTTTTTCTTTTTTGAAGAATAAGAATAGAAAGTAGAGTTTATTATCTCTACCATACAGAAACGCACACTACTGAAATATGTTAGTAAACCAGCTGTCCCAGCCTCGTTACACCGCCACATATGTTGACCTTTTCCTGAAAAAGCATCTACATTAATAGCAGGCCTCATTTTGCGAGCCAATTCTTTGTCTAACATATGACACGCTACTGAAAATAGACTTAAATCGACGTCGTGCAATGAGATGCAATGCATGAGAAGAGAAAAAAAAGAGATGGTCCAATAAAAAATCGATACAATCTTTGTAAAATACTTTCTTGAAATTGGCATTACAAACAAAACTGAAAAAGTTTTAACATCAAACTACCGCTAGACTCAATCATAATTAAATTAACGGATCACTGCCTGAAACGTGTGTTCCCAGAGGAAGGACTATGGATTTGTCCGAAACATGGCCGGCTATATTTGATTGGCATGTATACGCGAGTCTTATTTCACTATTATGTGCTCTAAGTTTTGTAATTGGAAAAACAATGCCAAACCTCTAAAACGATTATTTATTTTATCGGGACGATTGTCAGTTAAACAGATCGAACGATTAAACGATTAAACGATGAAACAGATCGTTGGCACTAGCCAACGATCTGTTTAATCTAATAGCTTTAACGGAAAATAATTTAAAATAAAAAAATCCCTCTCTGGTATAGTACCTATGCTTAAAAAAAAGCCACCAGCCCGCAAACATACCCAGCATTTTGTCACGTGTTTAGTTTCATCCAATTCTTGCGTTGGATACCCGACTTTAAATTAATTATTATCCTAATATGTACTAACTAATATTATAAATGCGAAAGTAACTCTGTCTCTCTGTCTGTCTGTTTGTTACCTCTTCGCGGGAAAACCGTTGCACCAATCTAGATGAAATTTGGTAAGAAGATAGTTTGAATATTGAGGAATTACTAAGTATATAGTTCCCGCGGGATAGCGATAACCGAAACCTACGCGGATGAAGTCGCGGGCAACAGCTAGTTAAATATAAAACAAATGACATTTTAAGTATGAAATACTTTATTTACATAATAAAAGCAATTTACAATGACATTAAATCTAAGCTTAAACTAAATAAACTACAACTTAAAACTAAATTAAATCTAAATAAGGCCCCCGTGGCATAGTGCCCAAAAGGCTGGCAGCGTTGCCTCGCTGAATGGCGATGCTGATTCTTTGAGAGAGAAAACTGCCAGCCCTTTGGTCACAAGTTGCATCAACTAAGTGCTTTGACTAATTTTAAGTAGTTTATATTGATATATATAGAGAAAGAACAAAATATCAACAAATAGCCTAAATCAAAGTAATACTTAAGTGTTTTCTTCCTTAACGTGGTTTTTTTACCTTTCAAATTAGGTCTTTATTTTCTGTTATTGCGTGAAGTGAACTCAGATGAGCTTTTAAAGTGGTTTGATAATCTTAAATGGCACTGAAACAAACTTAGTCTAATTATTTCAATACATTTTTATTACGAACCGTCCACAGAGTAAAGAAACTTGTTTCAAAACTTTGTAATAGTATAGTAATAGTTAATAATATCAGCCGTAAGTGATTAGTTCAGCCTATTAATATGCTTTCAAGCTAATGCGTCATCGAACTTTGTTTCGGTTAGGATAGTTTGTCGTCCGTTTCTGTCACGGCAGGTATAAGACTAGTTTTTTTTAGTAATAGCTTTAACCTTGTGAGAAAGGTCAGTTAGAAGTTTAACTGTAATTATTTATGTATGCTATAAATAGTAAATTGTTCAGGATTATAAAGCTTTTGTCTGTTCAGTTTAAATTAAACACCGATAACACCGCGGCACCGCCTAAAATACAGATCCTACGAATACAAAGTAACTCTTCTACTTGCTTAAAAAACAATTTCCGCGTGGACATTTTTGTAGTGTTTCTCATAGGGGCTATAATTCGATAGTAGACAAATTTCTACCTTATAAGTACCTAACACCTTAGATAAAAACGGTACTCATGGTAAAAAGACAAAATAAAAGAAACTTATAGGTAGGTATATCTAAATAAACAAAATTTTGAACTCTCCTAAAAACGTAAATTTCGAAATTAAGCTTCCCAACAGGGACAGCTACAGATTATATTAGAAATGTTTATCATATAAATATAACTGAGTAAGTAAAACTTAGGGCTAGATAGACTCTCACATCACTGTGGGCGTAACCACGGGAATTATCAAGAAACGTCGAGAGTGAGACCTAAGTAAATGCATTTTGATTACGTTCCGTTTCTGCTATTGTTGGAGCACCGTTAACTGTTTACAGAAATTCTACTTTTGATTCGAAGAACGATTGACCTGGCCAGGCCCTAATGGTCTTAGGGAAAGTAAGGCGGACGGACAAAACGTCTTCAACTGACAATAATGTCAACATAACAACTTGATACCTAAAGGGAAACTGACCTACAAACATCAGGTCAAAACCAAGACTCTGGTATTCAGAAAACTAACCACTAGAGTGTTGATGAGATTCGAGATTTAAGTGTCTGCACTAAGTCGATAGGATTTACACTGAAGTGGTTTGTGCTTTTCGTGAACTTTGCATTCAGACGTATTTGGTATAGTAGTGCGTAGTAGTATACGGTGGTCGGTTGCCATAAAAGGGCAGATTGGCTATAAAGTGGTTTTGTGCTGCCGACGTTTTTATTAGTCACTAGGGATAGGATAAAACAACATTTTTGTTCTAAATTTAGGTATTTGTTGTAAGCTTTCGTACTCATACATTAAAAAAAAAAACTTTTTTTTTCAGCGGGCTTAATTTTTTATCTTTCACTTAGTTTTCAAATAAGGCTAATACTAAAAGCGTATCTCTGTAGTTACTATGTATTAGAGAATATTAAGACTTACCGATACAGCAAAACCGATATAAAATACCCCATCTCTACATAGTTGCGAACACAACAACAACTCTTCAAGTCGACATTGATTGCGGCTGTCAAATCGAGTTCTGAATTGAAATGCACTTGACTGAAAATTGCACTTTAATGCATTACTTTAGGGTTGTTATCTGCATTAGCGTATTTTGTATTTAAATGCCAAGTTTAGGACCTTTTGTAACACGTATTGATTTGTAAATTTATGAAGCGCAATTCATTATTTAGAATTCATTAACTAATACAAAACACAAATACAAAATAATAAAATGAACGAAATGCGATTGTGTGTTGGGATTATATTATAAAGAAATAGGCAACATGGGTACAATTTAAAATTTAGAATTAAAAAATAAGGTCAGTTACCTAAAATTTCATACTACTTTTCCTATCGTAAATTACATCATTTTCTTTGAAATGAAGCCCGTGTCAGGTATAACTTTTGTCCATGGCTGTAACTTTACCTGTCAAATCAGCAGCCTTTAGTTTTTTTGTAGGTCACCTTGCTGCCGCATTGCCGCAAAACTTTTACTTTAACAGTCGAATCTTTGAGGACAGGAATAGAACACCGATAGCTGGCTTAATGATACTACGATCGGATTTGTAAAATATATAATTACGACAGTCTGTTTCATCTTAAAAAACCAATGCAATATAAAAATAGGCCTCAATTTAGAAAAAAAATCTATAAGCGTTTTAAGGACCGTCATTATGTAACTTTTGCATAAACTATTATTTTAGACGAAGCCTCAAGTCTATCTAGTCGCCAGACGTTTTATTTCAGCGTTACCGGAGTCCTGTCCTAATCCCATTATGGCCTAGATACCCTGTCTGGCTCAGCTGTTACGTAAGAACTATTGCCAATACCCTAGTGGCCTATCTAGCAACGATATGTCTCTAGAACTATTTTAATTTTAGACTAGGTAAGTACTTAGGTATTTCGCTATTTTTAGGGTTCCGTACCTCATTAAGAAAAACGGAACCCTTATAGCATTACTTTGTTATCCGTCAGTCGGTCTGTCTGTTTGTTTTGTCTGTCAAGACAGTTTTTCTCTGAAACGCGTAGAGGCAGCGTCGTAACGCGTAGAGGCAGCGTCGTAACGCGTAGAGTCCGACTTGCACTTGGCCGGTTTTATGATATCCAAAAATTTTTAATTTAAGTATTTACTAGATTAGAAAAGGTTTAGGTGAAAAAGAAAGGCTGAGGCTGAGGTTATTGACTCAAATGGCGTCAAATTTTAAATCAAAATGCCTTGTTGTTCAATGATTAACTTTTTTAACACCACAACAACAACACCAAAAAAGTTGGAGCTGTTAATCGACATATTTCCTTTCATCAGTAAGTACGTAGGTCCCAAAATATATATACAAAAATTTACATTACATTCAAATCGAAAAGCTCTTCTTCTATCTTGATGATAGTTCCGTGGTATGGATGCTAGATTGCTTCCGACAATAAAGTACCATCATCAAAAAAACCTAAATTATTGCTTTACTTTTTTATTCATGATCTCAATTGGTAAATCTTTATATATTTTTTATTTATTTGTCCAATTTTTTTTTTTACGGTCTTCCCGTGAGTATGTTTTTTTCTGTGTATTCATGTTTCGGTGAGTTTATTAAAATATAATTACTTTTTTATATCAAGAAAGAGCATTATATATGCAATACTTTCACTGAAGGCACTCGTGTGAATCAAATCATAAGTAATATACTAATAATAGAAGTTCCCATTGAAGTAACATACTTATTACTTTGTTTTATTGAACAAAAGCCCTCTCAAAACATGACACGTTGACAAATTTGGTACAACATTCACATTACAAATGACGAGACAGTTATTCGTCCCAAAGAAGTCAGATCTGAACAATGAGTAACAAGTGCTTAAATACGACATTATTGAAATATGAGTACTCCAAATAGAGATTTTTTCGCTGCGGCGAAAGAGTGTGTTTGATTTAACAATAAGAATCAAGCCAAATTGTTCTTAGTTCCTTTTGTTAGATTGTCCCATAATCTAGACAACAATGGTTTTTTCTTGCAAACATTAACCATACCTAACATAATGGTTAGGTATGGTTAATGTTTGACACAAACACAAAGAAACAGCACAAAAGATAAAAAGGACATGCTCATGTCCTGCCCGGTTGTTTGTCATTGTTATGTACTTATTTACCAACCGTCGATACATAAAACATTTTTTTTTTTACATCAATGGTACCAACCATCTGACGTCCACTGCCTGTCCAGGCATACAGGGTGTCCTATAGAGAACAACGGTTAAAGCCAAGGACGATAAAACCAAGAGGACTGCCAATGGCTATAAATGTCGCGTTCCTGTAAAATAATGAGCCTGCTGTAGCTAGTTTCACTATAGAGAGGTCTCTGTACCATTAATTTTGTATGACACTTAGACCTCTGGCTAACACAATAGCGCCATCTATGAACTGAAAGAAAAAACGAATTCAGATGGTGCTATTGTGTTAGCCAGAGGTCTAAATGTCATACCAAATTAACCCCTCCGTAGTAAAACTAGCTACAGCAGCCTTATTATTTTAAAGGAACGCGACATCGTATAGACACTGGCAGTCCTCTTGGTTTTATGGCCCTTGGTTAAAGCTGAGAATTCAGACAGAGCTAGTTTTTTCGAAATCTAAGAATAAAATAAAATGATTATCTCAACTAGTATTATCAACCAATAGCAAAGGCAATGAATGTATAGAAGACTGTTTTTTTTTTTTCATTGGTTATTTTGTAGTTGAGTAAGTATTTATTTTAGTTAACCAAGTATGTATATATTGACCTATGGCCTCTCAATCAGAGGGTCGTGGGTTCGAGCCCCGGCTCGCACTTTTGAGTTTTTCGGAATTTATGTGCGAAATAACATTGGTAATATTTATCACGGGCTTTTCGGTGAACAAAAACATCGTCAGGAAACCTGCACACTAATGCGAATCAATTCAATGGCGTGTGTGAAGTTCCCAATAAACACTGGGCCCGCGTGCGAAGTATAGCCCGAGCCTTCTCATTCTGGGGGGATTACTGTGCGTACGTGTCACGTTTTTACGCTGGTGATGATGATGATATTGTGATGATAATTTATGTATTTAATTGTTTAACATAAATTTCTGTCGGAAATGAAAAACATGATTTCACGATAAACATTTTATAATGTGTACGCCGAAAGGCAAAACATGACGGACTCTCCTATAACAACTAGAACAACTTTGTAATGTAATATTAACTCATGTTTATGCAAATAAATTATCTTATCTTATCTTATCTTATCTTAACATAATTCGACGACAGATGCCAGTCTTTAATAAGAATTTAATTAATTGTATCAATGAATCACTTAGGTGTAGCAACCTCTTTACTTTCAAAAAAGTACTTTACGATACTGGCCAGTTACAAAAAAAAACAAGTTTGCTGTTAAAAAAATTGTCACGCGCTGTGTGACAGACATTGACGGTTACTGTTTCGTATTTTGTGGATACAAATATAGCATTATTTAATTTTTAACCGACTTCTAAAAAAGGAGGAGGTTCTCAATTCGTCGGAATAATTGTTTTTTTTTCAGATAAAAGAACAAGATGAGCTACCTAGAAAAAGTGGACCGTTACCTGGACTCGCTGAAAGTGGGGAAAAGTAAGTTTTTAAAGTAAAAGCTTTTGTTTCAATGTACCCATATTTGCAAGCAAGAAAAATACAAAAGGCTAAGTTATTTTTCAGTGATCATAACTATTGCGTTTTTAAAGTTCTGCATGTATGATTGAGAAAGCGGGAGTACTAGGTACTCAAGAGATATTCGGTACTATAATTCTCTGCCATCAGTAAATCAGTAAAGCGCATTTCAGTGTTCCACCAAAGTATAATAACTTTCGAAGAAAAGTAGCCCCCTCTTTCTCATAGCCTCTCGGGGAAAATGCTAAAATTACAGATCATGCAATTTCGTAACCTATATTTTAGGTGCCATGGTGGACTCGTGGTTCATGATGTCGAGTCCCATGCCAATCCTCTTCGTGGTGATCGCCTACCTCATTCTTGTACGAGTGGGGCCAAGGGTGATGAAGAACAGGCCCCCGCTCCGAATCACCCGACTCATCACTTACTACAACGCCACGCAAGTGCTGTTCTCGGTGATGATTGTGTATAAGGTAAGCACTATGAAATTGGAGTATCCCTAACGGCCACTAGTATTTTTATCTACACACATATCATAAGTCCTCTATAATGCGTTCAGAAACCATAGAAAATGACCAGCATTGCAGCACGACGATGACTTCGCCACCAGCCCCCGCCAACCACCACCCCAGCAGTAAAGTAATAGTCATTACGACATCAAATTCGATGTCGTAATGACTTTTTTATATCGAATTCTGTTTCAAATTTGAAAACCAACGTAATTTACAATCATAGTGAAATAAAACGGGTTACTTACTTATATAGTCGAGTTCAATCCGACATGTATAAATAATAATGTGATTAAAAAAACAGTCAAATTCGTGACAGGTATGGGTATGATATATGCCTTCGGCTTCTGAACCCTTCTTAGAGTACTTATAATATGTGTGTAGATAAAGTAGTATGCAACTCCACATAATTAGGCCTTAAAACACTCATTATGTAGCAGTTGCATAAACTACTATATCAGCTCTGTATTTACGCATTCAGTACCGGTAAACATAAAGCGTTAATGCGATTTCATGACATCGTTACTGACATCGTGCCACCGTCACAGTAAGGGCTATCGTGAGTCAAAAATCCTCTCTAAGATCGGTAGCGTCGAGTTAGGTCTATCTATTATTCTCCACCAATGAGAGACAAGCTACTGGCCTATGATTGGTGGAAATTGAAAAATAGACCTCATTCGACACCAGTGATACTCACGAATTTTTAACTCGAGACAGCCCTCATTTTGCAGCATTTACATGGGGAAGGCTTGAGTCTGATAACCGGCAGCAAATGCAGCAAAAACAAATTAGCACATTTTTAAATTTTTTTCTTGACAAATAACCACTTTACTACAATTTTATTGCGTTCAAATCAGCATCGCTAGTAGAGTTACACTTTATTGTGACAGAGGAAAAGCACAAGACACAAATAATCAAATTCCAGTCCAAAGGCGGACTTATATGTTATATATATATATATATTAAATTATATATATATATATATTGTCAAATGGCAATGAAGCAGATTGGTACAAATCCCTTAAACATATAAGTCCGCCTTTGGACTGGAATTTGATTATTTGTGTCTTGTGCTTTTCCTCTGTCACAATAAAGTGTAACTCTACTAGCGATGCTGATTTGAACGCAATAAAATTGTAGTAAAGTGGTTATTTGTCAAGAATTTTTTTTAAAAATGTGCTAATTTGTTTTTGAAACTGTCATCAAAGAGGTTTCGTCTTCTAATTTTTTCGTATTTCTTTTTCAGGCTCTCAATTTAGGCTTATTCCGTGATGGCATCTTATATGCAGGATGCAGATATCCGTCGAATACTCAAAACAAACAGGTATGTTTCTTGTTTATTTATACGTATTAGTTAAAACTAGGATTGATCGTTATGTTGGTTTTGACTCGTCGTCGAAACAGTATTTAACTAGCAGAGAACGTTGCTAGTGTTATTACATCAGGCATTCGTCAATCATAACCAAACGGACATAATTACGTAAGTACAGTTTCCATTTGTTTCCTGACCCACCGTAGATCGTTCTCAGTTCTCACAGTAAGTGTCGTAATGCCTTTCCTTATCAGGCAATATGTCACCATGAAATTTTCTACGAAAAGGTTCCACAGTGGGTCACGAATCAGTTGGTTCGACTTTGGTTGGTTGGTTTAACTACCTAAATATTTAATTCTTATACGTAACATAATATACTACTCAAAAGAAAAGTATTTTGATAGAGTTACATGAAATAGAGTAATTGAAATAAGTGAAACAATTTTATCGATTACTTTATCAAATTATTATTAGCCTAAATAAAAATAAATGCCTTGTATTACTGTTATTAACAAAAACTGTTTATTTAATATTATTTACACGTAACAATCAAAATACCTGCTTATGGCCCCAAGTTACTAATTCAATACAAATATTCTTTATTAAAAACCATAAACCAGTTGGATGAAATTCCAAAAAAAACATGCAGAGTAGGCAATAGGCGATATTATGATAACGTGTGATAACGCTAATAATACCTATGCATTTTGTAGTTGTATTTTTTTTTTCAGTTATTGGACTTAGGCTGGTGGTACTTCTTTGCAAAATTCACTGAACTTTTAGATACGGTGTTCTTTGTACTGCGGAAGAAAGACAAACAAGTATGTACACGTACACTTAACCTAATTTAGTACCTAATGGGTGAAATCAGGGAAAATACGTATAAATCTATTTGAATAACTGAATAGGCACAGTCAGCAGCAGAAGTAGCTAAGCAACCGAAGCGGTCACAATGATATATACAAGCTCTTATGTCTATAACGATAGAGTCGTGCTTACGTAATTGAGACCGCTTCGATTGCTTAGCTACTTCTGCTGCTGACACGTAACATTAATATCAACGGAATGTTTATAATACCAACATCAATAAAAATAAACAGTAACAAGTTTGTATTTAGAATTATTAATTACATTTATCTACACACATATCATAAGTCCTCTCTAATGCGTTCAGAAACCGTAGAAAATGACCAGCATTGCAGTACATCGTCGCCTCCGCCGCCAACAACCACGACCAGCAGGTCCAGCAGTAGAGTAATAGTCATTACGACATCGAATTCGATGTCGTAATGACTTTTTGGTATCGAATTCGATTTTTCGAATATGACAACCAACGTAATTTACAATCATAGTGAAATAAAACGGATCACTCACGTATATAACTCATGTTCGGTCGGACATGTATAAATAATAATGTATAAATAATAATATTATTTTTTTTTACAATAAAAAAAAACAGTTTACGAAACGTCAGCTCGGTATGTTTGTCTATGATTTAAAAAAAACAATCAAATTCGTGACAGGTATGGGTATGATATATGCCTTCGGCGTCTGAACCCATCTTAGAGTACTTATAATATGTGTGTAGATAAAGTAATGTATGCAACTCCACATAATTAGGCCTTAAAACACTCATTATGTAGCAGTTGCATAAACTACTATATCAGCTCTGTCTTTACGCATTCAGTACCGGTAAACATAATGCGTTAATGCGATTTCATGACATCGTCATGGACTTAAAAGGACCCTCATTATGTAGCAGTTGCATAAACTACTATTAAAATATTCGATTTCTTACGGGCTGTAGATAAGAGATACAGACCTGATGGCCGTTGAACTTGGCGGTGACTGAGTTGAGGGGTTATCTTATGGGGGATATTTGCATGTTTATTCGCACGCTGCGCTGCCGCCATCAACGAGTGCCAGACGTACTTGTACAAATACTAATGAAAACGATAAAATCTTCTCTTAGGTGACGTTCCTCCACGTGTACCACCATGCAATAATGGCGCTGTACTCCTGGTCCTATCTGAAGTTTGCCGCTGGCGGCCAAGGCACTATCCTCGCGCTTCTCAACTCTGCTGTCCACGTCGTCATGTACACGTACTACCTCCTTTCTGGGCTGGGACCCCAATTCCAAAAGTATCTGTGGTGGAAGAAGTACGTTACTACCCTGCAGTTGGTAAGTTGGATGTTTAAATGTCCTTATAACTTTATATTGTACGCGTTATATACAGGGTTAGTTTTAAAGTACCGTCAAGACTTCAGCTTGGGGCTGAGTAAGTATAATTAACACCGCAGTAAAGTTTATTCTTTGGAAAAAACATCTCCTATACATTCATTGCCTCTGCTGGTTGACAATACATATAAATAGGTATCTGGAAGAAAGGTTTTTTTACATTTCTATTTTTCAAAAAAAACTTCACAATCGTGCTCACTTACTTTTAATACTCAACCGCTGGCTGAAGTCTTGAAATGAAATGAACCCTGGATATATAGATCTAAAAACTTTAAAAAAAACCGGCCAAGTGCGAGTCGGACTCGCGCACGAGGGTTCCGTACAAAGATTTCCCTGCTTTTCCCCAGTGTTTTAAGTTGTCCAGTAGTAGCAAAGCCCTGTTCCTATATTTTGCTAAGGTTTTTACTGCGATCTAGTGGCGAATAGGGGAACAAGCATCAATGACCCCGCGCCCGCGCCGCGCGTGATCTCGAGCCCGCGCGGTATCGCGGGCTGCAGGCTTGAATATTTGATATTAATTTCAGCATGCTACCTCCACATATTCCAGAGAAAAAGGGTCTTGACAGCCATACAGACAGACAGACAGACAGACAGACAGACAGACAGACAGACAGACAGACAGACAGACAGACAGACGAACAGACAACAAAGTGATCCTATAAGGGTTCCGTTTTTTTCCTTTTGAGGTACGAAACCCTAAAAATTAGAGTAGACCATTGTCTGCGGATGGCTGAAAACCAACCGCCAATATGGAGATCATTGGTCTACGAGCAAATGCTGCAGTGTAGGTCTGCCAGCTTACACGATGATTGTGATGTTTAACTGGAATGACAGAAGATGCTTCAGACAGCATCATCTACTAAAACGCTTTTGTCAACTAGGATGGCTGGCGTCAGTGGGCGATTAAACACCCTGCCGTACCTACGAGTGAAACTAGAACAGTCAGCAATAAGTGATAATAATGATGTGCATACAGCTAGTGTAATGCATGTATGACTATTTCATCGAATTTACTGAACTAGATGTTTTTATTTTCAGGTCCAATTTGTGATAATGCTCTTCTACTGCCTATGGACTCACTTCTCTCCAAGATGTCAGTTTTCGGTTGGGTTCACCTACTTCATCGCTACGAACGTAACCATCTTCCTCTTTCTCTTCCTCAATTTCTATTCTAAAAGCTACAAAAAGAAGAGAATCGCGGAGAAAGAAATCCAGGAGGAGTTTGAGACAGCGAGAAATGGGACCAAACAAAATGGCATCACTGAACCAAATGGACTTGCAGAGAAATGTGGGAAAAAGAACGGGGTGTGCACAAATAATTGTTCAGATATTCCCAATTTAGAGGAGGTCCCATGTGAAGTAGACAAAGCGTGTGGTGATTACATAAAGAAGGGTAAAGTGTTCCTTACTAGACGTACGGCCAAGCAAGCCTACGGACCAGATTATGACTTCGAAAGCATAATAAAGAAATGATTCTTATGCTCGAACAATAAGGATAGTTCCGGGTTTTTGAGACTGATTATTGTGATGGCGACACTAAAAGAAATAGATTAAGAACGATTGATGAATGAATAGGAAAAATTGTTTTAGTATTAAGGAAGTATAAAATAGAGCTTAAAATTTGTCTTTGTTTTAATTTTACATAGTGTAAATTTTGTCACTGATATGTTGATTGTGCTCATAAATTTTATCGATGAAAATGACATTTCAGCATATCGTAGATTATTCGCAGAATCTTTTTATGCTATTGAAAATATTAAAAACGTACCTACCAGTGAGAAGATACGCTTTAAGATATAAATTATATTTATATTAAAATGCCAACCGCACAATTTTAAATGATGTAGACGCTAAGATTAACTGAAATTATTGCCTTAATGCTGTTATTGTTTATGATGGTAGCGTAGGTACTTATAGTAACGTAAAAGGTACTGCACTGTACAGATGCTGTGAGACAACCTAATCGTCGTAAAACTAGTGCAAAGCAAAATGTTACAATACATTATAAGGTACATTAAAGAGAATGAATAACCTATTGCAGCTATATGATGGCAACCCAAATACTTTTGTGCCTCTATGTTAGTATATTTAGCCGCAGATTTATGTGCAAAACACAAGTAACATTGACATATATAAAGTCGCGGATAGGACTTTTTTGCAATCTTTAGCGGTATGAAAAAGCTGCTAACTATACCGGGACGGTTTTTTTTATTATTTCAAAAGTGTAGCAGCATAAGCATATGGTATTATAGTGAGTAAACTTGACAGTTCTGTCGAGCACCAGCTGTGGACAGCAGTCTTGACAGTTTGTTGTTACTCTAAAATGTTGACATGTCAGTTGGGCGAATAACTAAAATAAGTTTAGAGTAATTCTTATGACCAAATTTAAATAAGTTTCGTTAAGGATTCATGGAACTTCAAGTGTTTATTCCTTTGTTTAGCGAGTTTTTGTTTTAAACTGATAATAAGCAGCTTTTAATTTTAAACTGGCTTAACTTGAATGTTCCTCTTGGTAGTTGTGAATGTTTTATTGTTACAAATTAACGATATCTATGGCTGTAAATTTGTTGTCAATTTTGAATTATTTAATCTGCCGCACTATTACGTGACTTAATTAATAATCATCACTCACATTTCAGAGGTTTACGAATGACGAATTTTCAGCAGTTTTGTAACTAATTTACTAAAAACATTATTTTGTAAGAAAATAATTCCGAATTATTAATAAGCTATTTGCCGGTCACCGTCCACTTTATATAAAGTATATCGTGGTCCACTTTTTTTTTCGAAATTTGTAAAGATTTTTACAGCACTTGCGGGTTTGGGTATATTATTAAAATTATTGTTGATAAGGACATACCTATTCAATGTTTACAGCAGAAAAGTATGCCTCTCGATTTGCATTTATTATGATCATTGCAAATTTATAACGTCGCGTCGACCCACGAAATAGAGTTAAATACTGATACTTAAACTCTATCTTCTTGGTACCACACTCAACTGCAGAGAAAAGTATGATGCGATTATACGTACTATTCTCTGCAGCTTACTAACTTTAAATAAGTAAGTTTATTATTAAATGAGTTGGTTAATGTTCTGCTAAACTCGACTTTACGTCTCCGATAATTACCTGAATTACTTTATAAATGACTGTTAAATGACTAATGTAATGATTTCTTCTCAGCCACTAATACTGATATTGTGATTTCTGATAAAGTATTTCAAATCCTCGGTTAAATTTGATAATTTTGAGATCATTTCTCAAATTTTAAACTGAAACATAAATATACAGAAAGACCATAAATACAAGTTTTCGAACTGGGATTCGAACTCAGGACCTCCACCATACCTTGGCGTCGCGCTACCAACTGCGCCATCCAAGCAATCATTGGTAGCAGCGAAAAACTCCAATATATTCACGTTTCAGCTTAATTCAAACTACTCTAAATACTGACTCGCTAGCGCCATCTATGTAACATCTCTGTACCAGAATTCACGTCTTTGTATGGAACATAAACATACTGCTCACCAATTAAGCAGGAGATGGCGCTACACATTGATTTTAAACAACCTTTTTTGATGACCGAAAATACAAAAATACAAGAAGTTTATTATAATACTCTGGACTTAATTGCGTAAAAAATATATTTAAATTTAAATACCTCGCCGTTTCGGACGCGACGTTGCGTCCATGGTCTCGAAGGTATGGTCATTTAAGTATATTTTTTACGCGATTAAGTCCCGAGTATCATCTCATAATGTGTGAAAATCGGGAAAGTTTCAATCAATACAAAAAGTGTGTTTAATTTTGAGATTAATAAAGAAGTCATAAAAGTTAAAAAACCCATCTATCCCATTAGTCCCATTAAGTTTGTTCCATTTTGTCCAAAGTCCCACTACCGTCATCACCGTATAAGTGAGTGAAATTCAAGAAGTTGGACCACCGTTAGCCGCACAAACATGACGAAAATGAAAAAGTTACGTGTGCGACGAAAATATTCATGCACTTGTAGGGCTAACTAATTGGCCCACTTTTTGAACCCTACCCGTATACAGTCTCGTTTTAGGGTTCCGTAGCCAAAATGACTAAAATATAAATTTTAGTGCCACTTGTCCCATTGGATTAATGAGACGAAAAAGTTTCAATGGGACTAATTAGTAGGATAGACGCCGTCTAAATATTATGAAATAAACTGTTCACTTACCACAAAACTCAAAGACTTCAATTTATACATAATTACTATGAAGCTTGAGGTCCCGGGTTCAAATCCCGGTCGGGGCAGATGTTTGTATGATGAATATGAATGTTTGTTCTCGGGTTTTGGATGTTTAATATGTATATAAGTATGTATTTATCTATATAAGTATGTTTATCCGTTGTCTAGTACCCATAGTACAGGCTTTGCCTAATTTGGGACTAGGTCAATTGGTGTCAAATTGTTCCATGATATTTATTTATTTATTTATCTTAATTTTGATTCATAAAAGTGGCTATTAATTCATAACTTAAAATGAAAACGTATGAAAATAACGTTACTAATAAATTATTAAGCATTAAGTACTGAACATGGTACTTGAAAACCACTGAAGGACCTACATTATAATACGTCTTGTGCAAATATAAGCATATTGTGTCCAATCAACAATATTTTAGGTAAATGGTTAATTTACTAATTTTCACTTCGCCTTGTTTAATTGAACTTACGTTGTTAATAGTACAAAGTAATTTTAATTTTAAGATAAAATAAAAAGTTACTAACTGCTCAAGTGTTTTTATTCAACGATAAAATATTCCAGGAAGTTGTTTCTTACTGACGCAACATAAAAAACCCGGCCAAGAGCGTGTCAGACACGCCTATAACAGAGTTCCTTAGCCATTACGAAAAATTCCTTGAATACCTAATTTATAGCCAGTGTTAGCAGAGCCCTACTCCTAAGCAAATGTACGCAGTGTGGGGTCATTTTAAAGCCCACAACCAGAACTACCCCCACTACTAAAATAGTACTAAACACGTGTTTCGCCTCTCCCCGAGACATCCTCAGCGGACGTCGTTGATATTGACACCCCATGGTGTAGAGAAAGCATAGAATAAAAATACAAAATAATGCTAGCAAGCGTGCCGCCGAAAAGGACAACAGATATAGTACATACAATATTTACAGTCGCCAAGTAATGAAAAAATTACCCCACAAGTATATTATTTATTAAGTAGGTACTTACGTCAAACCCTAAAAATAATTCGGTGAAACATACATATATATATATATGGTGAAAATGTACAAATAACAGTAAGAAACTCTACCAAAGTTAGTAAGTGAAGTACTGTTGTAGTGAAGTACTTTCTTCCAAAGCAATGTTGTGTCACTACATATTTTTGATGAAGGATTTGGCACATAATTGATTTTTCCCGTAGCTTCTATCCATTTTCTAAGAAGGTTTGGGTCAGCGGGAAATCTGAAATTTTCATAAAAAAGGAAATGAATTATTTGATATATTACGAATTATCCTATTGTGGGGTAAATTTTTATTCTAGATACTAGCAACACTAATCTTTGAGGTTATAAAGCAAAATTATCAGAAATATAGCCGAAATGTAACAAATTTAACAAAAATGTAACGCACATAGTTAACAACCATAAAAATATAACTACATTAGTCATTGAACTAGCAAAATAAACGAGAATAAATTGTCTACTTACGAATGAAAGACAACCCAGTAACCTTCCTTCTATTATCGCTTTTACAGCCAATAACACTACACCGCGCCATTATCACAGATGTAAAAGCTCAAAACGCTATCACCAGCCACTTTTTAGCGCAAGTAAATCACGAAATATTTCACAATTTCAACTTTTAAACGTGAAAATCAATTAACTGCTTCTGCTCCTTCCGACAAACGTCAAAGTTTGTTTGAGCATTGCGAAGCGCAACCTTGAAAAACCCGGCCATACGATGAGGGACAGAAAATAGATATCTTTGTCTCTTTTAGCCATGAATAATGTATATTAAGCCGTCCTTTTTGTGTGTGAGTGAGTAAGAAATGTCTAGTGGTCTATCTCTTTCTCTGTCTACGAGACAAAGCAATGAAATCATCACCTTTTTATGAAATGTCAAAACGATCCGTTAGTATTAAGTTTGTATTGAAATAAGAACTATGACGTCATAATTTTCAGTGATCAAACTGCTTTCTTTTATTAGTTTTTGTTGAGTTAAAAATCGTTTTAATTGCAGTAATAAGTGAGGCATCGGTTTTTTATGAGTATTTTTGGAAGCTTGATAAGTGAAAATGAAAAATGATTTTATTTTGACATCAGTAAACACTAAAGAAACTGAAATAACAGGTTAAAACGTATAGCGTTAACAAAACTAGACATTACCTACACATATACGCCCTAAATTATACGCCAATAGTTGCTAATAGGATATGATCTCTTTGTTGCAATTTATTATCGTCTCAGTAGGACGATCCTAGTTCACGAGCATAGGGGTCTATTACACTTTTTGAACCGACAACCCATGTCACGGTAGCAGCTACTGTTTGGTATTAGTTCAATCACACATTGCGAATTGATTCGTTGTATTTTCATTGGTACCTATTTAAAATATACTGAATGGAACTGTACGGACAAGAGCAAAATTATTCATAATTTAATTTTAAATAAATTAATAAACTTTGAGTAATGACGCCAATAAATACCATTTCTTAATATGTGAATGCTATTTAAATGTAGCATCGCATTTTCACAAGAATCACCCTTGTTTGTGTCCTAACTTTATAATGATCGCCAGTGCTTGTCCTAACCTAAGTGCAAAAGTCACTTATTGTTCCTCAGATCCAAGGATCGCTATTTGGCGGTCGAATTAAATCGATATAAGTTTTAACCTAATTCGAAGCAAACGCAGTATGATCAGATCGCAATCTGTATCGGTCGGACGAGTTACTTAAACTTCGTTTAATAAAGGAAATCAACCGGTCATTGATACGTGAGTAACTAATTAAATTGTTTCGCAATGTCGATTTAAATTCCAGCAAATAGTGCGCCTAACATCAAATTATTACTCATAATTTTACTAACTACTTTTGTGTAGTGTACTGTGTGTGTTCAGATTTTGTGCAGGAATGCATAGATTAAGTGCCTGCCCATGGGCATAACAAGGGGAGAGGCAGGGGGGGCAGCTGCCCCTAGATCCCTGGATCTTACAACCAAACTTAAAAAATATATACATAAAAACAGTACCCTATCTATATGAATTAATATTTTTCACCTCACCAGCTCGGAAAGACTTTCTTTGTAATTCGAAATCTTCGCGCAAAAGCTCGTCGTCAGTCAAGTGTTATTATCCCGGCTTAAGATTTTTTTTATTTGCCCCCTCTCTGGGAAAAAACCCCTGGTTACGTCCTTGGCCTGCCTATATTTCGCCTAAGGGAAAACTTCGCTTGTTAATTTACGCCATACCTTGACAAAGATCGTACTTAAGAGCCCACGAGATAATAATGTGCTGTGCTGACTAACTCAATAATGCTGTTACTTGAATGTGTTAAATACAATCTATAGAACAAGAACACAGTCATGTTACCTATTAAATTACAATAACGGCGGTGAGCACCATTTACACTCACCAAAACTAGTTGCGAATAAATAATTCGGTTATAATGAGCTGCTTAATCGGGGAACTAGCGATTTCTTTGAATCAGTTAATTTTATAAATAGCTATTTAATTAATTTTATACATCGCAAAACTACTCAGTTTCACTCCAGTTGCCTTCGCGACTGTTCCCACGCCGAAAATAGGATAAAAGTTTTAATAATTTCTAATAACTGTGTAGACTGTGTTAATTCCATCCCAGTTGTTGAATGCAACGCAACTCTAACAACACTGTTTGCTTAAGTGAATTATTTTGCAGCATCCCTTGGTGTAGACGGCAAAAATGACGACGACGATAAATCTTCGCACATGGGATTTGTCGAAGAGTAAATGTAAGTATTATTTCCTTATTTTGAAAAAGACTTTCCTACTACTCACAAAGTTACACAACCCATGAGTCCCATAACATTTCTTTTTGGCGGCAGTCGGGTAAAAATAGGAGTTGGACGTATGGATTTTTTTTTTGATTAAAATTTTGTGAATTTTATTTTGCATTTACTTTTTATTTGCTTAATCTTACCCTGATTCCTTGCCTATCTGAACCATGCTCTCTCCACCGCCGCTCTGTCTCGCGAATAGCTATTAACTTAAAAACTTTTTCAAATTTTTAATTAATACTTTAAAGTTGTCCTTAGTCTAAAATAAGATTTCAGAACATGTTCAGAACTATATGATGACAATTTAAATGACACTTCAAGTATTTGGTTTAATGAGGCCAATGTCATTATTTATTTACAAACTTTATTTATCGATCTGTATTCAAAATACTATGTATGATTCTGTGTCTGTATTACTTTTATCACGAACCTCATAATAAAAATTCTGTGCATCTTATTTACTGTTTTAATAAATTTACTTTTTCAGACGATGAAATTGACGACCTACCTCTGATGAAAAGTCCTGGGCCAGTCCTGATCATAGTTGCCTTATATTTGGTCTTCGTGTTAAAGTTGGGCCCTGCCTTTATGAGAAAGAGGCCAGCGTTCAAGCTCACTGGAACATTATTTGCATATAATGCTGTCCAAGTCGTCATATCGGTCTACTTAGTACAAAAGGTAAATATCAAGGTCCAGAGTGGACTCGAGTGGTGCAAGCGACATTGACTTTTGTTAGAGACACGCTTAACTGCCTGATGGTTCCGGGAGTTTCTCATCGCGAATAAATGCTTCAAGTACTGTAATGCAGTGACAGTCGGTACTGCTACTGTAGGGTCAAGTGGAAATGGTTTGATGAAATGGAATTATTCTGTTACCGTTTATTAACACACAGCATTACAGCAGATCGTTCCCATGAAATTAATTATTGTTTCCATCTTAGGACATTATTACTTTATTTTGTACATTAGGTACTTCTTGAACTATTTAGTATTTTTTTTTTACTTTTTCCAGTACTTCAGAGGGATGCTAGAATTTGGCATTGTACCCAGAAAATGTTACATGAATGACGAAATCATTCGGAAAGAGGTGAGAATATTTTTGTATTGATATCTCGTCTTTTGCACTTTTATCGACAATGACGTAATTTGAAAAAAAAAACCATTTAAAATTCTAATATTATTTACCAGCCTTAAGATTAAACGGATATCTGACCCTACTTTCAGGTGGTGTTTGGAATTTGGCTTTACTTCGCGGCGAAAGTCTCCGAACTTCTCGACACGGTCTTCTTTGTTCTCAGGAAAAAGGATAACCAAGTGACATTCCTTCATTTATATCACCACTCCATTATGGTGGTCGGAACTTGGGGATTCTTCAAATACTCCCCCTCTCATACCGCAATCTTTATCGGATTTCTGAACTCTTTGGTGCATGTCTTCATGTACACGTATTATGGGTTGTCCGCGTTAGGACCAGGCGTGGCCAAATATTTGACGTGGAAAAAATACATGACCTCATTTCAGTTGGTGAGTTGAAATTTGCGATTAGAGTCAAAAATATTTCTTTGATACTTAAATTATTCTTTCTCGATCACGTAAAAATACGGAAATTTTACATTCAGCTTCCGTAAATATCGAACATGATAAATAAGCCAAGGGCCCTGGCGTTGTAAATACCATTAAGCAGCAATAGCCATAAAATGTTTAAATTTGTCCATTTGGATTTTTCCAGCAAAACAGCTTAATAAATGAAAGTAACAAAGATACTCTTCTCGGAAGCAAATAAAAAAAGGTTCTAGTGTTTGAGGGTGCTAAAATTCTTATCTTAATTTGCACCCAGCTACATTAGGATGACATAATTATGAGCTAATAAAATTGTTTGTATTTTTTGAATTTTCTCTGTGTTTCGTTCAAATTGCTTTTATTTTTCAGATACAATTCGTCTCCCTCATTGCTCAGTACGCCGTAACCGTCAAGGTATCAGAGTGTCCACCATCCAAAGGTGTTGCCATATTCATCATCAGCAATACTGCATTCTTTCTGGTTCTCTTCACAAATTTCTACCGCCAATGTTATATTAAAAAGGATTCTCCAAAATCCAACGGACTCAATGGAGTTACTAAATCTTTAAGTGTAAGAAAGGAAACAGAAGGAAAGATTGAATAAGTTAATTTAGTACAGTGCTTAGTTATAGTAAAAGTTTGAAATTACCTGTCTGTGTAAGTATGCTTAGTTAATTAGTTCAAGCTCCTTCTAAAATAAATGATAATAAAATTGTGTCATAAATACTTGAGGTCTTTTTTGCAATATTAAGTATTAATTTAACTCACTGAAATTGTTATGGGAGGAACTAAACTGACGTTGTGAAAGGTGGTTTTGCTGTCAGAATAATAATAGAAAAGACAAATAGATTGTCAAAGTGGCGTAAAAAAACCTGTCAAAAGCGAGTCGGACTCGCCACCGCGGCACCGAGGATTCCGAACTATTATCTAATAATATTTGTGCATACACTCCTGTGTATGTAGAATAGACGGACAAACGACAGCGCCATTTCTTGACCAGTAGTCGAACTAATTTATTTATTATGACGTGACGATTTATTGCACTTTTCTCTTATAAATTAAGAGTGTTCCCAAAATAATATTACAGACTTGGCTTACCTAGCAGCACCCAGGCCATAATGTTATAAAAGAATAATAATTAGAACTTTTTTAAAAATTGTTACACGTAAACATGAACTGATTTACCTACTTTCTTACCTATACCATACCAATTTTGTAAACAGCCCATGACGTCTGAGCGGAGCGAGGGCGCGCCACTTTTTCAACATGGCATTATTAACGACTATACATGACAGAACAATGTAACATTTACATATATAAGTACATTATATATAAAACTTTATACGTAAAACATATTGTCTTGATACAACCAAGTTCTTATTCAGCTCTCAATGCAGCAAGGTGTTTTCCGTTTCGACGAAGAAAGGTACCACTTAACGTACAATCCCCATAATAATTTATGATTTTATTCTGGAAGGTTAATTTCTTCACAAGAAAACAAAAGCTCTAACTAAATATTTTATAACCCTATGGTGACTATTCTGTGGCACCACTTGACCCCTACTGACTTATCTATCCCTAAGTGTTCCAGTTGGATAATATGTATGAAATATGTACTGAAAATTTGTTTTAAGCTTATAATAGTTTAAACAGATTTTACGTATTTTCTTATAAAACATAACATCATGTCCACTATCGAATCGCAGTGAACATCTTGGAAGCACTTGAGGAGATCTAGTGCAACGCAAAATGGAAACTAACCTTACCATCTGGATATATTATGAAGATTTAAATAAAAGTGCATGTAAGTAACACCAAGAGACGAAAAATAGTAATTTATAATGAGGGTCCTTAAAACACGAGTGTGTTTTTATGAAACGAGGCCAAGCTGGGTTTCATAATAGGATCACACGAGTGTTTTAAGGCCTAAGAATGTAGAGTTGCATAGCTACATTACTTTATGTACACAAAAACTGCATGGTATAGAATCTATACTCTAAGATGGTTTCAGAAGCCGAAGGCATAATAAGCGTGTCACGAATTTGACTAGTTTTTTTTGTTTTTATTTTAAACAAACATACCGAGCTGACGTTTCATTTCGATATATATTTTTTTTATTTACGACAGTTTTTTTAAACTGTATTGGTGTTTGAAGATGAAAACTGACTGTCGTAATGATGGTAATTAATTATCTACGGCTTTTGAACGCATAGTAGAGGACTTATGATATGTATGGAGATAAGCTGAATTTATTTTGCGACTTAATTGACCTTCAATTAGGTTCTGTTTTGTAAAGGTGCCAGCTGTTGAAGTATGGTCAACTTCATGCTCAATTACTAAGCACTCTTTTAGTGATAAGATGCGAATAGTCTCAAGATGTGCTCCTGCTCTGTACCGATATACGAGGGGCGGCTGATAAGTAATCTCCTTGGTCAGAAATATATACAAAAATAGTGCTGGCTGGTATGAATTTATATTTCATTCTATTTTCAAAATGTATTACATTCATTTGTTTATTACATCACGTCTATTTGTCTCCTACAATTGTTTCAAACATGTCGGTAGAAAAAGTGAAAATGGATAAAATCGAGCAGCGTGCGGTGATTAAGTTTTTGACTAAAGAAGGGAATACGCCTTCGGAGATCAGACAGCGTATGTTACGTGTGTTTGGCAGTTTGTGTTCTTCCGAATTTGTTATAAAGTTTTGGTCAAAGCAGTTTAAGTTAGGTCGTGAGAGCCTGGAAGATGATCCTCGTAGCGGAAGACCAGTTTCGGCCGTCACCGATGAAAATGTAGCCAGAGTGAAAAAAATTATATTAGAGGACCGACGAGTGAAGCAGTGGGAGATAGCTAGAGATGTGGGCGTCAGTAAAGAGCGAGTCAATGAAATAATTCATGAGCATTTGAACATGTCCAAGGTTAGTGCACGTTGGGTCCCCAGAATGTTGACTGCATTTGACATGGAGAGGCGTGTCAAATGTTGCGAAGAGTTTTTGGACATGAGTCGAGGGAAAGAGGAAGAAATAATTTGTAGAATTGTAAAATGTGATGAGACTTGGATTCGACAATGGAACCCGGAAAGTAAGCAAGAGCCGTTACAGTGGAAATTTAAGGATGAGAAGCCGCCTCGGAAATTCAAGGTCTGTTCATCGGCAGGTAAACTTATGGCTACAATCTATTGGGACACAGAAGGATTTTGCTCATAGATTATTTACCGAAGAAAACTACAATGAATGCTGATTATTACTCAAACTTACTATATCAACTAAGAGAGACAATAAAAGAAAAACGGCGAGGTAAACTAAGCAAAGGAATTCTGATTTTACACGACAACGCACCAGTGCATACCGCCCGCACAACGAAGCTAGCAATTAAAGACAATGGCTTCGAAACCATTGACCACCCCCCTTATAGTCCAGATTTAGCCCCCTGTGTCTATTTTCTGTTTAGACTTCTCAAGAAAGACCTCAGGGGACGAAGGTTTATGACCGATGACGAAATAAAGGCTGCGGTTACTGACTTTTTTGACGACAAACCGAAAGTTTTTTTTTTTTGATGGCTTAAATTCAATATTAGAAAATTTTAATAAGTGCATTTTACTAGCAGGGGACTATATAGAAAAATTTTAAAAAATTAGCCACGACAGTCTTTTGTTTCATTGTTAGGTAGATTACTTTTCAGCCGCCCCTCGTAAGTTAGTCATCTTGTATTGCAGACATTTCAACCTCTTTTATTACTGTGACCAGCTGACTAAGTATCTATCAAAAGATGCTTTTTCAAGATACACTTAAGGTTGTACTTCACCAAAGATACCATTCTCTCGTATACACCTACATGCCATAGAGCCAGTTCTGGTATGAACTCTCGCCTCATACTTAGTTACACGATTCCCTCGTCCTCGTTTTTGGCTTTTACCAGGTTGTGAGCTAGGAAGTGAATTGGTCTCTTCGACTTGTCCAAGTTCACTGTCTGTGCCAAGACAATCTCTGGTCAATAATAATTCTGTGGTTGTGCGCTGTTTATTTTAGAAAAACATATGTATTTTGTCTTTTCAATGTTTAGCGTTAGAAGATTGAAGATTAGCCACATGTTCATCCTTCGCAGACCTTTTTCAGCTGTTTTATACACCGAGTCCCAGCATTTGCCAGAAAAAAACCACCACTGTGTCATCACCATACGAGATGACATGACCATTTTGTACGGCGATATCAGTCAGATCGTTGATGTAGACTAGAAATAGTGTGGGACCGAGAACACTACCATGTTTTCTGGAGTACTCCAAATTGGACTTCAGAATCGTCACTTACATATTTGTCTATTTTAACTGTTTGCTTACGGTTTGTTAGATAATCATTTAGTAGTTTAAGTGGTATTCCTCTGATGCTCATTCGTTCCAGTTTATTTACGAGAGTGGGGAGAGAGACTGTGTCAAAGGCTTTTTTAGATCGAGAAAAGCTGCTAAGCATTTGTTTCCATTGTCTACTTCCCTAGTTATTAGCGATACAAGTTTTAGGACGGCATCTTCCGTCGATTTACCCTTCCTGAATCCAAACTGTGACATTGAGGGAAGGTTGAATTTATTTAGGTAATTAGTTAGTCTTTTATTAATGATTTTTTTCTACAATTTTAGATATTGATGTAAGTACTGAAATTGGTCTATAGTTATTTGGGTCAGTTCTCTCCCCGCTCTTGTATACCGGGGTTACGAGAGATTGTTTTAGCAAGGAAGGGATTCCCTGTTCAAAGCATAGATTAATAAGGTGACTAATAATGGGCACAATCTCGTTTTTGCAGTGCTTGAGGAAGTGAGTAGGAATTTCATCATAACCAGGTGCACTGTTTGACTTCAACGACATGAGCGTATTTGCAACCTCATGTTGGTCGGTTTTAAGTAACACAAAGGAAGAACATGGGGCGTTGGGGGTTTGTGGTAGAGTTTCTGGTATTTTGATTTTGTGTTTGGACATAATCTTTGTTGCAAGACTCTTACCAATATTAGTAAAGAACTCTTTTGTATAATTAGCTGATTCATGTGGTGTTGTTTTATGTCTTAATATATCTGTGTTTTTAGTTTTGTCTGTCTTATAGTTGGTTAGTGTCTTAATTGTCTTCCAAAGATCCCTAGAGTTTTTTGCCGATTTTTCCAATAGTTTCCGGTCGTACTTTCGTTTAATTTTTTTAATTAAATTATTTGTGAAGCTGCGATATCTCCTAAAAGTCATACCCAGGACCTCATTGTCTGGATCAGATCTAAGTTTAAGTCGCATCTTGTTTCTGTTTCGTATGCATCGCACAATACCCGGAGTAATCCACGGTTTAATAGTGCTTTTCTTGTTTGATGTTTTTATTACTAGTCTACTTTGATCAACTGATTCATTTATATATTTAGTTAGTTTTTCGATCACGTAATCAGGGTCCCTACTAAGCAGGAGAAGTTCTAGATTTTTGTCTGAAAGCGTTTTAACAGCATTTTCATAATTAACTCTTTCTTTTCGCTTATTTGTAATGGTTTCTTTGTTTGAGCAGCTTTGTAAGATTAAGAGTGTCGTGTAGTGGTCAGTTATAGTTGTGGTTAGAACAGCAGTGAAGGCATTTGTTGTTTTGTTATTGGATTTTATCATTAGGTGATCAAGACATCTGCCTTCTCGTGTAGGTAGTAGTAATCCCGGGAGGATGCTGTGGGTGCTGACCATGTTTAAGTATGTGTGTCTGTTTGTTGATCGTATGATTGCTCGTCCTGGCGCGGTATTAAGTTTATATTAATGTCCCCTGCTATTATAATAGTGATTAACTTGTTTATCGTTTCTAAATGTGCATTTAAGGAGTTAATAAAACTAGTAGCTTTTGTGTCAGATGGTAAGCGGTATATTCCGAGGATAATTTTATCTTGTAATTTTAACTGAATGCAGGACGCGTGTTCGAGTAAGATTTCTTCAAGGTCAGCATTCTTGGTTCCCATATGCGAATAATTGTAGATGGAGGGAATGGGTTTGTTACAGTTCAAACGACATTCCGTTAAGACCAAAACGTCGGGTTCAAAATCAAGTTCAGAAAGCGTTATTTGAAGGTCCGATAAGTTACTGTAGATACTCCGAATATTCTGCGATACTCTAAGATCTCGGGGACAGCATTCAAAAGACTTCGCAGCCTCTGCATTGTCAATTTCCTCCAACAAGGTAAGTTGATTAGCCATTGCAAAAAGTAATGGACAAGAAGTGGTGTCTAGTTATGTTTATACGGGTTATTTGGGTATAATTTTCGTTACCAGGGAACCATATACCTTGAGAAGCTGTGGGGCTTGTTTTTAGTGAAGTTAGGAAATATTTTTGTGGTAGCATGTATGTGTGAGGGTAGTCTTGTGTTTTGTCAGTGATTGTGTACGCTGTGTTTGCCTGTGTATTTATTTCTTATCCAGATACTTTAGAAGACTGGCCTTGTGTTTGTCACAAGCCTTTAGATTATGCTCCAGCTACATTGGGAGGGTGACCTTGTAATGTGTTGGTCACGAGCCATCGGTTTGTGCTAAAGCAACTTAAAAGCGTGGCCTTATGTTCGTCGAAAGCCTGCTAACTATGTTCTGGCGGAACGACACAATGCAGACCCTTCTACGAGTAAGTGGGAAATCCCAGCATCTCCTAGTTTAATGATGCCAATGTCATTATTTATTTACGAAATTTTCTAATTAAGCTCAAATTTTTATTACATTTTTTGGGGTAATACTTTCGGCGTTCCTCGAGGCAGTATATTGGGTCCTACGCTGTTTCTGATATACGTAAATGACCTAGCCTCCTTGGAATTAACAAATGCTTCCATACTGTGCTATGCTGATGATAATGCAGTCATATTCCATGACACTTCCTGAGATTCTGTATTTGCTACTGTAGACATAGAAATGTCGCAAATAGCGAAATGGATGCAGAAGAACTTGTTAACTCTAAATCCTGAAAAAACTAAAATACTCTGCTTTCATAAAGCTGTTGTATCGGCGCCAAGCTCGTCAATGCGATAAAGGTGCATAGCTGTTCAGTAGCTTCCGGAGATCCCCCCTCATGTATTTGCAAAACAATAAAGAGAGCTTCGTCAATCAAATATCTAGGCGTAGTCTTGGACGAGAAACTCACTTTTGTCGAACACATTATGCAAACGACTAATCGCGTAAGGAAATTAATTTACGTCTTCAAAAAGTTACGCTGTGTCATGAACAAGCATCTTCACCAGACTACATATGTTGCCCTCGCACAGTCTATTGTTACCTATTGCATCTCGGTTTGGGGTGGGGCTGCCAGTTCCCACCTTATACATTTGGAGAGAGAGCAGCGCTCTCTACTTAAAGTCATGTTGTCCAAGCCTCGTTGGTACCCTACCGTTACTCTTTATAAAGACAGTGAAGTCCTTAGTGTGCGGCAGTTGTTTATTCTGCGGTGTGTCATCATCGCACACAATATTATAACATCGCTACCGGAGTACCAGGAACTGCTTAAAAAACGTTCATTCAGGGTCCCCTTGCCAAAAGTTAAAACCAAATTTGCAAAAAGACTGGGTCCCTCCCTAAACACAGGTCTCTTTCTATATGGTAGGATAAATAGAATTTGCGACATAAAATCATGTTCCCTAAAAGTGGTCAAAATCGAAGTTCAAAACTGGCTTAGCACTTTAAACTATGAAGAAACAGAGAAAATGTTTTTACCACAATAGATTCACACACACACCCACGCACACATTCAGTTTACTCTTTCTTTCCATTCCTATTAAATTCATTTTCTACTTCTGGACATTAAGACGGAGGAAGTTCTCAATTCGACTGCATGTTTTTCCAATCTTTAACGCTTAAATTGTTTTATTTGGCAAAAAACTTAAGGTGTCATTCCACAGGACAGGCCTGACCTAGTGTAGGTGACACGGACAAGTTAAATTGGCAAGAAATCATGCACAGTGAAACTGTTCTCTTTTTGTGTAAAACCTAGGAACTGTGTAATCTGTACTGTCACTGTTTCAATAACTTTATTATTATTATTCTGTATATTTTAATGTCTTAGGGTAGGTTTTTATAATATTCATATAAAAAGTAATTAAACAATGTTAATACAAAATATAAAAACATAAAAACCTAACCTAGGATGCCGCCGGTAGCGAGGCGGGGCCTAAGCTACCGGCGGTCAGGGCGACAGAGAGAGGAACCTCCTGACTATCCGAGCCGTGTCCAGGAGTACTGCCTTCTGTATCTGACCCTTGATCCAACCATCTAGCGAGAGCGTTTTAAGGTAATGGTCAAGGCTCTTCGCTATTAGACCGTTCGCCGAAACGACTATCGGGACAGTGATCGTCGAATCAACAGGCCACATGGCGGTAACCTCGTGAGCCAAGTCAAGGTACTTGCTGACTTTGTCCTTCTCGGCCTTCACGAGGTTCACGTCATGGGGGATCGTGATGTCGACGAGCACTGCCTGGCGCTTCGATCGATCTATCAGCACGATATCAGGCTTATTGGCGACAATAGTCCTGTCCGTGATGATAGATCGATCCCAGTAGTGCGTGATAAGACCATTTTCAAGAACTGGTGCAGGTGTGTACCTGTAGTACAGCACTTCGAAGTCCACAAGACCGAATAAAAGAGCAAGTTGCTGGTGAATAATCCTGGCTACAAGGTTATGTCTGTGCAAGTACTCGCCCTTATTATTATTATTATTACTATCTAAAATGCTACGTGATTCTGTATGGATATCGATTGCAATCCTCATAATAAAATTTCTAGGTGTCTCGTTTATCATTTTATTCAATTTACTTTTTCAGACAATGAAATCGACAACCTGCTTCTGATGAAAAATCCTGGGTCAGTCCTGATGATAGTTGCCTTATATTTGCTCTTCGTGTTAAAGTTGGGCCCTGCGTATATGAGAAAGAGGCCAGCGTTCAAGCTCACTGGAACACTATTTGCATACAATGCTGTCCAAGTCGTCATATCGGTCTACTTAGTACAAAAGGTAAATATCAAGGTCCAGAGTGGACTCGAGTGGTGCAAGCGACATTGACTTTTGTTAGAGACACGCTTGACCCTGCCTAAAGCTTCCAGCAGTTTCATAACTCGAATATAATTATGCTGCAAATGCGCAGTGACGGTACTGCTACTGTAAGGGCCAAATGGAAATGGCGGGATGAAATAAATGATGAGGATGTGATGATAAAACTACCGTGAGATTCAATCATAGTGAAAAAAACTGTTCACTCACATGTCGGGCTATACTCGACTAACATACGTGAGTGATCCATTTATTTCACTTTCAACTTAATTTTTTTTTCAATCTTACGAAATAATAACTTAATTTTTATAGCACTTCCTTGACTTTTTTTTTACTTTTTCCAGTTATTCGGAGCGTTACTAGAATTTGGAATTGTATCCAGTAAATGTTACATTAATGACAAAATCTATCGGAAAGAGGTGACTTTTTTATAGATAATTATCTCGTGTTTTGCAATTCATATGTATAATATTTTTTCTTTGTCATTGGTTTCTGTTCATTTCGTATTATCTGCCTTAAGGTAAAACTAATATTTTTCAGGTGGTGTTTGGAATTTGGCTTTACTTCGCGGCGAAAGTCTCCGAACTTCTCGACACGATCTTTTTCGTTCTCAGGAAGAAGGATAACCAAGTGACATTCCTTCATTTATATCACCACACCATTATGGTGGTCGGCACTTGGGGATTCATCAAATACTCCCCCTCTCATACCGTAATCTTTATCGGTTTCATGAACTCTTTGGTGCATGTGTTCATGTACACATATTATGGGTTGTCCGCGTTAGGACCAGGCGTGGCCAAATATTTGACGTGGAAGAAATTCATAACTTCATTTCAGTTGGTGAGTTAAAATTGTAGCTTATAGTCAAAAATATTTCTTTGATACTTAAATTATTATTTCTTGGTCAGTGATTTAACAAGATAACGTAAAAACACTGAAATATTACGAGTACATTCACTTTCCTTAAATTTCAAATGTGATAGATGAAACAAAACCATTTTTATTTTCTGAGCCAAATAAGAAAACAGGTTCTCCCATATACCTTGCCTTGCCATATGCCTTGGTGTCTATCACAGACGGATCATGGCGTACCGTCTCCTACTGGGTATACGGATTACAAAATTCGTATTTAATTTTACACGTACGTGCTCAAACAGTTTGTATTGTTTGGATGTCCAGTGTTTTGTTTAAATAGCTTTTTTTTGTTTTCAGATACAATTCATCTTCGCCATTGCTCAGTTCGCCGTGGCCATCAAGGTATCAGAGTGTCCACCGCCAAAAGGTGTTGCCATATTCATCATTAGCAATATTGCATTTTTTCTGGTTCTCTTCACAAATTTCTATCGCCAATGTTATATTAAAAAGAATTCTCCAAAATTCAACGAACTCAATGGAGTTACTAAATCATTAAGTGTTAGAAAGGAAACAGAAGGAAAGATTGAATAGGTTAATTTAGTGCACTGCTTAGTAATCAAAGTTTGAAATTACCTGTCTGTTTTTTTAATGAATTAGTTCAAGCTCTTTTTTATACTTTGCTGTGAACAATTATGACTTTTAGTGTGAAAATATAGTATACTACCTACTTACAAATGATAATAAAAGTATGTCAAAATGCTTGAAGTTTTTTTTGCAATATTATCACCAGCCTTTTTACATCCCACTGCTGGGCACAGGCCTCCTCTCAGAATGAGAGGGCTTATGCTATAGTTCCCACGCGGGCCCAGCGCGGATCGGGAACTTCACACACATCATTGAATTGCTTCGCAGGTGTGTGCAGGTTTCCTCGCGATGTTCTCCTTCACCGGAAAGCTCATGATAAATTACAAATGTAATTCCGCACATAAATTCCGAAAAACTCAGAGGTGCGAGCCGGGATTTGAACCCACGACACTCTGCTTGAGAGGCCATAGGTCAAACCACTAGGCTATCACGGCTTTTTTGTCTTTTTTAGGGGGAGTACTGTAGGTGCAATATTAAATAATTACTAATTTAACACGTTGGCTGCGGCAACGATTTTAACGAACGAAGAGTTTACACATGCGATTTTTTTCGGTGTTTTAACGGCGGAGCGAGATTGCGACGAGCACGCAGCAGCCTGCGGCATCCGCTTCGCTGTTAAGTCGCCAAAAAAATATGTGAAAAGGCCCTAAGCTTACCGCTGATGCGTTACGAGAAGCATTTGGTCATAACCAAGTTCTACACGGTGCGTTGTTGCGACCATTATTATTTTTCTCATACATCTAATTTCATCGTTATTCATCTTAGGAATTTTTTTTTTTAAAGATAAAAGTTTGTTAAAACTATTGCATGCCTATGAGGCAGAACGCATTGTAAGTCTAACACCGCGGCAAGGCGAGCACTGTGTAATATCATAGTGAAATAAACGGATCACTCACGTATGTCAGTTGATCACGTGTGTCAGTGTATTTGTGATCCGTTTATTTTACTATAATTGAGTCTCACGGTAGTTTCATGTTAAAACTGTGTGATATCTCGAAAAATACAGCTTTCTTCACTAATTTACTCTGTTGTCTAATAACAACTGTTCTGCTTTACTAAATAAAATTATTTATGCCTTCACCTGTTAGATGGGTTTTGTTAACCCAAAGATACTTTGCCAAGATACTTGCTAGCAAAAATCATAATGTTATCTAAAGTTCTTCATATTTTTTGGACCTACAGCTGATACTTTAGATTCAAACATAGGCGCCGTCTTTCATCCAGGAAAATTGCATAATCTAATTCTACGCAACAGCAACAGCTAGTATAAGTATAATACCTAGTAGTTATAGTACTTATAGTATAGTACAATAAAATCAGAACTGGGGTACCTACCTAAGTATGTATGTATAAATCATAAAATCAATTCATAACATTGTAACGTGGCCAACCTCTATGGCGCGCAACTGGCCGCTTACAATTCGAACTAAATCAAATTCCAAATTATCGATCGGCTTTTGTTTTTTCCGGGACTTGAAAATTATTTGGCAAGGCGTAAGCCGCTTTTTAGATTTTCTCTCGATTCTTCTTATTAATTATCAGCGATTTACTTGTAATGTAAAAGGGTTGCCACTAATGCAGGTACTGTGTTTAAACCTTGTAAACATTTGTAGTTTCGTTCTTATTGTTTTTATATCTTGTACATACATTTGTAAAACCTAATCCAAGGTTCATTTAGTTTTCATTCACTGGTCTAGGCACTAAAATGAGGCTTGGATGGGCGCTTAAAGCAATCAACAAAGCAGGGTATTTACTTCCAGCCCTTCCTTACCCGCTCCACCTTTCGCTACTCTTCCGCCGTCTGGTTTCCGTCGCCCTACTGCCTCGGAGCAGACCGCCGCTGAAGACTGAAGCCTACTGGAAGCTCCGAGGCTACCCTAATACCCTGCCCTGCCTACCTACCTATCCTGCTGTCTTAAGGCCAGTGTTTAAATGATATTTTTCAAGAGCAGTGCTGACTGATTCAATTAGTATATAGTTTTATTTTTATATTGTATTATATTTTCTATACAACCACGCCTTATTATTCTCATTCTCTCCGACCGGCTAGCCGGTTACAACATAACTTGGAAAATATCCTTACTTAAAGAAAGAAATGCCGCATCCTGTATACGACTCATTTTTGCAACCTCGTATCATAGGTACATTTTTAACCATGTTAATTGCTTGGTCGCATACCAAAACGAAAACCATTGTGATGTTTTCAAGATTTTTACTTCTTCTTCTTTCGTAATGGCGGCCTCTTGGCCTTGTGCCAATGTCAGTAAATATAATAAACACGTATAACAATCAATTGCAAGAGTAATGTAGTATAAAAAAATGACGTTTAAAAAAGATGTCGGATAGGCCAAACTGAAAAAACCCCCCACCCCTTGTCGAGTTCTTAGCCATCGACCAATGATGTTTCATAAATTCTTGGCCAGGAAATCATTGTCTGATGCCCAGGGTGCACCGGCCCGAGCACTGCTCTTCCCCCCGGACGGATCCAGAAGGGAACCGCAGCATCTAGACACACGAGGAGGTAACGCGACCCGCACCCCTCAAGATGCTTAAGAACATGTCTGAGGGGATGTCACTGTCATTTATTATGTAGGTAGGTATTCTATCAATATCATATTATTTATTTTATCAAGTGTTCAATTTATTGTACCAAAATTATCAAGTAGGTGACACAAAATATTCTCGGTTTTATTAACGTAGGTAATGATTTCTTTTTTACCTAAGAATGTACGATATATTGTTTCTTTTTTTAACTAGGTAGACCGCATTTAATTTTTCTGCCATTTCTTCCAAAAAAATGATGAAATTTATACTTCTGGCAATACTTACTTTAAACACATTACCCTCCTTTGCGTTTTGCAGTCGATTATAAAGGGACACACGACTCTAGGGGCGCTTTCTCCCATCCCATTATTGCTAGTCCCGCATTCTCTCTCATACATGTAATTTCTGTCATAAACATAAGATTAATTTTTAATCACTGTCAAAAATTACAAAATTCCCCCTGCACATTTCAGGTTGGGTAAAACCAAGGATGATTTTGTATCACGATCGTCCAAAGAAAATAAGAGTGTACTGTTTTTTTAGGGTGTATTTGGCACGGGATGTCAAGTAACAGCCGTTTCCAATATTCAATCTATGTCTTGTTTTGATATGGTTTTAATCTATTTACTGACGAATTTTTTGCCTGAATTGGCAAACAATTTTCTATCTGTAAATGATCCACCATCCTCCCATCGACATATAGCAAGCTTGCCTACCGACCGACAGTTAGTTTATTGAGACCGCAAAATTTAAGAAAGATTAATGTTTGAATATAACATTTTCCCCTCACTACCTCGGAAAGCAGACTCTTATCCTTTAAAACAAGCGGGTTAAATCGCATTTTATCCACTAGTGGGGAAAATAATTTGACCTTGGAGTCGAGCGTGTTTAAGTAGCTTTTGTCAGATAAGATAACAAAACTTAAAACGCTCGTAATAATGGTTGGTTCGATATTAGGTAATTATCATTAAATAAAATGATTAATAGTTTGAGAGTTTAATAATAAATGCCAAATTTAGCTGTGATTAAAATTCTATAATGAAACATTTGTTTTTTTTTATAATGACGTTGAATATAATTCTGAACGCACAATAGTTGAGTTGATGCAATTTCAAAATTCATTGTTAGAAATGTGAACATTGTCAACAAAAATTTTCTCACCGACTCCGACTCGCTTAAAAGTACACGACTAGCAGGGTTTTCTGTTTTGTGTTTTGTCGTTAAAAAATTAAGGATTCCAGTGACGAAGATTTATTTTTATGAGCTGTTTTTTTGCATGTTGCGCTTTCCTCGCTACAGTGAGGTGAAAAGTTTTGTGTTACACACGGATGCAAATGTATTCTCGTGTGTTGAACACTCGCGGGTAAAATACAACTTTGCACCCTTGTATAACGAATAACTATTGTAGATTGAATAGAATATTGAATATTGGGCTGTTAGGCGGGCAGTCGGGCTCACTTGAGACCGAATAATGAATCTGAAATACAATGTTCAATATAGAAGCAGTGAGCAAACAAGGAATTTTATTTTTCATCCAAACCATACTCATTGCATTAATAAATTACATATAATTTTATAATTTCTGCTTATAATAATAGGTTATCTTTAACCCTTTAGAACCCATGAAAGACAGTATAATGTCGTCTATCAAAATAATCGAATGTATCTTTGTAATATCAGTAGAAAAATTCCAAATTCAAGTTTATGTATTAAATGATAGTGGGTTCCCAAGGGTTAAGGGTTCACATAATCAACAGATAGGTAGGTACTCTAGCTCTACAAAGATAACAAGCTTCTAACAATGGTACATACAGTACAATGTGCAGCAATTTTCACAGCACTGCAGCAACAGGTCACCATCAATTGTATTAGTTGTTATTGAGAACGACTAAAAATCGCCAATTTAATTTTGCAATATGCCAGTTTTTCTGTTTTATTTGTCATGTGGTGTTCAATAAAGAGTTTCGTATTGTATTGTAATACAACGGTTTGGATCGGCTCTGAAGTAACTGAGTCAAGACTAAAGATATACATATATGTGCGCGTATGTACGTATGCGCCCAAATACAACCCCAAGCCTATATAGCGTTCAAGGAATTACTCTAGTCTATGTACAGATCTAGCTCTAACATACCTACACTTTAATTAGGTACCTACTGCTGTTCTTTCTTGGTAGTCTTCGTCTTAGGTATTGTTAGTACATTCTACATCTACGGTTATAACAGCTTACCGAACCGAATAAACATCTTATTTCTATCTGCAGAGAGTCCTTTATCTCGCTTTGGAAGAATTAAACTTGTGTATACTTATTAATTAATTTAAATATCTAACTACATTTTATCACAACACATATTTATTAAGACAACATCCGAATTTTAACCAGTCAGAGCAGAGTAGAGAATGTATTTTGTTAGCTTATTGCCCGCGACTTCGTACGTGCAGAAATAATTTGTATTTGACTTCCTTCTTTACCTCAACCGAATAAAATAAAAAATTAAAGATCCGTCTTAAATCCCGTAAGTTCCTGAATTCTATTTTTCCGACTAACTTTAAATTTAAAAATCCTTGCTCATGCTTTCTTCCCTTATTTAGCCCCTTCAGAGCCCTTTCATTTGTAATTTAACAGGAGCAAATTTTTGCGAAGCTATTCCATGGTGTGTGTGTGAAGTTTCCAATCGGCACCGCGCCTGCGTGAGAACTAATAGCCTAAGCCCTCCCATAGCGAGAAGAGCCCTGTGCCCAGCAGTACGATTTAAATAGGCTGGTGATGATGATGAAGAGCTCTCTTACTTTTTCTGCATGAATTTGAGATTTTTAACGCAATGATTTAAAGAAACACAAAGGTTTTTAAATTTGATTTTAATTTTACTTTGAAAATAGAGAACTTTAAATACAAATTTAAATGTCCCTTTTCACACCCTTTAGGGTTGAAATTCCAACAACACCGATATAACGTTGCGGTAGTTACCAACCTTAAGCCTAAATAACAAATTTGGTGACTTTTATTTTGTAAATGAAGGACTTTGTCGTCCTCTTTTCCACTCCTTTGAGTCACTCAAAAACGCTGAGTCACGTATAAATTATTTTTCAATCGTCAGCCTAAACACAAAATTTTAAGATCCTAACTTCAAAACAGACTAACCTATGGGCACAAGTCTCTATCCAGGTCCAGCGGTTAGGGCTGTGCGTTGATAGATGACCCAATCAGTTCACAATTTCATAATATAGGTATAGATACATTTTATAAGAAATACATTTAAACTGTTGTAATATTATAACAGTTTTAACATGGTACAATACATGTAAACTACACTTCCCTTTCTATTCCATAGCAGTCTATTTTATACATTAAAATTTCGAGTTTAAGGCTGAATTGGCAGTCTTGACACCATGTCATGTTAGAAAGAGAACGAAGTCAAATTTAAAATATTAAGGTACATAGAAAATATGTTGAGCATATCGTATTTATTGTAATTTATTATAATATTTACCTAAACTACGCTTGAAATTCCTCTACAGTATGTACATAATATGCAATTAAATCGAGAAGAGCGATAATATAATAATAATAACCATTTGAATGCTACCTTTTGGTATATAATAATGGCTTATAATAAAATAAAAAAAAATAAAAAAAAATATCATGGGACAAATTGACACCAATTGACCTAGTCCCAAACTAGGCAAAGCCTGTACTATGTCTTATAATGTTTTAATAATAATTTACACATTACTCGTGTAAAAGAGGTCCATTCCATGATGACATTCACTTTTTATGCAGAAATTACGCTTTATTACCAATAAATTACAAAGCAAGAATATAAACATTTTTTTTTAGCCAAACCCAATTAATTTAGACAAAAGATAAATAATGCTACCAATGAAAGTACCAAACCAAGTTTCAACCAAGAGCTTGCTTGATTACTTAGGTACAAAATATCCCACTTTGAAAGCAATAAGTAATTTGAGAAACAATTAATTGTACCTACAGATACGTCTCATCCGATAACATGGATCCATTTTCGTAGTTGTAATGCCCGAATGCCTTATTTGCAGAGACTTAAAATTAACTTCTTGAATACAACACGGATAAGTCCCTGGTACGTAACTTGCTCTAGGTATGATTACGTAACGTATCGTATATGCAATTTTGATCTACCCTAATTTCATTTGTGTACATTATAATTCTATACATACGTAAATCACATATAGCTTATTTAACCTTCTTTTCATCACTCTCTGATATCTGATCTTTGATCCCGTTGGTCCCATTTCCTAGTTTTGCGTGATCTTTTAATCCATCTTCTTTGACATCACCATTGGTTTTCGTTCCGTCTGGAGCTTTGTAGGACTTGTAGTAGAAATCGTAGAAGAGGTAGTAGAAGAAGATGGAGTTTGGTAGAGTGAAGACAACAGACCAGCGAGGGTAACCGCAGTCGTAGAATAGCAGCTGAAAGGAGTGGAGGAATGCAATGCAGAACTGGACCTGAGAAACGAAAAACAGAAAAATATTTTTAACATTCAGTTTATTATTATTATTTACAAAGCTGAAATTAAATCAAAGAAAAACACCAAGCAAAACACTTTGAAATTACAATTCCACTAAATTAAAGCCTAAGGAATAAAACTCCAGTCCTTCCATTGTACAGTCACCAGCAATAATATATGATTATGGACAGCGCTGCAAAAATATCTGATCACGGTAGAAGGCAAAAGTATATGACGACGCTTGACGGCATATATAAGAAGGGTTGCGGCCAGCATATATCGCTCCTTTGCCAGAATAACGTGATATCTCAAAAAACGTGATTTTACAGGAGACGTGTTTTAAACTTTAAAAAAATCATAAAATCTGAATAAAAGAGTCTTTGATATTATGATTAACTTTAAAATAAACTATCACTAACTAACTTCGCTTTGATATAGTCAAAAACTAATTCAATAGAGTATTCATAGTCATAACGTATCATCAAAAAAAAAAACGGAACATATGACACATTTTTCTCGAAATAATGCAAACCATACACTGTGTTATACTGCTTTATCACTTTGTTGTTGATATTTTTTTCTGTTATGTTTTGGGTTATTTAATTAAAACACATTTTTCTATAAAAAATATTTATTGAAAAAGGACTACAAATACAAGTAAAAATGTAACTAAAACCGAATTATGCTTTTTTTGAACAAAAACGAACATAAAAATAAAAGTATCTCGTCTCGTAAGTCGTCAGTATCTTCAATGATTGATGGGCCACTGCTTGAATTGCTGCTGGATGAACTACTAGATGAGCTAATAGTTGAATTCCAGCCGAACGCTTCGGACGACACTGAGCACATCGCAGCAGTGGACCGACACCTGGAGAGATAATTCGCGGCACCCATCGAGGCGGTTGACGATCCGGTCGTCTTCTCACCAGGCCAAGTGGGCAGAGCCCTGAAAAGCTGTAACCCGAGGAAAGCCCCGGGCGCCGATGCGATCCCGAACATGGCCCTACGCCACCTGCCGCAGCGCTCCATCGCGGCGGTGACGAGGCTGTTCAATGGGATCCTGCGCACGGGTCACTTTCCACAGATATGGAAGCTTGGTCGGGTCATCATGATACCCAAACCCGGCAAGAACCTTCAGAGACCGGAGAGTCACCGTCCGATCACTCTTCTCAGCACGACCTCCAAGGTGTTCGAGAGACTGCTGCAAAACGGGATAAAAGCCGCAGACAGGCATCCCAACCGAAACGCCAAAGATAAGCTAATCGGGTAAAAGCCGCAGAGAGGCCAAACCACAAGATGGCACAAATAGACCGTCCCATCGTTATGGAATGCGCATGAAGCCGACTTAAAGGGCAAGGAGCCCTGAAAAGTCCCCCCCACACTCCCGACGTGTGAGAAGACTCGAGTTACTAGTTGAACTGTTGGAGGAAGTGGTTGATTTGCGGCGATTGCGTTTGGCGGGCTTTGGGTATTCATTGTCTGCCTCCATTCGCATGGTAAAAACCTGTTCACACCCGTATTTTGTAGTTTCTTCCTTTTGTTCATTAGAAACTAGATCGTTTTGTTTTTCGGCAGTGGAATTTTCTTGTTGACATTGCGATTTTGTAGCCAATTCAAGCAGCCGTTTACTCCGTGATCCCATCTACATAAAAAAATCGAGCGTTTTAATTGGTCCGTTTTAGCAGATATAACGTGATATTACGATAATCAATACATCCAACTCAAAATGTTTTGCTAGAAAAACTGGATATCAGTAAATAATCTGAACATGAACTTTACGTGAGAAAACACGTTAACACCTACAATGTTTTATTATGAAATATCACAGTTGAAAAATATTATTATTACAACAAAAACGTGATATCATGACTAGACTACTAAAATTTGTTATGTGTTTTTTCAGTAAAGTCGGGTTAAATACACTTATCACAGTATCGAAGAAAATAAAATAATTCGTTTGAAACTCATCTTTATAGCAAAAACGTGGTACACTCGTGACGTCACGTTTTTGCCGATAACTGGCAACACTTCACCTTCCGAGCGGCGCGGGATAACTGACGTAATACAGTTTCGATGTAAGCGAGGTAACCGAAAGAGACAACGCTACATCATAAGATGTCGCCGTATTGCGGTCTTGTTCTTGCATAACTCTTTTAATTATACGTTAAAAAATGCCACGTTTTGCAGAAAATAGATTAAAATATGGCGGTTTCGAATATGGAATAATAAAAAAATGACGATTTTCGATATGTCACGTTGTTCCGGCAAAGGAGCGAATATCGTTCTTGGTTTAGGGCATAAATATCGGACACTGAGTCGCTTAAAAATATCTGATACTATACAAAATCAAAATTAAGTGACTCGTCACCAGCATAAATATGTATTCACTTTGGAAGCAAAAACATCAAATCACACGGACCGCATAAATATCTCACATGTTACAAAATCAAAAATATGTGATCAATCAGCAAACATGAACTTAATTCACTAGTATTACGAATCTAATTTGAATGCAGCGATCTGAAGCTTCTTGAAAACAGTGCATACTTGTCACTACGTATATCTATCTCACGTTTCTTAGCTTTTAAAATAAGAACAGTATTTTTGTGCTTGAAGTTTTTTTTATTAGCGGTTAAACTCCTTGGTAAAGTACATGGAAAAAATAATACGTCAACAGGGTATGTCATATTAGAAACGAAGAACTGAATTTGTTGGATTTAGATAAAACAAAACATGAGACAGACATGTACAGTGACAAGTACGCACTGTTTTCGAGAAGCGTCAGATCGCTGCATTCAAATTAGATTCGTAATACTACTGAATTAAGTTCATGTTTACTAATTGATCACATATTTTTGATTTCGTCAAGTATCAGATATTTTTAAGCGACTCTGTGTCCGATACTTATGCCGTTACCCAAGAACGATATTTATGCCGGTCGCAACATATCAGATCTTATTGCCGTCGTATGTCGTCATATATTTTTGCATTCTACCATGATCAGATATTTTTGCAGTGCTGTCCATAATCATATATTATTGCTGGTGACTGTACCAAAATAGCAACTTCGTGTTTTGGATTTCTTGTTTTTTTTCAGCCGTTGTTTTCCACATACTACCAAATAAACTGGTAACTACATACGCCTCGTGGACGTCGGTTTGGTCTGCATCAAATCCAAAGAGAGGGGTAATGGCGATTACAAAAATGTTAAGATTATTGATATCGATGGCTTTTTTAGGGGTCCGCACTTCAAAAGGAAGAACGGAACCCTCAAAGGATCACTTTGTTGTCCGTCTGTCTGTCTGTCTGTCAAGATCCTTTTTCTCTGGAACGCGTGGAGGTAGCATGCTGAAAATAATATCAAATACTCACAAGCCTGCAGTCTCTTGAAGCTGTGAAAAAATCAAACTTCTAAGTCAGCGCAATCAAAAGATACAGTCATTAAAAAGGTTCCATACAAATTGCCGTACTCCGAAAATCTATAAGGTACTTCTAGAAACTAGTTGATCTAGAAACTTCAAATTTGGTATGAAGGTAGCTCATATATAGCACACCCACTCAAAAAAATCTCAAAATCTTGATTTTTTTATGTCAGTCTGTAGATTTCACAGACCAATATAAGATGAACCCACGCTGCGTACATTTCGCTTAGGAGCAGGGCAGAGCAGGGCAGGGCAGGGGAACACCGGATAACTTAAAACACTAGGGAAAAGCGTTAAAATCTTTGCACGGAACCATCGTGCGCAAGTCCTACTCGCACTTGGCCGGATTTTTACTTACCATTTGTAATGTAGTTATATGACGTTTCCACGAAAACAGTCTCTGGTATTTCGGCCCCATGGCAGCAAACATGTAGTAGGTATACATGATGATATGGACGAAGGAGTTAATTACCCCAATGAGGGTCCCGTGGCCCCCAGGGTAATACTTAGTGGCGCCCCAGGAGATCATGGGCATTACGGTGTGGTGGTACATATGAAGGAACGTGATCTGCCGTTCTTTCTTTCGGATCACGAAGAAGACGGTATCTAGGAGCTCAGACATCTTCGCGAGGAAGTAAATGTAAACTCCTCGTGCGATCTGCAAAAAAAACGTTTCTTAATTTGAATGTGCTCCAACATTTCTATTCCTGAACAATTTTGTTTCTTTATGAATTAAACTAAGAGCAGCATGAGCGTAAAGAGGGGGGGGGGGGGGGGCAGGTCGAAAGCTGCTCCCCGCCCCTGGTTTCCTGGATCTTACAATCAAACTTCAAAAAAATATATAATAATACTATATGAATTAATATTTTTCACCCCACCAGCTGGCAAAGGTTTTATTTATCATTCAAAATCTTCGCGCAAAAACACTTTTCCGTGGAAAAAGTTCTTGAAATTCGATCGAAAGTTTCATTTCTGGTATCGCTCGGGGATGGCCTCCCTTTTACTCTCCATAATTCGACTTAAGTATAGTAGCTATCACTTTGAGTGCCATTTTGTTTTTCGGCAAAATCATACAAATACCAACTGCTGATATCGCTAGCAAGCATGGCAGTTTGTGCGTGTAGTCTTTTCACGTACTTATTCATGCTAAATACATATATAATAGCGAAATTACGTTCAACTGACCCGTAATGCTTCTGGCGCATCAGAAAAATCTACTGGTTGACATTTCCAGCTGTATTTCCTCAGCCATCCTGCATCCAAGCCCTGAAATTAACGTTATAAATATTTCAAAAACATTTTTTTATTCAATATTATAATATAAGAAAGGGTTTGCCTTGACAAAATTGCTACTAAGGTACTAAGTAAAAGGCACCCAACAATTTTTGTGTTCAAGTTAGGTAAACGTCCCAATGAGCAATCCGTTAACTCCAGTAATTGACACCCTACTTGTCGTCTTTATTGGTAAGGTATTAAAATTGAAGGTGCCAACTATTGGGACAGTGTCGGGTACAGGGACATTTACGATATCTTTGTTGACCTCAAGTCAGGTGTTTTTTTTTAATTAAGGGTTTAAAAGAAAAAATAAATATCATGGGACAATTGACACCAATTGACCTAGTCCCAAACTAGGCACAGCCTGTATTATGGGTACTAGACAACGGATAAACATACTTATATAGATAAATACATACTTAAATACATATTAAACATCCAAGACCCGAAAACAAACATTCGTATTCATCATACAAATATCTGCCCCGACCGGGGTTCGAACCCAAAAGTATAATTTTAACATGGTGCATGGAACTCCGTGTTTTATTTAAAAAACTAGCTGTTGCTCGCGACTTCGTCCGCATAGATTTCGGTTATCGCTATCTCGCGAGAACTATATAATTTTCCCAAATAAAAAGTAGCCTATGTTATTCCTCAATATTCAAACTAACTTCTTACCGAAATTTCATCTAGATTGGAGCAGCGGTTTTCCCGTGAAGGAGTAACAAACAGACAGACAGAGAGACAGAGATACAGAAACACAGAGAGACAGAGTTACTTTCGCATTTATAATATTAATTAGGGATTAGGGATTAGGATTAGGATATAATTAGGCATAGTAACGGAAAATTATAATTACAAACAATTTTCTGAATTAGATACCGTTACATAGATAGAGTCTATTTATGTAGCAGCTAGTGATTGAGCAAGTCTAGATGGACACCGCTGTGAAGGTTTTTTGTCGCTCTGTGGAATTATCAATAAGATATTCATACCTCATGGAACAGCCAACAGCTGACCAGCACTTGCAGGAAGTTGTAGACGACCATGGTCTTCTGAAGCTGGAAAGGCTGTTTGTCGGCCATGTAACGCGGGCCCCATTTCAGCACAAACTGAAGGTACAAGTATATGATGGTGAGGCCAGGTATCGGGCTGGTGATCAGGAACCAGTCGTTGGTGCGAGGGTCTGGAAATATTAGGATTTAAATTAATAAATAAATATAAATATTATCATGGGACAATTGACCCCAATTGCTCTAGTTCCTAACTACCTACTACTAAATAGACAACAGATAAACTTACTTCTATAGATAAATACATACTTATATACATATCAAACATCCAAGACCCGTGAACAAACATTCGTATTTATCATACAAATATCTGCCCCAACCGGCGGGGAGCGAACCCGGGAGCTCAAACTTCATAGTCAGGCTCTCTAACCACTAGGCCATTCAGACGTCAATTATTTTATTGGAGAAGCAACTGGCAAACTAACGGCCTGTTCCATCACTTGTTGATAAAGTTCTTGATAGTTAGCGGGCAAATAAACCATATTTTTATTTTATTTTTATTATTTATTTTAGATAAAAACACCACCCTGATATTATTGTTCTGTGATTAAAAAGTTATTTACAAGGTAGACTATAGTCTATCTAAGGAACTTTGTCAGCATGTGGTGAAAGAGGCCCTTAATCTTTTAATACCTTCCTCGTAATTCCCAAATCTTCTTCAAAACAATACCGAGACTAACTGACTGACTGACAGACAACGCCCAGCCTAAACTACTGGATCTAGAGTCTTGAAATTTGGCAGACATATACCTTGGGTATTCTAGAGGTGCACTAAGAAGGGTTTTTCGAAATTCCCACGGGATGTGGAACCAGCCCATTATGTAATATTTCACGGGGGCAAAGCCGCGGGGCATAAGCTAGTTATATCTAAATCATAATCAAATCAATTAAATTCGTAAGTGTAAGTTCGAAATTGCTTATGTTGATTGGTCCAATTTTTAAGCGGGAACAGAACAACAGATTAGTATCAAGGTGCAAAAAGTCCCCGATGAACGTAGCCAATTTTTTTTATCTCGAAAAGTTATGTTCCCAAGAATCAACATCCATTGCTACGGTTAGAAGTAACCTAATGAATAAACGCAAAAACGCCTAACATGATTTAACGGCAATATTATACCTCACGCTAGATCACTCAATAATGACAGAAACGCCCTTTGCATCCTATTTTGACGTGCGGAGAGGCCCCTTCTCGTTGTTATTTTATTAACCGACTTCAAAAAAGGAGGTTCTCAATTTGTCGGAGTATTGTTTTTTATCGCTATTTTGACTCGGTTTACCTCTACGTCTTATTGTAGACTAATAGCAAATAGAGATCCAAGAAGTTAACATTATTTATATTTCTTAGGTATATTTGCTTTAGGTTTACGTCAAGGTAAACACAAACCCGTACATGTACTTTGTCTGAGCGCCTAGTGTAATCAACGACCAAAAATACGTCTCGAACGCGTTTGCGTTAAACTATTACCTATGTATTCTGTGGTTAAAGTGTCAAATAGTATGGGAATTATTTGTTGTCGTTACGCGTCACTAGGGGCGCTACTAATGTGTCCATAGTAATTCAAACGTAAACGCGAACACGATCGAGACGTTTTTTGGCCGTTGATTACACTAGTTGCTCTGTTTGCAGACAATTTTTTAAACTATGCACTTCAACTCCAAACCACTATCGATCGGTTGCAAAAAAATATCTATGATCACTACGTAGGTAAGTAAGTAGCAAAAGACGACTTATAATATAAGTCATATTATTATGTCCTACTCCGAACGGTTCAAATGTTGTTTTTACCCTTAAGCATAATACTATTAGTTATTCTGTGCCCTGAGGTAAGGCATATAAAGATAAACGGGAAATACCAATGAAAACTAATTGCCAATAATCACGTTAAGTTAATGCAGGATAATAATGCAAAGAACAATAAAATCGAGAGGATGTATTTATAGATATCTTAAAAATGTCCATATTGTACTTTTTGATTTCATTCGAAGAACTAATGTTATTTGAACTTTGATTTTATAATGTAATTAACAAAAAAGTAAAACCGCAAAAGTAAATTTGAGGGTTGCCCTTGATTTCCATGAGATCCCATCATCAGATCATGACTTGGTGACAGTGGGACCACCTCAGGAGTATAACCTTTCGAATAATGATTTAACATTTTCAGAATTATCCTCGAACTCCTAACCGCTAAGGAGTTGTACCTTCCATCATCAGCTCATCATCATGAGATGATGACTACCAGACGCAAATACTTGAATAACCCTAGAAAATTTATGAAACACATAGTACGTGCCTGTAAAATTTGAGGGTTGCCCTCGATTTCCCTGGGATCCCATCATCAGATCATGACTTGGTGACAATGGGACCACCTCAGGAGTATACCCTTTCGAATAAAAAAAAAATTGAAAATCGGTCTACAATTGACGGAGTAATCGATGAATATACATAAAAAAATTAAAAAAATAAAAATACATACAGTGGAACGTAGAACCTCCTCCTTTTTTTGAAGTCGGTTAAATAGAACCTTTCGGTCGATGGGAAATTATACATAGTTCACGGTGAGAAAATCGTCGTTTGTCCACGTGTGAATTAAACTGACTTACTTGTAAAGCCTATAAACCATTGTTTGGCAATTTTAATTGCCTATTTACCTGTCGACATTTCAACCGCTAGGAAATGGTTAGAAATAAACAAATGCGTGTTCTTAGTTCATAATTTACTCTGGCATTGTCATTTCAAAGTTCGATTCGTTCGAAAAACGGGTGAACCGATTTTAACCTTAGCTAAGAACCATCTCGCTAATCCTACCGCTAAGCAGCAGTGCTTGCACTGTTGTGTTCCGGTGTGGAGAGTAAGACAGCCGGTGTAATTACGGGCACAAGAGGCATTTCATCTTACCTCTCTAGGTTGGCAACGTATCTGCAAGCCCTCCGGGGTTGCGGGCGTCTATGGGCAGTGGTGATCACTTACCATCAGGTGACCCACTGCTCGTTTGCCTTCCTCGTCGTATAAAAAAAAATCTCGACTAAACTACCTAGCTGTCGATTTTTAAAACGCATCGAAATCGAAAATCTGTTCGGGAGCTATGATGCCACAGACAGATACACAGATACACAGGTCAAACTTATAACACCCTCTATTTCGTTGGGAGAGTAAGACAGCCGGTGTAATTACGGGCACAAGAGGCATTTCATCTTACCTCTCTAGGTTGGCAACGTATCTGCAAGCCCTCCGGGGTTGCGAGCGTCTATGGGCAGTGGTGATCACTTACCATCAGGTGACCCACTGCTCGTTAGCCTTCCTCGTCGTATAAAAAACAATCTCGACTAAACTACCTAGCTGTCGATTTTTAAAACGCATCGAAATCGAAAATCCGTTCGGGAGCTATGATGCCACAGACAGATACACAGATACACAGGTCAAACTTATAACACCCCTCTTTTTCGTCGGGGGTTAAAAAGGAGGAAGTCGGGGAATTTTTTATGTAAATAATTGTTCTCGATTGGTCTACAATTACATCAGCTGCATAAAAACTAGCTAAAATCAGACGTTATGTAATAGTAAGTAAACTGTCGATCGTACAGTATAGGCGTATACTAACAAATAGGTGCTGAGAATAAGGACGTTTGAATGAACGTTTGAACCTTAAGCACCTCTGAGCATAGACAAAAGAAGATTTTAACGTCCGCTTTCCCCAAAACAAAAATCTGGGTAACATATGCATGATTTGGGATTTGTGTGAGAGTTTTATGTAGAGAGTTACAAAATTTTATGTGCTGTACGTGGGTACTTCGTTCCTCTCAAAAAGTGTGAAAAAAAAAGAAATCTAAAAATAAAGTTAAAGGCTGCTCCCGTCTGTCTCCTCTAAGTTACCTACACAGTGACCACAGTTAATGGTCAGGCGACCCACTGGCTAGTTTGCCTTCTTAGTCGTATAAAAAAAAAACATTAAGGATAGAAAGAAAATACTTTCGCCGCAAATAACTAAGTTTCGCTAAGTAGCGATAAGGCCGCCCATTGCTACCTTACATTTTCTTTGTACCGTTTTTCTGATTTGTTTGTTCGTTCTTGTATTGTATTTCTATTTACGTGTATTTTAAATGCTTTACTATTCTGTGATGAATATAACATTTTATACATGAACAATTACTAAAATAAACAAACAGGTAAACAACTTAAAAATAACCTAATAAGACTAAAAACTAAAAATAATCTAAACCTAGACCCTTGGGTAGGGTGCCCATTACGCAGGCAGCATTCCCGCGCTCAATTGCTATAGACAGTCTTTGGGCGAGAAAGCTGCCTGCGCGAGGGTCACCTGTTGCCTCCTCCTTGTTGTATTGTATTGTATGACTGTCAAACTTCTGTTCAATCGTACCTGCTAGTTCTACAAACAGTTTGTTGTAGGTCCGTGCGATTGTGTTGTTGGAGAGCGACATCTTGCGGCCGTTGCTGCGCACTATTAACTCGTTGTTGTCATGAAAACCAGACCGGCATTTTCCGACAAGTCTTTATGAAGCCGATTCCTGAAAACATATTTAAAGTAGGTAAGTACATCATTGTTCTTTTATTATTCATAACTAAACTAAAATGTGCATCCTATTACTTTAAACGAGCTAAACTTGCACTTGGTGTATTATAACTGAAATTTTCCGAGTTATTACCCTTTATCCCATATCGTCTTTGTCTTAGATTACGCCTGTGAAAGTAGCTTTGTCATCCAACTTACATATCTATGTCAAATTTCAAGTCAATCTAAACTATTTTGGAAATGGGTCAAATTTTACTTTGTAACATTGATAAAAAAAAAAACAAAATTTTATTCAGCAAATAGGCAGTTGAATGCTCTTTTACACGTCATTTTTTTGAGTCTACCAGCGCTTTCGGAAAGACCATGATTGCCAAGAAGAATGCGCCGCAAGAAACTTGGCACAAAGTCATTTTTTCTAAAAACAAGTTACATTAGCTCTTACAATACGCAACCACAGACAAACTACACAAAGAAACCTCACTCTGTCATTAAAAGATCAAGAGAGAAAAAAAAAATACCGCATTTTAGAAACAAGTGTAAAAAGTAATTATTAAAACAGCAAAACCAGAACACTTTACTTTACTGGCACGTTTTAATTGAGCAGGAGATGTATAGGGTCTCCAGGTCAAATATCTGTGAAATTTTAAATTACAAAGGGATGTATAGGGTCCCAGAATTAATACTATAATATAATACTTAATCTAAATGGCTTAGAGATGTATAGTCTCTAGGGTCAATTTAAACTAAATTTAAAATCAGCAGAGGTGTAAAACGCCTCCACGGTCAAATAATAAGTATAATAATACATATACATAAACTGGAGATGTGTATGGTCTCCAAATGTCAAATAACAAAAATTGATGAAATATACATTTCATGTCATCACGTCAAATAAATAAAACATTATTTGTGTCAATTGTATTACAATTAGTACGCAGCGGACAACGGCAACAGAGCCGGACACCATACACGAATATCTTCGGGACGCAGCCAAGTCACATTGATGTCCTAATTATCTTCTATTTTCAGCCTTGGCCAGGTGGTTACAGACAAACAGGTAAACTTAAATAAAATTTTGTAAAAAAAACATTAGCACTTAGCAAACGTATTATTTAGTAACTACAAACGTCTGTATTTTAATTTTAACCCTAAAACATCTATAATTTTGGACACAGCAATATAATTTTGGATGATCATAAGGACCGATTTTTATCAAATTTTCAACGTAAGACAGTACTTAAATAAATGACCACTAAAAATAATAATAAAACCATTACGAATTCTATTCAACCCTGCATCTGATTTCATTAATTTATCTATAATTCACTAACCATAATTATCAATGATTAATTCACAATAATAATTAATAATGTATGGTATGGAGACAATCAAAGTCTCGCTTTAAACCTGAAGCATTGCTACTAATCTATCAACAAAACGTTCACTTCCGGTTTTGTCGTAACTGCTTCACTCTCAAGTATCTAGATCCAAATGGTTCAAAACACTGCAATAAGCTTTTAGCGTAACCCTTGACCTTTTAGGCAAATAAGTGAACGATAAGTACATGCACCAACCTACAAAATCACCACAAGTCAGGAAGACATAAGTTAAAATAAAATGACTTTAAATTACATAACATTACACGTTAATGGTTTGTAATCATTGTGCCTCGGTTAGCTAGTGAAGAAAGCGTGCATCGCGCGCGGGCGTTGTAACGATACTGAGCTTTCGAGGGATAGTGTTGCCGACATTTATTTCGTTTTCCCCTTAAAGTAATTGATCTGTATTTTACGATATGAGGATTGTAGGATTTTTCTTTTGTATTCACCGGGCTGTACGTAAGCTTAATGAATCATGAGCAATTGATAGTTTCTATCAATGATTATTAGGTCCGGGTACGACCAAGTGTAATCTGAATAATAAATGTTAGTTACTCTATAAAAAAAATATCAGTGTTTATCATGCTTTTATATCCTGCCCTAAATTTTACATGACCCAAAAAAAATCGGCCTGTACGCTCTTGGTCCCAAAATTTAAAGGGAAATCCCCCAGACACCGAGGGGTAAGGAGAAAGCTCTGTCGCCATATTGGAAAGGGATGCAGGGGAGGGAGTGCTGCGGGCCTATTTGATTTTCCCCAAATTTGTGTCTGGCAAGTTATTATGGAGATTGTACCTACCTACACGGGTTTCTATCAAACGATGGGGGAGATTTCAATGGAGAGAATATCGCTGAGCAACAGTTAAGTTTATTTCTATAATTCAATTAGTAATAATATAAACATGATGGCTAGCAAACTTCTAATTGGTTTCCTCGTAACATGATGCTGTCATTCGGCGTCGAGACCCTTGGTCTGTGGGGTCCTAGCGTTTTGGCCTTATTTGAAGAAATAATTATCTAAGAGTCGATGTTTCAGCGGACAGAGCTAGCAGCTTTCTCAGATAAAGACTAACCCTAGTTTCAATGTCTCTGTGAAGTTAGCATATCAAGTGCCAGCATATCACAAAAAAATAGGAGTTCTGTTCGCATGCAGCATAGTTCTATAGTTCCTGATACTTTTTAGAAATAGTTCTGGCTATTTTCCTTGAAATTTTTAATTTTCAATTTTTGACATAATGATATGCTAACTTCCAAGTAAAAATCCCAGCATATCAAAAATTAAACTGAGTTCTCTTCGCATGCAGCATAGTTCTATAGTTCCTCATACTTTTTAGAAATAGTTCTGGCGATTTTCCTTAAAATTTTTAATTTTAAATTTTTGACATAATGATATGCTAACTTCCAAGTCAAAATCCCAGCATATCAAAAAATAAGTTGAGTACGGTTCGCATGCAGCATAGTTCTATAGTTTCTGATACTTTTTAGAAATAGTTCTGGCGATTTTCCTTGATTTTTTTTTATTTCTGTTTTTGACATAATGATATGCTAACTTCCGTGATGATATGCTGTGCCACCAGGGTGAGTTCCAAGCTCGCTTTTGGTCTCAAACGATAGATATGGTGTTCTAGTCAATAGTTCTAAGGAGTTCTGGCTTCCTAACAGCTTAGGAAAATAACAAGTTTTTTTTTATCAGTAATGATATGCTAACTTCCGTGATGATATGCTGTGCCACCAGGGTGAGTTCCAAGCTCGCTTTTGGTCTCAAACGATAGATATGGTGTTCTGGTCAATAGTTCTAAGGAGTTCTGGCTTCCTAGTAGCTTAGGAAAAAAAAAATTTTTATTATCGATAATGATATGCTAACTTCCGTGATGATATGCTGTGCCACCAGGGTGAGTTCCAAGCTCGCTTTTGGTCTCAAACGATAGATATGGTGTTCTAGTCAATAGTTCTAAGGAGTTCTGGCTTCCTAACAGCTTAGGAAAATAACAAGTTTTTTTTTATCAGTAATGATATGCTAACTTCCGTGATGATATGCTGTGCCACCAGGGTGAGTTCCAAGCTCGCTTTTGGTCTCAAACGATAGATATGGTGTTCTGGTCAATAGTTCTAAGGAGTTCTGGCTTCCTAGTAGCTTAGGAAAAAAACAAGTTTTTTTTTATCAGTAATGATATGCTAACTTCCGTGATGATATGCTGTGCCACCAGGGTGAGTTCCAAGCTCGCTTTTGGTCTCAAACGATAGATATGGTGTTCTAGTCAATAGTTCTAAGGAGTTCTGGCTTCCTAATAGCTTAGGAAAATAACAAGTTTTTTTTTTATCAGTAATGATATGCTAACTTCCGTGATGATATGCTGTGCCACCAGGGTGAGTTCCAAGCTCGCTTTTGGTCTCAAACGATAGATATGGTGTTCTAGTCAATAGTTCTAAGGAGTTCTGGCTTCCTAGTAGCTTAGGAAAATAACAAGTTTTTTTTTATCAGTAATGATATGCTAACTTCCGTGATGATATGCTGTGCCACCAGGGTGAGTTCCAAGCTCGCTTTTGGTCTCAAACGATAGATATGGTGTTCTAGTCAATAGTTCTAAGGAGTTCTGGCTTCCTAGTAGCTTAGGAAAATAACAAGTTTTTTTTTATCAGTAATGATATGCTAACTTCCGTGATGATATGCTGTGCCACCAGGGTGAGTTCCAAGCTCGCTTTTGGTCTCAAACGATAGATATGGTTGTTGGGTTTCGTCTTTGGTATAACTCAAATAATTTGGAAGTTGATATTGTAGCCACTTAAAGACATCCCTATCTCCCTTTCCTTTCACCCATGCACACATGTAGCTCGTGTCTTCTCTATCGCACAATCGTGCGATGTTACGCGACAGCAGCGCCATCCAGCGGCTACTTTTCAAACTCTTACTCTTCAACTTGCGACGGATCGATACTGAGCTGCTGTGCGTGTGCTCTCATGAAAAATCGGTTTAAATCTCTGAAAAACTGTGTAATATCCACGAAATATATATGTAAATCGCTTATAAACTATTTGTGTGTGCGAAACAAAAAGCGCTTTTGGACATTGGTGTAGCCATCGAGCTTTGGCAAGTGGTTCCAGTGCAAGCACGAGGACGTGGAGTTCCTGAAGCATTTTTCTCAAGTAAGTGTGCATGGTTTCCTTCATACACCTTCTGGACAGCTGCTCCTCGTCGTCCTGGTCCAGCTCCAAGGCAGCTGCCCCTTTCCTTGAGTATTTGGTGGTTACAATTGATGCTAAGGTTGCCTTCTCATGAACCTCAATTCCATACAGTCCATTTAATTAAAAAAAAAAAAAAAAAACGAACAAGCACTAAGTGACTGAAAAGCACAAGTAAAGTGCACCGCAGAATCAACATCATCTGGTGTGGTAATTTAAATAGAGAAAGGTTCGCCACACCAATGGTGTTCTGGTCAATAGTTCTAAGGAGTTCTGGCTTCCTAGTAGCTTAGGAAAAAAACAAGTTTTTTTTTATCGATAATGATATGCTAACTTCCGTGATGATATGCTGTGCCACCAGGGTGAGTTCCAAGCTCGCTTTTGGTCTCAAACGATAGATATGGTGTTCTGGTCAATAGTTCTAAGGAGTTCTGGCTTCCTAGTAGCTTAGGAAAATAACAAGTTTTTTTTTTATCAGTAATGATATGCTAACTTCCGTGATGATATGCTGTGCCACCAGGGTGAATTCCAAGCTCGCTTTTGGTCTCAAACGATAGATATGGTGTTCTAGTCAATAGTTCTAAGGAGTTCTGGCTTCCTAATAGCTTAGGAAAATAACAAGTTTTTTTTTTATCAGTAATGATATGCTAACTTCCGTGATGATGTGCTGTGCCACCAGGGTGAGTTCCAAGCTCGCTTTTGGTCTCAAACGATAGATATGGTGTTCTAGTCAATAGTTCTAAGGAGTTCTGGCTTCCTAGTAATTAAGGAAAAAAAAAATGTTTTTTTTAATTAATAATGATATGCTAACTTCCGTGATGATATGCTGTGCCACCAGGGTGAGTTCCAAGCTCGCTTTTGGTCTCAAACGATAGATATGGTGTTCTAGTCAATAGTTCTAAGGAGTTCTGGCTTCCTAATAGCTTAGGAAAATAACAAGTTTTTTTTTATCAGTAATGATATGCTAACTTCCGTGATGATATGCTGTGCCACCAGGGTGAGTTCCAAGCTCGCTTTTGGTCTCAAACGATAGATATGGTGTTCTAGTCAATAGTTCTAAGGAGTTCTGGCTTCCTAGTAATTAAGGAAAAAAAAAATGATTTTTTTAATTAATAATGATATGCTAACTTCCGTGATGATATGCTGTGCCACCAGGGTGAGTTCCAAGCTCGCTTTTGGTCTCAAACGATAGATATGGTGTTCTAGTCAATAGTTCTAAGGAGTTCTGGCTTCCTAGTAGCTTAGGAAAATAACAAGTTTTTTTTTTATCAGTAATGATATGCTAACTTCCGTGATGATATGCTGTGCCACCAGGGTGAGTTCCAACCCACGACGACAAAGAGGGGTGTTATAAGTTTGACCTGTATATCTGTGTGTCTGTGTATCTGTCTGTGGCATCATAGCTCTCAAACGGGTGGACCGATTTCGATGCGGTTTTTATTAATTAAAAGCTAGTTTAATTGAGATGGTTCTTAGCTAAGTTTCATTAATATCGGTTAATCCGTTTTTGAAGTATTGAACTTTGAAATGACAATGTTGGGTGTTTTTCAACTTTTCTAAGTTGGTTATTGGTTGTTGATTACACTAGACACTCAGGGTGTGCGACTCCGATTCGCTTTCGACCGTCTTTTTCCCATTAAGCACCATCATTTGTAGCATAGGTAAATTCGTCCCAGCACTGAATCGCTTTGACGACAAGACTTTTCTTCGTACTTCGAGTTTTACCTATAACGCAGTACGCATAGTAAAGCAGTGGCTAAGAGCCAATCCCATCGAAATCTTTTCATCAACTACCTAGCTTAGTCGTGAAAGAATAGCAGCCACCGATTTTAGGGTTTTATGTTAAAGGAGCATTTACACCGAATGACCATTCTTTACAATATCTATCAAGTTCTTTAGGTTTTTGCTCTGCGGTTTTTGTTGTTTTTAACCTCCGACGAAAAAGAGGGGTGTTATAATTTTGACCTGTGTTTCTGTGTGTCTATAACGTGTATCTGTGTATCTGTCTGTGGCATCATACCTCCCAAACGGATGGACCGATTTCGATGCGGTTTCTTTTAATCGTAAGTTAGTTTAATCGAGATGGTTCTTAGCTAAGCTTCATTAAAATCGGTTCACCCGTTTTTGAAATATTTGACTTTGAAATGACAATGTCGGGGGTTTTTCAACTTTTCTAAGTTGTCTATCTTATCTTAGTATGTTTATACGTTGTCTAGCGCCCGTGACACTGCTCTGCTTCATTATTTCCACCAATCATAGGCCAGTAACTTGTCTCTCGTTGCCGGAGAATGACAGAGGGTCGAGCGCGACTTCACGAATGCTGCGTAACGTAAAATAGTAAACGTTGTCCGGTTTCGCGTTTAGACAGTGGAACTTTGCAGTTCTATACGTATCAGTGTCACTGCCATCGAAAACACCTGAGATGCTAGGCAGAACTGGCTTGTAAAATGTAACATATCACTATCAAAGAGTAAAAGTACTTTTTTCAGTTTTTTGCCAGAACTCTGTTGATTTCGCGTTTAGACATTGGAGCTTTGCAGTTCTATACGTATCAGTGTCACTGCCATCGAAAACACCTGAGATGCTAGGCAGAACTGGCTTGTAAAATGTAACATATCAATATCAAAGAGTATACGTACTCTTTTTACAAGTTTTTTTGCCAGAACTCTGTTGATTTCGCGTTTAGACAGTAGAGCTTTGCAGTTCTATGCGTATTAGTGTCACTGCCATCAAAAACGCCTGAGATGCTAGGCAGAACTGCCTTGTAAAATGTAGCAGCATAAAAGGGTTTAAGTACTTTTCTTTCAGTTTTTTTGCTAGAACTTTTTTATTTTCGCGTTTAGACGGTAGAACTTTGCAGTTCTATACGTATTAGTGACGTAGTCATCGAAAGCAGCCGAGATGCTAGGCAGAACTGCCTCGAAAAATGTAGCATATCAAAGAGCGTAAGTACTTTTTTTTGTTTTTTTGCTAGAACTCTTTTGATTTTGCGTTTAGACAGTGGAACTAAGTTAAATACAATTATTGAGAATATATCTAATACATATTGTGCCTTATAGGTTACTGAAAATTCAAAATTCAAAATTCAAAATTTTATTCAGCAAATAGGCAGTTGAATGTTCTTTTACACGTCATTTTTTTTGAGTCTACCAGCGCTTTCGGAAAGACCATGATTGCCAAGAAGAATGCGCCGCAAGAAACTTGGCACAAAGTCATTTTTTCTAAAAACAAGTTACATTAGCTCTTACAATACGCAACCACAGACAAACTACACAAAGAAACCTCACTCTGTCATTAAAAGATCAAGAGAGAAAAAAAAAATACCGCATTTTAGAAACAAGTGTAAAAAGTAATTATTAAAACAGCAAAACCAGAACACTTTACTTTACTGGCACGTTTTAATTGAGCAGGAGATGTATAGGGTCTCCAGGTCAAATATCTGTGAAAATTTAAATTACAAAGGGATGTATAGGGTCCCAGAATTAATACTATAATATAATACTTAATCTAAATGGCTTAGAGATGTATAGTCTCTAGGGTCAATTTAAACTAAATTTAAAATCAGCAGAGGTGTAAAACGCCTACACGGTCAAATAATAAGTATAATAATACATATACATAAACTGTCAAATAAATAAAACATTATTTTTGTCAATTGTATTACAATTAGTACACAGCGGACAACGGCAACAGAGCCAGGGTTCTAGCTTTAGCCAGCACAAAATTACAGGATGTTGAAAATGGCCTGAATGGCTTCGAGAAAAGGATGGTGCGGCCGTGCCTCTTTATTTTGCTCGTCTTGTTGGGGGCACTTTTGGGAGCAAATTAATCAGCCTTTAGCCCAGGGGCTAATCAAAAATTTCTTAAGCCCGTGATAGTAGAAGATCTTCACGGTCGAATTTCAAGTACTTTTTCTACGGAAAATCACTTTTGCGCTAAGATTTCAAATGACAAAGAAAGCCTCCGAGCTGGTGAAGTAAAAAATATAAAAAAAATTGAAGTTTGAGTGTCAAGAGGTCAAGGAGAGGGCAACAGCCCCCCCTCTTGTTACGCCCATGAAGATGGGACTACAAGACAATGAAGATTGTAGAGGATGTGGTGAGGAGACCGAAACAACGGACGCCCTCGCCAGAACAAGAACGAATCCCTTCGGTGATGTATATTGGATACCCCAAATCAGGAGATTTCAAGGCACTGCCACTGCGACACATCATTCAATTCATGAATGAAGTGGTAAAAGCGTTGGAATAACTGCGAAGGAGGGGGAATACACAAAAGATCCCTGTTCGGTCGAAGTATATCAGTAAGGACTCCTAGAATTAAGATAAGATAAGGTATTAAAAATAAAGAAAATTTGTAATAAAAACAATTGTTTTATAACAATATTATGAGAAAAAACATGACGATCACAATAAAAACGGAAAAAGTACAGAAATCACATTACAGAGTTAGTTAGTTAATAAAACAGAAATGTAAACTTAGGCAATGTTGTATGAGCAGATTTTTGTTTATTTTCTATTAAAACATAGATATACTTTACTTTATCAATCACAGGTAAGTAATATTAATTTTATGCTTTTCTAAATTGAATAGGTACTTATATTTTTTGCTTAAACTAGCTTTGACAAAACTTAACTTAAAACTAGATTTCTTAGGAACTTTTGACTCTCTACCAATAGAAATATCACAGCAATTATCAATATTATTTAGGTACTTACTAGTTACTTGTACGTACTTGTAATTGAGATAATTTCTAACAAACTGAAATAATAAACCATCACAACTACTTAAATTTTATGTTCTCCTTGAACTTGAATATCTATAAGCATTTAAAAACACAATCATCCAACAATAAAAACAAAACATATTCTTCCCTATAATTTAAATTTCTAAACTTAATTGATAGGTACCACAGAAAAATCTAATATTCTTTTCTCTTGATTAGGAACCTTATTTCTATCAATAAAAAAAAAAACGGAAAGTATAAAAAAAATTTACCATTTCCCATTAGGTCATAAAATCTAGTACCTCGCTCGACTTTAAGAACCGTCATTATGTAATGTAACGGTTGTATAAAATACTATTATTCGACATTACAAATTGTGTAAATAATAACATGTGGGTGTATTTTTGTCTGGGAGTTTGCTGTGGCTCGTTTTTTGATTAGATCGTCATACTTGAACCAAAACTCCCCAGATAGCGCGTATGCGACGTAATGGCTCTTTTTCTCGTCGTAGTCGACCACTCCAGTCCGAGACCAAAAGCGAGCTTGGAACTCACCCTGGTGGCACAGCATATCATCACGGAAGTTAGCATATCATACTGATAAAAAAAAAACTTGTTATTTTCCTAAGCTACCAGGAAGCCAGAACTCCTAAGAACTATTGACCAGAACACCATATCTATCGTTTGAGACCAAAAGGGAGCTTGGAACTAACCCTGGTGGCACAGCATATCATCACGGAAGTTAGCATATCATTACTGATAAAAAAAAAACTTGTTTTTTTCCTAAGCTACTAGGAAGCCAGAACTCCTTAGAACTATTGACCAGAACACCATATCTATCGTTTGAGACCAAAAGCGAGCTTGGAACTCACCCTGGTGGCACAGCATATCATCACGGAAGTTAGCATATCATTATCGATAATAAAAAAAATTTTTTTTCCTAAGCTACTAGGAAGCCAGAACTCCTTAGAACTATTGACTAGAACACCATATCTATCGTTTGAGACCAAAAGCGAGCTTGGAACTCACCCTGGTGGCACAGCATATCATCACGGAAGTTAGCATATCATTATTGATTAAAAAAAAAATTTTTTTTTTCCTTAATTACTAGGAAGCCAGAACTCCTTAGAACTATTGACTAGAACACCATATCTATCGTTTGAGACCAAAAGCGAGCTTGGAACTCACCCTGGTGGCACAGCATATCATCACGGAAGTTAGCATATCATTACTGATAAAAAAAAACTTGTTATTTTCCTAAGCTATTAGGAAGCCAGAACTCCTTAGAACTATTGACTAGAACACCATATCTATCGTTTGAGACCAAAAGCGAGCTTGGAACTCACCCTGGTGGCACAGCATATCATCACGGAAGTTAGCATATCATTATCGATAATATTTTTTTTTTTTTTCCCAAGCTACTAGGAAGCCAGAACTCCTTAGAACTGTTGACTAGAACACCATATCTATCGTTTGAGACCAAAAGCGAGCTTGGAACTAACCCTGGTGGCACAGCATATCATCACGGAAGTTAGCATATCATTATCGATAAAAAAAAACTTGTTTTTTTCCTAAGCTACTAGGAAGCCAGAACTCCTTAGAACTATTGACCAGAACACCATATCTATCGTTTGAGACCAAAAGCGAGCTTGGAACTCACCCTGGTGGCACAGCATATCATCACGGAAGTTAGCATATCATTACTGATAAAAAAAAACTTGTTATTTTCCTAAGCTACTAGGAAGCCAGAACTCCTTAGAACTATTGACTAGAACACCATATCTATCGTTTGAGACCAAAAGCGAGCTTGGAACTCACCCTGGTGGCACAGCATATCATCACGGAAGTTAGCATATCATTACTGATAAAAAAAAAAACTTGTTATTTTCCTAAGCTACTAGGAAGCCACAACTCCTTAGAACTATTGACTAGAACACCATATCTATCGTTTGAGACCAAAAGCGAGCTTGGAACTCACCCTGGTGGCACAGCATATCATCACGGAAGTTAGCATATCATTACTGATAAAAAAAAACTTGTTTTTTTCCTAAGCTACTAGGAAGCCAGAACTCCTTAGAACTATTGACCAGAACACCATATCTATCGTTTGAGACCAAAAGCGAGCTTGGAACTCACCCTGGTGGCACAGCATATCATCACGGAAGTTAGCATATCATTACTGATAAAAAAAAACTTGTTATTTTCCTAAGCTGTTAGGAAGCCAGAACTCCTTAGAACTATTGACTAGAACACCATATCTATCGTTTGAGACCAAAAGCGAGCTTGGAACTCACCCTGGTGGCACAGCATATCATCACGGAAGTTAGCATATCATTATGTCAAAAACAGAAATAAAAAAAAATCAAGGAAAATCGCCAGAACTATTTCTAAAAAGTATCAGAAACTATAGAACTATGCTGCATGCGAACCGTACTCAACTTATTTTTTGATATGCTGGGATTTTGACTTGGAAGTTAGCATATCATTATGTCAAAAATTTAAAATTAAAAATTTTAAGGAAAATCGCCAGAACTATTTCTAAAAAGTATGAGGAACTATAGAACTATGCTGCATGCGAAGAGAACTCAGTTTAATTTTTGATATGCTGGGATTTTTACTTGGAAGTTAGCATATCATTATGTCAAAAATTGAAAATTAAAAATTTCAAGGAAAATAGCCAGAACTATTTCTAAAAAGTATCAGGAACTATAGAACTATGCTGCATGCGAACAGAACTCCTATTTTTTTGTGATATGCTGGCACTTGATATGCTAACTTCACAGAGACAGTTTCAATTTAGGAAAAGTGTTTATTATTTTATGGCTTGGTTTAATTTGCGTTTTTTTGTACATATGTATTTAATTCAACTGTATGTTTTATTGTAAAAAAAAAATATGCTGCCATTCAAATAAATTAATAAGATATATCAGATATCAACAGATATACTTTCATTATGTTCTTCAAGTTTTTCATATAACCAATTTTCCCATTTCACTGCATTTGTTTATAATTTAATTAGACTTTAACCATAAAGATGCCGCTCTCATTATCAGTGTTCAACAATAAATCACTAAATAAACAAAATATTTGCATTACAACAAGTCAGTACGCCATTTTGAAATTCGTCTCTCCACATCTGACATCGTAAAATGCTGCGATTTAGCAACCAATTAACGAAGACCCTTCATTTACTCCTACAAACGACGACCCGGAGCTCTTTACGTATGGTCATAGTTCACCAAACATTGTTGACTAATGCATTCGCAGTGCACTTTGCTAGTATAGTAACAGATGATAAGTTAGAATGGTTTGAGGAATGTGACGAAATGGCCTGCTAACTGGTTGGCCTGAATACCGCGGTCCAAACACTGCTAGGAAAACCTCAGCAGTTACACTTGTTTAATATAGATATGTATATGTATATGTGTGCGTGTGTCACACACACGTGTGACATCTTAAAATGCGGGGAAAGCGATATTGAAAATAAGGTTAGGAGATCAACAGGTAATCAATATTTTCCTATTTCTTGCATTATGTAGTAGGCGTCACGAATATTTTGATTTCCGGTTATATGTAAAAGCACACCAGCGCGAAATGCTTTGTGTCTAATAAGTCCGAAAAATGTTAGGTACGGGATCATGTCTGGATAGTCTGACTCGCACTGACCTAGATTTTTTAAACTCCGAAATCCAGAAATTAACCAATGCAAACGAAACTTAGGGATAAGCCTTGTTTTACATACACTACTGATTCTTAGAAACATACGACCTTGAACTTGGAAATCTTATCCGCAAGCTAATCATTCTTTGATCCATTGCGGAATTTAGCACGATAACGTTAAACGTCAAAGCGTGTGCCAAAAAATTCACACGTGGCCGGTAGTAGCACAAAAAAAACGATTTTTTAAAGGAGGTTTTCCACAAAACCTTCTGACAGAGATTTTTGTGTACTTACTGTTTCGAGGAGATTCTGATACTGTAAATTTGAACCCTTTTCGAAATGAAAAAGTTTTAAATTTATTTGCTTACAGCATATAGGTAAGTACTTCGTTTTTTTCTACATTAGAAAAAAGGTAAACAATCTTGACCTGTCTTTTTATTAAAAACCTGCAAAATAAGTAACAATTCAATAACAAAGTCGATATTATTATTTATAATTATTGTTTTGTTTTTATATCATCATGACAGCCGAAAGACGTCCACTGCTGGACATAGGCCTCCCCCAAGGCTCTCCACTCAGACCGGTCTTGTGCTTTCCGCATCCACCGCGATCCCGCGAGATTTACCAGGTCGTCGCTCCATCTTGTTGGAGGCCTACCGACAGCTCGTCTCCCGGTCCGGTTCGGTTGTTTTTATATGTAACGGTTATTTTAAGAAGCGATTTTCAATAAAAATTGTTTACCTTCTTCCTAATGCTAAAAAAACTCAGTGTGAAGAAGAGTGAGGTGAATGTTATCCGGAAGGCGAACATAATACAGGTCAGAAGTTAATAACTTCAACGGCTTATTTATTACTACCTCTTGAATATGAATCAGCTATATGTCTAATATAAACAGTACCACAGTAAACGTAACCACATATGTAATTACATATTATACATTGAATAGCAAGGTTTTATTCGTATTTAGATTTACTAACCACTACGACATAACAAAGTGGGATATGTAGGTACGTAAATTAAGTTAAATTTCAAATTCTATCATTTGAAACCACTGTATTTAGGTAGTACAGAGGCAATGAAATGAACTGTTATTAATAACATTTCCGCCTGCGAGCCATCCGATAATAATACTTACATTCGAATAAACTGATTCGTCTACCTCGGTGGAACCTTTTCACAATCAACCAGCCTAAAAAGGCTGGTATAAAAATACGTAGAAGTTTTGCCTGTTATTTGCAAATATTTTATGTGCAATAAAGAGTTACACACATAGAATTACAACAATGTATGGCAGACAACAAAAATGTGACATTAGCAGCAAAAGTGTTCCACGGTCCACGGTGGCACGCGGTTCAATTTTTCGACTAAACCTGCTTAAGCTTGGCTCTTTTATTATAACCGTCAGTCAAAATGCCAAAGTAAACACGTGTGACATCACACACTGTTCGTGCAAATAAAGTTACACTGAAATACCACTGTACTTTTCACTTTCTTTAACACTAAACTTCATAACGCGTTTTATTCTCAAAACACGCGCGTGAACTCATTAACAAAGTTGTAAAACATTTTACGAGTAGGTATGATAGTGCAGTTGAAAGTGTTTTGCTTTCACGGTTTTCATGTAAAACTTGTGTTTTCTCTAAAACAGTTTAAATTTTAAGTTGTAAAAGGCATACATTTAGCTTTGATTTGGTTATTTATAATTTAATTTAAATTAAGCTAGCGCAAGGAGAAAAATTGGTAACTGTTGTACTTAATTATTAATTTTGATTAAAGTTAGAGATTACAGTTGGGCTCACTAAGTTATGAATGACCAGCCCTCTTGCCGTGTCATCAGTCAGTACCTGTATATATTACTAAAGTTTGTCATGTCATGATATTTGCGGTCAGCGGTGCGTAGGTGCTTAGCTTCTAGGGGCATATGTCTGTTTACAGTGTCGCAATGTCTCGTCTAAAACGCCTATGTTTAATAGGCATCGTTGCACAAACCCAGGCGCGACTCTTACTGGTCATGACACCCGTAAATTAGTTCTATAGTAGTGTTAGACCTACGTAAATTTAATTTGATTACTTTCAATTTTCTTGCGATATGGTGAATCAAAATGAGTTCAGGCTTAGTCCTTGCATTTATCAAAAGATGACAAAACTTCTGTCAACTAAAATGAATATACATTTTTGGTTATTTCCTACCACTCGTTAATTTGTAAACGCTCGCTAAACCTAATTTAGTAGGTAATGGTTTTATTTCGTTTTTAGCAGACATCGTGGCGCCATATTTCGTTTCGTTTTAGTTTTGTTTAGTAACTTTAATGTATGAGAGGATTAATTGTGAATAATTACCTATTGAATAATTAAATAATGCACCTATGAAAAAACTGTTTTGATTCCCAACTTATTTAATAAATTTATTTTATACATAATTTATAAATAAATTCGTTAAAATAATAAAAGATTATTTTTATCAAAAAAATCGGGAAGCTGTAAAATGCAAACTGATTACAGGAAATAGAATCAACGGATTATTTACTACGCAGCAAGCTACTAAGCTATAATGATACGGAAGTATTATACTAGCACTTTATAACGCTCCGACCCACATTTGAAGAGCAGGCTCGTTCACAACTGATTCACGTTTGCTAAGCAAATAATTTCCAAATATCCTTTTCCTGCTTATTTGTACGTTTAAACGCGTAAGATTTAATGAAGTGTCAATATTGATCTAGCGCACTGAGTTGCGTATTATAATAAATAGCGATCCGGACTTAGTGTTTTTAAAGTATCATGTGTAGTATTGGATGCAGTGAAAGAAAGCATTTAAGAAATTTCAATTTACTTGCATAGTAAATACTGCAAGCTTTATCGCATTCCAACCCCTTGGAAAATTTATTCATATATAGGTAAATGTTATAAAGTTTGATTTTACATACTATAGTAATAATAAGGCGAAGCTTGACTGTTCTATTTAAACAAATGAAAGGTCAATACATTTTATATGTATCTAACAATGACTACTCCCTGAGATGCCAAACCGTTGTTTGTATTCTCGGCCGTTCCCAATATTCAATCCACGGATAGTTTTCCTTACCAACAGTTACATTTTGATAGATTACCCATAGAAAATGTATCAAAATGTAACTGTTGGTAAGGAAAACCCTCGGTGGATTGAATAATGGGAACGGCCGTAAATCTACTTAGTACGTAGTACAGGATAATTCTTCTTACGGTTCGGGTTAGGTTTAGCAGATATTGGGCACGTATTTTGGAAACACCTGGAGGTCTGCGCAAACCGGCGGACGAGACGGCAGAGGATTTTGAAATTTGCAATGTTTACTTTGTGCTATTGCGATGGAAATAATTAATAGAATTAATAGAATTACAGTGCTCAGAGGCCAACCGTACTTGCAGCGGATTTCTTCCTGGAGATAACAATATTGCATTAAAATTTATACCATTTTGTTATTGGAATAGCTTAACCTTCCGCCAGTTTTACGCTGGTTTTAATGCTCTCAATCAGGCAAATTAAGTAGGTAGGGAGTCCTAGACTACCAAATAATAAGAAATACGAGTAGCACCGGTATTGGTAAATCTCAAGTAGGTAGTGTCATATTTACTAAAATGTGTCTCTACCTAGTTTAAGTAAAATGTCAATCAAAATAAACCACGCTTTCATCCAATCTATTTAAAACCGTGATTTCTTTCAGCTTTCGTAGAAGAAGAGAATAAGACAAATTGGCGAGTTCACCAGTTCAGAATAATTTGAGCTCTGCTTTTAGTTGTATCTTAATGGTGGAGAGTTTAAGTTATACTGGTTGCGTTAATGATAAACCTATGTGGAGTCATTTAGCCAGTATGTCAACCTTTATTATTGTAAGTGTTAACGGTACAGAGGGCTTCAGAGATACCGCTTTCATAGTAGTCATTGTGTTAAAATGACAATGGTTTTTTGTTAAGGTGTCAGACTTTGCACATTGCTTCTTTAATTTTTAAAAGGTTTCAAACGACTAAAACTGCAAAGACTAAAAAAGGACCTGTCATTGAATAGCCTTGAAGTTGACTTGAAGTAAAAAGTTAAATGCCTATAAGAAAAACAAGACGCACAATTGCCTTGCTTTTTTGTTGTGGCAGGCGCCTACTTACTAAATTAAAAATAACCTAACCTAACCAACTCAGAAAAGATGAAAAACCCCCGACATTGTCATTTCAAAGTTCAGTGTTTCAAAAACCGGTGAACCGATTTTAATAAAATTTAGCTAAGAACCATCTCGATTAAATTAGCTTTCGATTAAAAAAAACCGCATCGAAATCGGTAAATCCGTTTGGGAGCTATGATAACACAGACAGATACACAGATACACAGACACACAGATACACATGACAAACTTATAACACCCCTCTTTTTCGTCGGGGGTTAAAAAAACATTGTATATATGGAAAATGTCCACCGAATGAAATATTTATAATAAATAAATAAATAAAATAAATATCATGGGACAAATTGACACCAATTGACCTAGTCCCAAACTAGGCAAAGCCTGTAGACAGACAACGACAACGGATAAACATACTTGTATAGATAAATACATACTTATATACATATTAAACATCCAAGACCCGAGAACAAACATTCGTATTCATCATACAAACATCTGCCCCGACCGGGATTCGAACCCGGGACCTCAAGCTTCATAGTCAGGGTCGCTAACCACTAGGCCATTATGTTTCTTTTTTTAATACTTACTTATTTATTCTACTCGTACCTAAACCTCAAATTTTTTTGCTACCTACTTATGTTGAGCGGTTTTTCAGCTTAAAAGCTTAAGCTAAGTTTAAGTTAAGCTTTGGCTTTTAAGGTTATCTATCAAAGATTTTTTCATACGATGGATATAAGCAAACCTGCTTATCTTGCCAAATTTTATCGCGTGCGTAGACGGCGTTTAGACGCTCAGTCTGACTGATGTATGATTGACAGCGTTTGATTGAAGCTTGATCACTGACTGAAGATCAGTCACGAACATTCGTTATAGCTTCAGTCAGAGTCCAAAATGCGGCTGGAAAACATGGATATTAATAAAGTAAAAGCATGTGTTGCGCGTATACATCCTTGCAATATATTTAAAGATACGTTTTAAAAGACAACGCTGGATAACATTGTCGTTGCAAAAAAAGTAGAATATACCCATGTAAATTCATTACGTGAAATGTAAAGAAACGAAGATGACGGCTATTAAAATTATAATAGAATGAAGGATGTTTGCTTTGCCTAATTAATAAAAAATGGTTACACCCTATTTAACAGAACAGGAACTGACGCATGATTGAATCGTGATCGACAGCATGACAGAAGTGACTCCATGATTTAAGACAAAAACCGAAATATGTATTTTTCACGACGACTGTCGTGAAATATAGATATTTTGATTTTAATTATTCACTGACTAGTCAATCGCGTCTGATTACCAACTTACACATACACTTACATTTCACTGATGAAGAGTCAGTCAAACCAGTCAGTCAGTCATACATCAGTCTGACTGATCTTCTAAATGCCGCCACAGTGATTCTTCGGATCAATTTCGCAACACGAGCGATATACAGTCGGCAGCAAAAGTAGCTAAGCAACCGACGCGTTAAAAATGATCTAAGCAATAGACATATGAGCTCGTGCAGGTAATTGTGACCGCTTCGATGGCTTAGCTTGGTACTTCTTCTGCTGACTGTACAACCAACGCTTTGTACAGCTACTGGCTGAAAAGAATTTATGTTCGTGTGACTGAAATTCATATACTTAGAGAACTTTGGAAAGAAACTGAAATATGTTAAGTAAGCAAACAGGTCTATAGTAGTCCCACGATAACTCTGCAACGAACTGACAACATTAGAAATCTAAAGTTTGTTTATGGCAACACTGATTTATAGTCAAACAACACGTTTTGAACTTTTGATTAGATTAAACATAAACAGGTCATCGTTCATCCACCATCCACCATTAAAATACCTCTCAAATTTCGTTTTCTAGATTGTTTTACCGCACAACGACAAAACCTATTAAACACTCGCAAAATTTTCCTCCAATCAACAGAGCCATATTTGAAAAAAAAACAGCGACTTTTGATTATTACTATACTATCATTATTGTTTATAATTAAAGAAATATGTGAGTGTCATGAAAAAAGTATTACCACAGCGTGATTTTTCTGGGTTGCCAATTAATATCTTATGCAGAGTTATTGTGGGACGATTATAGAATAGCGTTGACGCTATAATATTTACAGCGTCTTAATAAAACACGAATAAGAACAAAGTGTTTATCTTGTAATCATACCTTTACTATTAGGCCAGCTCCTTTCACAGTATACAAAAATAAATTAATTCAGCGACTTAAATTTATGTACAAAAAAAAATACACTCCATTGTCGTCTAAGGGATTACATATTTTTGATATATAGTACTTATGTCTATGTCTATGTTGTATGTTCATGGCTCCAAGCGTGACTGTTATTCGAGCCACAATTTGCAGCATACTTCTTTTTTCGGGTCAATGACATATGAGCTAGACGTGGCCGATTATTTTAACCACTAAGTGTAAGACTTGGAACCTTAAACCGCAAGCGTTTTGGTCTAACCACATTCCTGTCAAACCTAAAATTGCAATCGTGTGGAAAGCTTTTAGTGACGAAAAGAAGCTTTTTAGCATCGATGAATACAATTTGTATAAATTTTAACTTTTGAAATTAAGTAATTAAAAATTATTTTTCTATTTTTTGCTTGCACTGACAACACACCAAACCCTATCGAAGTTTGTGACAAGTATAGGTACCTAGGTAACTACTAGATTAAAATTTTATTAAATAGTCAATTTCCACAACTTTTGAAATTTTTTTAAGTAAATTAAAAATTATAACAGGGGTGCCTATTTGGCGACAAAAAGTAATGACCGTTTAATAGATACACATTTTCCACTTCAGCTTAATAGTTATCTCCACGGCGAGTCCTACAAGTGTCTCTAATGCGCTCTTTGTCTACTAGCGATTCCGAGGATGCATTCAGACTGCATTGTAACTGACAACTTCTGACTACCCATACAAACATGTTTCATTATAGTAACACTGCAGCCATTAAAACTTCATACTAGCTGTGATGAAAGTGCATGGGTAGGCACCAGTCGCCATTTACAATGCAGTCGGAATGCAACCCGTTTGTAAGTTCTAAGTAGTGGTAGTGATACATTTTGACATTAGGTACTGTCAAACGAAATTGCCTAAACTATTTTGACAGTACATAATGATTCACAAAATTGTAGCGACAACAGCTTTCCTTTACAACCTTCAGCTGTAGGTAGGTACCTACTCAGCTGCATTTTTTTTTTCACGAAACGTCGGCATTTTTAAACCATGGCTGTCGCATGATCTACAGAACTCATATCATGACTTTAATCAACGAGTAAAGCACGTAGCCGACTTTCCCTTTCGTTACCCATATTATAACGACGGACGTCGAAATGTAAACTGTGTTTTCACTTAAACATATAATTATGTAATCGCGGGCCTTTTTACTTCTTCATGAAGCGACAGTTTTGAGTTTTGGACAATCAGATAGTTTAGTTTTGGCTTCGTCTTTGTATTGAAAATTAGTGTTAATACGTATTTATTTACCTATAAGTAAACAGAGCAAAACAATTGCAAAAAGAATATAGAACAAGAATTAATAGAGTCGTATTCTGTACATTATGTACAAAAGCTATATCGGAAAGGAGAGTTACAAGGTTATCGGAGCACATACGCAGTATGTAAAATAAGGGTTCTGCTGTGGCCGAACAATCAATGGACTTGAATTCGACGCACTACATTCGCTTCGATAAGGTGTCCGTTACTGGCAAGAGAATTTTTTTTCATCCCGCTTAATTGAAATTAGTTTAGATAAGTCTGAATTATAAATAAATACACAAATATTTATTTATATTTGCGTCTTGTTCTGTTTATTTATGCGATGACCTGTCCGAGCTCTGCCTACTATATACCTATTTACACCGTACTTACATGTTGGCTACCAAAAATCATCTATTTAATTGCTTGAAATAAGAAGCTTCGAGCCATTTGTTTTGTCAAAATGTAGTAGGTAGGTAAGTAAATAAATGGAACTTGTAATTTCTAATGTGCACAGAAAAAACAACAAAAAATTGAGTGACATGTTTTTTCCGTCTATGTACGTTCGCTTGTACAGTTTCTTTGATGTCGAGGCCTTCCTCGACATCAAAAAAAAAACTGTCCAAGTCTTTTACGTAAATGTAAAACTTAATATATGTACATATACGCCAATGAAATAAGACCCATAAAAAGCGTTTCGAGGAATTAATTTCCAGCAAGCTGGATACCGTTTTATTGCTTTCATTTGGTCCTAAATACGTGTAATCTGAGTTTTCGCAATCCCAGGAGGTAAGCATAGCTCTCGGGAGCCACAATAACCGCTAACCATGTCCTTAAACTTCATTAATAAAACTGGTTTTATTTTTCTTTTATTTTTTTTGACACTTTTCGCGGAAGTGCACCTGCAAAAAAATATCTTGATGTAGTGGTTATTAATGGCTTGTTCGATATTAAAACGATTTCCAGCTTGTTGGAAATAAATTCTATGAAAAATTCTAATTTTATTCGCCTAAGTCATTGTATTTTTTACTCTCTAAGCTAAGAAGCTTCATCAAGAAGAGGTTTTCATATAAAAGCTAAATAGATTTACATTTATCGGCTCTTGAAAGGAATTAGGGTTTTCTTTCTCGAAATTAACTATGTTTATTTTTGCTTCGGAGTGAACCTCTATCAAAACTAACTACATAAACATTATTTTGTATCGGGCAATGTACCGCAATAAATATCATGGTTGAAATTTGTGATAGATAGATAGATAGAGCTTACGATATTTCTTATTTTAATTTCGGTCAAGTAATTGAGGGTACCTACGGAATACGGCGCCTTCAACATGGCGCAAGCGTTTAGATAAATAAAATGGTACAATATTAATGGAAAGTTTTGGTTTATTAAGTTTATTTTAGTTCATCAGAAAAATCGTTATACAAATTGCAATAAAAACATAATTTATACAAAATTACATTTCACTACACTCCCATAAACAACGAACAGTTCTATTTAAAAATGTACAATTACAAAAACAATGCACAATTAAAGACTACCGGAAATCTGCTATCAGATACCCCATCACCACATGGAGGCCATGGGGTTATGTGGGGATTTTACCTCCTAAAACCCCCGGGATGTTCCTTTCTCGCCACCTAGCTGGCACTGTAAGGCTACAACGTAATAACCCAGAGGCCAACGTCAGAGGCAGCTCTCCGGTGTCAGATTGTTTTACTGGGATTAGGATCCCAACATGCCCCCCCTAACCCAGCAATGGCGTGTCAGGAACACTTGGTCAATGACCTCACACTTGGGAACACCCCCCCCCCCCTGACCCAACCCATAAGATCCCATGATGCTCGCGGCATTCCCTTGTTGGAAGATAAGTTTTGAACGATAATTATACTTTCACTAGTTCAATACTGGCGATACTAATGATGATTAAGACAGTCTTCTCGTATACTTGGACGTCTATCAAGATATCACCATCGTGTAATGTATCCGACGCGGCATGCCAATTATACTGCAACCGCTACTATTACCTCGACTTTCACACGAACAGGATACCTGCGAGACGGCGAGATTCATAGATTTAACCTTTCATATTTAGATAATTTCTTATTTCCTTTATATCGATTAAAATCGATGGACTCTGGGCGTCTATTTGGGAAGTGAATTAACCGATAGAGCCAATTATATTTCACACTTATTTGTACTTTGACACGCGAGCAACGGCTAGGCAAATAAGTAGTTATCATATCATAATCATAATATATAGGTATAAGTTGCAGTTGACTGTTATAGAAGGTAAGGCCCGTGTCGTTTCTCCTATTCGCAAATGTATTTTTTTTTTAAAGAAAGATTTGGGCGATCGTTTAGGGGCTTTATGTGAATCGAGGACTTAAACTATTGAGCATGCCTCTTCGTATACACTTAATTATCCTGATACGTAAAACCGTGATAATGGGAAACGTTGCTGGAAGGAGGAAACATGCACAGGAATCCCGCCTTGCCAGGGACAAAACAAAGTATGCTGAGCTGACGGCCAACCTTCATTCATTGGAGAGGCACCACAAGAAGAGAAGAAGATAGAACAAGGTAAATACCAAGTCCTTGATAATTTGGTCTGAATACAGTGCCCTAAGCACGACTTGTCGAATCCTGCGTCACGTAAACTCGAATAGTAAACTATAACGAGTTTGTATGACGTTTGGAACAGCGCCCGCCCGTGAGCGTATTTGGAACTAAAATTTTGTATGAGATTTCTCGATCTCGATACGATAACCGTAACGTAACGCAGGATTCGACAAGTCGTGCTTAGGGCACAGGAGTGGATAATTATTACTTTTGTGCTATAGACGCGTTAGACCGTTAAATTTATGTTATAAATTTTAGCAAAGTTGCACGGCCGAGGTTGTGTACATTGAATAGTTTACAATTAGAAGAATTGAGTCCTTCATTTGAAGAGCCATACCAAATTTAAAATGTATGTGAGTTAATTGTACTTACAATAAATCGTCAAATAGCCATGTGTAATAAATTTCTCATCACCACCAATCGCTGCCGCTAACAAGTCAAAGCACGTTTCCGTCCTCTTTACGTAAAATGGCGTAACTGCCCTAAGTTACCTATGAAGATACGCTCTTTTGTATCATTAGAGTACCCTAGCCTTTTGATGTCGAAGACCGATTAGACACGGTGCGGTACGCGCGCAATTTTATCACAAGATGTGAAATTGATTTGTTCATCATCATTTCAATATTCAATGTTTGTTTTAAAACTATGCCAGCCGCAGAAAAATATTTACTCAGTCATCTGTTTTTAACGTGAAATTACTCTAGTTACTGGAGCTTTAAATGCTACGTTAAACTCGATGCGTTTGACGCACGTCATTTTACATCTGTACCCTTAGTGTAATCAAAAAGCATTAAAGCGTTAAAGTGTCAAATAGTATGAGAATTATCAAACGCGAACGCGATCGAGACGTATTTCTTGGCCGGTCGGCGATTATTCTAGGCGCTCAGATAATCAAATTACCAAACATTGTTTTACGCGGTGAAGGCAGCATTGAGCAGACAAGGCTAAAGTTCATGATCTCAATTGGAGTATCTTTTTGTATTTTTTTATGCCAATATTGGTGTAAGGGTATGGCACGCGACACGGAATATCGAGGAACCAAGTTCGATTCCCGGGGTTGGCATTTTTCTGATTTTTTTTTGTGTGTTCATGTTTCAGTGAGTATTTTAAAATTATAGGGCAAAAGTTGATCACATGCGTCTAACCCACAATGTCACTAGTTTCCGTTTCTGTCGCTACCTGCTATTAATTTCGTATGGCATTTTAGATCTCTGTTTAACACAATAGCGGCATACTCGTATATATTAGTTTCCTTATTGAGTTCATAGATAGCGCTGTTGTGTCAAGCAGAAGTCTAAGTGTCACACGAAACGAATGGTACTTACCTAGGCTTTTTATTTTAATCGAACCCAACGTTGGCAGTCCTCTTCATTGAATCGTCCTTGGTACCATTATTATTGTGTCCGTATTTTGAAGTTAATAGAATAATAAATTAAAAATCAAATATGTACTTACATTGCAATTAGTATTTGAGGTCTGTCAGAAGAAAGGTCTGTATGATGAGGTACCTCTGTTCCCAACGATTTTCTTTTTTAGTTAGTCTATAATAGTATTTTATCTTAACTCTCTTCAGCCTCTCCGTAAATTGTCCAAGTAAAGATCACACCGCGTCTATTCCTTAAACAGCGTACTTTATACTTTTTAAACTATAACTTGTATTCTTAGGTATAAGGTCTAGTCTTGATTAGCCTGAGAGGTGACACTTATTTTGCGTCGCGTGCAAATACGTCATTCATCGTTAATTGTAGATTCATTGTCGAAGATATAATTATGTAAGTGAGGTACTGTAACGTACTTATGAAGGTTAATCTCATCTTGATCTTACAATCTTGATTGTCCATATCTCATCCGTACTGCTAACCATACTAAGGTAAACGTCCCAATGATCCACACGTTAATTCCAATGATTGACATCCTGGCCCCTATTTCACCATCTTTACAATTGTCAGTTTTATATGACAACTCGGATTACATTTCTTTGACAATATGAAGCGCGCTAAAACAAAAGCTCTTCATGTCACCAGTTTGACACCGAATTGTCGTTGAAAACTGACAATTGTAAAGTTGGTGCAATAGGGGCCTGCTTGCCACCTTTATTGCTGCGTATTAAGATTGAAGGTGTCAACTATTGGGACAGCGTAGGGCACAAGGAACATTTAACTTACTTAGTAGAGATAGAATTATATGATTTTCTCTACAACACCATCCTAACTCATATTATAAATGCGAAAGTAACTCTGTCTCTCTATTTGTTACCTCTTCACGGGAAAACCGCTGCACCAATCTAGATGAAATTTGGTAAGAAGACAGTTTAAATATTGAGGAATAACATAGGCTACTTTTTATTCGGGAAAATTATTTAGTTCCCGCGGGATAGCGATAACCGAAATCTACGCGGACGAAGTCGGGGGCAACAGCTAGTTTCCAATAAAATATTCTCAATTTTATTAAAGGACCATCGTCCCGTTGATCAGATGACATCTCGCAACCGAAAGGAAGGGGTCGTGTATTTTATAATTTTGTTTTAGTATCACCGAGTACAAAAGCTTTTGTAAGCTTTCAATCATTCAAATGTACCACGAAATAAAAGGGACTAGTTAATACGCTAAATTGAAAATAAGTCAGTTATTAAAATGTCACAAGAAGTTCTTCATGACTTTTGGTATTCTTATAGTTAATCGTCGGAAACAATTTAAGTCGGCCAACATTTTGTTCCGTTAATGCAGGAGTTCCCAACCGGGGGAGCAAAAATTATATTTTTAGAAACATTTATTGATTGTCTTTCAGTGCATAGTTGTTTCGGTTTCTCAGCAGTTATTTAGAAATTTCATGGCTACGTCAGAATATATAGTTGTAGATAATTGCTAAACTTTATCTCCTAACTTCAAGAAAATTATACCTATTTATAATTTATATTACAATTAAAAACGTTTTATAAATAGAAATAACACTAGTGAAATAAACGGATCACACACGTATATGAGTCGAGTTTAGCCCAACATGATTTCACTATGATATAGTTTCATGTTAAAAGAAATAATAAGTATTGTTGCGATCCACCTTTTATGGGGGCAGTATACTAGTTAAAATGAAAAACCTAGTCAGCAAAAAAGGTTGGCAGTCACTGCATTAGCCGCATCATGGTCAACGACTGACGTTTTTTACCATTTTCTAAATTGTATTTGCTGCCTGTTCCACGCACGTCATCAGGTCATTGAACTTGATGTCATCTGATTGAGATTTTGCATTATCACAAACATCAGTTAAGGGCTACAGCGCACTAGAGATTTTGAAATGACTAAGTCCCTAACTAGGCAAAGTCTTATACTTAGGCTCAAATACTTATTATGAAACATCCAAGGCCCGAGAACATACATTCGTCTTCACCATACAAATGTCTGCCCCGACCGGGGATCGAACCCGGAACCTCGATCTTCACAGAGTCAGGTTCTCTAACCACTAGGCTATCCGATCGTCTAATTAATAAAACAATTTAAAATTGGCATAAGGTAAACTATATTTCGACCAAAAATCTGCACTATGACCAAACTTATTTTTTTATTTATTAATGCTTATTTATTATACTCGTTACATCAAAAAGTGAAAAATATTTTTTTTTGGCATGGTCGATAAAAAGCTAAAACATTTTAGGTTAAGCAAGATATATCTTAAATTATAAGTTGCGACCTACCTAGTTTGTTTTTATCTACCCATTCTAATTTACCTGTTCATAGTTGCTATGTGAAACGTCGAATTTTTAAAACTATATAACAGCTAATTTGACAGTTCAACGCTGAAACAGTCGTGAATAACCTTAGAAAATAATAACCGAGACGTAATTGTATGCGAATTAGTAACGTCGAATGCCTAATCACAACCTATAATAACGGTACGTTTCGAATTCATAATTTGCCTAAACTACTAGTTATTTTATTTGAGAAACCCAAACCCATACTAACAGGTTCAAAGAGTGTCAGCCCGGTCTATAAATGAGGCCATGCGACGACTTCGAAAAGCGATAAATAATTTATATTGAAATAACGAGTAAATAAATATTACGCTACTGATTGACTGACAGACAACGCACAGCCAAAACCCTTGACCTTAGGAGGCTGAAATTTTGCATAGAGGTTGCCTTTATGATGTAGACGAGCACTAAGGACAGATTTGTTGAAATTCTCGCGGGATAGAGAATAAACGGGATTATGAGTGTACGAAGTCGCAGGCAAAATCTACTAAGCATCGTAAGACGCTTATAAAAATTAAAAGCAATTTTTTTAAACATGGTTATACTTATATATCATTAACAGTAAAGTTTAAATATGTTATAAACCTGCATTGTGGCAACAGGTAGATACAATTGTCAATCGATGTTTTTATTTTTTAACCCCTAATACTTGTCCAAAGCACAACAAAAGAGTTCATAGAATCCAACATACACTGAATCGTATGTTTGATGGAACGATTGAATTTAAAAGAATTATAAATTTAAATAAAATAATTGACTGACACACTTCTATAACCTCAATAACTAGTATACTGCCGTTAGCTCTATTGCAGTGATTGGCGTTTTTTTTATATGCACTTATTTGGCCTTTGCCTTCCTATTATTCTATCCGAACGTCACAAATGTGTTACGTAAAGAGTTAGCGCATATTAACTGCACTGTTCAATCGATTAAGTCGTCAATAAAGGTAATTGACTGACTTTATGATACCGCATTACATACAGAAAATCTCTGAGCATACCTACTAGAATATTTTCCTTAATTGAAGCAAGTTTAACAATATTGGTTATTGAAGAATATAAGTTGTGGTAACAACCCTCAAAGCATTCCTTTATAGCACCATTAACGTTAAATAACATAACAACAAACATACAATAACAACAACAACAAAATAACATGAAATAAAATCCACTTTTTATAAGATTAGATCAACAAGAGCCTAACTTTTAATTAACTACAAAAGCATAACCAATATCGGGTCGGGAGCATGACCTTGCTGCCTTGCTTAAACTGACTATACAAAAAGCATTACATATCTCGGGAGCATGCTCTTGCTCAATTGCTTAAACTAGCTATCATCATCATCATCATTATCATGTCAGCCGAAAGACGTCCACTGCTGGACATAAGCCTCCCCTAAGGCTCTCCACTCAGATCGGTCTTGTGCTTTCCGCCTCCACTCCATCTTGTTGAAAGCCAACCGACAGCTCGTCTCCCGGTCCGTGGATGCCATTCGAGAACCTTCTGACCTCATCAGCCGTCAGTTCTTCGAACTATGTCGGTAACCTTAGTTCTGCGCTTAGTTAAACTAGCTATGATAATGATAAGTAACCATACGTCGCTTTAGCTCAGTGGCAGTGAAATTATAGATTATAACACAGATTTTTCCCTCTACCTGTGTTATGACACCTTGCATAGTAGAATTGTGCAGGGTTAACAGAAAGGCTTTAAATGATTCGCGGTTAATGACATGCGACATATTTCGAACGGGATATTGACCGCGATTACCATACTAGGTTTGATGAGCTCCCGAATTTCGACGTAGTTACATGCATCATGATCACGGGTAGGTAAGGTCACTCTGTCACGTTCGGCTATAACGTCACCCTATACTTGGCAACATATCTCATAAGATACATAGGCAGTACATACTTAGCACAAACGTCATCTATTATTTTTTCTGCTGTTGAAAATTATGTCATAAACCCAAGCAACTAAATGTCAAATTATAATTAGCAATAGAAGTTTTACTTAAAACATTTTTGTTTTGAACCATCATCAATATCTATAGCAGTCTGTTTGTGGTTTTATTTTATTACACATTTTTAGTAATATGAAATCAGAAGAGGTTAGAATTCAGGTCAGGTCAGGTTTTCAGTTCTGCCAAGTTAACGGTTGGAGAATAACACCTTAGAGCGCATTGTGTAATCGACGACCAAAAAATATGCATAGATCTCGTTTGCGTTACGGGTGTCAAATACTATGAGAATAGTTTTTTGTCGATACGTTTCAATAGAGCCGCTGCCAAATTGCCCATAGTAATTGAGTCGTAAACGCGAACGCGATCGAGACGTTATCTTGTGTCAAAAATTACTAGAGGCTCTGATGTATGCACCAAGTTTTGTTGCAACTGCAGTGTGAAACTGCACAAGGACGCATGCGACGCGTTTCCTCACGTTGCTCTAATGTTGGTTGCATTTCTCTGTTTTGAAACGGCGGACCAAACGATGCGAGACGCGGCGAAATAGGCCTAACATGTTTAATAGGTATTGAATAAGGGTTTGTTTGTACCATATTGGCTCGGAACCCTAAAACAGTTTGTTTTAGTATCACTGAGTACGAAAGCAACAGTAAGCTTTCAACCCTTCAAATTACAGTGGCAGTAGGGGTGCGGGATGCGGCAGATTTGGAAACCGTTACTCCCATATAAATTTGGTATTTAGATTTGGAATTGTATGTAAGTGACGTTGTCAAATCGGCTACGTAGAAAATCTCCCACTATACATAATTATAGTCCAAGTAATTAAATTGGCTAAGTAATTAAATTAAATGGCAGTATCTTAGGAGACTTTCTACATAGCCGATTTGACATAGTTTATTTAGCCGTATTAGCCGGTATATTAATTTGCTAACATTGACACTCTTCGTAATTAATTGACAATGACGCAAAATGTTTGCAATGCAGCACAATGTCGGACGCACCGATTGGTCAACTGACATTCTTGACCAAACAGTTGAATGCGTTTTGTATTGCATACATGTCAATTTGCAGTAGCTCATTAAATTATCAGTAAGTATTCATTAAAACGACGCGCCTGAAAAGCAGCGGATGCAGTTGAGGTTTGTTTGCTTCACAGCCTTATTAATAATTGCAACGTCTTATATCATAACATAATAGAAATGCCTTTGTTCTTCACTGCTAATAATTTCACTTCCATAACTTTGTTTGCCATAATTTTCTATCCCTGCCAGGCTCATTTGCCAGATCATTTAGAAACCATAATATTAATTGCTCCATAAATAAAATACTCTTACACCTTTTCAAATAAATTAATAATTTCCTCATATTATGATGATTTCAAAATATGTAATGTGGCAGCGTCGATTCGCGGAGCTACTCTTTTGGGGTAATTAGGCAACCCAGGGGGCAAAGATGTTTTTTTTTGTGCCCTTAATTTCCCTAGTTCACCACACCTCGGAACACGAAGCTGATGATTCTAATTCACTTTGTAATAATAATAATAAACAAGTAAAAAAGACCATTCCAAAGCCACCCGCAAAATAATACGCTGAAACTAAAATCATGGTCTAATGTTTTCTAGAATTTCTGGAGAAAATCGAAACTCATAAGCCACAGATAAATAGCAGCAATTTATTACAGGAAAATGTATAAGTAACTAATCATCGCCATTATAATTATAATCAAAGGAAATGATTAGAATATTCTAATGTTTTCCTACTTCAATAAATTGTTGACTTCTATCTTCCTCGTTCATTTATTAAGATGGAGACAGATCATCCGTTTCATCAAACAGCACATTGATGACCACGATGATGAGGGAACGAATGTCCCTGTGCCCGACATTGTCCCAGTTGTTGGCACCTTCAATCTTAATACGTAACAATGAGGTAACAAGCGAGGTGTCAATTATTGGAATTAAGGTACTTCCAGTTGTCCTAGAAACTTGAAATTTGGTATGAAGGTAGTTCTTATAGCACAACCACTTTCTCACAATTCTCAAAATCTTAAATTTTTATGTGTGCCTGTAGATTTCAAAGAACAATATAAAATTACCCCACACTGCGTACATTTTGCTTAGTAGCAGGGCTCTGCTAACACTGGACTTCTTAAAACACTGGGGAAAAGCATTAATCTTTCTACGGAACCCTCGTGTGTGAGTCCGACTCGCACTTGTCTGATTTTTTAAAACTATCTTTAGCATACATTTCTATGAATTCTAGTATGTTTACATATGCATGATAATTATATCGTTTCCGTAGCTATGGTGAAAACTAATAGCTTTCCCCGTGAACAAGTTTTATTGGGTTACTAAGGGCAATCCTAAGAGTTAGACATAATTTTATGCTCTCTACGATTTATAATGACTAATGGCGAATTATGCTGAGTTTGTGCTGAGTTGCTAGAGTAGGGTCACCGCGGCCACCAGTCATCATCAATCGTTGTGTTATTAGTGTTTAGAAGTTTTCCACCGTACCTACCTATGACTGTGTTTATTACGCTTTCTTTATACATGGTTCGTTTTAATGAACCGTTACGAATTCAACCAAGGGTTGAGTAAGTTCATGCTGTATAGTTTTTATTTGGATAAAAAATACCCCGTACAATTACAATGCTAGTTGATAATTTATATGGTAGAACGTTTTTTTTAAATTGAGATTTCAAAAAAAACTTCGCAGAGGTGCTACTTATATACACTTACTCAAACCCTGGCCATTTACCACTTTACATTTTGGTCTCTTTCGTTTCTTTGTGTAAACAAAACGAAAACTTTAAATACACAATACAATACAATACAAATATTCTTTATTGAAAACCGCAAAACATTACAAGGAGGTTACAGAAAAACAGGTATACACATACACACCTATATATTGCGGGACAATTTTATTGACTCCAATTGACCTATTCCCAAATTAAGAAGCAGAGCTTGTGATAGGGGTACTAGACTACGGATAAACATACTTTTATAGATTTGCTTAAAGGGATATCAAATAAAGACTCGAGAAGAAATCTTTTACTACGGTAGACAAAAGTTGACTGACAGGTTTATTTTATTTTATTCGTAATTATCTCTTTATCTCATCTTCAAATGGGATGGTGATTTTGAAATATGGAGTAACTATTTAAGAGCATCACATGTCGTAAATTAGAGAATCAGTGCCATGAGAATGGTTACAAAAGAGGGATTTTCAACAAAATCATAAAAACGCAAATAGGTAAGGTATCTCAAGAACGGTGATATTTTCATTCAAATTGTTTTATTCAATTAGCAAATGAGCCCAGCTTTTACCTATATCACGACGATTTACTCATTAAGGAACACCCAGTATTTCATTAGACTAGACTTGAATATTATTTAAACACGCATTCAGCAGCAGAAGATAATTAAACAGTCGCTTATGAAATAAAAGACGCACTCGCGTATGCTTGGGAGATTTTCCCTCCCATGTAAATTAGATTAGAATTTGTATAGAAATGATAGATGCCAAATCGGACAATAGAAAATCTCCCGCTACATATTCTAGATCTAGATCATGTAAAGATTGTTTTAGCTTTTTAAGGGCTTACTTACTCCGCTTTCGATCTGTACCTACCCCGAATTACCGGTATATTGATTTATATATTGGAAATTCCTTACATTTATGAAATTTACTGGCCAAGTTCATCATCGCCACACAAGCAATAAACTTATGCTTCGACTCTTTGGAGCCACTTTCGAATGTCACATAGAGATGGGAATGGGATGTGGCAACACCTGTTTTACTGCTGAGCCATACCCGCGCTCAACGCCGTCATTAATGGATTGAATCTACATAAAGGTAGCAACTAAGACTTAAAAACCGCTAAAAGCGAGTCAGACTCACGCACCGAGGTTTCCACACCTAGCCTTTTTCTAGTTTTTGCTTGAACTATGTTGTGAGACCCTGTTTTGTGCCCATTTCCATGATTTAAGATCAAAGGGTTGACAGAAAGGCGCACAGACAGATAAACGGAAAACGAATTTATCCTGGAAGGGTTCCGTTTTATTTTCCATTTGAGGTCCTACCTACCTATGGAATCTTAAAAAAATAACTTAACATGAATGGAAACTCGCTAGTGGTTTTGGTACCTAACTATCTAAAAGAAAATACCTAGGTTGAGGTATGAAAATCAGAAATTTTCAAGGGAAAACTAAGTAACTAGTTAATTCGTATGAAATAGAGTAGCGAAAGAATAATGCCCGTTTTCACCAACGACACTTAAGTCATCACCTAGTCAGGGGACCCCTATCCTAAGTGGCCCCTTATATCTCTCCCTAACCTAATTTCGTTTTCACCATTTTAGGTAACGCCTTAATAGGGGTTACTTAACTAAGTGACGGTTTGTTTTAGCTATAGTGATTTCTAAAACCGGTTTTGTATCGATAATTTTTTTTAAGAGAAATAACTTCAAAAATCGTCTGTAAAAAATTAAACCAACATTATAAAAACATAGAAAAACTATACAGATATATAATTAATACTAAATTGACGTCTTATTTCTTATTTTTAAATGTTGACTAGGCTGTATGGCATTATCTTTGCCATCCAGAAAAATCAGAACAGTTTATAACTATCAAATTTTTTTCGAACTTTCGGTGCGATGATTGTAGTTTATTAGCGAACATTCATTGACTGAAACTGGAATGATTAGTTTTCTGATAATTTATTCATGAACTGTACATATTTTCAAAGTATTGTGTTATTCGATTTCTTTGAATACAGAACAGACCAAAACCCGCGAGCGCGCATGTTAATTAATCGCTTCTCATGTGGTTCCTACATGCAGAAATGCCGTTGGGCTTATAAAAAAACAGAATAGGATTATTATTTTAAGTGTTAACTGATAGCGAAATCAATAATAAATTGACACAGTGCGCGGCGTTATGATTGAACGCGGCTTCTGGTTTGTTTTGTATTCTGAGGGTCAAGAATAGACTGATGATGGATAATTAGTATTAGGCATTCGTCCAACTGCGATGAGGCCTTCCTTTATACAGAACTATTCTTCTTCTGTTTTGGGTTATTCTTATATTCCAAATACCTCTAATGTTAAATTGTTTCAAGTATGAAAAGCACGTTTTCTTTCGACATTCTACTAGTAGGTATATCTTATGAAAAATCTTTAGTACCTATCATACTTTGATAAATCATCTGATCTTCAGTCTGATCTAAATAACTTTGATGTGAATATTAAATCTATTTATTCAACAGCTTCCAAACTCTACAAAATCATTTAAATAGCCTTCCATTTTATATAAATATTATCAATCAAGTTAATTATTGCATAACAAATGCACGATAACCTATAAAAATTAAAACGCATCTGCGACTGCGCGAACTGTCACTTAGCGCTAGGGGGTCAATATTCGACCCCCTAAACTTACGGGACCCCCTAAGCAGTTAGGTGTTACTTAAGCGTTGGTGAAACGGAAATTGATCTTAGGTGTCCCCTAAAAGAGCTAAGGGATCCCTTAAATTTTAGGAGTCGTTGGTGAAAACGGGCATAAGACTACCAAACGGAAGGATGGTTGAAATTTTGACTTTTAAGGAGATCAATATCACGTTTACGTTTACGTTATTAAAATTAATAAAAAAAATAACTGCATTTCAATCGAAAATTATTGACTGGCAGGCAGCATGCTGCAGAACCTTTTTTTTTAAAACATAAGAAGTTTAACAATAATCTTAAAAAAATAAAAACAACCAAAATTCAAAAAGTTCCAACTGACCTTTTCCTCCTAATCAAAAGACTGTCACACACACGCGCGATTAAATTTCAATTAAAAGAAGATGCGTCTGGTCCCTTCGGCAGCAGGAAGGGAACTAGTGTTTTCTTGTAGTTAGTCGGCGCGCGCGCCACAACCTCCGGATAGCTTTAAGAGCGGCCGCATGCCTACGAATGTGCAGATGAAGCAGAATAGAAAGTCGACTGTGTGCTTAGAAATAATACGATGATAATGTACCATAATAATTAATAAATAGCACATTATAAGCCATGGAAATTGGCACATTAAAGAAAGATGCAAACGGATTGACAGATGACAGGCGTAAGTTTAGCATTAGGCAAGCTTTTTGAGTACAGATCCTGTTTTTTTTTTTTAGAGGTAACATTAACCTTCATTTTGCAATTGTTTTTTTACTACACAATGCACACAATAAAGATTCTAAGTTGTTGCTTTACATGGAACATCTCTAAACCTCTATAAAGTCCCTATTCCAGAAAGCGCTTTGTCAGCTTCGCTGCTCGGCACAGATGCAGGCAGACAAAAAAGACATTTCACTTTGAATTTCACTACAAAATATTCAGTCAATACTGTACAATACTAAACACAGCTGACAGCTCGCTAAAGCTGCGTTTAGAACTACGGCTTTCGTTGTCAACAAAACTTGTCTACACCCCCGATAGAAGTAATAAAACAATCCGCCAAGTGAAAATCAGAATTTTTTTACATGGAGCGCCCCTTTCATTTTTTTTTTTATTATTTGCTGTTTCAGTGTCCATAGCAACCTTCATTATTTCAAGTGTGTATTATGGTTTTAAATGTGCAAACCTCTGAACGGCGAACGGCCGTATAGGCGGACAGCGGACACCGAAGTTTTAGTTAGTACAGGATCCCGTTGCTACTCTTATTATTTTGATATCTTCTTCTATATATTTTTTTCTGTATCTCTCGGTCCGTGTGCCAGTAGTTGGCGAAATGTGTGCGACTGCTTAATATACCATGAACCACATTGTACGGATTGTACCACATTGTATGCAAATAAAAAAACTTTGACTTTGACTTTATAAGGAACCCAAAAATAAAAATAAAGTTTGGAATTTGAGAGTTTTACGCCAGCGTTCCTTGTCAGTCCTTGACAAAGAAAAAATAATGTATGCGGCCGGTCTTACGTCCATTGAAACTGCTCCCCAGTTAAGAAAGTCAAATTGCTATCGCCGTAGTAATTTTCTGAGTGCAAATGTGCTGAGTACCGTACGATGATTTCGTTGATTTTTATTTTGGGCATTTAAGTACTAATTAGCTTAAAATGTACAGAAATTCATAGAAACCGAGGAGGTTCTTGACAAATGGCTTTAATTAATTTTTTTGAATTTTTCGTTTTTTCCGCAGCCCTAAGGACCAAATTGCAAATTGCGTTGCAGCGTTTCATTGCCGTACCTAGCCGTAGTGCATCACCAAATCCATAGCCCCGCGGTCACGCAATGTAACTTAACTAATAGGTACTACGATATTCAGTTTGTTTTACGTGGCAACAAAAAAGTTTTAATTATTATGCTGTTTTGTACACGACACGGGGCTGAAACGTTTGATAGATTACAAGTAAAATAATAAACAGAAAATAATTAATTATTTGATCGATGCCAAATCGTAACTAACAATAAAAATGTGATAATGTGTTTGTTTGTTTTATTATTTCTGTAACGTGTACGTCAGTCAATCTTAACAAAATTTGCCATGCACAAAGCCTGTGACACCGAAAATTACATAAACATTCCTATTTTTTATCCGAGAAATAGTTATAACCGAATCCGACGTCAACACAGACGAAGACGTATAGGTAATAGCTTGCGAAATAATTAACAGATTGATATCGTTCAGTTAGATTTATTACTGCATTCACACTTTCTCTCCTCATCGACTCTACTTTTACGCTCAGCTCTCTGGGCCGAGTAACTCTGGAAGTAGAACTTAAGAAATAGAAAGAAGAAGGAGCCTATGCTGGTCATACAAAAGTAGTGGAAGAAGGAAGGGAGAGGGCACGGCGTCAGTTTCTGCTGGTAGTGGAGGTGGGAGATCACTAGCACGAACTGCACCTGAAAAATAAGGTTGATCGAGAGTTAAAAATAAAATGGATCGCTAAAAAGATTATTCCTATGAACACATTATTGTTAAGAAAAACACAGATAAAACTCAAATATAACTAAAACTAACGTGACTTAAAACTTTCAGTTTCAAATCTAACTTTTACTAGGTAACATAACTTCTACGTCAACACAATCAAAAGATACAGCAATTAAAAAGTTTGTTTCCATACAAATTGCCGTTCCCTGAAAAACCTAAAGGGTACTTCTAGTTGTCCTAGAAACTTGAAATTTGGCATGAAGGTAGCTCTTATAGCACAACCACTCAGAAAATTCTCAAAATCTTAAATATTTATGTATGTTTGTAGATTTCACTGACCAATATAACATGACCCCACACTGCGTACATTTTGCTTAGGAGCAGGGCTCTGCTAACACTGGACTTCTTAAAACACTGGGGAAATGCGTTAAAATCTTTATACGGAACCCTAAAAAACCGGCCAAGTGCGAGTCAGACTCGCACACGAAGGGTTCCGTACCTTTATCTATAAAACCGGTCAAAAAAATGTGTCTGTTATATGGGAGCCCCACTTAAATATTTATTTTGTTCTGTTTTTAGTATTTGTTGTTATAGCGGCAACAGAAATACATCGTCTGTGAAAAGTTCAACTATCTATCACGGTTCATGAGATACAGCCTGGTGACAGACGGATAGACAGACGGACGGACAACGGAGTCTTAGTAATAAGGTCCCGTTTTTTACCTTTTGGATGCAGAACCCTTAAAAACGAAGTATAATGAAAAGAATAAAATATACCTAATGCAAATTGGCAAAAAGTCATGACAGTTATGGTAATAAGGCATAAAAAAGCGCTTGCAGAAGGATCCTGTGTAAGCATTGGATTAGAAGTCCTATTTGGACGACAATAACAGACAACAACACAAAGTACAATTTGTCCAGGAATCTAAAACTAGGACTTACCAATTGAACTTTAGTCAGGTGTTTCTTCCACCACACATACTTCTGGTATTCAGGGCCCATGGACGCAATTCCGTAATACGCATACATCAACACGTGTACGAAACTGTTTAGCAACCCCACCACCACGAAATGGTCAGTGGGATGGTACATCAAATGCAGCCACGTCCAGGACACCATGGCGGTATGATGGTACAAATGAAGGAACGTTACTTGGTTATCTTTTTTTCGAAGAACGAAGAAAACTGTGTCCAGGAGGTCCAGGTGCTTGGCAATGAAGTAGGGGTAAATTTCTGTGATCACCTAAAACGTTAAATCATTACTAGCCGCGCCCCTTTGTACTTTTACAAGTTAATATTCGTGAACAATGTTTAGCTGTTTCTTGGTGCAAGGCGTTAAAATGTGATGTTCATTGATCTATGTTGTTATTGTTGGCCATGTGCTTAAATATAATTATGAAAAATTACAAAATAGCATACCCCTTGCAAATCATCGCCTTGAGGACATCTTGTGGTGATGATACCATATTTTACAATGTATCTCGCGTACTGTAAGCAAAGATCACGAATTGAAAATAAGAATAGTTGTCATCACAGCGCCATCTAGCAAAGCTTACTGCGAACCGACAAACGTATCACCGAGCTTGTGTCGATTAAGCAGTAAGCGCCTCGCGCGCCGCGCCTGTGGTGCCCTCAACGGCCGTTTCGAACAACTTTTTTTGAATTATATCGAGTCATTATCCCTCTACATTCGCTTACCACCCTTGTAACGAAAAGGACACAATAAATTGTTATTTTTAAACATGTTTAAATAAAATACTAGTCATTCTGCCCCGAGTTGCACTAGACCTTACTATAGGCAGGAAAAAATAAGAAAGAAACCAGAGAAAGGAGAAAGGAGATCGAGGAACCGGAAGCTGACTGCAGATCTAAGTATCAAACCCCAACAATAGTTTTGATAAAATAATCATCTTTCAAACTGCAGTCAAACAAGGACGAAACACTGTGAAAATAAAAATACTTAAGGCATTCTATATGGCCACTATACAGCATTCATGCTTTCTATTCTGCTCGACATAATCCATAACAGTAGGTACCTAGTAAGTACGTTACGTAAAGCGAAAACTTTGGATTCATTTATAATAATAAAAACATTAAATAGGTAACTTATTTTTATTAAGTAAAATTTCGGCCACTAGGCGATCACTTAGTTCTTTTAAATAAATAAATAAAATAAATAAACATCGTGGGACAAGTGACACCAATTGACCTAGTCCCAAATTAAGCAGAGCTTGTGTTATGATAAATCTAGAAACAACTTACCAGATAAACTATGTACACTGAAGACACAACTTGAAAGGCGTTATACTTAGTTAAAATACTCTTCAAGTCGTACGGCTGACGGTCCTTCATGTAGTTGGGTAATATCTTCAAAACCAATAACAGGTACATGGCTAGTATAAACCCAAGCCCTATCGAAGTTTCTGATAGAGACCATCTTTGAATTAAATCTATAACAATTGAAAAGAAATATCATGATTGAGCAAATAAACTTAACTCTATCATCTTCTGTTCTTGCTTCCTTCTTTTACTTTCATTTTAACCGAGTAAATGTGCACAGTATCAAAGACCAACGCCTAGGGAAACACTTATGCCTACATAATAATTATTATCTTACTGAGAGTTATAGACGAGGCGTCATGAATACACATCGGTAATCTTGTAGCAATTGCGTAGCACTTGATAATACGAACAGACTTTTTTTGAATTTCGTTAAGACCATTGATATGTTAACAACATTAACGGTATACTTAATTTATATTAGAAATTACTTAGAAAAGATTACTTGGAAAAGTTGTCTCATCACAAATCCGTTATTAACTTTTAAATGTTACTTACCTATATAATGCTTGAGTTTACCGATGTGTAATCGTGAACAACGACATAAATAGTAGTATCAAAATTCGTGACAGGTATGGATATGATAATGCCTTCTGCTTCTGAACGTGTCTCTGAGTACTTATAATATGTGTGTAGATTAAAGTATGTATGCTACTCTAGATAATAAGGCCTTAAAACACTCGTAACGTGACAGTTGCATAAACTTCTATAGCGTAGATTTTATCGACATCCATATCTGCATACGTTTAACAGTCCCAACCCTAGGAAAAGCAGCCATGTTACGTGCCAAATTTTAGTAGGTATGCACGCTAATTCTGTAGGTATCACCGGTCCACTTGCTATTAAGTCTGTGGTAGAAACAACCCTACACTTTTAAAGTGTGGCAGTGTGGCCAATAAAAAAATCGCATACGAAAGAAAGGGACAAGTGATAGCAACTGCGACTCGCCTATACACGCGTAATTGTGTATCACGGCATCTCTTTCTTTCGGTTTATTATTATCAAGTGACATCTATTCTATATTCCAATCTGTGACTTCCTCCAATAGAATTTGAGGCTAGCAGCCTAGCATGTTCAGCTGTTATTCAAGATAAAAAAAAAGATTGAATTTGACAGTTTTATTAATTCATTCATACTTCTATACTTTGTCAATTCTTGTTCTTGTTCTTTCTTGTTCAAGTTGTTCATCTGTATCTGTCTGAGCTCGGTTCGAAGCGGCACCCGGATTTTAATTTAGGATTTCTTATCATTGTATTTCAAATTAGTAGAGAACTATTTGTTTGTTATTAAGAAATGGCTGAACTACCGTATCAGGCAGAATACGCTAAAACGGGAAGAGCTGGCTGTAAAGGATGTAAACAAAAAATTGATCAGGGAACGCTAAGGATCGCCGTAATGGTGCAGGCGAGTACATATTTACCAACATTACTCTGATAGTGTATTTACGTTTCTTGTTTGACTTATTAATTGCTCTCTTTCTTTCTCTTAAATCTTATTAAGTGGGTCGATCAAAATTTTAAATTTACAGTCCGCTGTCCGCGTTTCATGATGGTAAACAACCGAACTGGCACCATGAGGAATGTTTTTTCAAAAAACAACGGCCGAAGACCGCGAGCGACATTGGCAATTTTATTAAGTTAAGGCATGAAGATCAAAAGAGAATCAAGGAAGCAATCGGTAAATATGGTTGTTTAGGATTTGAAATGCTATTTTTAACCGACTTCAAAAAAAGGAGGAGGTTTTACGTTCCACTGTATGTACTTTTTTTTTATTGAAACTGTTGCATAAAAAACTTGTGACTTTGCTTTGAAGAGCTCATAATGACCAGAAATTTTTGAAAATTAGGAAAAATGTAGTATTATCTAACATCCCAGGTAGGTGACCTTGAGGGGCCAAAAAGGGGCACTTCGCTTCTTTTCAGATACACCCTTATTATCAAAGTTCTTAAAATGAGTACCTCACACAATTAATAAAAGCTTATGATACTGGAAACTCAAGATTGAAAAACTGTGCGGGGCATTATCCTTCTTAGACCGTACAACTTACCAATTTCTTTAGGTTGATAAACGTTTTCCTTTATAGCTTCATATCCCGTGTCCATGTTTGAACTAAGTTTTTGAACTTTAACTGTTTTCTTATATTTCCGTTTTGTTTAAAGCTCTACCAACATGCTCTTTTGAAAATAGATTTTCAAATGTTTGGAAATAGATGATAGTTGATGTTATATGCATTCGTGTTTAGTGAAATGAATTGTTTTAGTGTCGGTCAATCGCCTCTTTATGTATGCAAATGCGTTAATTACTAAACATTAAACAGTATTATAGGTCAAGAAAGTAAAACGGCATCGTTCTATTGTTTAGTTGAATAAATGCGGCGTGTTTTATACCGACTATGGCTGCCTGAGTGGGAGATAGTTCCGAGTCTGGGAATAGGTCTAAAAAATGATACAGTTGTAATGTTATAATAGGTACCTTGTATTTTCATAGAGCCCTTTTACTGATTTGTTTGTTATGTCTTATTCAATAAAGAGTTCTTGTATTGAATTGTCCAAACAATCGGTATGTAATCAACTTTAGCTTGACGGCAGGCGTAGGTCCAGCACGCAGTCATTCATGGTTATAAAGATCACACAAAGCAAGACAAGGGGTCACCTGTCATATGCGATACTCATAACACCAGAGGGACTGCAGATGCGTTGCCAAAGTTGTGGAATGCCTACTTATTCCTTGAAAATTACTATACTTACATCTCACAGCAATAAGATTGCTATGCCTATTTTTCTAGGCGCTCTCATTATGTATTGTGCTATTATTATTATAGTTAAGTAGTACTACTCACTTAATAATAATTCGACTATACAATTTTGTACTACCGGCGGGATTACTATATAAAGCCAACGCATTCGCCATCGCTTTCTGTCAATGGTGCAAGACGGCGGTTGAAAGAGATGATCAATGTGATGGCGATGATAACGATCGCGTTAGACAATAAGCCTACAAGTCCGATGGAACTCTTAGATCTAATTATGAACGAAATAATTGCACCTACCGATAACTACAACAGAATGTGATAACCTTACCAGTTTGATTAACAAGTGTCGTAATAGTACTTAAAACACTAGTATGATTTTATAAAAAGAGGCGAAGCCGAGTTTTATAATAAGAATCACACGATCGAGTATTTAAAGGCCTAATTATGTAGAATTGCATACATTACTTTATCTTTATTAATAAGTACTCTAAGATGGGTTCAGAAGCCGAAGGTATATCATAGCCATACCTGTCACTAATTTGACTGTTTTTTTAAATCATAGACAAACATACCGAGCTGACGTTTCGTATCGACTGTTTTTAGGGTTCCGTACCTCAAAAGGAAAAAACGGAACCCTTATAGGATCACTTTGTTGTCCGTCTGTCTGTCTGTCTGTCTGTCAAGACCCTTTTTCTCTGGAACGCGTCTAGGTAGCATGCTGAAATTAATATTTAATACTCAAGCCAGCGGTCCCCTGAAGCTGTGAAAAAATCAACCTTCGAAGTCAACGCAATCAAAAGATACAGTCATTCAAAAGGCTATTTCCATACAAATTGCCGAAATCCGAAAACCTAAAGTATACTTCCAGTTGTCCTAGAAACTTGAAATTTGGTATGAAGGTAGTTCTTATAGTACAACCATTCAAAAAAGTCTCAAACCCTTAATTTTTTATGTTTTTCTGTAGATTTCGCAGACCAATATAAGTTGACCCCTCACTGCGTACATTTTGCTTAGGAGCAGGGCTCTGCTAACACTGGACCACTTAAAACACTGGGGAAAAGCGTTAAAATCTTTCTACGGAACCCTCGTGCGCGAGTCCGACTCGCACTTGGCCGGTTTTTTATTGTAATTTATGTTGGTTTTTGCAGATGTTTCAAATTTGAAACTCTTAACGATATCAAATTCGATATCGAAAAGTCATTTATCTACACATATATAATCATAAGTCCTCTATAATGCGTTCAGAAACCGTAGAAAATACATTTCAGGCATTTCAGTACGCCGTCGCCTTCTCGCCGACAGCGCCAGCCCCAGCACCACCACCACCACCTCCAGTAAAGTAATAGTCATTACGACATCGAATTCGATATCGTAATGACTTTTCGATATCGAATTCGATGTTTCCAATTTGAAAACCAACGTAATTTACAATCATAGTGAAATAAAACGGATCACTCACGTATATAAGTTGAGTTCAGTCCGACATGTATAAATAATAATGTGATATTTTTTTTTTACAATAAAAAAAGCAGTTTACGCAACGTCACCTCGGTATGTTTGTCTATGATTAAAAAAGAACAGTCAAATTTGTGACAGGTATGGGTATGATATATGCCTTCGGCTTCTGAACCCATCTTAGAGTACTTATAATATGTGTGTAGATAAAGTAATGTATGCAACTCCACATAATTAGGCCTTAAAACACTCGTGTGATCCTATTATGAAACTCAGCTTCGCCTCGTATCATAAAAACACACTCGTGTTTTAAGGACCCTCATTATGTAGCAGTTGCATAAACTACTATAGTCATCGAATTCGGTTTCGTAATGACTTTTCGTTACTGCTGGCGACAGCAGTAATGAAAAGCTGGTAATTTTCTACGGTTTCTGAACGCATTATAGAGTACTTAATGATATGTGTATAAGTATTATTAATGAGTCTGGTAGCTTTTCCGCAGTCTCTTTTCCCTTACTTGTAGCAAGAGTGACATATTTAATTTTGCCAAAACTGCAGCATGGACAGGCAAAGTACCTATGCCGCACTTGCACTAGAGTTTGAATTACTTAGTCGCTGTCGAGATCACATGGAAGTGTTTCGAGCCCTTCGAATTAAGTAGGTATTAAGATTTAGGAGTTTTTAGTGTGATCTCTGCTCTGTGTTTTGGCTGATCCAAAAGACTCCAGCGGAAAGAAGCCGTAAGTATAAATAGGTATGTATAAATAGGGGGCGGTGTGTGGCAATTTTAATTATAGGTTTTTATACGACAAAGTTTTTAAATAATTTATTGAATCAGGCGTTACTTTGCGGAGGTCCATATTTATGAACTAAAAACAATTACTTTGCTCACCGGCGACCACAAGTGAAAAATAGTTAATCTGTGCGGCAAATGTATGTTTCCATGCAGCACCTCCGCCTCCACTGCTACACGAATCAACACATGCCACACAGACCCAACTACCACCACCACCACTAAACTACACGCTGACGCGTTTCGGCACTCTCCACGAGGCCATTATCAAAGCTAAACACTACAACAACCGCTCATCATGCAACCATTACCACTACTGACACATGACAACCATGTACTCAATTTAGTTAATGACAAAACCAAAGTACCCACTAATATTTTATAAATTCCAAACTACCCTTTTACGTAAATTTCAAACTACCCTTTTTTTGACAAAGTTTTTGTCAAATAAGTTGTAGTCCTTACTGTGGATACGTAATTATTTTTATTTTTTATTTATTCATGTCTTACCTAATACTTATAGCACTAAAATTATTTCATTTATTTTACAGATTATTAAAAACGCTCTTATAAAAAGGTTAAAGATGTCGATTAAAGTAGTGTAACTAGCCACAAAAATAGGCAATACCAAAAGCATTAAAACAATAGTATGATTCGTTTTCTGCAATCGTTACAACCTACGCAACTACCTTAAGGACTTGGAAATAAGTGCTATTTCCCATCGCGAAAGTGATTTTGTCTAACGATTTGATTCGGACGTAACTACTTATATAACTTGACACCGTTAGAGTAATTGTGTGACAGGCATGTGGAGATTTTGAAAATGCCTTCTTTTTTCATGTAATACCACAAATTTGGACTTTATCCACCTAGCTACAAGATCCACGTCTAAAACGACAAAGATGTGAAGTTAAGTCGTTTTGTTTCGTCACGCTTCAGGACAAGAAGTTTCGTTTCAAAACTTCTAAGAAGTAACAGGTTGTACCTAGGCAATAGTTGTGTGGACACATGGACAGTGATTCCATTTTTATTGTAGGTAAGTATGTAATATGAGTAAAAAAAAAGTTTTCCGCTCGTATGAATAATAACAATTGTCAGGAGCCTAATGCTAGAGCAATTATAATTTATTAAATGACGCAGAATACAAAGGAACGCAGTTGTAAACATTACATGCCCCTCAAGTAAGGGGTCGTGAGTTCAAACGAGTTTAAAGACCGGTTAGTTAAGTAACTTAATTCAACCAATTGTAAAAATAATATTACTTTTATGTACAGTCAAAGTCAAAGACATGGATCCGCGCAAAGTTGCAAAGATATGTATAAGTACATCGACCTTACCGGCGCAGTAGTAATAAGGTCTGTACCTATTTTTAGACTCTGTGGTGCATAGATACATATTGGTGACCTTGACTGTACCTACTGATGCGTAGTGAAAGATAACCTGTGTGTGTATTTTTTAGAATTCGCACTTATCGCTCTTTTTTGGTGTTATTTTCTCTTACAAGCGTATAGCTAATCATATTTTACAAATCATTTACTACTGATCAGTTCATAGATTACGTTATAAACTAGGAGGTCACGACTTCGGTAACGATATCCATAATGACCCACTCTGGGTTGGGTTGACATGATAAAGAGCAACTCTCTGATGCTAACTATGTCGGTCTGCCTGCGCAAAGTGGTTGCGTTAACTGCATATTATGGCCAAAGAATATAGTATAGATTATAATATAGTATAAGTATATGTCTACAAGGTACTTCCCCTTATAACATGAAACTACCGCGAGACTCAATCATAGTGAAATAAAACGGATCACTCACTTATATAAGTCGAGTTTAGCAGGACACGTTTCGGACTAATTCGTAGTCCTTTCTTTGGCAGCACACGACCCAGCGGCAGCGAGACGGACACTGCGCGGCGCGGCTCGGCTCGCGCGACTACTAGGCGTAGCTAAGAAGAACAGCCAGAGGAAGGACTACGAATTAGTCCGAAACATGTCCGGCTAAATTCGACTTACATACGTGAGTGATCCGTTTTGTTTCACTAAGATACTTTCAGTTGTCCTAGAAACTTGAAAATGATGAAGGTAGCTCTTATTTTTTCCTGTCTGTGTAAATGAAAATAGTACATTGTGCATGAAGAGCGGTAAGAAGGGTATTACTAACGAAAGTCTATTAGAAGGCCGACGCCGAAGGCGGAGGGCTTTTAATGACTTGAGTTTGTAATACCCTTACTGCCCGTGATACAAACAATGTTTTTCATCACATTTGCGAGGGAATAAATACATACAACAAAAGGCAAAAAATCTATTTATTAAAAGTTTGGTCTTCACATACAGAAGACATATTTTACTAAGTACAGGCAGTACCTCCGTAAATATTAGATTAAGTATATACGATTATAAATATAAACTCAGCAGTCGGCAACAAATAATAGTTTTGAGATTGTCAACTTTTTTCAATGGAGACTCCAGTACTTCCACAGATAATGATAAAAAACGCGTTTAGAAACTGGAAAGACGAAAGCCCATCCATACAGCCAGTTTTTATCGTTTTCAAAATAATATTCACTGAAATAATTGCAAAGTAAACTCAAATAGTTTTAAAACACAATAATAACGTTTAAATGATGTAATACTTATTTGTAGAAAACGTTAAAAACCATGTTTGATTTAAAACCTCCTTAGTGTGGAATGACATAATATATTGTACCTACGAGTACTTACCTACGAGTGAACGCCATATATTTTTAAACTAAACTCATTACTCCCTTGGGAAAATTACAAATTACCTATTACTCCCGTAGGAATAATTTAGGCCGTTGTCCTTCAGTATGCCTGCGTACAATACGACGCTTTACGAGCAAGTGTGATGAAAAAAATATAGTGACAATGGATCACATAGGTATATTTTTGGGTGAACATGATCGGGAAAACTGCTTTGGCAGGCACCTACAAGACAAGATTGGTTGAATACCGGTGGCTGCAGAAGGAGTAGGTACGGCTGGTCACTGCTGAAGAGTTAAATATTATATTCAGCGATATGAAACCATGTAAATGGGGTGAAAGCGACACAGTCATATTTTTAATTTAATTAAATAACACATATTTTTAATACAAGCTTTTTTGCTGTCTGTACTTGTATTGTCATCAATTTCTATCATCACCAGCCTTTTTTACGTCCCACTGCTGGCCACAGGCCTCCTCTCAGAATGAGAGGGCTTGGGCTATAGTTCCCACGCGGGCCCAGTGCGGATTGGGAACTACACACACATCATTGAATTGCTTCGCAGGTGTGTGCAGGTTTCCTCACGTTGTTTTCCTTCACCGAAAAGCTCATGATAAATTACAAATCAAACTATAGAGTTTGATTTGTAATTTATCATGAGCTTTTCTGGATATAGATCCATACCCAATTTCAAGTTGAAGAGTTCCCTCTTGAGGAGACGATCCTGGCTGGGCCACCATACTTCACTACCAAATTGTTGTACTGTATTGTATACACTTGTGTGTATTTAGGCTTTATTTATAATTTAATTATGCCAAATTTCAGCTCAATCAATAAATCGAAAACTGGTTTGCAAATTTTGAAGCAGATTTTTCTGCTTTAGTTACTACTTACGAACAATGCAAGTTAAAGCTTTTAAACGTTAAGAAAAACTCAATGCAGATTGCTAATTGAATTACGAAGAGTGTAAGTGTAAGTTGATTCTTAAATTATGAAAATTATCTTATTAACCATGATATTCACAACCAGTTATTTAATTAACAGTCACGTCCATTTCGACGCCTTGTTCATCGGCAGTAAAAGGATTCATTCAAAACAATTTGTTGATGAAATTAAATCCCAACATAATTGTAAATAATTACAGTTATGTCCACTATAAACAACAGGGTTCATAAATTCGTAATTACAGGAATTGAAGAAGAAGGACAGCTGATGGCGACATCTTAAAACAACTGAGTCACTGTGTGATACGACACCAGCCTGGATTTAAACTGCAAGTCAAACTGAAGGATAGCGTAGCTTTTTTGTAATTATGGTTTTGTAATACAAATCAATTATTATTTAGGATCACTGACTTTATACTTAGCTAGGTACTGTAATCAATTATTTGGTGACTTTTAAGAGGCTTGCCAAGTTAATCTCAACAGTGGAGTATAATCCTCAAAAGTCATAAGTGATTATAAAATTAGTAGGTATTCCTATTTTTTTTGTCCTTAAGTGGATATTTTGTTTGCCACAACCTAACAATTTGTATCAGCTGTTTTTAGCCCAGTGAACGTACTGCAACCGTTGATACTCTACGTTTCATAAGAGCACAAAGCCGAAGTCAATGAAACAACCAGACGCAACGACTCGAATGCCATCGCATCGTCAATAAACAATCCCAACCTGTACACAGGATGTGTGAAGACTTTTAAATTAACACAGTGTACATTTTAGTTGACAGTTTTTATGGTATTGTTTATTGAGACAAGTCGATGACCTTATAGTCCAATTTTCTGCGTGAATCGTGATACCATCAACAGCTGTCAAATTTTATTGTACTTAATTATAAGAAAATATTTTTATTTTTCTCATGTGTCTTTCTAACCAATATAAAAAGGAGTTCTTTACTCGGCATGCTACTTAATATACTTACATAAACTTTGAGCAACATTTCTTATCTCATTAAACCGATTTAACGTTTTTAACAGACTTCAAGAAAAGGAGGATTTTTTTTTTATTGTGCGAAATGATCTTCTGATGTGGACTCGTTTTTATTTCTTTTCAGATTTAAAGATGTGCTGGTATACCCAACTACCTAAGTATAGGTATACTTATTAATAAGTTTGTTACCGATACCTTCCACTAGGCACTGTCTATTTTAATACAATAATAGAGCCATTAACGCTAGCGCGTTCGTTATAACGACTAATTTCAATGAGTTCGCGTACTTTCAGCGAAATAAAAACTTTTCTCTCGCTAATAACTTATCAAAACGAATGTAGTGCGTCGAATCAAAGTCCATGAAGACCAAGTGAGTCTCACGCTAGTTTCATGTTAAATTAAAAGGATGTTGATCTACATGGTTGCGTCATTAGTTCCAGTTATATTTTTATTGGGGTCACATATCTTTTTGCACTGTACAGGTTCTACAACTACATGAATCTTTAACAACTATTTATACTTATAGGCATAATAAGCTGAGCCCTTGAGCCTCCCGGACTTGTCCTGAAAACCTGCGTCAACACCATTCTTGAGCCATGACATATCCATATACGATTAAATCTCAGCTTTCTTAAATGTCACGGGGTTTTCAACTCAATTTATCAATTAAGGTTTATATGGAGCTCGACGAGGCTTGTAGCCTTTTTGTACGGAAAATGTAATTAGTAAGCAGTTTATTTCGTATCGTATGAAATGGTTTACTTAATTATTGCTAAGAACGCTCTTTTGTGTAATTTGAGCAAGAAGTTAGATAACATTTTCAGAACATATGGTGCAAGAAGCTGTGACTAGCATTGTTGCTCAGTGTGTCTGTCCTACTAAACAAATAGTAGGACAGACATGTTCTCTGCGACAATCAAGAGATGCGATCATTCCAAAAGCTAAGCCGATAAACCAAACTATAATTAACCACGTGTTTTGCCGCTAAGCAATATACTTCAAATGATTCAGAAATCCACTTAGCGATGATTGAGGAAAAAGTATTATTTCTGTTAGTTGATTCAGACTTGAAAATATAATACAATGAAACAAAGTCTAAAAATGCAAAATCCTACAAAGTCAGAATATCACAGAATACGAAAGCAAATAGCTAGGTATAAATTAATTTATTACAACAAAACAAACAAAAACAAAATTAATAATAATAATAATGAATACTAGAACCTACATAGGAAAACGTCCCCGCTACTAAAACCAACTTATATTAATATTCAAATTATATTTATAAATATCTATCGCACCGCCAATGCCCCTCTTCTTTTCAGAGTATAGTCAGCAGCATGCAGAAGTAGCCATAAGAATAAATAATAACATAGTAGATCGGAAACTCCCGCTCCGGACGGGCTCAAGGTCACGATATTAGAGTACTCGTTAAACGAACTACTCAGTCAGGCTGTCAAGGTCGGCGTCGCCGCACGCGCGTTTGGTTGCTTATAATTTGGTTGTAATAGTTTTCATCAAATTCATTTAATCAATAACATCAACATAAAAATAAATACAAACATATTAAAACTTAAACTAAAGATAAAAAACTTGGCCTAAATCGCCGTCAATGGGCAAGGTGCCCAGAAGACTGGCCGTATTTCTCCGGTGTATAGCGATGCTGATACGTTGTGCGAAATGATGGCCAGCCCTCTGGTCACCCGAGGCCTCTATTAGGCGCGTCGCCAAATCTTTATATAGGCGACGCGCACTTGGCCCCCATGCCCCAAAGGTAAAATAAAATAATGACTTCAAAGAAAAGAAAAACTTACATCTTAGCGATATTATGTTTAGAAGTAAGAACGTAATATTTAACAGCAAGAAACTCTAGCAACACGCCTGTGGACGACAGAGGGGTGTAACGACGTGAAGGGAGAAGTAGGTATATAAATGGCGGTGTTTTGGACTCGGTCAAAAGAGATGCCGTTCTACTATGTTATTATTTATTCCTATGAAGTAGCTAAGCAATCGAAGCGGTCATAAAATTATCTGCAGAAGCTCTTCTAACAATAGAGCCGTGCTTATTAGATCACTGTGAACGCTTCGGTTGCTTAGCTAATTTTGCTACTGACTGTACCTACTTTGATTTATCCGAAAGTTTATTTTTTCTGTCAGTTAATTTGCTTGCATTACGATAAATTATGACACAGACGAATCTAAATTTAAATACATATATCAAAAAAATATTCACACGGTGTTACTAAGTAAAGTAAATTTCATAAACTTGAGTTCAAGAATTGAGACGAGACAAAAACGAAAGAATACAGTCTCATAGCCTCAAAATATGATCTAATCTAAGGCGCTTCTTATGTAATTTATCCGTCTTGAAGCAATATAGCAATACATTGCATAGGATAACCTTTCGGTTGCGATGCATAATATTAATTTCGTATGTTGACATTTTGAATGGTTACATATTTTTTGAAATATTTAGATGATGGTGAACACTCATAGTGAAATAAACTGATCACTCTCGTATAACGGTCTAGTATAGCCTGACATGTTTCAAACTAATCCGTAAGTATCCCTTCCTTTGGCACCACACGCTTCGGTGGTAGCGAAACGAACATTTTTTTTGTGTTAGTTTCGCTACTCACGAAGCATCTGACTGAGCTGAAATCATATGAATAAATCCGGTGACTATAATTTAATAGTGAAATGAAAATCTGCTGGTCCGGCTGGCATCGTCTCCGCAGGAGGGACCTCTTCAACGGTTAATCTCATCGACTAGTAAACTGGGTATGGATACGTAAGTTAGATGGCAATACAAGTAAGTATAGACAACGAAAAATCGCCAAAAAAGCTTGTATTAAAAACATTTTTTTACAGACAACTTAAAATGCAGGTGGACCAATGTTTTATCCCCGGGAGGGGTTAAATTAGGGTCTTTGAATACGGGAGGCCCATAATAACACAAAGCATTTATGGGGGAGGGTGCATATTAACACAAAGCATTTATGCGAGATGGTGTCTCGTTTGTTAGTCTTATGTCTTATTATGTAAGCAACCAGTAACTAACGGGCTATTGTCAAAATACTCATTGTGGTTGAGGTCAAAGCCTCTGAGTCTTGTAATTGACCAACACAGTTTATTAGATAAGAGCAATATGTAAGTTCGCGAATATAATACCTTATGGCGTAATCATTAGCAGCGTTAATAGCTGTAGATTAGCTTAGATTAGATTAAAATAGATAGGCGTTAGACATTATTTTATAGGGGTCAAAGGCAAAAAAGTGTGTTTTTGCATAAATAATCAGTTTAATGATAAACAAAAAGAATACAGTAAGGCAAGAGAGAGGAGGCTTGTGCCCAGCAGTGGGACGTAAAAAAGGTTGTGATGATGATGTTACAATACAATACAATACAATACAAGAACTCTTTATTGAACACCACATAATAAACAAATCAGAAAAAAGGTACAAAGAAAATGCAAGGTAGCAATGAGCGGCCTTATCGCTACATAGCGATGATGATGAAGGCAAGAGGAGAAATAGGAAAGGTGGGTTGGTAAGGGTATAGCTAGAGTTTAGCGAGAAAGCTAATCCAAGGAAGAAGAAGCCAACAGTCACGCTTCATAATCCTCCCGCACGATCTCATAACTCAACTTCCACCCAAGTGAACTGAACTCCTCGTATAATAAAAAAAACCGGAGAAGTGCGAGTCGAACTCGCGCACGAGGGTTCCGTACAAAGATTTTAACGCTTTTCCCCAGTGTTTTAAGTTGTCCAGTGTTAGCAGAGCCCTGCTTCTAAGCAAAATGTACGCAGTGTGGGGTCATCAGTGAAATCAGACTTAGATTTTTAGACAGAGATTTTTCTTAGTGATTGTGCTATACCTAAGAGCTACCTTCATACCAAATTTCAAGTTTCTAGGACAACTGGAAGTACCCTTTAGGTTTTCGGGGTACGGCAATTTGTATGGAAATAACCTTTTTATTAATGACTGTATCTTTGACTCCGTTGACTTTAATTTTTTCACAGCTTCAAGGGACTGCAGGCTCGAGTATTTGATATTAATTTCAGTATGCTACCTCCACGCGTTCCAGAGAAAAAGGGTCTTGGCGGACAGACAGACAGAAAGACATACAGATCCGTGTTTTCTTTTTGAGGTACGGTACCGTAAAAATTAGAAATTGAAAAATCGTCCCTTATTAAAACTAGTGTCTATGTGAGCTGTGTAGACCTCACCACCTAATTTTGAATTTTTTTTTTTATTTCCAAAAAACGTATTTGCAAAAAATTATATTCCTACCTACATATTATTAGCGAACCTCATCACAAAATTTCACTAGAATCGGTTGAGAAATGCGACCTGTAGAAGAGAACAGTCAGACAGCTGGACAGACGACGGACATAGCCGAAGTCTGAAAGTCGGTCAATAAAAATATAAACATAACCCTCCTTCGGTAGTCGGGTAAAAAGAAGACTAAGTATTAATTTGGAACTGATCGGTGCTAGCCCTACCAAAGCATTAGTGCGTTAGTAGCAACACTTTTATACTCGTCTAAGCAGATCGGAAATCGCCGATAAATAAATTATAAATCGTGAGAAAATCTAAAAAGATGCTTTACGTCTTGCCAAATAATTGTAAGCGGCCAGTTGCGCGCCAAAGAGGTTGGCCATGTTACTATACGTCAAGTTAAACCTGCGTTAGACCCTAACCCGGGGTTCATCATCATCATCATCAGCCTACAGCAGTCCACTGCTGGACATAGGCCTCTTCCATGGCGCGCCACAACACTGTCTTCGGCCCCTCGCATCCATCCGGCGCCAGCAACCCTCTTAAGGTCGTCCGTCCATCGTGCCTCAGGATGCCCCACACTGCGTAAACCGGGATTAACTTGACATATTGTAACAATCGGTGCAAGTCTATGACTTCAATTTTAATGTTAATATCGACTCCACGCATCATTTTCGTCTTAGCGTGCTATGTAAAGTTCGGGCCCTACTTATTAATAAATACATACACCATCTATACCTACTCAACAGTACAAGTGACTGACTGAATGATTGGCTAACTGGCTGACTGACAGACAACGTACAGCCTAAACCACTGCAGCTAAGACTGTGACATCTGGTAGAGATACTCGTAGCATGAGTATCAAAAGAGTATGAAGGAATTTTAGGAAAGTCCCACGGTGTATGAACCTCACATTACGGGAGCCATAACGCAAATAAAAAAATAGTAGGTGACCTTGGCTACAAGGGTTGATTCTTACCCCCAACGAGTCAATTAAATACGCTTACACGATGTGCGTGTTGCCACTACCGGCTTCGAGCCACCTTACCGTCTATCAGCGACTTGGAGTCAGCGAAAAGTTTTTCCGAATTTCATCCAGTTTTTTACTTCTAATTTCATCTACGTATTTTTTAGGGTTCCTCACCTCAAAAGGAAAAACGAAACCCATGTTATTTATTTATGCACAATTATATTATAAATTACTTTTTATAATATTTTTCATGTTCAAATATTAAGAACCTTGCATTTTAAACCCTCGATACAATCACCACGATTAAGACACCGGGTTGTGAAACCCCGGTGCCGGCGCCGCTCCGCTCTCAGTACGAGGCGAGCAGCGGACTCGCTGGCCCACTCCTGCGCACCAACGGCCTTGGGGTAAGTTGCACAAGCTACACTTGACCTTGGAATTCGCGCGCGGCGAAAGCCGGTTCGATCCCCACGCGGATTTTCTATTTGTATTTATTTATTCAGGATATGAAGTGTTTTTTTTTACAATATCGGTTTGAGAGGTTTACAGTAAAGAATAGATAACTGAAGAAAGTGGAACTAAAATTTTGCTTAATTGTTTCCATGGTCCAGCGGCAGTGTTTGACTTTAAAAATATGTTACTACTTACGAAGAAAGTTAATCCTTTATTTAATTTCTACTCCCAATTGTTGTCTTACTTATCCTTGGTTATGTTTTATGTATGAGCTTTTTTCAAATATTTATGACTATTTTCAGAATAAAATTTAGGCGCCATGTCTAGGTATAAATACCGAAATACTACACTAGGTAAATGTGTAAGCAAAGACCAGTTCCATATTATTATTGAACCGTTGCCATAGCTCAAGCAATTTAGAATAACACCTTCCGGTAGCTTATGAAATACCCACAGGCTCGCTTTTCTTTCAGCGGTATTGAAGCTGCTCATGATGATCATACTTTTGACTCTAAATAATCACCGAAAAGCGTGATTTTAAAAGCTTTAAGTATATTTTTTTGTGACCATAACCTTCAGGCAGACTGCAAACTCTTATGCAGCTAACACGAGTAAAGATCGTTGAGATGCAAACATGTATTCTAGAAAACCAGTCAGCTAAAATGTGTAGAGAAGCATACAGACATTTTAAGCAAAAAGGTGTGGGCAAATATAGTTATAATATAAGTTTAAATATTCATCATCAATTCACGTCCCACTGTTGGGCACAAGGCTCCTATCATATCCGTCCTCGGGTTTGGGCTATAGTTCCAACGCGGGCCCAGGGCGGATTAGAAAATTCACACACTCCATTGAATCGATTCTCATGACTGTGCAGGTTTCTTCTCAATCAAAGTTTTCCTTCAGCTAAAATTTTAAACAGAAAAATTAAATTCAAAAGTTTGCTGATGTTGCCACCACGCAACCATTGACGTAAAAATAAGCATGAAGAAAAACAGTGGCACTTCAGCTAACAAAATTCAGAATAATAAAGTCAGTGTTAAACTTACTTAATTAACTATTCTATAACAAGAAAATTAATAAATTATGAAAGTTTATTAAAATACTAAGAAATGGTTGTAATATTGTGATAATAAATAAAATAAAATAAAATAAATAAATATGTGTATTTGGGCATTTCCAGGAAACAGTTTTTGCCAAAAAAGACCTCAACTTTTCCATAGACATTTTTTTTGTCAGTTTTGTTACGGTCCATATAGAATGTATGTAAAAACGCGTTCTTTATATTATTTACACAATTTCATTATGTAGATAGTCCTCGTGATTCTGAGCAGAAATAATCCAAAATTTGGTAAGTAACTTATTCAAAAAAGTAAATGATACGCTGTTTTCTGTAAATGCCCATTTACAAGAATTATAGCCAATAATAATAGTGAAATAAAACGGATCAGTCACGACCCAGCGGCAGCGAGACGCATACTACGCGCCGCGACTCTGCTCGCGCGACTCTGCCCATGCGACTCTGCCGCTGGGTCGTGCGCTCCCAGAGGAAGAACTACGAGTTAGTCTGGAACATGTCGGGCTAAACTCGACTTATACATATACATGAGTGATCCGTTTTATTTCATTATGATTGAGTCTCACGGTAGTTTCATAATGATCGAACATCTTTTAGATATTCATAAAAGATGTTCGATTATTTAAACTATCGGTGCGTGATATTTTATGTAATACGAGGTTATTTATGGTTTTGCGTCGTAGTGCAGCGAGGCCTTACTTTTGTTAATGACTGTGGCGTCACATAGATGGCGTGTGTATAGAGTTCATTGACCTTGACCTATACAATAAAATCCATATTTACTGAGGTTATTAAACTTATTATTCAATGCTATTTTATATCAATTCTCGAAACTATTATAGGGTAAACTTGGGCTATTAAATCAATAAATATCACGGGACAATTTACACCAGTTGACCTAGTCCCAAACTAGGCAATGCCTGTACTACACAACGGATAAACATACTTATGTATATGAATACGAGTACATATTAAACAAACAAAATATTTTGTATTCATCATACAAACATTTGCCTCGACCGGGGATCGAACCCGGGACCTTAAGCTTCATAGTCAGGGTCTCTAACCACTACGCTATAAGGTCGTCAACAATTCTGTGATGTTTTATTCAAATTCAAATTCAAAAACATTTAATTCAGACCATGTCCATAAAGTGTTTATGCAAAATATTATCATTCTAAATTAATGATATCTGCTCATTACTGTGCACAAGCCTCCTCTCGGTATGAAAGGATGCGGGCTATAGTTCCCACGTGGGAACACTGCGGATTGGAAACGTCACACACACTATTTTATTCACTTCAAGGAATGTTACAATTTCAAAATACAATTAGCTATACATATCGTAGACTTGGTGCATTTGAAGATTTATAAAATTAAAAAAAAACGTCTTTCGTATTTTTTGTTTGTTTGTCGAATTGTACGTTTGTTTGTTTGTATGAGCATCACGCAAAAACTACGGGATAGAATTAGATGAAATTTGGTAAGTATAACAATTCTTTACTAATATTTACTCAATAGCAAACAAGCTTTTAAGCAACGTGTGCAACTTTTTAAATTTCGATAGCACTCAATTATATAATCGGCCTAAATAATATATCAATAACAACCTACGAATGTGTGTCCTATGTAAATTTTTATTGCACACAAAAGCATTAAAAATACAAATACAAAAAGGCAAAAGGTACAAACGCGAACTTATCCCTAAAATGGTATCTCTACCAAACAACCCGTACTAGAGAGGAAAACATAGGAAAAATTTACAAGAATTAAATTATGCGCATGGTAAGAACCAGTTACAATAAAAATAATAATTAATAAAATATTATATATTCCATACACTTAAAACACTTAACAAAAAATACATACAGTGGAACATAGAACATCCTCCTTTTTTGAAGTCTGTTAATATAAGGTACACACAACAACACTATACTTACGCATATAAAATATACAATGCATAAGTAGTAGAACTAGTAGAAATTAAGAAGGTGGTAACAGTGGACTCAGAGGTCTCTACCCTGCTATAGTTTCTTCGACTTATCCCTGAACGAGGCCACAGACGAAAACTCCCTAAGACAGATGGGTAATTCGTTCCACAGCTTAATTCAGTAGATACTGAAAGGTTTAGCATATGACCGAATTTTTTAGGCACAGGATAATGAATGTCTCTCCGACATCGCGTTATAATCTGTTACCGAGTTTTTTAGATATTTTTTCTTGACATTGTTTTATATTATTAACTTTGTTCTAATGTAATTTATTTTGTGACGATCCCTATAGCAGGTACTTTTTTATTTGGAGTGTTTTTATGAAACTATTTGATTGACTTGATTAATTGTTTTTTGCCTTGACAACTCCCTCATGGGGACGAAACTATTTTTGACATTGCATTAGGTATTATTTGTTGTTTTATAACTTATTTTGACATGTATTTACATAATGTAATTTTAATGTTGGGTAACTAAATAAATTCAAAAATCAAAATCTACTGTGTAAATTGCTCAAGCCTTGTCGAGGATAATGCGCTAGAACTCTATTTCATGAATTTTAACAAAACGCATTCGATAATCTATTTCTGTGACAAACATTATCCAGGTCCATTTAGCCCTTCTCGCGTCAATGCGCAACGAACATCCATCCAAACTTTCGCATTTATAATAGATTAAAATGTAATAATTTTCGGGTCAAATCTTGCAACTGAATTTTAAGGCAGTTTACCACACCCGATTGAGATGTGCCATACTTATGTAAGTCCAGTGATAATACAATAAAGTGGTAGGAAAATTCTGTTGGTGCGGTTATTATAGAATGTTTACTTTGTAGCCGATAATTATAGCAGATAGCAACTTCATCTCTTTGTCAGTGATTTATATCGCTATATAAACGTAGCATAATAATACTATTCGGTGTACCACAAGTACCCAGACGTTGGCGTGCCATTGAAAAACAAACGTCGAGACGCATCTTGAAATACCTACATTGATTAATTTTATTTTTCACTGATTATAACTCTTGAATTACCCGGGCTATTCCTATGGCGTTTCAGCCGTGACTACGAGTACTAATGCAGTCTAGTAACCTTCACAAGCCTTTAGGCGTGGGCGAGTGTCCGCGCCTTGCATCACTCGCCAATTTCATCACGCATTTAGCTTACTGGTTCCGAAAGGTATAAGATTGCGTCTTAATTTATTTCTATAAAAAACTAGTCGCTAAAATGGGAAGTTGAGTTAAGCTTGGAATTAGTTTCTGATACCCTTAACATTTTGAGATTCTGATAGCGGATGTTGGTCCCGATTAATTATATCAAAAGTTGCAATAGCAATAGCACTAATTATCTTTTTGGTACAAAACAAAGAGAACCCTAGTTTTTCATAGTTGCATCACGTGAGGCTCGAGGCTCGAAAGGGGGAGGGAGGGTTTCGGAATAGTTCTCAAAATATCACAAGAGCTTAGGGGGGGGGGGGGGGGGGGTGTAATGAGATATCAGGAGTATTTTTTTTTTCTGAATTAAATCAGATTACTGTTTTATATATTTTTTAAGATACCTAATCATAACTAAACATCACGTGATTAAAGGACGCACCTTTAGTGAATCAATTATTAGCGTAATGTTTGCCATTTAGAGATTAATGTCTGCAGAAAATAATAATTATGTGCTCATTGAATTTGGTTGTGAAACCGTCTGGTTTTGGTCACGACGGAGTATGCTTTAGGTTTAGGATAGATGGAGTGAATCTTGTGATATTTGCAAACATAATTTTGCAATGGAATTTAATTGTAGAAATACTTACCTACCTATTTTATTGTGAAAAAATTAGGTTTTTCGTTTTTGGGTATTTGTCATTTTCTAGAATAATAAATTTATTCACACGCAATATGTCATGTCCGGTCACTATGTCAAGGGCTCTTGGTTAGTTTGAGGCACAAATGCGTCACACATAAACTTTTTTTGCATAGTTTTGTGCCCCATTCACACTTGTAATATCGAGCAATCGTACTTAATATACGGTATCGTTGTGACGATAAAGACTCGAAATTATTTAAAATAATTATTTAGAACTAACTAACTTTTTGTCTGGAAAATGTTTTCATCCGATTCAAGAAAACAAAGCTCCCCTGAAAATTCAGGCAGAAGTTATTTTACTTGCTACGTTTGGTATTCGAAATGTGTTTAATCGGACTTAATGAAATACCCCTAAAAATAAATAATAACCCTAAAATTGACTAATCAACAATAACCAGTCTAGTTTCTACTGACGTGTAGGTACTTAATAACTATTCTAAGAATTCTAATATTTAACTTAAGACAAACCATAGCGCAAGTAAGTAAGTTACTTTGTAAGGAAAAAGGAACAAAGATAAAACTTAAATATTATCTTATTTAAATAAAAAGATAGGCTTGTAACACTGAATTGACGTCATTGTTGCAAGTGATTTTTTTTTAATACTTAACGAGTAAAAAAAATTTAATGACCTGCATACATAAACATAGCTCTATTTCATATCAGCCTTTTTCACAAATATTCGAATCATATGTAACGTAATCGTTATCGTATCGGCGTCGAGAAAATTTATATTAAATTTTAGTACCAAATACGCCCCGGGGGGCGCTGTTCCAAACGTCTTACAAATTTTCTCGATAACGCTCGACTCGATTACGTTAAGTACTTAACATTTGAATATTCGTTGTCGGGGCACTGCACACACACCATTGAATTGTTACTCACGAGCGTGCAGGTTTCCTCACGAAGTTTTCCTTCACCGAAAAGCTCGTGATTCGTTTTATGGCCTAACACAATATGAAGTCGGTGCTTCGTTCTAAGAGTATTCCGCTAGTACCGTTACATATTTGTGTTTGGCCATAAAACTGACGGCTTTAGACGATTATTTTATGATTTTAGGGTTCCGTACCCCACAAGGAAAAACCGGAACCCTTATAGGATCACTTTGTTGTCCGTCTGTCTGTCTGTCTGTCAAGACCCTTTTTCTCTGGAACGCGTAGAGGTAGCATGCTGAAATTAATATCAAATACTCAAGCCTGCGGTCCCTTGAAGCCGTGAAAAAATCAACCTTCTAAGTCAACGCAATCAAAAGGTACAGTCATTAAAAAATCTATTTCCATACAAACTGCCGATTTCCAAAAACCTAAAGGGTACTTCCAGATGTCCTAGAAACTTGAAATTTGGTATGAAGGTAGCTCTTATAGCACAATCACTACAAAAAGTCTCAAAATCTCAAAATTTTATGTCTGTAGATTTCACAGATCAATAAGTGGGGTCACCCACACTGCGTACATTTTGCTTAGGAGCAGGGCTCTGCTAACACTAGACTTCTTAAAACACTGGGGAAAAGCGTTAAAATCTTTCTACGGAACCCTCGTGCGCGAGTCCGACTCGCACTTGGACGGTTATTTTTTTTCAAGGCGGATTTAGTTTTTGTTAAAAGATTTTTTATTTCATTCTTATGAAGCCTTTTCTGTCTCTTTCTAGCATTAATTTGTTTTGCACTGTATTTATTTAAATCTTGGTCAACCTATCCTTACAATATCATGAAAATGACAGTTTCAAAACGACATTGGAAAGCAGGAGCTAGTTAGGGCATATTGTTCATAGCAAAAAAACTAACTTGTCCTACGGTTAGAAACACATTAAGCGACATTACCCCGGTCGTGTCGCAACGGCTGTCGCAACGACACGGTCACCTTTCTAAAACATATTAAAATTGACACTTTACGCGATACGAGTAGTCTCGACAATTATACTGTTAGTTTTGGAGAGGTACTCAGGATCTGTAGACTTTTTCGTTTATTTTTTATTGAAAGAGGGAGGCAAATCAGGCAAACGAGCAAGTGGGTCTCCTGATGGTAAGCGGTCACTGCCACCCATGAGAACCAGCAACCCCAAGAGAGTCACTAGTCCGTTGCCAGCCTTTAAGGAGGAAAAGCTCTCACTGGCCGAATGGAATTTTCTGCGAGAAGGTGGCACCTCCCAGGACGAGCTGGCCCATTCGTACCGCAGCAATTAGCTACAGTATGGCTCTCCCACTACAGAAAAACTTGCCTGTATTCACCAAACCTCTGTGATCTCTACTAGTGTTCACAAATATTTAAAATACTTTATGGTATTTTTTCATGTCTTTCTATTTAGTTTATTTAACAATACAATACAAGAACTCTTTATTGAACACCGCATAACGAACGAAATAGAAAAAAACCGAGCAAGAGTGTGTCGGATACGCCCAGGATACTTAATTTAAAGGTATTTTCATCACACCTATGTTAGCAGAGCCCGCTCTACTCCTAAGCAAACTGTAAGCAGTATGGGGTCAATTTATATCGATTATCGACACAGACAAACATAATAAGTTAATTAACTAAGACCTATCCAACGACACCCCACACAATGGGCTGGGTGAGAAATAAAAAATCATCCCCACTTTACGTGTAGGGGAGGTACCCCAAAAATGATTTTTATTCAAGATTTTATATCAGCACGTTTTCGGCATAATTAATATGTACGAGGGGCGGCTGAAAAGTAATCTACCTAACAATGAAACAAAAGACTGTCGTGGCAATTTTTTTTTTATTTTGCTATATAGTCCCCTGCTAGTAAAATGCACCTTTTAAATTTTTCAAATATTGAATTTAAACCATTAAAAAAAAATCTTTCGGTTTGTCGTCAAAAAAGTCAGTAACCGCAGCCTTCATTTCGTCATCGGTCATAAACCTTCGTCCCCTGAGGTCTTTCTTGAGAAGTCTAAACAGAAAATAGACACAGGGGGCTAAATCTGGACTGTAAGGGGGGTGGTCAATGGTTTCGAAGCCATTGTCTTTAATTGCTAGCTTCGTTGTGCGGGCGGTATGCACTGGTGCGTTATCGTGCAAAATCAGAATTCCTTTGCTTAGTTTACCTCGCCGTTTTTCTTTTATTGTCTCTCTTAGTTGATATAGTAAGTTTGAGTAATAATCAGCATTCATTGTAGTTTTCTTCGGTAAATAATCTATGAGCAAAATCCCTTCTGTGTCCCAAAAGATTGTAGCCATAAGTTTACCTGCCGATGGACAGACCTTGAATTTCCGAGGCGGCTTCTCGTCCTTAAATTTCCACTGTTTCCCTCGACTCATGTTCAAAAACTCTTCACAACATTTGACACGCCTCTCCATGTCAAATGCAGTCAACATTCTGGGGACCCAACGTGCACTAACCTTGGATATGTTCAAATGCTCATGAATTATTTCATTGACTCGCTCTTTACTGACGCCCACATCTCTAGCTATCTCCCACTGCTTCACTCGTCGGTCCTCTGATATAATTTTTTTCACTCTGGCTACATTTTCATCGGTGACGGCCGAAACTGGTCTTCCGCTACGAGGATCATCTTCCAGGCTCTCACGATCTAACTTAAACTGCTTTGACCAAAACTTTATAACAAATTCGGAAGAACACGAACTGCAAAACACACGTAACATACGCTGTCTGATCTCCGAAGGCGTATTCCCTTCTTTATTAAAAAACTTAATCACCGCATGCTGCTCGATTTTATCCATTTTCACTTTTTCTACCGACATGTTTGAAACAATTGTAGGAGACAAATAAACGTGATGCAATAAACAAATGAATGTAATACATTTTGAAAATAGAATAACAAACGAATATAAATCCATACCAGCCAGCATTATTTTTGTATATATTTCTGACCAAGGAGATTACTTATCAGCCGCCCCTCGTATGTCTATGTAAAATTACAGCTTTCTGGTACCAATAGTCTCTGAGCTATGCCGCGGACGGATAGACAGACGGACATGACGAAACTATACTTAAGGGTTCCTTTTTGCCATTTTGACTTCGGAACCCTAAAAAGGCACAAAGAAAATACAAGGTAGCAGTGGGCGGCATTATCGCTACAGAGTCATCTCTACCAGGCAACCATAATGGAATAAAGGTAAGAACAGATTAAACTCTAGCGGGCTACAGATATCGCCTTTGTGATCAACCTCTTGCCTATCCCTGCTGTAGGTATTCAATGGAAGGGAGGAAGGTACGATGAGATGACAATGCCGAAATAAAGTAAAGGATCTTGATTAAGAATAATTATTAGGTACCTTTTTAGGTTTCCGTAGCCAAAATGGTAAAGACGGAACCCTTGTAGTTTCGTCATGTCCATCCATCCGTATGTCACAGGCATTTTACACACACATACGTACTTAGACAACTCTGTCAAACCAAGTCAAATCAATGGCGATATAAAATGATGAATGACAGTTCATTTCAGGGCTCCGTTTCTGAAAGTACTCATTGCTGGAAATTCCTTCGAATCTTTGATTTATTAGACTTGAAATCTGGGAATAGTTTAAAATTTTAAAATAGGAATAGTTTCATAATTTCGAAAAATCCCGCCTTGTCCCTAGTGCACATTATAAAAGAAACATGCAACAAAAATTTGAAAAAAAATTCAGCAAACACCAACGTATGGCACATAATTTAGATAGCTCTTTTAAAAACACTTTCAGGTTATTAAGCATTTTTTTTTTATCAAGGGAAATATTTTCGAAAATAATCGCTCCGAAAATTGCATAAATTGTGCCCCCCTTATCTTCTAAACCGTAGGTCCAAATAATATGAAAAAAATTAAGAAGCTAAAGCTAAATAAATACTTTCAACAAAACTTGTTTTCAACATGATCGGATTTATCGTTTTTGAGTTATTGGCTGAAAACTGCGCTTTTCAACAAAAGGACGTAAGTGACATGAAGATTAACGGCATGGCCCGACACGCTCTTACCGGTTTTTACGCCTTTAATATCATTTTAGTTTCGGGTTCCTCCCTTCACAGTAGTAGGTACGGAACACCCAGCCCGTGGATCCGACTCTCACTTCGTTAATTAATAACTTCTTGTTACATGACCGTTTATGATAGTTAAACTGGTAGTCTTGGATGACGTAAATGTGTCATAGCGTGTCAGTCATAATCATACTGCTAGATATTTTCATAAACAATAATCTCTTTACTAGTAAACTAGTAAACATTTCGAGAGCTCTGTCTTATTTTGACTGGTAGACTGAGTTTAAAAGCCCTTTTGATATTAAACTACTATCGTAATGAAATAAACGAATCACTCATGTAAATCGAGTTTAACCCGACATGTATGTGTGTCCGTCTCGCTGCCGCCGGATCTTTCGCTCCCAGAAGAGGGAGTACAAATTGTACTGAAACATGTGTTGCTAAACTTGACGTAAATACGTGAGTGATCCATTTATATTATATGACGTATATAATATATGACGTAAGTCTCATTAATTATCAGTTATTTTGGGCGTATACTAAAATAAAAAACCGGTCAAGAGCGAGACGGACTGACCAACCAATTCAAGATTTTTATCGCCAGATGATGGACGCAACTTTGGCTAAGTAGGTCGGCGCTTAGGGCTTTAGAGAGCTGCAACTGCCTCCTCGAATGGCGCTCCGGACGAATGTACCTAAACTGCGGAGTGACACCCCTCTGCTCTGCCCTTAGGTACGATCAATTATTAGAGGGTTTTGAACTCTTCTCTTACTTAAAGCGTTTTAGTTCGATGTCAATTTTATTTAGTAAAGGTTCCAAATAGTTCCAATTATAAAACTGAAAGACTTCTTTTGGTATAAAATGTTAGTTTTAGCTACGAATTTTCCTGGCTTGAAGTCTTCATTCTTCGTAAGTTTGACGTCATTCCCGTAACCCCTCTTACCGGATGTCAAAAATATTATATTAATAGGAGGAAAAAACAAAAATGACGCATGTTAACCTGCGTTGGATATAATTGACAGAGAGTGAACTTAAAAAAAAAACAACACAACAATTTGCTTACTACACGAAGTACCTAAAAACTCCAACCCCGAAACATTAATAAATACAATCGCGTCGCGTCGAAGCGTCCACTCTTATTTTTAAGAGATTTTATAATTTTAGCCACCATTCCTTTCGAATGTTATCGGCCAGGTACACATGAAATCAAATCTTTCCTATCCGTTTCCCTTTGTTTCATAGAAAAAAAATGACATAATGCTTAATGCTTGTCATAATCTATCACTAGTCATAACCCTGTTTTTCTTTGCAACCGTAAAAATTACAGGAATTTATAATGGTCGCCTATAGAACTCTATAGGTTAAATAAATTTTTCAATAATTTTGAACAGTTAATAGTTTCAGAGAAAGAAAGAGTTATGACTTATGAGATTCATATCTCACTTAGTCAATCATCTAAGTCATAGATTATGACAAACATTACATTATGACATTCAATTGTAAAGATGTATAGCAAAATATATAGATCCCTTTCCTATGTATCTCTCTCTCTCTCTCTCTCTATTTATCTTTAGTACATTTACTACGCAAGACCTACAATCTATTCCTAACAGTCTACTACACTTAGACAGTTTGTAGCAAAGGTTATTATGTCATTAAAATAGTCATTACTGACAACACGGACTGACGTCATTTCAATGTATTTATCATTATCAATAAGAATTCCCCTTGAAGCGGAATGTTTTGAGATCTGAAGAAAAATGCCATAACAGTTGAGTTTAGTGATCTACGGAATAACGGAATCACTGTGGTAGCACCAAAAGGGAGGCGTCATTGGTACTGGTGTCACTGATTGTTGTTTTTTTTATACGACAATAAAGGCAATCGAGCAAGTGGGTCACCTGATGGTAACTGATCACCACTGCCCATAGACACCCACAACCTCGGGGGGTTTGCAAATGCGTTGCCAACCTAGAGAGCTAAGATGAAATGCATCTTGTGTCCGTAATTACACCAGCTGTCTTACACTCCACACCGGAACACAACAGTGCATAACGGTAGGATTAGCGAGTAAGAAGGTAAGCGATATGAACAGACCTCGCACAAGGTCCTACCACCCATTGTTTAGTTAAAATGAGAAAAGCTTTCCCTTGTCAAAATGTTGATGACATTGTCATAAGATTGATTTTTGCCTGGCCGATGGGAAAGGTTTTTCTACTTTGTACCAACAGAGGGTCGAGCACGACTTGTCGAATCCTGCGTAGCGTTACGGTTATCATATCGAGATCGAGAAACCTCATACTAAATTTTAGTTCCAAATACGCTCATGGGCGGGCGCTGTTCCAAACGTCATACAAACTCGACAGCGTTTACTATTCGATTATACGTGACGCAGGATTCGAAAAGTCGTGCTCGACCCTCAGTAGTATTTTCATAATTAGGTAGGGGTGCCACGGCCACACTACCAAAATATAGAGCTTACACCGTTTAATGTTTTTTCCGTCTGTTTAACTCTGAATTGACTTTTTGAATAAAGAAATACCTAAGTATTTAAACTTAATACTTTTACTGAATAATAACATGTTTTTGCATTAAATTTAAAAACCCGTTCATGATCTCAGTAGGAGTATCTTTTTGTATTTTTTCTCCCAATTTTTTATTTTTACGGTTTTCCCGGTTTTCGGTGAGTTTATAAAAAATATAATTAAAAACCCGTTGTTTAAGCCTGGAGTTTTTTTTTTAAAAAAACCTTGATATTTTCGCTCCATCGTAGAAACTGTAATCATATTTTATCTTGCCAAGTATTTTACCTACTCGTAACAAGTTGATTTTTGCTTACAGATCCATTATTTTGTGCGGCAATACCAGTCCGTTCTTACCATTGCTTGAAGCGGGTAAGTATCTCACAACTATTGTATAGAATTATTAATTATATGATAGCAAAACCCATGAAGTTGTACTTATACATGAATACTTCAGTAGATACGTATTATTATGCAGGTGTCTAAGTACTTTTTTTGAACAATTATGATACATTTACAAAGGCGTACTTATCCAATGAAAACTTCCCAATAGATTCCTCTGTACTGTGCTGTTTCTTCTTTAGTTTACTTCTGTAATAGGTGTAAATTAATCCATAATGACTTACCAATCTATCAATTAAGCATAATTTTTCTGACAGTCTTAAGTTAAGCTCAGACAAGTTGCTTAAGGTAAATGCCCCAAAGCCCAACATTGACCTAATGTCACCTTCAATCTTATATCAATATTCTAATTGCAATAAACGTAAAAAGCACAATATTTAACTTTTATACTAGATGCAGTTTCGCTTGCGTCTTTTAGCGTTTTCGTCAACACGCGTCTTGTCTTGAGACTCTGAAAAGACCTGAATTTTAATATCAATCCTTGTTGCAGGTTCAAGCGCAATGTTGCTTAGCATACTAATCTACTTGGTATATTACTCTATGTACACTGTCCTGCTGGCCATTGGAGGCCTCTGGTGCTTTGAGGAGTGCGTTCTTACCGAGGAAGAGGAATACCAATTCTATAGCCAGCACAGGGCGCTACCGTATTAGCCAGTAAGTAGTTTTTGGATTTATGAAAGCCTTTTATCCTAATTCTTCATATAAAAAATTGTCTTCACAGTTAGTGTTACATTTTGCCTTTGCTATAATCAAACTGTGGATTAAAATGGATCTACTAATGTATCATCAATGGTATAGATTGGTGTTTTTTAGATTTCTGTCCGCGGCATTAGCTCAGAGACTCTTTGTACCTACTAGAAAGCTGTAATTTGGCGTGCATATATACCGAGTATACATACCTACATCACACCGACAAAGTGGAATAATAAAATGTTGAAAAACAGAACAAAACTTATTTAGCTTTAAAGAGCTCATTTTTGTTGGAGTCAAGTGCCCCCTCTGCCAACCAGCGGAACTGTTGTATTCGGAAATGTGTCAAAAATCAGAGCAGCAGTGCTTATAGTGAGCAGAGGCTTTCCAGTTTGAGGTTGAGTTGACCATTTTGATCAACATTCTAAAAATTACTTACCTACGTAGTAAAAATAAACAAGTATTAAAATTTGATTATGCTATTAAGTATATATAATTTTTCATAGCAGCACGGAACTCTGTCTTGGGCGTGTTCGACACGCTCTTGACCGGTTTTTTTTTTTGTAAATAAATGAATAAGTTTTTCATTTGGAACAACGGTTCCCAAAAATGTACACAAAGTCTACTAAATATGCCTAAATAATAAATATTTTAAAGCCTCAGGTCCGGAAATTCAGAAAAATTTGGTACACGCCCTCGTTAAACGTCAGGAAGAGACTTTTTTAATTGATGAAATTCTTTTACAACACAATCTGTATCAAGGCTAGCGCAATTGTTCGGGTGTGACGTTGGTACAATCACGGCCAGTCATCTGTACGTATAACGTTTCCTAATTTGGTCACGCCATGTTTCAAAACTAAGCTAAGACGGTGCTGAAAGCAGTTAGGTATTAAAAAAATATATGCCGCCTACGTAAATGCCATTAGATGTATGTGAAAACCTGTAAGTTGCAAAATAACTGCACTTTTTTACTAGTCCAGTAAAATGTATTATAGCAAAATTATTTACAACTCCCTTAAATTTTAATTTTAATATACTTAACACATTAAAGCACCTGCTTTTAAGCGCGTCATTAAAAAATAGAGCCCTACAACCTTGTTTAGTATAATTACAACAGCGACGTCTATTATTAGATCTTAACAATTTTCCAGCGCAATTTTTTGCTACTGTCATACTGCATGTGTAAAATTATTTTTTGTAAGTAAATGAATAATCAGGTATTCAGAAAAATAGGATAGATTTTAGTAGAGTTAAATTTACAGAATTATGAAGAATGCAATCCCTTTTACATTGATCTCTTATGAACTAAGAATAAATTACACACTGTTCAAAACTACCTTTGACATAAGGATATAAGGGTTATTCACCTAATATTGTACCTGTTTGAAATAATTGACAATTTATTTCAAATCTGTTAAACAATAACTCAGATTACCGCGTGATACAGAAGCTTTGGGTAATCTTTTAAGAATCATAAGCAATGAAGTTATGTCTCATAATATTAAAGGTATAGCCGAAGAACAAATAGCTTTACCAAAACAAGTATCAGCAATTATCAAAGTTGCAAACAGCTTTGATAAAAGTTTTATAAACGCATCAAATAATTATTGTCGAAGTATGTTCATGTAATAAAGATTTGCGATAGATCTTAGTTACGATGTGTTCTGAAATAAAATACTATTTACTTCAGAACACCTCGTAACTCTGCAGGCCAAATAACATCATAGAATTTTAGCAAACCTATAAAATAAAGGAAGGCCTAATTGTTACATTGAACAAATATACCAACTTTCAGCAGTAATTAAAATACTCATTAATGCAAAATTACGCTGAATTAATTTTGGCGCATCATCCGATTATGCAAACAAATAAAGCAATGAAATTAAATAACACGGATGAAGCAAGGTCGCGAGCAAAGTCTTGAAATCCCCCCTATCTCTAATTGGTGCTTGTTGCCTCTGGTTTCGTTCAGTAGTCTGTGGCGAGCCAAACGCTAACGTCTGAACCGTGCGGTATATAGCTCTTGTACTTGGATTTTTTTATTTAATCTCATTATACCTGGGGAGGACTCCAACAATAACACAAAAATATTAAATAAATTTCAAAAATAATAAATATTTTTTTAAGTTTACGGCATCTGAAAACCATGGAACAGCGGTAATGTTTTAGTTTCGAAGTGCAAGTCAGTTTTGTTTGCTCGGCTAGTTTGTGGTTCATAAATTAGTTTGAGAAGTGTGAAGCCACTATTTGTTATTTTATAAGGTGAGTGCGGTTGTTTTTAAGCTAAGCGGGTTTCGTTAATATTTCCTAAGTTTTAATTTTTCGTATAAATTTTCAGCATGTTTAATTTTTTTCACTTTCAACCTATTAAAATAAGGAGTCTGAAAGAAAATAAACTCATACTATACTATAGTCCTTATCTCTTAAAAACCTAATTTTGTCTTGTCCTAAATATCTTAATACAGTGCACTGTTAAACGGAATTAAGCACAATAATTTATTCGTTTTATTATTATTACTGATGAATATGGAATATTTGAGTTTATTTTAATAATCTTTCACTGACATCTAGTCAGAGAACTAGTTACTCGTAATAACTTAAATCGATTTTTTTATATCGATATTCAGATTGATATAGTTTTTTAACAAAATGTGTCTGTGTCACGTGTATCAACATAAACATTTCTTCTTCTTTAGTTCTTTAGTATAGTTGAAAACTTTAACGTGTTAACTTTGATTAACATAATAATATATTATTATTTCTCCTTAGCAGCAAATTCTTAAAGCTTTCTCCTGTCGTTATTGAATTGCAAACACACAAAAAGTAGCCATACAATTATCAACTTTTAGGAGCTTTGAATTTGATGTCTTAATAAATAATTTTAAGTATTGAAATAGTGAGTCTAATTACAATGGAATTATAATATACAATCGACATAATTAATTTGAGATTCTTAATGCAATACGAATACTTCACATAATCGATCGAATTAGTCCGAAACAAGTCGGACTAAGCTCGACTTGTATACGTGAGTGATCCGTTTATTTCACTTATAAAGGATATAACAAACGTAAGGAAAAAGAAATGAACCGTGTCGTCGACGACAAATGAATTTATTATTCTACTTAATCGGGAAATAAGTATGTACAATATCTGCTCAAATACAGCATTGACAACCACTTAGAAAAACGCAGGATCTAACAAAATGTTTTTAGCTCAAATGTACGAAATCTTTACGGAACTAGGTATGTTTTTGTTTTATCTAGAAAACAGCAAGCTCTGTTTAAAAATTTCCCGTTCATTATTCAATTTTCGTGACGTACGCTTAACTGTTTCCAAGCATAGTATAAAAACAATATACTATGTATAGAAAATGTTACTCAACTGCGTACTTGAACTTGAGTTCAACTATTTGTGATTTTCAACCAGGAAAAACCATCTCTAAAATATCGGGGTTTTGCGGACATACCTACCCATAAACAATTAGGTATTCAGCACCTGTTTCACCCTTAAGGTTAGAACTACATAATCTTATTTTTAAAACCTATTTTTTTTTATTATTGTGCAATGTTTGTACGTATGTAAATTCGGGTCAAATCTTGCTAGTGAATTATAAGCAGCTATCCTCAACCGATTGAGTTAAATTTTTCCGGTGACAATACTATAATAGTGAGGTTCTGGTGGTCCGACCTGGTGGAGGAAAGTCTTTAATAGCACCAACTTGAAATTTGTTATGGATAATGCAAGTTAGATGAAAATACAAGTGCAGACAACAAAAAATACAGTAGGCAAAAAAAGGTTTTATTAAAAAATATTTTTAACAATAAACAAAACTTATTTCTAGTTGATATCTGCTGACTAGGATGAAATTTTCATCGCAAAGAGAAGAGTGTTATGAGTTTGATGTTTGTCGCTGTGTCTGTCTGTGGCATCGTAACTCCACCACAGATAGACCGACTTGAATGAGTTTTTTTTTTATCAAAAGCTAGTTGAATCGAGGTTGTCCTTGGCTAAGTTACATCAAAGTTCGTAAAGCCGTTTTTGAGATATTGGACATTGAAATGAAAATGACGGAGAGTTAAAAAAAAAATGTTGTAGGGTTATTAATACATCAGTAATCAGTACCTTCGTCTTGTCAAAGTCTAACAAATACTAACATCGCATGATGCAGTGGGGTCATCATCCATCACTGCAAGCTTACTGTAAGGCAAAATATTCCAAAGTAAGTTGCCTGTCTCACTCCAAGTTTGTACGCCAGTTTGCGGTACCTAGTAGGACCTAGTGTGAGATCCGTCCGAATCGCTACCACCATCTTACTCGTTAAGCCTGCCGCTAAGCAGCCCTGCTTCCACTGTTATGTTCCGGTGTGGAGAGTAAGACCGTGGAAATTACTGGCACAAGAAGTATTTCGTCTCTAGGTTAGCAACGTATCTGCATCCATCCGGGGTCGCGGGTTTCTATGGACAGTGGTGATCACTTACCATCAGGTGACCCACTTGCTCGTTTGCCTTCCTGATGGTATAAAAAAACAAGTTACCCGTGGGATACGAGTACGAGTACGATACGTACTAACGATTCAAGGCAACATGTTACACAAGAGTTACAAATGATTATCTAATTTTACCTACACATTTCCTGGGACGGAAGGAACATTGTGGAAGTTAGAGCCAACCGGTGGTTAGACGTACGCTGGTTTTCGCTCAAGTCCTTGGCTCGCAATATCCTGTAGCGTGCGTGCACCTAGTTATGTAGCTATATGCATTGCACAATACTGCGTAGGTACCCGATTAATGATGCCAAGATTTTGTTAAGCTAAATTCCTTGAAACCTTTCGAGTAATTTGCTGTTGAAATCGTTTCCTTCCTAAGCGTGGAATGATAGTTAAATAATGAAGTAAATAGCCAAGTTGTATTGAACAGAATTAAGGTACTCTACTTACTATAGATGTTGAATATTGAACTACAGGCAAAAATATAGCTTTGTGAGCATAATAAAATATCAAAAAGTTTTAAATAAACTTTTTTTTTTATACAACGAGGAAGGCAAGCGAGCAAGTGGGTCACCTGATGGTAAGTGATCACCACTGCCCATAGACACCCGCAACTCCGGAGGGTTTGCAGATGCGTTGCCAACCTAGAGGGCTAAGATGAAATGCCTCTTGTGCCCGTAATTACACCGGCTGTCTTACTCTCCACACCGGAACACAACAGTGCAAGCACTGCTGCTTAGCGGCAGGATTAACGAGTAAGATGGTGGTAGCTATCCGGACGGACCTCGCACAAGGTCCTACCACCCGCTTACACCACTCGCACCACTTACACTTGTCAATTCCAATCGAACCCAAAATTACGTAGCTCAGAAAAAAATATGTTGCTCTGAAAGATTATTTCAGAAATGTTTTAAGTACTGAAATGAAATCTTACTTAATCCTTTCTTACATTATGAACTTATTTAAAAAAAACAGAACATAATAACAGCTTCTCGTATTTACTTTAAGTTTAAGGTTCAAATTCCAAACATAAAATTTCTGCGTACATGCGATACAATTGCAGTCTGATGCAGTCGGTACAGTCAGCGTCAAAAACAGCTTATCGCTGTTGTACCTTATCGCAATAACACATTTGTAAATAATGTATGACGTCGTGTATCTATCTGGCTGTAGGCAGACAAGGTACTATTGACGGTGACTAGACAGCTACGGATGGGGTGATTACAAGACTATACTTTTTTTACAGCCTATGAATTACGGTTTACTAACAAGTGTGAATTTCAAGTTTTCGCATTTAGTTTGACTAAAACCAACGAATAGACGTACATCGTCGTGACTTCAGGTGTATAGATCCGTAGTCTGCCACTGTTTGAAAACAAGAGGCCAGTGGTGGGTCGGATCGACACGAACTTTGCTACATGTGAATAAATAAGAGGCCAGTGGTGGGTCGGATCGACACGAACTTTGCTACATGTGAATAAACAAGAGGCCAGTGGTGGGTCGGATCGACACGAACTTTGCTACATGTGAATTAACAAGAGACCAGTGGTGGGTCGGATCGACACGAACTTTGCTACATGTGAATAAAAGTGCTGTCAACAAAAAAGCTCATTTAAGTAAAATTTGTAACGCAATACAGTGCCTCCATAAATTCACGGCATCTTATTTTGAAGGCCAAGAACTATGAATTTTAAAATTGGAACGCTCTGGCAGTGACCGCCATTGGGGTTTGGTCAAATTCGACCGCCGAGGCCGACCAGTCCACGGCAGAAGGCCAGATTACAAAATGTCTTTTGTAATATGTTATGATTTTTTAAGATTCACATTCTTTTACATGGCTGACCGCTTGTTCGGTGGGGTCTTTGTTGTATTAATTGAATAGCTAAAGTGGGTTTGCTATTTATAGCTTACAGTTAAGGCCTTTAATATTGGTACCTACGCAACCTTTAAAAAGATGCACTGAATGATGGTACTAACGGCAAAATGTTTTGGGCAGTTTGATCATTTTCTGACGAAAATGTGGATAGTGAAGTGTAGGAACTGTGTGATTTTATTTTATGGAATTTTTTGTTTGTGTGTACCCACGAAAATTAATAAGACATTTAAATTCTTCAGTCGTTATGTGTACACCAGTGCATAAATGTAGAGATTGTTATCTAGAATATATATTGTATATGTATGCTTCTTGTAATCTTGCATAACCTTGCAGATGAGAAGATAGTAAGTAGGTAGGTACTTTAAATAGGTGATGAATGTTTTTATTTTTGGCTAATTAATTGCAAAATTTTGAAAATAATGATTATGTTTCGTGACTCGATCGTTTCGTGTGTACAAAAGTTATTCAAATAACTCATAAAACAATAATGGAATCAAATGTTTGTAATTTTTACTCCAAATTTAAGTTATATTCTATATAATTATGCAATAGAATGCTAACTGTCATCTTATCTCCGTAACTTTATTGTTTTTCATATTTTTATTTCTGTAAGATTACGAATAAGCCCAGCGTTGACTTAGACAAAAAAACTTCATCGAATTCAGTGATCTCAGTCTAGGTATAATAGTTTACGCAAGACGTCTTTTTAACCATAGGTACTTATGATAACGATATCTTTTTTTTTTGCTGTGTGCCCTTAGTGTAATCAAAAAGCACAAAACACGTCTCGATCGCGTTTGCGTTAAAGTGTCAAAAAGTATGAGAATTGTTAAACGCGAACGCGATCGAGACGTATATCTTGGCCTGGTCGGCGATTACACTAGGCGCTCTGCAATGACGTTTTATAATTATGGTAACAAACCGAAAAGTACACTGGCATGACTTTATTTCGTATCAAAATTTTCAGTGTAACTCGGCATGACCCAAAAGACCTTTGTGATTAGGTTCCTAAAGCCGAGATTGTACTATGAAACGTCAAAGTCACTTCGTTTAATAGACATGACGTGCTAGTTCTTTTCATTTTTTTAATGAACCCTAAGACAAACTTAACTAACGATGCGGGAAAATTCGTAACTAACCTTTAGCTTGTACAAAGCTCTTCGTGACAAGCTGTGACAGATTACAGCGATATGTAACTGCATTTAAAAGTTTGTAGTACGACACCATGACCTATGCGCCAGTTTTGCGTTTCTTAATACCACGAGTATGACACTGGCCAGTGATAATTTGTCGCTGCCCAGTGCTAACTGGAGCTTGCATCAGTTGAGGTCTCAATTCTCAATACAAAACGACTTACTTCCACTTAGGAATTGCTGAAATTTATATTATTTATTAATATTAATTTTGGACATAGAATCTGAATATTACAATTGGTATTGTATTAAATTTGTACATAAAAAAGCTTTAAACAGGGAGTTTTGCAATTGTTATGTAGTCAATGTTTTTCAGGGTTCCGTACCTCAAAAGGAAAAAACGGAACCCTTAAGGATCACTTTACTGTCCGGCTGTCTGGATGTCTGTCTGCCTGTCTCTCAAGAGCTTTTTTCTGTGGAACGCGTCGAGGTGGCATGTTGAAATTAATATCAAACAAGTACTCAGACCTGCAAACCCCTAAATTTTGTGAAAAAAATCTAACTTCTAGGTCAACGCAAATAACGCAATCAAAAGATACTACCTGTGTTGTAAATATTTTCCAAAACCATAACCTACACGATTGTGCGTCTTCGGTGTACTTTACATACGACAAAAGTTATTTGCGAGTAAGTACCTACGTAGATAAATAATCTGTAAACAAATTGACATTTGACGGTGGAAACTGCCAGAAAAAGCGAACTCTGAACTGTTTCGTGACAAGAGTCATAGTTTATTTACCGTATTTTGACGCTACATTCTTTGGTAAATCAAGATACCTGTAAAAAAAAGTTACTGTAATAGTTGTCATGCTGAAAGCACAAATAACTTCGATTTTAAGAATAAGAATAAGAATATTTATTTGCGAAAATGTAGTGATCAATACAGTTGGAGAAGGGTTTTTAAGTGCGTACATTTTACTTAAATAAGCATGCAAATATTACTTATAAACTACGGTTTGTAAATATACCATAACTCCCAATCCTACATACCACGACATCCAAATCAGTTGTTGTTAACCTGCACCCAGTGCGCGACCCACACACAATACAATACAATACAATACAAGAACTCTTTATTGAACACCACATAATAAATAAAACAGAAAAAAAGGTACAAAGAAAATGCAAGGTAGCAATGGACGGCCTTATCGTAGTTTAGTAAGTTATTATTTTATTGAATAACGTTAACAAAATCATCATTACGCATCTTCAAACCCCCGGGTTGCGGGTGCCTATGGGTAGTGGTGATCACTTACTATCAGGTGACCTATATACTTTGCTTATTTGCATTCCTACTCATACAATATATGTATATAATTATATATATTATGATCATCCCAGTCAATCTTCGACGAAGGGTTGATCATCACTTCGCCATAGAAATATAGTCTAAGTAAGGACCCTTATCACCAAAAGGTTAAGAACCAAAGAGTTCAAACATACTGAATTCGGCCTTTACTCTTGAAAAGTCTATCCTGTTACTAAGCGAGCCCGAAGATATACAGTGTAAATATTTTCCCCAGTTTAACATAGAAAGTATAACAACTAGCTACCCTACGTAAAAACAGAGGCTATCTTTTCTCCCGGAAAAGTGCGTAGTTCCCGCGCGAAAGCGATAACCGAATCCTAAGCAGACGAAGTCGCGGGCAACAACTTAGAGTACTATTTCAGTAACTACTCGTAAATCAGTACATAATTTCATGACAATGCTCTCTCTATGTTCCAATTGTTTCAACAAATATTTTATTCTTACTTGTTCAACTTAACACTGTAATAAACTGACTAGGATAACTTCTGGTAAAGGCAAAGGTTTATTTGGCAAAAACAAAACAATAAGGCTCTGTCGCGTACGTAACCTTCCATGAAACTCATTACCGGGTTTTCCTGCATTTTTTTTAACCACATCGTGAGCAATTTTACATCTTTATCATTAGAATCTATTCGTCATTAACTATTATTAATTATATTACGTCTTCACTTTTCATCATTTCAAATCATCAAATAATAACAAAAGGGGTAGTGATGTTTGCATGAAAATATATGGTTGGCATGAAAATATTTCATAGATGGCGCTGAGGAGAGATCTTCCAAATAAAAATATGACACAAGGCATTGAAAAATTCGTTAGGTACACCAACGTTAAGTATAGCTTAATTGGTGGAGCGTGGTACGGATTACCGAGGTTGCTGGTTCAAGTCCAGCTGCTTAACGGATTTTTCTTTGAAAGAAAGAAAGAAAAGAAAGAAAAATATTTTATTTCAGTTCCCAGAGTTCCACCACCTAACAATAAAAATAATTAAAAATAATTCCTTAAAACTAATAACATATTAGTAAATATGGTAACACAAAAGACACATTGTCATTGTATTTTGGAATCGGCCAACATCATAGATTCTTTCAAGTTGTAACTGTGTTAGTATTACCAAACTATTATTACCCAATAAATATTGCAAATGGTGCAATTGACAGTTAAGAGAATTATCTAACAGTCCGCCCAACGCAAAGGTCAACCATGTACATTTGTACAATAGCCACCATATCAAAATATCTATAGGAGTGGACACACCCTAACACTGCTCTTTGTAACCCACGGGTCGGGCTGCAACATGTATTTGCATTAAGTATCTCTTATTAAGCATCTTTGCATCCTGCACAAGTCATTATATTTCACATTTTATAACCATTGCTTTATATAGGAACGTGATTAAATGCTTTATTATACGTACAACAAAATAAATGCTTTATAAGTTAGCCATTATACATCATCATCATTAATATTTGCTACCGCTTTTAATGACAATGACTTTGGAAAACAATTGAACAGGAATACCACATGTTTTCCAGTTTCTTGTAAATAAAAATATAAAATTAATAAATGTTACCAAACTGATGCCTAAAAAAACACTTGTTTAAAGATTGTTCACCGTCTATGCGTTTTTATATAGGTACTGATACTGATGCGAGAATATATTGAAGTTTGCGTTACCACGTTCTGGTAAAGATTTGGTTTCGAACCCCAATTCGAGAATTCATTTTTCTGGTTTTTCTGTATATTTTGATACGGAATGACCGTAAAAATAAAAAATACAGAAAGTTACTTTTAAAACGTTAAAAATCAACGTTTTAATAGTTACCTTTTTTTTAAGCTAAATGTTTCTAATTTTATTTTTTATTCTGCTCATTATCTGCCTCTGACGTTCGTGTCGTCGCGGCATACTTAGTTTTTAAGGCTTAGTTTTTAGGTAAAAGCGGTCACACTGAAAACCAGCGCTACGGCTTGCCGTAGCATCATGCTGAGGGTGACCCTTTTCGTGCGGTTCGGCACATGTTTTTAATCGTTGTTGTCTTTGTTAATTAATAGTGTGCATGTTTTGATTATTGTTTTCTTTTTTAATTGTATGTGTATGTGTCAAATAAATATATTTTTCTTTCTATCTTTCTTTCTAATTTCCCGTTTACTCCAAAAAACGCGAAAGATCGACGTTGCTAACTTATAACGTCAATGATATAATTGTGTTTTAGTCCCCCCCCCCTCCCCCCCCCCCCCCCCCCCAGGGCACCGTCGCTGCTCATTGAGCCTAGGAGGCTGGCAACATTGCCGCGTTGAATCGCTAATTCTTTACTAAAAATAGCTGCCAGCCCGCTGGTCACCGGAAGCTTCTATCAGGCGTGTGGATATCTCCTTGGCATATAGTGAAAGGATTGCAATATTTAAAAGAATATTGCAACACAGAAATGCTCAAAACTCAGCACGCAGCAACGCATCCGCACATCCGCACATGTTTCGCCACTCTTCCACTAACCTCGGTATCCATAAACTTCTTATATCTATAATCGGTGACTAGCATTCCAACCTTCACATACATAATCATACAAATAATCCACGTTTTGCCGAAAGAACGAAGGTCAACTTTCATAAGTCATTGTGAAATGCCCGCGTCAATATTATGTTAGCAGTCAATGTCAATTTAACTATAACTATGTGGGTTAAGGATTTGGTTCTGTGTTTAAAAGGTGAATCGGTGAAATCTACCGCACCCTGTGACATATTAAAAATAAGACCCATGTGTACCAATTTTTGAGGTTCCATAGCCAAAATGGCAAAAGCTTCATCGTGTCCGTTTGTCCGTCCGTCCGTATGTCACAAGCATTTTACTCGGAAACTATAAGAGGCATATTGATGAAATTTGTAGTATAGGTGCCTTGTAGAAGCCGCTACTTAGTTCGGTACTTAAATATACGATCACTTACCATCAGGCGACCCACTTGCCAGTTTTCTTCCTTGTCGTATAAAAAAATATATACGTATACGTTTCTAGGCACTGCAGCATTCATCAGAAACTGTTTTTTTTTGCAGCAAATGACGTGTGGCACATATCTCAACAGGTCTCTCTTAGAAGAGACTTATTGAAGTTTTTTTTCGCTCCGAAATTAGCTTAGAAGCTTTGAGGAAGCTTTTGCTGGTGCAGTTTTTCACATATCGTTTTTATATTTTGAGACTAAGTGTTGTAATTGTGTACGCAACTTTCGTTTTTGTATAGTACATCTTATTGTAGTAACGGGTAGTTAACCCTGACACTGAGCATGGTTCGACATGTTCTTGGCCACTTTTATCAAAATAGATCTCATATTAAGTAATTGGAACTAGGAAAAAAAATTAGTACAGAATGAATGACGCCAAAAAAATAATATAATAAATTAAGCGAGCGTGAGTAGGTAGAGTCACTTAACAGTATTGTATGTGCATGTGCAGTAGAGAGGTATGATTGTGTCAGTAATATTTATTTTTATTATTGTTAGATTATAAATTACCGATCTACCAGTTAATGTCTTATTTCATAATAATACTAAAACTAGTCAATAAACAAAACGCAATGATACAAACAGGGTAAAAAAACACTATCATTTAACTTGACATTTTGTTAAAACCAAAATGCATAAATATATTGTGATTAGGTAGGTATAGTTTTTACGTTTTTACTATCTAGATGAAATACAGAAATTTATGGAGGAATATATCTTATGTAGACTGGGATTAGAACCAAATCAGAACCTTTTGTCAAACTATAATGCCTCTTCAGTTTCCATATTTCCCATTATGTTTAACATATCGTCAAAAGGCAAAGCTTAGATTTATTTACTTTCTTATTGGACCTCGGCTGACACGTGTTAATAAAAAGAGTCTTGGATAAACTACGAAATGTAAAAAGTTACAATGAATTTTCTTACGTACCGCATGAAATCATAAATTTAAATGCGTGTTAAAAAACATAAAAGTTCATATCTCATATCAAACCATCGGTTGCGCAATAGTGCTTTGAGTTAGATTCACAATGGTTTTGGCCGCAAAAACCGTGAAAAGAAATATTACAAGTGTTATACAATAACTCTCTCTAAGACTCGATACAGTTTGGAGGTAGAAATGGTCTCATAGTAATGGGTCATGATAATTTTAAAAGTGAAAGCCTTAGCGCCATCTATGCGGCGGTTAGGTTAAGTATATCTGTTACACGAGAGCTGAACCTGTTAATAAATCTAAAGATATTTTCCGTCTCAAAGCAATATTTGTTCGAGCTCATAATTCTAGCAAACATTCCTTACGCCTCGCCATTGTTGCTTGAAATAAAGCAACTCAATAAAATACTAAATAACACGAACCAAATCACGCATATCCTCCACACCGCATTCATGATAATCTGGTGTCCTTAATTAATTTTCGAAACGGCAATTACAGCTGTTTCACGAGGCTATGCGAAGGTCTGAAGACGGGTTGTCGAATCACAATCTCTTGTGGAGCCCGCAGCCTTCCAAAGTCGCGCACGATTTTACTGTGTTTAAGCTTGGAAAGCAAAATGGTTGTTTCGGAGTTGAATATAATATGGTTATGGTTTAAAAATATAAGATGCAAAAGGCTATTTTACAATATTTTTTTAGCCTTAAGAAGATATTTAGTTACCAACGAAAACCGTAGTAAAAGTGTCGCGTCAGTGTCTAATTTACGCGCAGTTGGAAATCAAACGCAACTGCTAAACCGGTCAAGCGACCCACTGCTTCGATTGCAGAAATGTCAACTTTTCGCACTGGTAATAGAACTCGATTTCGCTTAACGCAACACCTGGTGTTGTGTCCTTGTGAGGTTGTGGCGTGAGGCACCTTGCGATTGGTCAAGCTATGGCGGGCGATTCAATTGTGGCCGAGATCGCGACGCGAGCGCACTTTCGCGGGAAGCTCAAGTTTTCACTTTCATTTGGAGAAATGAGATGTGCACGTGAATAAATGGGCTTATAATATTGGTTTTGCCTAAAAATGCTGTGTAACATCGTTCAAAAATATCGGTACGGTGCAATAAAATAACCTGGCTTTAAGTTTAAAACTAGTTTATGAAATTTCAACCTTTCAATCCATTTATTTTATGTACTTACCTCAACTTTTGCAGCTTGTTTTCATATTTTTGTGTGAATGACTTTTTATTAAGTTTATTTTTTCTTTATTTGCAGGTGACAGCTTGCTAGCGGCAAATTGTTGCCGGCAAACCGCGCATAGACTCAGCCGTTACTCCGTAAAGTAACTAACGTACACTTTTACGTTTACGTTACCCTAACGTTTCTAACGTTTAGTTATACGTTAGTGCAGTGCTAGTGACCATTGACTATTCCTAGTGCAGTGAAGCCGTGCTTTAGCCAAAATGTCGGGGTTTGTGAAAATCGCCATCGACGATATCTATTCCGATAGTAATTGGACAACCATCATCGAAAAGTACTGGATGATGGCAGAAAAAGTTTCAGGTATTGTTTTTGTTATTTATTAATTACAGAGTGCTAAGTACTTAATATTGTTTATGCTCTTTACTACCCTGATGGGTTAGCTTTCTTTTATATTAAGTTCTTGTGCCTCTTCATAAAATTCTCTATGTGTTTTACGAACCAGATTTTTGTTGTTCGACAGATGCCAAAAATCAGTTAATGTAGTTATTATTTATCTGTCAACTGTTACTCGAGTATAAGCTAATAGCGAAAATAAATATACCTAATTTGTATTTCGGCACGGCAAATTCACCTCACCTAAAAAGTACTTTCCAAAATTGTATTTAACGTTGAATCTCTACACCCAAGCGAGGGCAAAATAATTAAAAGATGTATTCAAAAAATACATTTCAAAAGCAAATGAAAGTACAGTAAAAAGTGGACGAAAGTTTTTATACATAGAGGTGTGAATGTGACTCAAGCAGACCGTAACCGCGTGGTAGGCTTGGAATTAGGTGGACTGGTGCTTCTTTTCTAAAGTCCGAAAAAAAAAACCTCCATACACACTAATGCAAGGTACCGAGGGTCGAGCACGACTTTTCGAACCCTGCGTAACGTTACGGTTATCGTATCGATATCGAGAAATCTGATACTAAATCTTAGTTCCAAATACGCTCACGGACGGACGCTACATCATACAAACTCGATAACGTTTACTATTCGATTTTACGTGACGCAGGTTTCGAATATTCGTACTCGGGCCTCTGAGCACGCATCACAGGCTTGCTTTAATATGTGCCATATTAATAGTAGGTAATCTTATATCTTTCTGAGTCCTGCACTGTAACCATGTCGTTTATATTTTCGATACCTAATGTACCTATATTCTTTGAATAGCTCATATTAATTTCTATTCATAAAATCAAAAATAAAGCCTTCCAAAAAAATTAACTTAAGATTTGAACCCATGGACCTCAGCTTATGAGATGGAAGTTAGATTTAATGACATGAATGAGAAATGGCTGTAACGTAGGTACTTTTTCCGCAAATACGAGTTTTAAGTCTTTCGTTTTAGTGATGTTTTATTATTATTGATTGAACAACAGAGTTAGACAAAAAATCACAATAATCTTCTGCAATGCGTCTGGCCAGTGTGAATGGATGGGTCCATAGCATTCTTTCTAAAATCGATATGCCTAAGCACAAATTCCTGCAGACAAAACTGTGAAAATTAAAATTTCCGTTGTACAAAATTCCTAGAGATGCATAGCCTAATGCAGTTTTAATAGTGACAACATTTCGAATCTCAATGTTTCTACGTTCAAAATCCTAACGACTATTCTTTGAAAATCAATAGCTCATCTGAAAACATTTTTTTCCTGTACTACATTTATGAATTGAATATATAAAGAACAAGAGCAGAACGAGTGCTTTGTATGGGTGGCATCAGAACAGATAATAAATATTAAGAATGAGCTCGCTCTATCGAATGTAGGACAAAATGTCGCACTTTAGACATTTCAAACTTAGATCAACTGAACGCAGGACAAATGTCATTAGGATTTTCGTGCCTTAGCAGCTTTGAACATTTGAAATTTTAAACATACCTATAATAAATAGTAATAGGTATCTAATAATAAAAAACGATTTTTGAAATAATGCTGCAGACCCGAATGAGTCCAACGCCAAAAATGTATCATTGAATACTGTGACGCGATTAATAAAAAATATCCTATATTGATTTTTTTATATGGGATCTTTGAGAGAATACCCAAATACTCTCCTCGTGGAAATCGGGTTTTCACTGGGGTTTCAGTTATTTTATTATCTCTACAGAGAAGTTCTAGTACGCGCTAAGTAGGTATTATGCATGTTAAGTCTCGAGTGCGCTGTTTTAAAACAAGTGTTACACTTTAATTCTTCAAACTCAAGCCTCAGATTCTAATAAACTTTTTTTTCGTAACAGTAAAATAGACGCCTCTGAAGCGCATATCTTATGCGAATGCAAAGTGCCTCATTTTCAGCTCAGTTTATACTGATACTGATAATTAAGTATTATTAATTAGTCTAGAAAAAATAAGGATTTAGTGTGAATACTTTAATAATGAGTATAAATATAACATTCGTTTTTTGGCTTGGACCTAACCTAAGGATGCCTTTATTAAGCTTTCTTAATTACCTACGTACCAAAGTTAATGTCTAAAAAAACCTACTTAGAGAATTATCTTAATGACGATTAAACTTCAAACGATGCGTTTAATCGCAATCATTTAGCGATGACTAAGCTTTTTCAATTCATCGAGAGTAGTTGTGAATAAGTATGCCACCGGCAGTCTAGCTGAGGCTAGGTACACGACGCATTAAGTATAAGCTGCTAGTAAATTTGTATAAAAATAAAAACAAAAATATTCATCAAGCTCGATTATTTTCATTGAAGTCAAAATAAGACTAGCAGCTTATGCTTAATGCGTCGTGTACCTAGCACCAGCTAGACTGCCGGTGGCACAGTAATTAACATATATTGTGAATATTGTGTGTATATTGAAATATACAATGACAATGCGCAGCAAAACATGTTATCCAGCTGCAACCCTTTATTTGGCAATATACCTATCTCATGAAGAAGGAATTAAATTCAACGGGAAAAGAATAGTATTTATTAGGTTTGCACATGACATAGCAGTTCTAGCCGAAAATAGTAACCAATTAGAGTCTTTGTTGAATGTTATGGATGGCATCTTTAAAGAATTCGATTTGAAAATAAATTTAAATAAGACTAAAACACTAGTGACAGCAAAAACTAAACACAATATATATAAAGTCAAGATAAATAGCACAGAAATACAACAAGTAAATAGTTTTAAATGTTTGGACAGTATAGTAACTGAAGATTCGAGATACACAGCAGACATCAAAGCCAGCTCAAACAGAGATAGAAATCGTAGATGGTCTAGTGGATGATCAGGTGTCGGGGTTAAAATCAAATAATGATTCAAATGAGCTTTTTCGTTTATAAACATCTACTTATAATGCATCAAAACATAAATGGATTAATTAATAAAGCTGATATGCTTAGTATACATCTTCAAGAGCGAATCAATTGTTTAAGACTCCGGGATAAAATTTGTGCATTTCCTTCTAAAACTGCATTCTTCAGGACGGGTACTGGGTACGGCACACAAAATATATAACAAACTGTTAAAAGAACTTATTAATATTGGTAATGATAATGATAAATTGTTTAAATGCTCACTATTTAAATTCCTTGTAAGCAAGACATATTATTCAATAAATTATTACCTAACTGACATATAGAATAATGTAAATTTATGTAAAAAATATTAAATGAAGTTGTTATTGTTTGAAATTTTGACATGTATGTACCTAAAGGAGCATGCTGCATGCTATAATGCACGCTATTTGTATGCCGTTAGGCAAAGCATAGTGAGACGAATTAATATATAAGCACATAATATGACCATCATTGTAAACCAATGTTTTGACAAATAAATATACTTCTGATTCTGATTCTGATTCTGATTCAGAGTAGCAATAGCCAAGCAAGCCTTTCACAGTAGGAAATATATATTTAAATCAAAAAAATGCTCTGCGAAAGCGCCTTATCAAAACATACATATGGAGTATTGCCCTGTACGGCTGCGAGACGTGGACGTGACGCAAAGAGATAGGGAGAGACTGGAGGCGTTCGAAATGTGGTGCTGGCGAAGGATGGAGGGGATTAGTTGGACCGAGAGAGTTACCAATGAGAGGGTCTTGGAAAGAGTTGGAGGGAAGAATTATTTTGAATGTGGTAGAGACTAGGAGAGGAAAAATGGTGGGCCATTTGATACGACACGACGATCTGATACTGAAAATTATAGAAGGAAAGATAGAAGGAAAGAGAGGAAGGGGAAGGCCGAGGATAGAGTATTTAGATCAAATAAAAAAGAAGATAGACGTTGTGTCGTATCGGGAGGTGAAAGAACTTGCATTGGAAAGAACGGACTGGAGACAACTGCATCGACAAGAGTTGCACTCTTAAATAAGTTGATGATGAATTAAAAACTGAGGCACAACCAACAAACGAACAAATTTAATGAAATCGTGGTTTTACTGAATTTTATAAAAAATATTAAATAAAACATTATCCTCAAATGTTACCTGCAATTAAAAATCACCAGTTTTATGATAGAAAGCCTAAAAGGTCTTGTCGACACCTGACATTGACAGCCTAATTGCGTGTACGCAGCAATCTCTGCGAAGGCCTAAAGTCTATTAAGTTAGGAGTTAAGGTCACACTAAACAATTTAAGCCGTTTGAAGTGCGGTAGGACGAGCCTAGCGTAGGTAAACTTGAAACCTCTGTGCCCTAAGCACGACTTCCCGAATCCAGCGTCACGTAAAATCGAATAGTAAACTATAACGAGTTCGTATGACGTTTGGAACAGCGCCCGCCCGTGAGCGTATTTGGAACTAAAATTTAGTATGAGATTTCTCGATCTCGATACGATAACCGTAACGTAACGCAGGATTCGACAAGTCGTATTTAGGGCACTGATGACCAATTGAGTAAGATGGCCGAGGCGTGGCGCAAACGGCGCTAACCATGTACAAAACAAATTTGCCCCTCAAAATTATAGTCTCTATAGAATAACTTAACTAGATATCTACAGGTAGGAAACCTAATGCGAAAATTTACACAAAATATGTAAAACTAACCACATACGAAGTAATAAGGTACCGCGCCGCTACTTTATGTTTATATTTCAGTAATATTAATACTATTTCATAGGCCTTTATTCGTTTTGTTAAAACACTAGATACTTTAAATAACGTATTATATAATTATTATTGGTTTGTTTTTGCTTTGTGTACGTATAAGTATTTTTTTAATATGCTCTAGGTAATAAAACAGTGAACTCGTAATGTTCTATTAAACATGGTAAGCTTCACCATCTAACTAATGGTATCAAATTAGTCTAATGCCAATAACTTACGTTTCTAAATATTAATCATCTCCTTAGTAACCTCAAACTATCAACTTTCATGATTCAACGACTTGTTCAAGCGAACCCGAGTTTTTTTGGGAATTCATGCGCAAATTAAAATTTAAATCTATTTGTTTCGTGGTTAAGGATAAGTGGATTTTGGAAGAACCTGCGCACATCGGCGAAGTGATTTAAGTATGCATGGAGTTCCTAATACGCTCTTGCGCGTGGGCACAAAGCAAAAGTTTTATCATGGTGAGGGAACGCTGTAGATATCCAACCAATGCAGTAGCAATAATGATTAATGATACTAAATAATTCGAACACCAGAGGCTAAGCTTCAGCTATCCAAACGGACATTAGGAACTGTATTAGTACTTATACCTAATATTAGTGAGATTGTTGTAGGTACACTAGCTTTCGCCCGCGGCTTCGGTGCCGTAGCAGAAACTCCCTATCCCGTGGGAATTTAGCAAAATCCCTCCTTGCCTTTTTCTACGTCATAACGAGAACATTTATACAAAATTTCCGCTTTCTATATTTCAGAACTTTTATTTTTCTTATAATTTTATTATTGTATGCAATTTTACATAATCCCTTTAAAAATGAAGTTTTTTGTCGTACAAAGTTCCACTCCCCTTTTCGCCCATGTAGAGGTAGAATTTCGCTAAACCCCACCTTATCTGTTTTACATCATAAAGCGAACCTTTATACAAAATTTCAGCTATCTAGGTTCAAGGGTTTGGCTGGGAATTGATGAGTCAGTAAGTCAGGACTTTTCTTTATAAATGATCAATGAACCCCATTCAAAATTAAAACCACGCCTACGAATACATTCACAACGTCCACACCGCCGGGACCGCCAAGTTTTTACGCTGACATTACGTAAACGTGGTTGATGAGTTACGTCCGTGACTTTCACATCTCTATACTAAGGTTATTTGGGTAGCTAACTGTTTCATACATTAGGTGCAAAATTATTAAGTTAATGCTTTCAGCACAATATTATGCAGTAAGTAGTTTAATATGCCCAGCATAATGACAATGCCTGTAGCCTGCCAGTTAACTGAACCAGTGACGTGTTAGCTTGACGATCCACAATGTATTTCAGCAAATGATCCCAGAATTGCCTCTTGTAGCGCAACTGTTCAAATTTCGCCTAGTTATTCCTCTATCCAAGTTATTCTTTCTTAGTTGGCATTACGTTTTTTTTTTTTAACTCACGGCGCAAATGTAGTCAGGTGAACATTTTATAAATATCCACACACAATATTAACAAAACAAACTATCTCTATGGTAACAGTGAACTGCACACTTGCATAGTGTAATTTATCCGGTTTGTGCTAAAAACTAGCGGTGTTGAAGTTTTTTTTTAGTTGTAACATTTCTCATTTTAGCTCATGTTAAGTTTAGGCAGGTACTATTAAGATTTTTCTAGCTATGCCACGCCAAGTACCTATAGATATAAATAGCCTTTAACCTCCCTCAAGAATTGGATATCAAAATGCAAAAAGAATTTTTCAGAACAAGCAGTTTCAGAGAAATTAAAAAAAACAACTATTTAATTATACCTATGTAAGATGTTCTCGTAAATGACACTGATAATTATTATCGATATCTGTGACATGCATTCTCACTTAATTTTTTTAATTGTAGCTCTCCTTTGCAGATCCCCGTGTCCAAGGATGGTTTCTTTTCGACACACCCCTCCCCACTCTTGCTATGGTGATAGCTTACCTCGCCTTTGTGATGGTCATCGGGCCCCTGTGGATGGAGAACAAAAAACCTTTCCAGATTAAGAACACGCTGGTGGCGTATAACGCTTTCCAGGTGTTATTGTCGTCCTATATGTTCTATGAGGTGAGTTTTTTACTATATCTGCTACATAGTAAGATAAATTTACTTATATGACAGAACCCTGCGGTAGATGTCATTGAGCCTGGCTATGAAAGTAAATCTTGCACTTGCACAAATTGGAATTATATCAAAGTTATCCCACTACATTAGGTACGTACACGCACTAACTACCCTCTGGACACCAAATGTCGCATATGCTCATTTGCACCTATATATCTTATTAGCCTTATTAGGGCTTATTTTCTAGACATACTTAAGTACTTTTTAAACATTCATAGGTATATTATTATGTAGCTTATTTTCGTTTTAATTTGTGATAACTTATTTTACTGTCCATGTTGAATTTAATTATAGAAAAACAAATGAAGTACATAGTTCTCTTAGTTTACGCAAAACCATTAGAACTTCACACTCGTATCTACAAACCGAATTACTTAATTTGAGACCATTTGCCAATTAGAACATGACCATTGATTACCACTTAAACCGCACCGCAAAACTTCAACGTACGAATTGAATCGCAAAGCTTTATGTTTCGGCCCTTACTCGAGACCTTCATCAACATACAGCACCATAACCACAATACGCGATGTCAAGGTGCGTGCTCTAAACAATCTTTGGAACCAAGCACCGTGCAGCATCTTGAGCTAGATTTTAGTAAGTACTAACTAGGTCGCAATGTCTACAGAACAGGTTCAACGTTGAAGATTTTTGTTGGTCAACTTTCAAATTTAATTGTTGATACATTTTACTTTATGATTGCATATTAACTACAATACATGACCCAAGCTTCAAGTCATTTCGATTACCAGAAGCAGGTCAGAATTCACTTCAAAGATTTTTTATTAAAACATAAATAAATGTGGGAAATAAAATTCAATTAAAAAACTTGCAAGAACTGATGAAACGGCATATAAAAAATAACATTTAAATTCAAAATACAAACTATTTATTTCGATTTACATAATGAAAGCAATTTACAATGACATTAAATCTAAGCTTAAACTAAATAAACTACAACTTAAAACTAAATTAAATCTAAATAAGGCCCCCGTGGCATAGTGCCCAAAAGGCTGGCAGCGTTGCCTCGCTGAATAGCGATGCTGATTCTTTGAGAGAGAAAACTGCCAGCCCTTTGGTCACAAGTTGCATTTCGATTTTAAACTACAGAGTAGGTAAGTATTCTATTAAAAATTCACCTGTTCCTTATCAAGAATTCGTGGTTTTTGTTTGAGAAATCCAAGTAACAATGGGATTTAGCAAGTTCAAGAGGAAAGGTCAGGTGCCCGATACAAGCGGAAGCGGCGAAAGTGGTCGCCGAACTGGTTTGTAGTCAATGAATGAGATCATTGACAAGAACTCTAACGTAGGTTTGGTAACCCTTTTTGGGCTGCCGCGTGCCATGTACATTTTTAGTACTTTTTGCAGTATATTGTAGTTTAGGACAATTGGATTGAGAGGCGACAGATACTTCCTTGGAGATAGCATACTATAATTATTAACGACCGAACCGTTGTTGACGACCGGAATGTCTTGTGGTCAGAGAAGCTATGAAGCTTGAGGTCTCGGGTTTGTTCAATATGTATATAAAATAAGTATGTATTTATCTATAAAAGGTATGTTTATCTGTTGTTTCTAACACAAGACTAGGTCAATTGTTGTCTATTGTTCCATTATTATTATTGACGTATGAAATGACCGCACTCTAACTTTACCGAGTTATAATTTTCCTGGACCGACTGTGAGTACTATAAACGGACAAGCGGGCTTTTAGTCCAAAGCTCTAGTACCAGCACATAAAGATTACAGTAGAAGATAAGTAATCCAATGCCCCGATTCTAGCTCACATATTAAACTTGTAACTCGATGCAAAAAAACTTGAACCAGATTTGACACAGTTAGGACTTACTGTTGATCTACATAACAGAGATCGGAAGACTAACAAGTGGTTGAGAATACAAAGCAAAGTCTCATATATTATAAAGATTTACTGGAATGGAGACCGTGGGAACATAAGAAACCGGTTGGAAGACCTCTGTGCCCTAAGCACGACTTGTCGAATCCTGCGTCACGTAAAATCGAATAGTAAACTATAACGAGTTTGTATGACGTTTGGAACAGCGCCCGCCCGTGAGCGTATTTGGAATTAAAATTTAGTATGAGATTTCTCGATCTCGATACGATAACCGTAACGTAACGCAGGATTCGACAAGTCGTGCTTAGGGCACAGATGCGTTTGAAGGACGACATCGGAAAACTGGCAGGGAAGAACTGGATGCTGACAGCCCAGAACAGAGCGACATAGAGAAAGTTGAAGGAGTCCTACACCTAATTGGATGATGATGTTGATCTACAAACTCCCGACGAAGAAATAGAGATAAACTTCTTATGTTTGTTCTAGTGCAAGTTTGCATGCGTCTGTGTTGCATACCGCTACCATGCTGCCCAATAAACGCGCCTAACTTAATTTTAATGATGATGTATGAACAAATCATCATTTTTAAATGATAGTGGCTCGCAGTCACGCGCTTCGAGCGCCTTGACCGATTGCGTCGCTAGCACGAGCGTCCGGCGTTGCGAGTGCGGCCGGTCAAGCATGACGCGAGTTACTACTGCAAACGGAACAATATCTTTAGGCATTTACTTATACTTGCCTTAATTATTAAAAAAATACGTAAGGTTTTGTTGACGATGTTCATACTTCATAATTATTATTTTGCACAAAAAGCCCATGGTACTCCGTCAGGGCACAAACCATGGGGAAAGTATATAATTGCATTATTTTGGACGTACTTATCAAGTCAATGAAATCATGGGAACAAGTTTAAAAAAAAAAAATCTAACTATGAGTACTTACGTACGAGGTTTTATACAATGAAAAAAAAACCGGGCAAGTGCAAGTCGGACTAGGGCACGAGGGTTCCATAGAAAGATTTTAACACTTTAAACACTGGGGGTTTTAAGAAGTCCAGTGTTGGCAGAGCCCTGCTCCTAAGCAAAATGTACGCAGTGTGGGGTCAACTTATATTGGTCTGCGAAATCTACAGACAGACATAAAAAAAATAAGATTTTGAGACTTTTCAGAGTGGTTCTGCTATAAGAGCTACCTTCTTACCAAATTTCAAGTTTCTAGGACAACTGGAAGTACCCTTTAGGTTTTTTCGATTTAGCCAATTTGTATGGAAATAGCCTTTTAATGACTGTATCTTTTGATTGCGTTGACTTAGAAGGTTGATTTTTTCACAGCTTCAAGGGACCGCAGGCTTGAGTATTTGATATTAATTTCAGCATGCTGCCTCCTCGCGTTCCAGAGAAAAAGGGTCAGACAGACAGACAGACAGACAGGCGGACAACAAAGTGATCCTATAAGGGTTCCGTTTTTTTCCTTTTGAGGTACGGAACCCTAAAAATGACAGAAATTATGTACAAATGAAAAAAAAGATTTGCTTGGGAATTACATGTTGCGTACCAATGAGAATTGATAAGCGACTAGTCTAGTCCATTAAAACTTTTGATGTGTTGTACATACATGTATTGTATATAATATATACAATACATGTATAATCCTCAGTATCGGTATCAATGCACAACATCATGAACCAACGCATAAGTTCCTCTTGCGTTCAATACAAACGGCACACTTCAACGTTTAAATTATTTTTGTAACCAATCAAAGTCCACGATCTAACCCTTCAATCACTTTCTACCGGCCACCAACTTACGTTTACCGCTAGCATAGGCGCTACTCTCGCTATCACTAAGAATTTAATATATGTAGATTTAGTACCAAATTTCGCCACCAATAATTAATTTTGTTTTACTTACGCGCCTGGTTTGTAGGTTAAGTACGTAGTAGGTTTTTGATAGACGGATTTGAACAAAACTAGGTAGCTTTTGTTAAAACGACATTTCTTGTTGGTTATTGTGTCACCCTGTCTCAATTATTAGACAATCGGTTAAGAACGTATTCACAAAGAAAGCAAAAAATTAATTTCTGAGAAAAAAAATCTCAGTAACTTTGAAATAGACCATCATTCTATTTATTACACTTTATACTTAAACTCTTTATTTATCGACACACTGCTTTACCATTTCTTATTGCCAGACTAAAGTAACTAAATATTCTTAAATGCGAAACTTCCGGACAATATTTTGCCTGATCAACAGAACGGAACTCTTGAGAGTAGAGGTTTAGTTCTCGTTTTCCAGCCAAGACTTGCCTAAACTCTATTTTCAGACCATCCTGCTTGTAACTGCTCTATATTCTGACTGTTCTGTATATATAAATAAGTATCATGGGACAACTGAAACCAATTGATCTAGTCCCAAATTAGGCTATGGGTAGTAGGCAACGGATAAACATATTTATAATAATGGACAAATATACTTATTATTAAGCATCCAAGATAGGGACTTGAAGCTTCATATTTAGGATATCAGACCACTAGTCTAAACCGAACGTCGTGGAGATCCTAGGAGAAGGCCTAATGTCTGTCTATGCCCAGCAGTGGACGTCTTACAGCGTTCCAGCTTATGTGATGATGATGGTGATTGTTCTTTTCTGTTCTTAACTATCATGTTCTGTTCCAGCACTTGATGTCGGGATGGTGGGGCGACTACAGTCTGGCATGCCAACCGGTAGACTACAGCGAGAGTGAACAAGCGAGAAGGGTGAGTTACCTTTGCTTCTTTTTCGTGTTATCTCGTGACATAAGATTTTTACCTGGCCAGTGGAAAAAGTTTCTTTACTATTTGAACTAAACTAATAGTAAAGTTTTAAGTACCTACATAAATAGTGAAAAAACTTTTTCCACTGGCCAGGTAAACATCGAATGTCATAAAGATTCCGCACGCACAGCCCAAAAAATATAGGTACAGCAGGTTTTAGCCCAATCATTCCAAATGCAACCTTCGTTGTGATCTTTTCGCAGTACAAGCCATCGCTGTACTCATCAAAAACTTATTTACTACGACATTTAGAACCAAAGTTTCTACAGCCGTTATCCTTTCAAAATTTCTCTCTCGTTAAATGTCCGAAAACTCACTGACTCATATTTCGTAACTAAATTATATTTGAACATCTTTTGCCTAACGGAACCGTCACTTTTGCACTAATGCACGTCTGTCTGCAAATTCACAGTTACCGTATCGTCTCGCATGTTTTTAGGTTATAAGATGAACTATTATGTTGTTTAGTTACATTCAAAAACATGAAAGAAAGGTAAAATGGAGAATGGAATGGATGTAGTGAAATGTAATGGTGTTTGTTATGTAAAGAGTATGGTACAATGTAGTGAAGTTTCGCGATAATAACGTCGTTCGGAAGAAATGCCGTTAAAAAGTAAAAGTCACTTTTTTACCAGATGTTGTATAAGTAATATTTTACATCTGTCGGGTTTTTACATAGTCAAATCAAAATTGTAAGGAACTGTTTTAGTGCGAGCGCGTTGAAGTCTTTAATATCAAATGTAGGGCAAAATCAGATGGAGATCATTGTTTGAACTTATCTCTATCAGTAGGTACCTATTGGGGTTGAAATTGGGTCAGTATTATTATATTCGCTTGATTCAATCGTTTGTTATTTTGTTAGTTCGTTTTATTGCCATAAATAATTTCGCAGCCAATATTCCGTGACAGTAAAAAGAGGTGATATACAATCTCGAAATCTACACAAATGTTTACTTCAAAACAATTTATTAGCGTCTATTTGCTACTGAGTATATTTGAAATGAGTCTACACAATCAGAACTCGTGAACTAAATTTGAATTCTATAGTTGATGAAAATAAAGTCTAATTTAGTGGGAAACAACTCGTAGAAAGTGCAAAAGACGGTCGACTGATTCTTAAAATTGTCTTAAATTAAAATCTATGTCCGCAAAAGCTACATTTTTAATTGTCTAATTACATGGCGCGGGAAGACTTTAAGTAATGTGTACTTTCTGTAAATATGATAGGGTTTATAATAGGTTAATCGCTGTGGGTTTGAAGTGATATATATATATAGGGTAAGATAACGGGTAAAGTAATAGGCGAGTTAAAATGTGGTATCTTAAATTGAAAGCAACATTGAATATTGAAATTAAACTGGTTTATACGACTTCTAATCATGTTATCTATAGTTATAAAACAATGCCGTGAGTGAATGACTATTAAGTAGCTGACAGGTAACTATTTCACCAACGTTACAAATGTCATAGTCACCGTTTTAACGGATCACTCACATATATAAGTCGAGTTTAGCCAGACATGTTTCGGACTAATTCGTAGTCCTTCGTCTGGGAGGCTCTGCTCGCTCGAGTACTTGATTTTCGTATACCTACATCTTTTTTAAAGTGATGAAAAAGACAAGTTACATATAAATACTTGTATCTGTAACTGAGTGCTAACTTATAGTCTATTGAGTGCTCTAAATTTTGAGATTAAAATCTCGTTTTAAAAAAGTGACTAGACAATTAGACATATGTTTCTTTCCGTGTGCCCTTCAAAATTTGTCATTGTAGGTAAGCTGAAATTTGTAACGTTAATGAAATAATGGCCAGACAGTCTAAACCAGTGGTGATAAAGAAAATAGTTGTTCATTACCGTAGGGCCATACTGAGAATTTTTAAATTGCATCCCTAAAAAACTGAAACAGAAGTGCCAAATATTGCATGACGAAAGCTTCTATTTGTTTCATTTTCACCTTTATGGGTAAATATTTTAGAAAATGTATGAATCACAAACGGTGAACTTCTACTAGATAAATACATAATGACACACAACACGAACACGTAAAAGCACTATTACGCTAAAAAGTATGTAAATATTGTTACTCTTTCTCGTATGTGTGCACTGTAGCAACCATAGATGTATTTAAAAGTATGGATGCGGGTGACGTTCATTTTAGTTTCCGTACAAACAATGATGTTTTGTTTTTCAGACGATATTTTCGGAAACTAATTATTCCTTCACTTTAATAAAATGACACTTTTGAAGATTTATTTTGCGATGTTCAGAAAATCTGGGCTGATAATAAAACTTTAACGTTATCTATATCTGCCACACAAAGTTTGACTAAAAGAGATCCCTTAAAGGGCTAAGTTCGCCTTTCTACCTTCATCTTCTTGTTTGTATTTACTTACTTACATTCAAAACACTATAAAAACTAGGTAGAGTTTTGTCACGATCCGTCGTCTCTTCGTCTATCCCGTCTCCAGCCTCTGGATCCGCTAACACCCTTTTTTGACTGTTTTTACTTTTGTTGTAACAAAAAAGATAACGCATCTACGTCTTGTCCAAATCGGCATATCCGAATCGGTCAAGTTCATTGAATGGCACTAGCTTCGCGCTTTCCAATGTTTGTTAAACACTAAAAGAATTTGAAAGTGACTGGACAGTCGCCATTGAGCTTTTTCGCAAAGAAGGGGAGGGGGGGGGGGGGGTGCAGTACTTTATACTTCACACCTGCGCTGATAATTGGACACGCCTTTTTCACTATTCTTTTTAAAGAATATACTTACCAACTTATAGAGTCATACGAAAAAGAAAGTAAATCATGGTCAAACTAGAATACAGTGCCTCTTGGTCTAGTTAAAAGTTCAGGATAAATTGAACCTCTCTCTCGAAAATTATTGTATGCAATAAGGGCTCTACTAAAAACTAATAATAATGAAACCAATGTTTATAATCAAATGACAATTCGGCCTAAATTGGTGACTTGAAGAGTTTTTGTTTTAGCGCGCTTCATATTGAAAATGGAATGTAGATCGAATTGTCATTGTAAATTGACATTTATAACATAGGGGCCAGGTTTGATAGTGTCGATAACGATCTATTATAAAAAAAATAGAGTTAAAAAAAAACGAAATCAGGAGGCATTGAATTTAGACGTGACAGTTCAAAGTTCAAATAGACCATTGACACCGAAAAACTGCAACTTACAAGTGTGGACTAAAACAAGAACTATGCGAAGTAAAAATTGTCCTTCGGGAAATGTATCTTAGTTATTTACTTAAGTTATAAAAGGAACAAAGAATTCATTAAAAATATTATTTTCAATAAACAAAAAATGTCTTGTCATAATTTTAAGTACTGTGTTGCTTTAACATGTTGAAGTTGCTTGACACGTTGGCCCAATAGTTATTCCTTAATGTGATAAAGTACTATACAGCTGGTTACGTTTTACCTCTCAGTGATTTTATACAAACGGCTGCGTCAAGTTCGCGTCAGAGAAAGCTCTTCTCGGAACCAAGATAGTAGGTTCTTTAGTGCGATGTCGGCCGCCACACAACGGTGTTGTATATGTTTTCTGTTAAAAATAAAACGTTTTTAGCTTTTTTCCGACTGCATTTTTTGTTGACTGTAGGTAAAAGTAAATCATTTACCCGTAATAATATTGTCAACCGGCAGAAGCAATGTAATATGGGAAAACGTTTTTTTTTAAACTCAACCCCTGGCTGAAATATTGACAGTACACTAAAACGAACCCTGTATGTATAATCACCCATATTTTTCAAACTTTACTCTCGTTAATAGCATGAGAGCTGAATAAAATCGCATACTTAGTTTTTGTACTTTATGACAGTTCCTGTACCCATTTTATCTTGTTACGTTCTACAGTGTTCACATATAATTAAATACCTATTTTTTATTTGTATGGCCCGGTGTGCTTGCTCACCTCAGATACCACAAACCTGTCCCACAGCAATGTGACAGACCACACAGCTCCAACGAAAGTGAAATGAACTCATTGAGTATTCTCAAAAAACTACCTATGTTTAACGTAGAAGGACTTTCGCTAAAAGACTGAACCATGGTCCCGTTAGCTTGTGAATTTTAAAATAACACGCCCATATGTTATGATTGCGCGTTAGCAATATTTTAGAAAATCTGTATACATAACTGTGTAGGTATGTGCTTTCTAAAGTCAAAATTCAAACCAAAGTTTGTAATTATTTATTTTAATCAGATTTTCTTAGTAAAAACTATATGCCGAGTCGAAGTTAGTTTTTTTATAATGAATGATTTTTCTAATAATGATGTTCATAATTGATTATTATCTATTTCAATAAAATTGTCACTTGCCTGGCCGACAGGTAAATCTAGTCGTAGCTTGGTCGTAGCAAGCCTGGGTAGGACTACCTATGAAACTTGTTTGCTTGTTTATATTTCATTTTAAACTATTTGCTTTGAAGCGGAAGCGGGATCCTAAAAGCAGACTCTAAAACTATATTTCACAACGCTTAATGCTAGTAGACTTTGCGTTGGTTCTTTAATGCAGCCTCAAACGCTAGTGTTCCTATCGAGTACTGTATAGCAACTATTTGACACTTCACTAAAAATGTTATGAATAACCTCGTAGAATTACACCCCTGACTTCTTATTATAATGCCCCCAATATTTTTGTACTCCAATCACTTTTCAAATATCAACTTTGCCTGACATGTATAAATGTGTCAAATACGCCTGACGAGTATATCTTGACTTAACACCAGCACAACTTACGCTATCTACGAGACAACTACCCAACTAACTAACCTGTACTACCTGTATCTAACTTATACAACCTGTTGTCTCCACAGATGCTGCATCTATGCTGGGTGTACTACTTCTCCAAGCTATCAGAGTTTGCTGACACGGTATTCTTCGTTCTGAGGAAGAAGAAGAGTCAGGTCACGTGGCTGCATCTCTACCATCACTCCCTCACGCCTTTTGAGGCCTGGATGCTTGTCAAATTCATTGCTGGTATGTGTTGATTACATCATTCTGATTTTTTTAAACTATTTGCTGTCAATATGGTGTTACAAGGGGTGTGGGGTTCCATCTTCACTCGTTGGAAACCAAACAGTCACAGTCATACTGTTTAGTTTCGAATATGCGTTCTTCCGTGGAAAATTAAATTGTGTAATGGGCTCCCTGGAGTTTTCTAACGATACACAAAGCAGTAGTCATCGGCTGCAGGTAGCACAAAACCGATTCTTTACAGATGGTGTAAAAACATATCATGTGTGTATGTACAAAACAAAGGCGCAAACATTAACATACATGTACGCACAAAGGTGAACTTATCCTTTAACTAAGAATAGAGAGAATAAAGCTCTATGAGGTATAGTGCATAACTACTGTTCCAGGTGGTCACGGAACCTTCTCGAACATCGTGAACAACCTCGTCCACATCATCATGTACGCGTACTACATGGCATCGTCCATGGGACCCCACATGCAGAAGTACCTATGGTGGAAGAAGCACCTCACCACTTTACAATTAGTAAGTACTATACCTATCTTTGAGATTACAGTCCCTTGAAATTTGATAGCTAATAGAAATGTCAGATATAAAAAAACAAAGGTTACAATTTACTTTATTATGCATCCAGCTGCTGGATACGCTAACCTTGTGATTGTATCCTTATAATCATACTCAATAATAATAAATGGAAAAGTCTGTATATTTGATGGATGTTTGTTACTCAATTATTAAATTTGGAATGGAGATAGCTATTAGGTATAACCTAGATTAAATAAAACGAATGCTATCTCGTATCCCAGAAGATTGCATATTTGCAACACAGATTAGAGGTATAAAAACAAAGTTTCGAATTAAATCTCCAGAGAAATTACTGCCTTAAAAATGTATACCTACTTTAATGAAACAAATGCGCAGGCTAAGATTATAAAACGCGTGAGAAATTCGCCTTTTTTCCTAAGTCAGTAAGTAAGTAAACACTTTATTGTACTAAAAAAGCAGGATACAAATACAATTTGCAAAAAATCTAATTCAAGTACAAAGGTGGGCTTATTCCTATAAGGGATCTCTACCAGCCAACCTTAGACTGGTGGAGAGGAATAGCTTACTAGGGACCGACAATAAGTGACTTTAAAAATCATCAATAAAATGTTAAAAGTCATTCAACATTTTAGTCTTAAAACTAATTATACATGGACCCTGGTAATATAGCCACAGTAAAATCTAACTTATATTTAACTTTTATTTAACATTTGATTGCTACTTCTCTTACTTGACGTATTTATTTCTATCGTCTGACGTTACCTTAAACCCGGGTTAGTGTAAGAGCAAGTCGGCCTAAGTCACCTCTTAGATATAGTACTGCAGTAATTGTGTCTTAAATCAGATACTTCGCACCTAAGGATTTTCTAGATGGCCAGCAGTTCCCTCCACGCACGGTCTAGTTACTGACATACAAATTACCAGTCATTCAACATTACTTAAGTATTTCACAAGATGTTGCGATTCCTTGCATTTACATTCAACTACTGCTAGTTTACTTAGATTTTGATTGGATGTAACGCGAAGTTTGAACTATTTATTAAATTCGCAAGTTGATTGTGGCTTGAGGGTTACAAGGGTTACAAGATTTAACAAATTGTAATTTTGGAAACAATTGTTAAATAACTACACATTAATGTATAAGCATAAATGAATAATCAATTTTAAGCTTTCATCATAAAGTACTGTACGTTGTCTTGTACCTACTCGTAATTGTGCATACGTATATTATGGATGAAATGAAATGGAAGTTATTAAAATGCAGCCTCTATTTAAATCAGACAACTGAAATAATGCAGAGCCTAGTTTTATAGCTCTATAAATATAATAACCTCTATTTCCCTTTATTTATACATTGGGTCAAGAAATACAATAATGTATACAAAAAATACATAAATTTGTCGTAACCGACTCATTCCGCGGACATTCTATTTGCTTCAAAATCTTCAAAGAACGTTAATTTTAATTGTAACCCAATAAAATACTTCGTCGCGGTTGCCTCACTCTTGTTCCGCCAATAAGGATAAACCGCACCTAGCATTCCGCCTGACGGGATCTGCGTTTGCGCAAGTAGGATATGCGCAGAGCGAGATCACACGCCGTGGTAGTACTGCGGTAATAAATTTATTTCATTTATTTATTTATTTAAAAACGTATAATCCAGGTTCAAATCTATCTATTATTAAAACAAAGTCGTTTTAGTTACACCAGTCATAAGTCAAGAACGGCTAGGCCGAATTTTATGGTCTTTGATTGTTGGATTTTTTTCTGCTTTTTTAATTGTTGAAATACGAAAAAAATTCACAGAAAGAAAATATTACTTTTTTCGAACATTTTGGAACTGCCAATGGCGGTACGAAGTTGACTGGGTCGGCTGGTTCAAGATATAAATCACTAGCTGTGCCCCACAGAAAATGTATGTATTGCACATAAAACATGAAGTAACAAGTAATAGGACAAAAGCAAATGTACAAAGACGAACTTATCTCTTTAAAGTAATCTATGCCAGTTAATCTCTCTACTAGTTAACACAGTTCACCCGCCGCTTGATTTAAACCATAATTGGTAAGGTTCGTAACGTGATGTTAAACAACCTACCTATCTCAAAATTAAAACCAAAAAAAAACTTCAGCTTACATAGATGTCCAGTTGGCCATTCTTATTTGCAACAGTCTACGTAACAAAATGGCATCTTGTTTGGCATTGAGTAATTATTTTGTTAAGTCCAATGACTTTATAATTTGTACACGCTGACATCCATTTTACCTACCAGCTCAACCGAAAAAAGATACAGAAAAATCTGTTACATGTATCTAGCTGAACACATAGCCGTCCATTCTAATTTTAAAACCAGTGGATGAAAATAATCTAGGATTCCCGCAGTATACCTCTGCCGTTCGGGTTTCGACACCGTCCCAGCGGAACGCTGTCCTTTCCCCGGCTTGTTGCGCACGCTACCATTCTAGATTCAATATCCTTTCCTTTACTTGTACGCTTCTAATGTAGCAATAGATCACCATAGTAACTGATGAGAATTATTCATGAAAATATTTGTACCTAACCGAAAGTGAATGGTACCGTTCTTCTGTCTTGAAAATAATTGAAACCCCTGTCTTATTTATTCTTCAATGTTATTCTCACAGCTATTTTAGCGTCGAAGTGTTATATTAACTATCTAATAGTACTTATCGAAAATTTTACACTTTGACTTCAGAGAATAACACCTCCCCTCCCCCCTCCCTAGTTACTCCCTAGTTACCTATATCGGAAATACCGATTGGAAAATTCTCTTTTTTATGCTCGAAAATAGTACAATTGTTTTTAAATGTTTTTTTTTTTTACATTTTAACATTGTGATATTTACAGTTAAATATCATTGCAATCTTCCCATGTCAAAGCCATTTTGTTAATTTAACTATACTGCACTTTCTTTTCGAGAACCAGGCGTTAAATTTTACGCTAGAAATTATATTTATCATAATGTAAATGCAGGGTTTACAGGTTGAGCAAAGTGGAAAATGCACTAACCGCGAGTGACCGCATAATTGTTCTGTCTTCTTGGCCTAAGTCTAGAAAGTAAGGATTTAATAACTACGTCATTACATGTCGCCTTAACTGTTTTCTACTCGATTAACAAAATAAACCATGCTACAACTCCTACTAAATATCATATACATAAACGATAAGGTTTTTATGTTTAGATTTGGATTTCGACCGAATTAGGAGGAGATAGGTTATAGATTTATCTTGAATCTATTTCCCGCGGGGTGGCAACAACCGAATCCTACGCCGACAAAGTCGCGTTCAACAGCTAGTTTTTTATTATATATCAGGATTGACGAGTGATTGATTTACTAATTTTTTTTTCTTCGTTTAATTTCAGGCCCAATTCTTCATGGTGCTTTTCCACTCCATCAGTGCGCTTGTCTGCGACTGTGGCTATCCAAAGTAAGTTATTTATTAAAACATTAATTTATTTATTTAAGTTTCATATTTTTACTAGTATTGCCTTGAATGAGAAAGAAAACTCGATCTTTCTCATTATACGACATTTCTGACGACAGCGAACAGTTGTACCAATATCTGTAACAGCTACAACGTATTAAAACCATAAATTTTATTTTGAAGTAGGTACTTAGTTTACGTAGTTCCCCTTGAACAGTTTTAATATATTCCTAAATTGATAATGCTTTGAAAAATTTGGCTAACTGAACTTTAAAAAATACAGAAACCTCGAGAACCTCGTTTCTTGATTATCTATCGAAAAATTTGGGATAAAAATAAAGTCGACTCCCGCTGTTTCATAGCAAAATGACACGAATTGTGCAGCGAATACTACTTAGGCTCTTTCTTTCATTCCCCAACCGTAAGTGGAGTAAGTTCAATAGTAATGACAAAAAATTTAAACAGACCAATTTAAATTACTTTGTACTTAATAAAATACCTTTAAAGTACCTTAATGTTAACAGTAATTTTAGATAAATAACAAACCATCTATTAATAAAAGAAGACCGTGACTGACTGACTGACTGACTGACAGACAACGCACAGCCTAAACCACTGGACCTAGAGACTTGAAATTTGGCAGACATATACCTTGAGTATCTTAGGGGAGCACTAAGAAGGGATTTTTCGAAATTCCCACGGGATAGGGAATAAATGGGATTTACATTTTCGAATCAAAGTGGCTCTATCTCCGCAGCTATAATTATTAGAGATTACAAATTTGGAATGCAAGTAGGTAATAATAACAGTTTCAGGAGTTTTCAAAATTCCCACGGGATAAAGGATAAACAGTAATATTTTTATAGTAACTGACTAGCAGATATAGAGACTTGCAAGTTTACAATTATTATTAATAAGCGAACTCAACTTCGGGGCTGATTTAAATTAAAATCTCTAATAGAAAGCTACACTGTCACTGATTCATATTTAAGGTTTTTTTAAATAGCTAGGTTAAAACAGTTATTAATATCCGGCGGGAACTTTACAATTTCTCGGGATAAAAGTAGCCTATATCAATCAGAAACAGTGTAGCTTTCTGTTAGTGAAAGATTTTTAATCGGGCTAAATGTAGAGTTCGCTTATTTCCATCCCCCGGGAATTTTGCATTTTCCCGAGGAAAAAGTAGGTGCCAATGTCAGTTAAGAACTGTAGCTTTTTATAAGTGAAAGTTTTTTTTTTTCGATCTGAAGAGTTAAAATTACTTAAAATGAAAAAACCCGCGGGATAGAATTAAGTGAACCCAACTTCTGCGCTGATTTTAAAAAATCTTCCACTAATAGAAAGCTACATTGTCTCAAATTAACATTTAATTAAAATGAAGCCCTATATTGCTAATAGGTACGTCCGTCCGCGGTCAGTGCTAAAACGCAAAAACGGAGAGTGACATAGGCTACTTTTTATCACGGGATAATATCTCATTCCCACGGGAAACACGTTACAACATCGCCTTTATTTGTGGTTTTGCGATGGATTAAAGTTTTTATATTTTTTATACCTATATGGAGATAGTTGAAAGGTTAACGAGTGACATAGGCTACTTTATGCTACGGGAAAATATCTCATTCCCACGGGAAAACACGTTAGAAATCTTATAACATAACCCATAATGATTGTAATGCTTGCATGCTCGCTTGCATGTTTGCTTGCATGCTCGCTTGCGTGCCTGCTTACATGCCTGCTTGAATGCTTGCATGATTGCTTCCTGGATGCTTGCTTGCGTGCTTGCTTGCAGGCTTGCTTGCATCTTGCTTGATGCCTGCTTGCATGCCTGTTTGCATGCCTACTTGATGGCCTGCTTGCATGCCTGCTTGCATGCCTGCTTGCAAGCCTGCTTGCATGCCTGCTTGCATGTCTACTTGCATGCCTGCTTGCGTGCATTATACCTTGCTTAGTATACTTGCTTGCGTGCCAACTGGCATGCTTGCTTGCAATATTGCTTGCAAGCCTGCAGGTTCGCTTGCACGTTTACTTGCTTGCTTGCTTGATTTCTTGCTTCTTTGAAATGCTTATGGTTCACGCGAGCGAAGCCGCGGGCAAAAGCTAGTCCACTAATATAAATCTAAGCGCCTTACAAAATCGATATACAAATATGTTAAAAACAAACAAACGGTTGCATTTGCACTGAAGCACGCAACACGCAGTCGAGGAGAACGCTTACTGTTGCACTTACAGACTACAGGCCCGATATCATGACTTGATTTTGATTGGTTTTTAACTTTGAAACAATCGTTTTACGGTCACATTTAGCTTGATCAATTCTTTCTCTATTTGATCTTAATACTTTGTGATTAATTCTGTTTGATCCTGAAGTATCTTGATACAAAAACTTCTCTTATATCATACCAAATGTTAGGATGTTAACAATTTAACTCAAAGATGCTCAAATTGCTATCTTGTTTTCTAAACTTCATATACCTATCGTACCCATTTAATATTTCTTTGCCGTACTTTGAACGTCTTCACCTTGAAGTATGCCTTCATAGAAAATATTAATATTATGAGAATATATTAGTCACCAATGTATATTGTTTCCAGGATCATCGCTTTAGGCCTCATTCTCCACTCGGCCATCTTCATCGTCCTCTTCACCAACTTCTACATACAAGCGTATAAGAAGGACAACAAGAGGAAAGCCAACAAACCCACTGTTGACCCCACCAACAACAACAACCTCGCCAATGTGTGCGCCAAAGTCAACGGCCAAGTAGCCAGTGGCCAAGTCTCAAGCGGTCAAGTGTCCAACGGCCAAGCTAATGGCCATGTTAAGAACGGTTTAATAAACGGTCACGCCACCGAAGTCAGAGAAAAAACGAAAGTGCAATAGGACTTGTTAATGGTTATTGCTTTATTTAAGTTTCATAAGGAGAGCTTCGCACGCCCTTGACAATATCAAAATGTCAAAATAGTCATGTGACATTTTGAAGTTTAATTTTGTCAGCTTAAAACTACCGATAAGTTGGCCAAGTAAAAACGTAATAGTATTTCAAAGTTATTTTATGTGTGTTACAAAAAAAATTAAAATAAATAAATAAGTAAATATCATGGGACAAATTGACACCAATTGACCTAGTCCCAAACTAGGCAAATAAAAAAAAAGTAAAATTAAGTCTTGTTTTATTTTGCTTGGTATACTCATTGCTTGTACCTAGTAAAATATGACATTTCATTTTAATTGACTTTGAGTTGAAACTTCATTAAAATGATTCTGTAACGGTAATAGTTTACTTTGGATTCTTCGGCGAAGTTTTTCCTTAATGTAAATTATTAATAGGTATACCATATTGTTTTAAAGCAACCTTAAAATAGCCTTAATACCTTAAAGTTGCCTTAAAGTTATACGGTTAAAATACCTACCTAACTTATAATTACGATGGTACCACATAGGTAACGTTCCACTGCGGGCTATCTTTGATATAAATACGTTACAGTTAACTTAAACATTCTAAATAAGTACCTGGAAATAATAGCAATACCCAAATTACACTACTAAATTATTAATTATTTTGATGTTTTTAAGAGAACATTTGAAGACAATAAAACAGTTTAACGTACAGTGGCCGAGACAAAAATATTACCCGTTGGTTATGACAAGGTGGGTGTATACATCGTGTGTTTATTAAACTACCTCAATAGTTCCGTCCAGTGATGATATTAAACGTAAAATAAGTTTCGTCCATGAATATGCTCAAGTAGCTTTATTATTTGTAAATATAATTAGGTGTAAGTGTAATATACGTTTACATGGAGCCAATACTGTACACAAAACAATTAGTAGAACTCAATGAAATGATCAATTTAATAATTAGTCTCAATTGTCTTGAATTTATGATGTCGGTAGTGGGTATCGTACCCACTACCGACATCATAAATTCAAGACAATTGAGTGGGAAATTGGGCAAGTTTGTGTACCTATGTGTAAATAACAAAATGCTTAGTGAAAAATTCATGTTAAAAGTAACAAAATGCTTCTTTGTTCTTTACCTGAACTGAGAACAGACAAGTCACATACAGCTTGCTAAGCCCATGCTCAGAATATCATGGCACTCAAAATACGATTTCGAGTGCCAAGATATTCAATGAGGGTTTCGATGAGCAAGAATTAGAGGCGTAAAAATGGATAAAGTCATTTTTACTTTGAAAATAATGTATATAATGTAGCTTTCCTAAACAATCCTCCTTGTAAAGCGATGTATAGTAATGTATATTTATCCTGAGACATGTACTTATAGCGTTGTATATAAATAGGATGAAAATGCTGATACATCTTTAAGAAATTTCAGCACGGCTTAGCTTGGTAAACTGTGGATAAATTTGTATAGTGTAGGCTTAGTGTTCCATTACAGTAAAGTTTATTAACGGCATTATTACAATGATTAATACAATATTACAAAGATCCGCTACGATCACTTAATGTCGCCACTGCCGAGTGAGGTCCTGAAGTGTGGCCGTCAAAGTTTACATTTAATAACATTTAATACCGTAGAACCGTACCGTAAAAATATCGAGCATGCCACAGTGTTGCGCAGTTCCGTTTTGTTCGGAAAAAATGAGAATATAAATTTCCGAAAGATAAAATTGCCTCAAAACACTGAGGGGCTACTCCGAAATCTGAAATTCGAAGTTTGTATCCGACCGTCTAGCTCACGTTAACATAGGTTAACACGTAAGCGAGAAGTATGGTCGGGCAGGAACTTCGAATTATGGACTTCGGAGTTTGACATATTTGACATACCCGTAACTCATATTTGCCATAACTAATCTTTAGTATTGCAAAATATTTACAACTTTTAGTACTATTTGGCATTTCTTTAGACCCCACTATATACTAGCGCCTCTAGCGGCGAATTCATACGCGAGAGCCCTCTTTGCTTATATTAGGGTAGGTACTCAGTCGGAAGAAAAGCGTTCAAGGGTGTAGCACTGTCATATCGACCGTTATGTCGCCGTTACCTTATTGTTATCTTCGGGCTAGCGTACTGAGGTCCAAGCACAAATATTCGAATCTGCGTAACGTACCGTACCGTACCGTATCGCCATCGAGAACCTTCATACTGTTAAATGTTAGTACCAAATACGATCAAGGGCGGCGCAAATTTTCTCTTGGGTCTCTGTATCAATTATTTACTAGACAAATTTAGTATCAAGCTGAAACTTCACTAGTGTATTTGTATCTGTATTTTATAGCTCACAGTGGATCGGGTCGCGGGACCCATTTTATAGCTCACAGTGGATCGGGTCGCGGGACCCATTTTATAGCTAACAGTGGATCGGGTCGCGGGACCCATTTTGGTTTATTTGGATACCAATGTTTATACCAGTCAGTTTAGAGAAATTTATATAGGTGTTCTATATAGTATGTAAGTGTAATTTAAGTCGTTTTAAGTCAACTGTAAAATGAAATTGTATGCCTTTTTTTACCGTATTTTGGAAATAAAGTAATCGAAGTAAATTTTGGAGTTTTAATAAAATGGCTTCCTGAAAGAGTTTTAAGAATATTTAAACTATATTCCACTTCTTTTTTTACTTTGTTGGTCAGTAAGCTTTCCAACTTAGGCACGTTAGAATCATTAGAAAGAGTTCATTGTGCTAAACTGTATAGAAAAAGCAACCGGCCAAGTGCAAGCCGGACTCGCGCATCCAGGGTTCCGTATATAGATTTTCCCTCTTTTCCCCAGTGTTTAAAGTTGTCCAGTGTTAGCAGAGCCCTGCTCCTAAGCAGTGTGGGGTCATTTTATAGTGGTCTGTATATATATATACACATAGACATAAAAATTTAAGAATTTGAGAGATTTTTCTGAGTGGTTGTGCTATAAAAGCTACCTTCATACCAAATTTCAAGTTTCTAGGACAACTGGAAGTACCTTTTAGGTTTCCACAGTACGGCAGTTTGTATGCTGGAAACACGCTGGAAACAACCATTTTAATTACTGTATCTTTTAATTGCGTTGACTCAGAAGTTTGATTTTTTCACAGCTTCAAGGCACCGCAGGCATGAGCCTGTGGAAACCTGAAATTAATATCAAATACTCATGTATTTGATATTAATTTCAGCATGCTACCTCCACGCGTTCCAAAGAAAACGGGTCTTAACAGACAGACAAACTGACAGACGGACAACAAAGTGATCCTGTAAGGGTTCCGTTTTTCCTTTTAAATACAAAAACAAAATCCGTTAATCTTCTTAGGGTCTCCCCAAACCAGTCGACGAGGAGTCGGCTTTCGCCGAGTGTTTTACACCACACTATTCGCATTTAGCCGATCGACCGTCTCCGCGGTTGGACACCTGCGTTTAGCAGTCTCATCCTCCTTGCGGCCGTAGAGACGCCCGATCGCCTACGACTTGCTATCGCAACAGTTGTAAAGCGACGGTCGGCTCTCCCGTGCTCCGTTTTGCTGTCGAGACGTCAGACAGCACACGTACAGCCGTTGAGTCCGACGAACAGATGTAGGACAGCGGATGATCGGCAATCGTAAATCTAATTTTTGGAGACTGGTTGTTAGTAACAACCTGAGTTTGAACACTTACATTTACCGACTATTTATTTTACACTTACATTTACCGACGATTTATTAAATGTTCCTCCGTCATTATTACTTCCGTGTTGTCAGATCTATTGCAGATTTTAATGTAAGTAATAATTCAAATGAACAAATACAAACGCATCAGTAGCTACTTCGGCCGTCATCGGCTCTGTTCGGCCGTCGTCAGCTATGTTCGGCCGTCGAAGACGCTGAACGGCTTCCGCCAGCTCTGACCGGTCCTTATCGTAGGTACTCGGCCGTGATCGGAGCCGTTCAACTCTTTCCGGCACCGTACGGCGGTATAAGGAGATTTATGAATGCGAACGTGTGCGGTAGGCTGCAAACAGCGTCGTACGAATGCGAACAGCTTTACGGCAAAACGCCGTTTTCCCGTCGAAAGACGTCGTTTCGCGTGGGCCGAGCCGATTTACGACTTATTCGCTCTTATTGCGTTGTTATAAAGCTTTTTCCGCACGCGATTTGCCGAAACGGCGTCGACTAGTTTGGGGAGACCCTTACTTATACGTTAGTACGCATCGAGTACATGAGCTCTACATCCTGCAAAACCAATTCAAAGCAGTACCAGATACGCCATCTATGTGTACAACACGTTATCATATCAACTACAGCGGTCCCTTCACTAAGTAGCGCTAACGCTAAGTGACGAAGCTCACGTTCAGTTTGTAACTAAGAGATGGCGCTAGGTGTATTATTGTTATGATTGAGTTGAGACGATTGAGACAGAATGTGTACGCGTGATTTTAGTGGTAGAATTCAATATTATTCTTTTACAGAAAAGATACAGATCCTATGCATGTTCTACCCCATATACCTACCTATTGCAGCGCATATCCTTCGTTGACGTGATAATAACTTAGAGCAGGAAAGGAATGGAGATGTTAACGCGCAATTTCCCCTCTGCCAAATCTCTAACATCAAGTCTGATCAAAATGATCAGGGTCTGTTGATTGTGTGCGTGTTTTCGGCATTTGTGTGACAGTTTTGTTTTAGTGTGCGTTTGTAGGAACGCAACAAATTTTAACAGGAGCGTAGACGTGTGCTGTACGTATGTGTTCCTCGTCCCCCTCAAAAAGTGGCAGAAAAATTGGAGTGCATAGATAAGCCAAAGGCGCCTCCCGTCTGTCTGCGTTGTGGATAATAAGCATAAATTTAATAAAGTTTTAGTTGCGTTATTAAAAATTGGAAAGTAGTAATATAAATATTTTATATTTTTGAGTCTCCGAAAAGTGAAAAGTGATCAAATCTGTATATGAGAAGATCTGTAAAAAATTAACTCTCGACTAGTTGAATACTTACTTCACAATATTATGTTGTGAAGTCTAGCGATAACTTAACTATTAAGTTCTTAATTTATTTTAAAATTATAAATTTAACGGTCAAACTCACACAAGCTTTTAAGTAAAACGTTCACACTATTTAAAACTATGTTCACTTCGATCGATTCAGATCGATTGATTCATTTCAGCTATCAAAAGCCAGCGCATAAATAGCCTATAAATAATGTAGATCTACAATATATTCTTGGTAATTCGCCGGTTTTTCGTTTCGAAAGAATTTACTTTTCGAATATAATAATTTTGAACTAATTTTGTTTTCTCGAATTCATCGCTTAGTCTAATCTTCAAATGTGCTAATGTTTATGTGTTCCAGTTTTAGTTGATATAATATTATTTACCCTACGTATTATATATTATACAACTAAGGATCACTAGGTTTAATGAGTATTTAATCAAATACTTATTTAACTAATATCGTTAGAGTTAATTTTGTTATGCCTACCAAACATTAGACCTTATCTTCATTTGTACTAATATCATGTGAGCAAAATTTGTATTACCTAATAGTAAGTACCTTGGTCTACCTAATCTTCAAACGTTCCAATCATTACTCTTGTTCTAAGTACCATGTGAACTAAAATTATTTACACTAACCAACAAGTACATTTCCTAATAATTGTCAAACATGTAATCACTTGGTCGACCCTGTAACGTAATGCATATTTTCAACACACTTGCTCGTAAATTGAATCTTATTGCATAGTATTAAAGTTCATAATACAACTTGCATTTGCATACACACGCGTATTTTTTACTTTATAATTACCGCACTCGTGTTTTTTACATTACATATTTTTTAAATCTCACCAAAGTCTTTTCCCGCCTAAAAGCAATTTATTGTAAATAAATAAAATATTCTAGATTAAGATGACACAAAATTATTTAATTTAAGTAAATTATCTATTTTTATCTACGAATTAACATTTATTTGCGTATTTAAAACATTATTTTGTAGTTTATCATACATATTTTTAATATTAGGTTGTATGGCGGTATGGTCTGTGGCTTGATTTGAACCTGCGCGCGCATTACATAACATATCGCGCGGAACAAGCGCGAAAAATGAAAAAAAAAACTGCTGTGCTGTCGTCTAATCGTCTTTCTTGTATTTGTTTGTAGTACCTAGTTAGAGAGCTGCGTTATGTTTATAACTTTGAAAACTGTAGTTTTAATTATTGAAAAAAATCTTAATGTAGAATCTAGAAATACTAAGTAAAGACAAAATGCAATTGATATTTTTAAAGTGAATTATTGTGACATCTAAAACAAAAGAGAAGTACAAGTTAACCGATGAACTAAAAGTCAAAGTTTTATATGTACAATGGAAGAACAGTAAAAATAACCAATCAAGTAAGTATTAAACGTTTTTTGAAAATGTGTTTATAGCCAGCTTATTGATCTAACTATCGTAATCACGCAATATTTATAATCAGTTACTTAATTGTATTTATTTTCTCAACTCGTCCTCCTAAAGAATGTATTGTCTCCAAGTAAGTACATAACACCGCGGAGTCCACACAAACTCTTTGCGGAGCTCCAGGGCTCCACGGATCACACTTTGAATAAGGCTACTAGGTAATTAAACTTGCTAACACGTACAAGTATAGTTCGTTGTGGTGAATAATACTTAGATATACTCGATTTAGCATAGCACTGTACGGGCAAACATATCCAAGGTGCCATCACCAAAGACATTCAGACATTGGATAGTTCTCTAAGGAAGCTCCGAATAACCAAATATCACCAACATACATAACGTATAACTAACATAGGTTAGTTTGAATACTTAGTTAATTTTCGCTATTTTTTAGTGTGTTGAAAAACATCGGATGAAACGCGTGAGCATTAGTCATTACACTCCTCGGCTATATTAAAGCCTTCGCTTCGCTCAGGCTTCAAACCCGCCTCGACTGTAATTACGAATTTTACACACTTGTATCATCATTTAAGTATAATTTCAGTAACTTTTTGTATTGGTTTTAGAGTCAGTGTAGTTTTTGATGTCGAATAAAGTTATGTCTATGTCTATAATGCACTATTATTATGTATCGTGAATTTGCTTATACGCAGCCCCCGCCAAAGCAGTAACACCGTCCAAGGGTATGAAAAGTAGGTATTTACCCACTTAGGTTAGGTTAAGCTATTTAGGTTGGGTTAGTATTGCGTACAGATATCATAATATTAGTTGTTTATAAAAATCGTTTAGATGAAAATAGGATTACTGAAAATTAGGCCCTCATAAAATAGGAGTAATAAAAATTGTAATATTTAAATGAGTAGGTAGTTAATTAGTTGATATTAGTTTTAACAAAATTAGTTCAAATGAAATTAGGACGAAAATTCTTAGTCCAAACGGAAGGGAACCGTCTGTTTCTATACGTCTTTAGCCTAATACATAGACCGTCGTTTGTTAGAGAGGCACGGCATATTCGAATCCGTCAATCTGATTGGCTGACATTGACGGATTTGTGCTGCTGCATACTACGCACGCTGCCGATGCGGTCTAATGGACTTCGGTGCTAATACAAGATGAAGATGCCCAAAAATAATTAACTATGGAAAAAAACTTAGGTAACTTATTTCTGTATGGAACAAACAAACAAACAAAACGGAGATTATGAATAAAAATAACAGTAAAAACTAAAACCTAAAATGGAAAATGTCCCCGAGACCGCTATAAATTTTGTTTTAGAAAGTTGTAGAATGTTTAGTAATTTACTTCTATAAATTTATTGATAAAAACTCAAGCAAAAAGTGCACCACTAAATCACTCACTCATAATTATGGTCTTAGTCCTAATTATTTAGAGATATGGAAGATAATAAATTAAATATAAATATACGATTTTCTCCACTAAAAGTTATTGTTGAACATCAGTTTAAAACAATTCATTATATTATAACCCAATATGCTCCGATTTTTTTAACATTTGAAATTCAACTGTCAAATTAGCACAAGTTTTTAATTAAAACGAGGGTACTGTTACTGACCTGATAAATTCTGCGAGGAAAACAGTACCTAAATATTTTTCCCCAGGTAGTCCTCGAATTGCTGAAAAACGTGGACTATTCAAATGTCAAAATAAACGGAGTATATACCCCACAGTGACATTACCCATTGTAAATTAATTAAATCTGTACAAAGTTTACGGCACGTCGATAGCTTTGAAGGGCTCTAGCCTTAATGATCGCTAACAAAATGTCAATAAACCTGACGTTAAAGCATTTTTTCTCCCCTTTCTAATTTGTGAACCCTAAAATCGCGGCCCTACTACGAAACCATTATAAACAAACCCCTCCCATCTTACTAACAATGGAAACAGTAACATGCAGCGTGAGCTCTACGTAAACTGGTATTTAAATAGCCCTGCATTGAGGAGGGTACAGGGTTGGGACACGCATTTCTCTGTCACCTTTCTTCTGTGATTGGATGAAAGAGAACGCGATAGGCTCCGTCCATTCTTTTTGTCGTTTCGTTTAACGTAAACTCTGTTCGGTTTTGATGCTTTGTATTTTATAGTTTATTCTCGTGACAGCGGACTGTCAGATTTATTGCAAGAATGGGTCTGAAAAAACACGACATACAGAAAAAGCTTAACAGGTATTATTGCTCGTTTATCATAAATATTAAAGCTTACACGAAGATAAAACGAGTTGTACCGATAGTCAATTTAAACAAATAGCACAAGATAAGGATTAAGGTGAAATGGAAGTCGTAAATTTAGCGCTCATAAAACCTAAAAAGGTGACTAAAGCCATGTTTAAAGCAAAAAAATAAAAATGTAATAAACCGACAAAATATTGCGTTAAATACTTAGTCATGAGGCCGTATTATCTATACAAAGTTAACGGACGGGAATCAATACAACGTTGCGTGAAACGGATCGCAACACTAGTCTCCGCCGGCCGGGCCGATTCCCTCGTCCAGGGTTGGCTCGGCAGTCGAACACGCGTCCCCGCCGTGACTCCACGCCGCGTCGCACACGAACACAACAAAATAACACACAAAAACCATTCCAACATCTAAAATAACCAAAAATACAGTGAAACAGTGCCACAAATGTGTACCTAACACACAATTATGTGATCAGAGTGACTAAAAACGCGCGACGATGGAAGGGACCGAGCTTTTCGCCCAGCGTCCTAGTATCGTGAATAATGACATGAAACAACATTTTGTACGGCGATAAATCGGCTGTAACATTGTGCTTTAATCGGTAATGTGTCGTCAACGTTAGGGCCGAGATAGTGTAATGTTTTTATGGGCCACCGTTTTGCCGCAACGCTTAAGGGTGGGATTGCTATGGAATATGCTAATAAGCAGGTTTCTTTTAACCCGTACACAAAAAACTCTGCACTAGACACTGCAGTGCGTTTTGTGTTGCAAATTTCATGGTTGAATCGTTTCCGTTAGAGTTTTCTACTGTAGCTACCTATTTATTGCCTTGTTTTGTTTAAGTGCTAGCCTACTTTGCTCCATTTGTGTTTTTGGCCACAGGGTTTTTTTCTTAAAGTTTCACTTTAAGTTCCCAAAAATAACATTACACAAGCATATTACAGGCCAAAATAAGGCAAAGTCATCAATGTTGTTATTCGCTTTCATTCATAGAATCATCTTTTTAAATCCTCACTTAAAACTCAGTTTTAGTTCGACAGTTGTACTGCGGTAACCGTATTAAGTCAGACTCCATAATAGACCGAGGGACTAGGTGCCAATTTCCTTTGTGCAGATGAGTCTGTTTGCTCTAATTTCCTGCTCTATTCCAGATATTAACCTGTCTGCCTTTGCATTTTGCAGTGTTTTATCATCGGCAATTCCTGCCTTTGTTTTTCTTTTGATGTTGTGAGTCAATCGATATTCTTTTGATAATTTTATTGCTTGATTGTTTCTGGCTCTATTCACTTCTGGTTTTATGTAAAATAAATGTGATCACTCTCACGTAGATATTCGCTGGTCCTTTCTCAGTAAAACTGACAGAGAACATGATTATAACGTACGCGTTTGTTCAAGATTGCTGAGAAATTATCCGTTATTTAGGAGGTCTGCTAACTGTTATACTTGTACAATTAAGGTTCACGATGACAACATTCTGCAACTATTCGAAATATTTTTTTACAAAACGCTATCCCCTGAGAGAATGGATGATACGTTTCCATCAAAAGCTTCGTCGAATAAAAAGGTTAATAAAACAATCTTGTAAGAAAAACCAATACGCCGCTCCGCCAAGGATAAAGGCTTCATGTGAACCCAACAAAATAGAACAAGAGCAGAACAAAACTATCCCGTCTACGACTTATTTCTTGCGCGGAAGTTATCAACATTTCGACCGGTTTCTAGCTCGCTGCAGCGTTCGTTGGCTCTTGAGGAATTAAAACTATTTGAATCTCTTTTGAATACAAATGTGTGTTGAATGTAATTATCCAACGCGCAGTATATATGACATTGTCATGGATCATGATTATTATTCCTACTCGTAATGAAGCTGATACCTACTTACACATTACTCTCGTGCCTATAGAGCTTTTAAAATACCTATCAGTCAAATAAATAAGTAAATGAGACTCTATACGTAGAGTACTACAGTCAACGGACATTTACTGATTATGATTCTATAATAAAGTTAAAGGAAGTTGCTGAATGCAATCTGCATGATAATTAGTACTATAAAAAAACCTAATTGAAACCTCTATCAAATTACTTCTTACTTTCTTACATGATAAGATAAATCTAACAAGGCACAGTGGAAGAGAAAATTTAAAACGTTTCTCATTTTAATAAACGAATTGTACTTACTAAAGGTTTTATCAAACTGCATCTAACTTTCCCCTTGTAATGCATATGTTCGTACGTCGATGTTGATACGTTCCTCCATCTCGGTTATTACAGCCGTCGTCAATTATTGTAATTTATCCTTTCTCAACATGTCTCTTTCAGTTACTATTCTTTATCCTTATGTGTTTAAATCTCACCGCAATCTGATATAATGACCTGGAAGATTTCTTCTTTTACTAAGTTATGGTCTTCTTTGTGTTATTTTTAATGTTTTTAACAGCAGCTGGCTTGGCACCTTTTGTTACACTATTGCCTCCGTTGTAGTTTACAAGTACTCAATACCTTATAATGGTGGTTCGAATCATACTGTATTTCATATAGCTTTGTGCGTGTGACGTCTGTCATCTGAGTACATTTTAATCGATTTTAGGTTACAAAATGTGCATTATGTCCCACGCACTTAAAGCTATGTGAAACAGACTGTAGGGATGTTTGTTAGGTACGTTGCTTTGAATTATAGATTCTATAGAAAACAACATATCATTTACATTATAAAACTAATTGTATCAAATACAAGTTAGAAATCGGTTTTTTTTAATTATGAAGTGTGTCTATCGAGAGGCTGTCGAGATTTTCTTACAAAAATCAATGTTTAAAAAAATCTAAACTCTTGAGTAGGTAGGTACCTAATAGTAATTTAGATAACCATTGTAACCAATTTACTGTAAACTGTTATTTCATAGATCAAATATCATTCTAAGTAGGTACGATTGTACGTTACGATATTTTTGATCCGAAATTCCGGCAGAGCGATAATACCTACATTCAAATATCGCATTGTTGAGTATCGATACAAAATTTCGTGACTTTGCATTCCGTTGTATTGATAGATTAAAATATCGATAATATGTGAGTTTATGATTATTCTTTATTTTAACAAAAAAATTAAAACCACAATATTGCACCAGGTCAGGTTTTAGTGTTTTGAATCTCATTTGCTTGTTCTAAGTTTTTTTAATAATTAAATTGTGTTTGTTTTTTTTTCAACAAATAGCCCTTTTATTTTCCCCACCCCTCTACAAAATTTATTTCTAAACCAAACAAACCGCCAAATTCATTTAAAAACCCAACGCACCCTAAACAGGTGTGCGTTCAAGCGCAAAAGTGGCCCACGCGTGGCTTGTGACTGACAACTGACAGTTAATAGTTTGTCAATTATTTTTAACTAGGCTTTCCGAAAATAAGTCTTCTTCCTTTCCGATAGTGCCACGGAGACAGAAAAGATAAAGTTGTCGCCATTTAATGGGCGCACGTGTCAAGTAAAGACAGCAGACAGTAAAAGTAAAGCTTCTGAGGAAACGATGCGTGTAAACTTGTCACATGCGTTGATTTGTGACATTCGGCTGTGACATATTGGCGGGGAATCCCCTGATTTTGAGAATGAAGACCAGGATCACTGCGTATGTTATAATAAAGGAAACAATACTTGTGTAATGGCAATCAATATTTTAGGTGGGTGAGAGGAAAATTACATTGTCCTTTGTTTAATCATCCTGCTTGATCCTCTTGCCCATATGTGCCACATTTAAAATTTAAAAAATGTAACAAGTAGGTACTTACAAGATCTGCAATGTGGAGGACTCCTGGCCTTTGTGACCTTACTTGGTGCCAGAAGGGATATCACTGTGGACAATAATAAATTATTTACACCCCTACTTTTTACTGTATTGACTTTAAGTCGTTTTGACATTTTCGTTATTATGGTCAATATGTCAATAACAAAACGACATTTATTTTACGACTTAAGATAAAAGTATGAGCCAGTGAAATAAAAATTATAACAGTAAATTGGGTTACATGAAGCATTTTGCCCAAAACACTTAAAACGAGAAACGAGAAAATACGAACTCGATATAATTGCATGTCAAGCACAAACCATCTCTAAATATAATAAAGGATATTAAAAAAGGTTTACTAGCAATAACAATAAAGCAGACGAGGATGTCCATTTAGAAAAGGTCCCAGCTACGCAAACATAAACAAACGTAACTAAACAACCATATATTGCGGTCATATATACAATGGGTATGTTAACAATGGGTTTAGAGGTCGGGATGGAAGGGTTAGATATTGATATTATAGTTACAATGATTCGGAATGTATTATGCGAAGTTATAATCTGAGTTACATTCGGAGTGCCAGTTTTCGTGGAGTTTTGCCGGGTCCGATGGCAATGAATTTACGGGCGTCTTTAAGAGAGGGATTTCGTCGAAGGTCTAGGTCAACGATAAATTATGTCACATTTACTAGCTAGAATCTTTAGCTTCACTATTAGTTAGTTGCTAAAGATACTTTCATCCGTCTGGCTCTATTTCGGAGCTAATGTCAACAAAGTTATTGCCATCCCATCTAATCCTCCTAAATCTCTTTACCCTTCTTGTACATATCTCATTTAATTTCTTCGCCAATGGTCGCTTCTTGCTTCCCTTATTGCAGGTGCAACTGCGCTTTTTTTTTCAGTGATATGCAGTCTAAATTTAACAACTATACCTACAGCGTGTCGCAAGAACAAAGCCAAGCACTCCGCATTTACTACACTATTTGTACAGACAGGGTGTTGTGTGCGACGGGAGCATCATAAAATGCGGCTAAGCCTTGCCGGACCTTGTTGGACAAACAACCTCAGAATCTAAGGCCGCTGCAATATAATATACGATGCGACGGAATACGGGGCACTGGTACAATTGTAAAAGTATTTTACTTTAGCTTTGACGTTCGTTCGTGGCTGGGATATTAGATTTGTCTGTTTATCTCACTTCAAAGAATCACTACCTACTGTATTTTTATCAGTTTTGTTCAAACCAAGCCCTCAAAAAATTTAATTCGCCTAAACTTGTTTCAGGTTAGGATAATCGATTTGGAATTTAGATGAAGGCTTATTTGAATGCACTGAGCTCACGTGGTGGGATCAATCAACACCACGTATTATGAGAAAAAGGTTAAGCACAGAATTTAATCTGTAATGTACTTGACAAAATCACCCCGACATTTTCATTTCAAAATGTAATATCTCAAAAACGACTGAACCTATTTTGATAAGACATGTCTAAGAACCATCACCGGAAAATCTGCTTTCAAATAAACAAAACCACATTCAAATCGGTTCAACCGTTTATAGCTACGATTACTACGTACATAAATAGCGATTAAAAAATAAGAAATAATGTATATCCGTATAATCCCAAAAAAATCATGTTATTTAACAGTTGCTTGGGTAGCGGGTAAATTACTGTTAACTAAACACCACTTAACATAATGTTAATAAGGTCGTCCTGAAACGCAATACACGTATTTTGGTTCAACCGGTCCACCTGTTTCCACGTTCGGTATTTCAGTTTTACTTCATGTAGAAGTAGTGTATGTAGGTATAGCTGTTAGTATAATCCGTAATATGTTTCTGGGTCTATTTAGCTTGCCGTCACGCCTTGTGATTGATCTGGCGACCAATTTGGCCCCACGAATGGGCTTTAACTTCTTTCCGAATTGCGTGCAGAATTAGAAGTCTAATCCAATGTAGGTATTAACCTAAACTGATTCACAGAATTTTACTTGGTGAATAAGTTTTTTTTTTTTCAGACAGGACGGCGAAAGCGTAATTTAGAGTCACACGCTGACACGGTGAAAACTCAAAAATACCGTTTATCCATCCATTGAACATCGTAAGAATTACGACAGACCGAATATGTACACAGACTAGCTTTCGCCCGCGGCTTCGCTCCCGTGGCAGAACTCTCTATCCCGTGGGTAATTCTCTAAGTTCATAGTCATAACTTGAATAACCTAATCAACTTAGAAAAGTTAAAAAAACCCCGACATTGTCATTTCAAAGTTCAATATTTCAAAAACGGGTCAATCGATTTTAATGAAACTTATATAGCTAAGAACCATCTCGATTAAACTAGCTTTGTATGCCTGAGACAGATACATAGATACACAGACACATGGACACAGATACACAGGTCAAACTTATAACTCCCCTCTTTTTAGTCGGGGGTTAAAAATAACGATTTGTAATACTAACTTTCACCCCTTTTTTACTTCCTTAGGGGTAGAATTTGGTAAAATCCGTACGTTATAATATAAAAGGAGCCTCTATGCCAAACGTCAGCTTTCTAGGTCCAAGGGTTTGGGCTGGGCGTTGATCAGCCAGTCAGTCAGGGCTTTTCCTTTTTATACAGACAGATAGAATACGCAGACAAATTACCACGCATTTTTAGGATGTGATATCGAAGAAGATTTTCTAGAAATTTTCAACATACGGCACATCCCAGAAAACAGCCGGTTAGCTAAATAAGGCGAATGGATGTACAATAGCAAAAAAAACTCTGAATCATATTTAGTACGTTCGTGGCACAGATAATCACGATTAAAAATTATTTTTTTATAAAAAAATAGTAAAAGCAAGTGGAGGTCACTCCCGACTCTACCATCATTACGGTACCATAGATAACGGGTAATTAGTTATTCTACTGGCAACACTGGCTGCTATCGCTATTATTTGTACATGCGATCGTTAGCAGCAGATTAATAGTTATTTTTCAAGGCTACGTGTAAGTAAGCGACCTAGTACGTTTAAGAGATCTAGTAAAAGGACGCTTTTTAGTAACTGTTGTCCTCATAAATATACCTCTACTCATATTATATAGATCAATACACACTTATATACATAAAATGATAATAAGCACCGAAGACCCGAGAGCAAACATTCGTACTCATCGTACAAATACATCTGTCCCGACCGTCGAACCCGGGACCTCAAGCTTCATAGTCTGGTTCTTTAACCACTAGGCTTATTTTGTCGCCTATTTAGATGTACCAATGGGTTTAACGCCACGTCTCCCAATATCTTTAATAGTGTCAATCAAACGGAAGCACCTATTGAAAGACAAAACTTGTCACCGTAAATAAACAAGGCAGACAAAAACGACAGTAACAAAAATTAAGACATCTTTTACACGTAAGAATGCTAAATTTTTCCGCTATTAAAAAAAGTATAGCTTAAAAAGCTTTCGAAACAGAATCGCATCGCAAACCAATGTTGCCAACACAAAATATTCTGTTTTCAAAATTTTCACGCGGCAGCCGTCCCAATGGAGTGATGGATGGGGACCGTTGTCTACTGTCACGTGCTCAGATGAATTAAAAAGGGCAGATATGCTCCTTGCAATTAACTTGTCATGGCAACAAGCTGCTGTTCACAGAAGCGATTTATTATTTCAACGGTTTGGGATTAATTTTGAATATTGTCTTGAGTTTTACAATGACAGAATAGGTCTTTATATATTTTTTCAAGCTGGCGAATGGGATAGTTTGAATATACATAATAACGTGTATACAGATGCGTAATAATTTTTGCGTTCGTGATATACTTTTTTTAATGCACAGAGACTAGTCAAAAATGTTTAAATGTATTTATTTTATTTTATTGTATGTATCCAATTTGGCCTTATTTATGGTGTTCTCGGAATTAATGAATTATTATTACTAGTAGTGTCGAATTAAATGGACAACAACGTATGATATATTATTTTGTAAACGTACCTATCTATCCTGTCCTGCCAATTGCAATGCAATGACCGTGTCATCTCGTGGAGCCCCGATTGTTTCCGAGCGGGTGCCTTGTGCAGTGAATATGAATGGAAACTGGACTGACCCGAGGATGCTACAAATAAAAATACTGAACAATTTTAACATGTTTATTACTTTGTTTAATGTTTGTTTTTAAAGCACTTTGCACTCGCCGTTATGATTTTAATTTTGACTTTGTCGTAAGGTATCGCTTAATAACTATCTTCTTTTAACTAGTCCCTCATTGATGGAGTGGAGAGGGAAACACCAAGCGACATGCTACCATCGCCAAAAAGCTAAAGAGTAAGAAGGATAGAGTATAAGTAGTTTCAAAATACATCCGTCAACCACAACCCTTATTTGAATCCCGTATCAATGAAAGCAGAGTAAAAAAATAACAAACAACATCTGCTTAATTTAACATCGCTTCAACAATAGAACAAAACATTAACCTCTGTGGCATTCCGCAGTCGGGTAACTAATGTTGCTCGAACAATCCTCTGGCAAAGAAAAAAAATAACAAAAGGCGCAAAAGTAAAGATTTATTATTTCGGTTTCTAAGTAGAGCGTGCTTTCTATTTTTCAGGGTGCCGTAAAATGATATAAATGGATAGAAAGACACTTAAGTACTTGAATTCGAAGTTAATATAATTAATGAGGAAGTGGGGTTATTAACATTGATTAAGTGATGTTAATACTAGGTATTACTTTAATAATGACATGAGACTAAAATCGACGCAATTGAACTGAAAGTAGTTACCATGAGTAATACCTGTCCCTGATAATTATAACAGACTACCAATACTTTCCACTCGCCAGTAAATATTTATTGAAAACATAATCAAAACATAAAACCAATATTAAAAAATCTATTAACTCCGAGCACAAAACTACAAGGCGAAATGATCACACGATTCCGAATAATGTCCACTCTCCTTCATTTTGACGAGGCATGAATGGGCATGAGCAGGCATGAAAACCGGCATGAAAACCGGCATGAAGTGGTATGAAATGTGCCCGTTTCTTTGTGCCGGCCGGGCCCGCTTACCTGGCCGGTTGAAAGGTTTTTTTCTTCCTTTATTGAGGTTGCTGTGATTTCAAATCTAATTATGACGTAAAGGTGTTCCTGTATTTTGATGGTTATCCCATGTCGGGGTGCACCTGAGTTTTTTTAGAGGATTCTTTGTTGGTTTTGTGATGTTTTTTGATCAGTGATCTTTTTGTGTTGCTTCTGATAATTTTTTGGGGTAAGGGTGTAATAAAGACGTAGATTTTTACAGTATTATTGAATATATTAGTCATTAGTACTTGTGTTTATGATTCTGAGGGGAAGTGCCACGTAGTTGTTGAGTGTAGGGATTTTAAATTTACTGAGATGTTTCAAATTTTAGAAAGATAATTAGGATTTCAAGTTTAAAAATGTCATTAACAGTAAAGACACGTATACAAACTTACTTAATTGATATGACCATAAAAAACTCGAAAATACACTTGAGGTCATATCAATAGGTCTGTATTAAAATCCTAATTCCTATTCATCTCCGTGGACTTGCGAGTGTATTTTCTGTTACAACATGTCTAACTTCTGGATATGACTGCATCATCATTTATTTACGTAGAAGGTATCGTTTTATTCTTTTTTTTTGCATGCAAATTCTTGTTCAATTTGTTATTTTTAAAATGCCTACATCCAGATTGTATTAGGTTACTGTTTTCATAACATTCGTTGTTATCTTAATGATTCATTAGAAAGACTTCGTCCACCTTCTTGGGTCATCTTTTATCTTATAGCTAGAAAATACTTTTAGCATTTTATGTTCTACATAAAAAATGGTTTCAAAAACATTTACAAGTAATGCTTTTACCATTGGTTCCACTCTAGGCCAAGCCTGACACGTGGCAACCGGATTCGGGGTACAAAAAATTTACTTAACGACATAAAATTCAGTAAGTTACCTACCTAACTTTAGTACAATAGTAGTCAGCTATAGGTATAGCTAGATTAATGTTAGGTATACAAAACAAAATACGTAATAGGGAAATAGTTTGATAAATTACAAATCGCTAAATTAATAACAAAAAGGAGGAGGGTCTTGGTTAGACAAAAACGAAACACTTTAAATGTTTGTGTGTACATGTAAGTGTTTGTATGGTAATTTGATTAGGAAATGCTACAAATAAGTAAATAAAAACACTTATTATATACACCTGGCCTCTATTTTACCATCTTTACTATTGTCAGTTTTATATGACAATTCAAACTACATTTCTTTGACAATATGAAGCGCGCTAAAACAAAAGCTCTTCAAGTCAGCAGTTGACACCGAAATGTCATTGAAAACTGACAATTGTAAAGTTGGTGAAATAGTGGCCTGGCGACACTAGTCGCGCGACATTTCCAGAATACCGACTCTGATCCGATAACTCATAGTTACACAACTTTTCCGATAAAGTATCACATCACGCCACGCCTACCAAGGGAAGAATAACTCTAACATCAAGCCATAAAGGTCACGAGAGCTGAACCTTCGAGATTATTCCTTCGGTCACGCGAACAGATTATTGGTAAAATAAAAATAGCTATATTAGCCATGGCGGGGTCGAAATTGTGGTTTCGACGAATTGAACCATGTAAATTCGGAGTACATGTCACAGCTTATGCATCCATGGCTATTTGGACTTTGCGCCGTTGAGTTACGAACTAATCGATGGTGTAACGGCTGGTGACCTTTAAGAACGGAATGATTTATCGGCAGATTCTGGCTCCCGGCAAGTTCAGAGATTATGAATCCTTTAAGTAATAATAATATCATAATACCTACATGCGATTGATTTGTTTAAAAGTCAGGACAATTCCTAACCCTCAGTGCCAAAGTTCTTCAGTTTTAAAAGAAGCTAAAAAAAACGTGATTCTTGAAGTGGAGAGCAATCTAAAACTGGGACAACGTAGAATTAGGACTTTCAACAGTCGTCGTTGTATGTTTTCCTTTGAAAACGGTGATTTAGATAGTAAAACATATTTGGGTCTACTTGTAGAGTTAAACTTCGTAGAGTCTAAATTCTATTGTAACAGTTTTGAATGATTCGCGGTAACCTACAAGGTAATCGCGGTCAATATCCCGTTTTCATTAAGTATGTCTAAATTCTATTGTCTACAAATGTATTATCTTCTCAATTATTTTGTTTTAAAGCTTAAGTTTCACTTTTAAAAAGCTCAAACAAAAAAATAAATGAGGTAATTGACGACCGCACACTACCATTATCCACAGCTTTCAGGTAGAAAAGCTGAAAAATCGAAAGCACTTTCGGTGACGACTAAAAGCTGGCTTATCGACCGATCGGTTTTAAGGTTCTTATTTATAGAGGTCACTGCGACCGATAGGGCACGCCACCCTGTAATGACCAATTTAATTCGTACCTCAGATTATAATATTATGGGAAATTTTTCGCGTTTCCCCTGCATTCCTCAAGAATTATACCAAAATAAAAAGTCAATTCAAGTAAAAATAAATACAGCTCGTGTGTGTGCGTATAAATATATTTATGCGTTAGTTTTTTCACACTTTCAGGCGATAATCTTCAGCCTTCAAAAGTTACCGAAATTTAAGTGATCGAACGGCTATCCCGGCAGACTAATTTCCGTAATATCCCAATAAAAAATGTACCTAGATACGGTATGTATATACCAGCTACATACTTTTTACTGACAGCAGGAGATAAAAAAAAACGGCCAAGTGCGAGTCGGACTCGCGCACGAGGTTTCCGTAGAAAGATTTTAACGCTTTTCCCCAGTGTTTTAAAAAGTCCAGTGTTAGCAGAGCCCTGCTCCTAAGCAAAATGTACGTAGTGTGGGGTCAACTATGACGCAATTGAAATGAACCTATTGCCACCTAAAAACTACATACACGTAAACAATAAAATATATGAATATGAATATGAACATATATTGGTCTGTGAAATCTACAGACAGACATAAAATTTTAAGATTTTGAGACTTTTCCGAGTGGTTGTGCTATAAGAGCTACCTTAATACCAAATTTCAAGTTTCTAGGACATCTGGAAGTACCCTTTAGGTTTTTTAAAATCGGCAATTTGTATGGAAATGGATTTTTTTATGACTGTATCTTTTGATTGCGTTGACTTAGAAGGTTGATTTTTTCACGGCTTTAAGGGACCGCAGGCTTGAGTATTTGATATTAATTTCAGCATGCTACCTCCACGCGTTCCAAAAAAAGGGGTCTTGACAGACAGACAGACAGACAGACGGACAACAAAGTGATCCTATAAGGGTTCCGTTTTTTCCTTTTGAGGTACGGAACCCTAAAAAACACATAGTAACCGGATGTGCGATTAGTGTACGTTTTACATTTTTTCCAACATTAATCCCACATTTAGTAACGTACTAAATGGTACAATACCAGTAGTATTCTTTCAAATGTTAGGTCGACTACGATACCTAAATGTCAGTCTCATAATCATAACTTTAACAATAAACTCGCTTCTGTACCTATCAACTTGTCTTTTCTGAATTCAATTAAATCAACCTTGGTTGCTAGCCACTGTTCCAAACTTAATTTAACCGTAACGTTGGCATTATCTCGGCCCGTCAGTCGTTATTAAAACGAATGTAACTCCAGTGAAAACAAAATAATTAAAAGTTTAATCAAACCGTTCAAACACAACGATTCGTTACCATACCTAACCTTCCTAGTCAAACAAACGTTTACAATACTCGTAATACGGAATTAATTGTGTTTGCAGTAGAAGTGATCAAATACAGTAATAAAACGTCAAATAAAGGCCCACCTTTCGAAAGTGATCAGAGGTCGTTCTCCATTTTGAAAAGTGGTGGTTCGGCGTATTTTTTTAAGTGATCGATGTTCATTTGTTTCCGATGTGACTGCGAGTGTAGCCAATGACAGTTCCGTATTGTGAAATCGCAAGATGGCGCGTTCGGCCCGGCAGAGGCCTACTGTCAGGCACTTCCACAACCAGCCGGAGCTGCAGAGGGGAGGGAGCCCGAGCCTGATGCTGAGGTGGATCCTCCTCGTCTGCCTGGCGAGTTGCGGCCCCCTGGGGAACACGGTTAAGCAAGACGGTAAGTTTTTGAATAATCAACTTGCTCTCGGTTCTGGCAACCCTTTGTTGTCTGAAAATTTTGTACAAAGTTTTTTCACTTCCAGAGGTTGCGGTTATTTAGTTTCTTTCTTTTTGTGGCGAGAATTTGCGAGCTCAAATTGATATAGGTACTTAATTCATTTTGGTCTAAAGAGTTTCCTTACAGTAAAAATATCGGTTGATGTCGTTAGTAAAAAGATGCCCCGTTTGTCATATCTGGAACTGAGTAGGTACGTAGTGCAATAAAATTGTACGCTAATTAGCCACCAACGGAATATTTATCCTATCCTGCATCTCTCCTTGTTCATAGGGCTTCCATTTTAAATAGTACCCGTAAGAGCGAGACAGAGAAACACAAGAAATAACCACACATGTCTGCACCATCCGTCAACTAATGACTTGTACGAAATAGAATAGTTTATTCTGGGAACAATCGAAGCTTGTTTTTGCCTTACATCGAAAATCAAATAGACAGGACTTGTGGTCTGCTGCTGTGATGTGCTGATGTGTGCTGTTATTGTTATAATGATAACTAAGCAAAAATGGGTCAGTACAAAGAATGATAAGAAAAAGATGTTTGTTATGTGCTGTGGGGAAATTAAGATATAACAAAAATACTTTTCGACTGACGCAAATATTTGAATTTGACAAGCGTGTGCAAGTGTCTCTGGAATGGTCTGCGAATCTTTAACCGTTTTTAGTGTTATATACCCAAAGCAGGGTACATACCGACGGGACCCTATTATTAAGCCCCAAATGTCTGTCCGGCTGTCCACCGTTCAGAATTCTGCAGCTTTAGAAATGTAATAGTTAAACGTTTTTGTTTTATGCCCGATCGTAATAATGACAAGAGGCAGATAGTCAAAGTGTGTATTACTACGGCTATAACAACAAATAATAAACAGAATTTAAATTAAAAAGGGTCCTCCACATACTCTTAAATATTTAAAAAATAAGTCGTCACGTTTCTTACGTCCCACTGCTGGGCACAGGCCTCCTCTCAAAATGAGAGGGCTTGGGCTATAGTTCTCACGCGTGCCCAGTGCGGATTGGGAATTTCACACACACTATTTGAATTACTTCGCAGGAGGGTTCAGGTTCCCTCACGATGTATTCCTTCACCGAAAAGTTCGTAATAAATTACAAATGTAATTTCGCACGTAATTTCCGAAAATCACAATCAAAATCACCTAGGGCTTGAACCCACGACGAAAAATATGTAAGTACTTAGTGTACACAGTGGTACGGAACCCTTTGTTTGCAAGTGCGAGTCGCTCTTGACCGGTTTTTTTTTAATTGGTCCGTAAGGGCTCTTGGACTACCACGCGTGTTTGTATAAGAAGGGAACGAATCGAGTATCCATGTCGATCGTTGTCCGAAGTATCATTGGATTATGGGAGCCACTAGATTGTGACTACATCGGATAGATAGATAGCTTTATTTATATTTTTTTGTTGCATTTCACTGTATAATGTCATAAATATAAGAAATTCACGATAAGATAAAAATCCCTTAAATCTGTAAAAAGTCAAACTTCTAGGCTATCGCGATGAAAAGATACAGTAATTAAAAAAGATTTTTGCATAATTACTTATAAAAAAAAATCAAAAAGGTTCGCACTTTTTAACTTCATTCATAACAATAAAGGTGACACAGAGTGTTAACTGTTAGAATTAAGGTGTCCAACATTAGGTCCTTTATAATAGGTATACATAATTACAAGTAGGTGCCTATTCGATAGTACTTAATTAATCAAATTCAAAATGTGTGTTTACCCGATTTTATTGGAAATAATAACATTATTTTGAACACACAAAACTTGACTCGTCTTCACAATTCCGTATAATCTTATTTTACGTTTGTCGGAATCCAAACTCTATCTGCGTGTTGCAAGGTTGTCTTTACAATAACTAAGTAGACAAGACAGGAGGTTATGAAAGTTAAGAATTGAAACGTCTCTTGTTTTGTAAATCGCGTCGTAAAACACCGTTTAACTACGAAACGGGCGCAGTCATAAACATTTTAGGAGCATCTGACGTTTATGGCCACCTAGTAAGTGCCGGTTCGATCCTAACCCGAAAAGATCAAACACGGTATTGATAACTATTCGATATTTCATTCGATTATTGCAACCTTACTTGTTGTGCAACTTGCGTAGAATTTATTGACGTTAGGACTATAAAATTGTCACACAGATAAGATATCAAGACGCAGAGAGCAGCAGTAGTGGGACATAATAATAAGCTACCAAAAAATGGACACTAAACATTTCACATAAAGTTAATTCCTCTCTTACATACGTAATGATGAGACTGGCTAGAAATAGATATTTGCTCTATATCACCAACAAAAGCCCCCTGATGAAAGTTGTATGTAGCTTAATAGTAGTTAGTAGTTTGATAGTAGTTGTTTTCAGTTCATAAATATGGACCTCCGCAAACTAACGCCTGATTCAATAAATTAAAGAAAAGCCAACCAAAGACACATCGTTGCGCACACAAAAACGACGAAGATGCAATTGTCAAAATGCTAATGCCCGACTTAGGATCTGTTTCACCACTTACTGATATAGTGTCTGATTGAGTGCTCTATCTAACAAATTTCACCGGCGAAACATAGGAAAAAATACAGAGGATTTATATTGCAGATATTTTATTTGCTAGCTGACTATCAGGAACTTCATCAGTACTTAAGTGGTGCAATACGCCTTTGCCACTATAAACCAGGTGCGACTGTTATGTAAACTGCCGTATTTGATCAGTATCTCACTTTTAAAATTCATTTACATAGATCTAAATTAATCGTAGTTAAATAAACGGATCACTCATTTAATAGAAGTCTGTCACGTTTCGGACTAATTCGTCCGTAGTCCTTGCTCTCTGGGAGCTCAAGACTCGGCGGCAGTGAAACGTACACTGTGCGACAAGACTCTGCTTGCGTGACTACTAGGCGCAGCTGGCAGCGGCTCACGACTACCCTTGTTTTGACTGTCATTTTTAAATTAATCACTAAGAATCCCCAAGGTTTCAATCCAACAAAAACAGCAATGATTAATTCCATAAACCACACGATCAAAATCAGCCATCAACGGTGAAATCACCTTGGTGAGCACGTCAGAACAACTCCATTAAATCCAGCTAGTTGCACAAAGGTGAAATAAAACATTAATTGCTGTCAGAGGGGTGGAAACAAAGGTTTTTTTGGCCCTCCGTCACAGTGCGCGCCTGATGGAATAGAGACGTGGAATGGTTTTATATCGCTATCGAGCGAGTTTTGGCTGAAAGCTCATGTTGCTTAGTATGGGAGTTGTATAGCTACATATACATATTAAGTATGTGGCTCCAATCCGGGACTTAAAATATTCAAGCAGAAGTAGTATAGAACCTGGAGGGCAGGTTTTACATTGGATCGCCGAGACAATATTATAGTTATATTATGGTTAATTCTTAGTTAGTAACCACTGTTATACTGCTCGTATTAGGTAAAGTCACTGGTACTGGTGATACTCTGCGCTGTAGCAATTGCTAAGCAATGTTATTCAACATACAGAGTTTTGGACACCTTATCACAATAAAAAATATAAGCAATTTGAACTTTTCATATGCTTTATCTATTACCAGATTATCCTATGATTTTACAGAAATGAAAACTAGGAGTACCTGCAGTACAATGACCCATTAAATTAATAAACCCGAAACTTTGGTAAGTACTTATATGTATGTATGTAGCGCTACAAAGTCGTGGATTATGATTTTGGTGTCAATGACCGCTCTATACATACTAATGTTGAATAAACCGAAAGATATCAATAAACCTTGCATGAACTGTAAACCACAAAATTAATTCCATCAATAGACCTGCAAACTGCGATTACAGCAATTTATACGGATTCAACATACAAAAATCTGTTGCATGTATTTAATTTGAAGTTGTAAACCTCCTCCTATCTCCAAAACATACGCTTTTACAAACAAGATAACAACTACTCAATTTGACACAACATAAAACAAGTACATGACAATAAATAAAAACCTTAATCTAAATAAAAAGTATGATTAAAAAATATATAAATTAATTTTACAACCCAAAATTAAAGTTGACTAAACGCTACTTATAGTAGGTAATTATCTTGGGATAATTTTCAAACTAAAACAATATAGGTAAGTACCCACCCTTGGAGCTCTTAAGAAAACTAAACTTCATAATAAAGACGGGGGAAAATAATGAATTCTGAGACGCATTCGGAACTATTTCTCTGTGAACTTAAAAAATTAACTGCACCTCCGGCTGTTACTAAGTAACTTTAATATTATTACAGACCACTCCGTTTTAGTAATTAATTTTTATTTCTGAAACTTGTACATAAAGAACTAATGCCACATCTTTCTGTATTATACTTAGTTAAAGTGAGAAAACCTTTCTCCTGTCAAAATGTTTGTGACATTGTCATAAGATTGATTTTTGCCTGGCCCGAGGGAAAGGTTTTTTACTATGTCTGTAAAGGTTGTGTCCTCTCGATAGCATAATTAGCAAACTTTCACCTTCACGAGCAGTTAAAAGCAAATTAAGATACAATTTTCACAGAACGCAAGGCCCCTTTTCGACGCCAAAGCCCTGCTTTCGTGTGCCATTCGAAGTTCCAACGTGCAAGTCATTTTAACCCAGTTCGGTTCAATTTAATTTATAGCGAATAACTAGCGACATCTAGTGACGAGAATAATGTCAATCAGTTCCTGGCGCCACCTTTGGACGTAGTTCTAATTTTGGAGTTTTTCAGGTCATGCATTTATTCATGGAAGGATTTTACTCAAGTAGGTGTAAAAGTTTGCGATTACATTTATTTATTTTACAAATTCAAATTTATAACATTTAATTCAGACCATGTCCATAAAGCGCACGTACGGCATGCATACAATTAAAAAATACTGAAAATAAAATAAATTTTATGGTCAGGAATCGAACCCACAGCACCTAGTTTCACAGTGAAACAGCCCAACCACAACACCAACCCTCCAATGCTTTATAGACCAAATCCTTCTATTTCAGTCAATTCATAGCTCACCTGTTTACTGTTAACCCTCTGCGTGCCGTATCTCTTTGAACCGTGTCGCGCTCATCCGGGACCTTTTAGACTTCAAAGGGTTATTGACGTTGAGGTGAATATAAATAAATTCGATGGGAAAAAAGTGCCTTTATAATGCGCCTATGACAAAGTGGATGTGTTTGTTCGCACACGGAGACAGGTGAAGGGTTGAAATTTATAACCCTCGGCGTTAAAAATCAAAGCGGATCATTATTATTTTATTACTGACACTGGAATTGTACCTGTGTGACCTACTGAACCCGGAATTTATTTACACTAGTATAGTATTTCAAACGTAAACGAGAACTCGATCATGACGTATTTTTGGTCGTTGATTACACTAGACGCTCTGGCTACTGTTCTTACTCATTCACATCACGGCCTCGCAAAATTAAATTTTTCCTTATTAATTAATTATAGTGCCCCGCCGCTATGAAGTCAATCCTGACACATTGCACAGCTATGAAGTTTCTGGGTATTGTCAATGTAAAACACAGGAGAAAACTAGACTTGCTTATTGCCAATAATCAGAAACTTAAAAAATTGTGTAATTAGAGATAGCTGTGGTTTGAAAGAGGATGTGGTTGTTAAGATTGAAAAAGGTATGTTTAGGTGGTTTGGTCATGTGGAGAGGATGAATGAAAGAAGACTGACTAAAAGTATTTACGGAGCGACTGTGAGTGGTGGAGCCGGTAGAGGACGCCTTAGGAGAACTTACGCCGACAATATCGGCGATATTGTCCGTAAAGGTCACGTGCGTAGTACTCGGAAGCGGCGAGCGTGTATGAAGAGATGCATGAATGTGGAGGAGGCTAAAGAGGTGTGTAAGGATCGTAGCAAGTGGCAAGCCATAGTTTCTGCCTACCCCCATGGGAAAGAGGCGTGATTATATGTATGTATGTATGTTAATAGCTGTGCAGTGTGTCAGGCGGCAGTGCACTTATACTGTACATTCAGTTATTCAGGGTAGGCTATGATACCTAAATATAGTAAAGGATACTCGACTGGAGCGAGGATAACAAATGCTAATTCAATTCTAAATAGTTACGAATTTGTATCAGTGCCCTTGGAAATGAAGCAATTTAGAATTCAACTGCATCAGGTACATGTTTTCTGATACAACGAATTATAAATAATAGCGAGATACGGTCGTACACGAATTTCAACCGCGTACTCAAGGCACCAAAGCTGAGTGAGATTAGACTGCTCAAACCTGCTGTAAGTTAGCTATTGACTAGACCTAAATCCAAAAGACAAGTTGGCAGCAGCTCTTAATTTCAGAGCATGATATTGTAGTTAAATTAAGAAAATTTAAATTGTCATGCGTCTGTGAACCTAAAATTACGTTCATTAGACCCAGAGGCCTAGATGATTCATTTCTAATAACATTTGTATAGCACGTTAACTTGACGTGGGTACAATCTCGCAGTGGCAACCCTGCCGTCCCGCGGGGGCCGTACGTTGGTGTTAGCCATCCGAACTTGTCATAATGCCAAGTTTATGAGCCATGATGCTAGGGCTGTGCCGTAAGGACTTAACGGCAAAGTTACATTTTGGTGTGCTTGCGTTTCAAATCGATGGAGGCGCCGCACCATATTCGTGCGTGAATTTACAGTGACAGCCCTCTCTCTGTGTAATTGTCTTTTTTTCTTAGTCTTTTACCCTTGACAGAGAGGTCATGGTCATAAGGGGTCTCTATTGTCTACATAGGTGCATAAGTATAGCTTATTGCTAATGAGGTAACAAATTATCAATTTCCGATTGAAATAATCAACTCTAAGCGCTAGGATGTTTTATGCGATAAACGATAAGTTATACGCGGCGCGTTTAACGCACGTCATTTTACATCAGATAATCTAATTAACAAACATTGTTTTACGCGGTGAACGCAGCATTGAACAAAGAAGGCAAAAGTTGATTTTATTCTATCACTATGTCGGTCTAATTAATATGTACGCCCATGCAAAATTACAACTTTCCAGTACCAATAGTCTCTGAGCTATGACAAAACTATAAGGGTTCCATTTTTGCCATTTTTGGCTACGGAACCCTAAAAAACAGGGCCTATATCGAAAAGCTGCCCTAAGTCCTGGACACCTAAAAGCATTTCCGCCGCCATCTTGTAAAAGTTGGCCACCTGACACTGGTAATTGATATATAACTCCATTTAACAGCAGCTACAAGTTAATTTGTGCTAACTCGGCTGAAACTTGAACTTAAGTTAGGTGCTTATTGATTTTATAAAGAATGTGCTTCGAATAAGTTTGTTACAGTTGAGTAATGGAAGTTTAACGATAAAGATAGCGCCAAAAATGTGACAGTACAAAGAGAGTGGTGCCTTCTACTCTTGTACTATCGTATTCTACCGTGTTATAACTTATAACATCAGGATTTTAGCGCAACTTATGGTTCCGTTTTTTTGTAAGAGGCAGTGGCCTGTAAGCTATAGACAGTGTGTGGTGGGTGTAGGTACTCTGCATTTTCATAAACTATACTCAAGAGCAATAAAAAGGGGTAACTTTGTATGAAAAAGTCCATACAAAGGACCCGTTTTTTTGCTCTTGAGTGAAGTAAAAAAACTATTGCTATATGCGCATTTTCTTGTTTAATAGGTACACTTTTATTTTATTACACTTTTGTTCAATTAATATGGTAAGTTTTAATTTTTGCTTAAATAAATATTTAGGCGACGACGTGTCATTTGCATGATGAAACAATCATAGAAAATGAATTTATCGATGCATTTCTTCACACTGTGTGTGGGGTAGTTCGAGGCTATGTTAGTTATGAAGCGGCGAAATATTTTTGTGCAGAGTTGAGCTGACCAGGCTGGTATTAGCGTCAACAAATCTGAAAGTCTGTGATCAATTTTAGGAAGTTAAGGTTCCTCTAGTTTTGGTAATACTCGCCTGTCATAATGTGTGAGTAATCCGTTTATTTCACTATGATTGATACTCACGACAGTTTCATGATAAATGAGATTTTCTTTTCAATCCTCTAATGTAAATATAATAAAAGTTAAATTAAGATAAAATCGCAATACTCTTAATGTGGTTTTTGTGTGACTTGCACAATCCGTGTCGACATGCACTAACTCACATGCAATGATTTGCACGTTATTCTAATTATTTTAATTGCTGCCATAATTTAACACCGGGACTGAAGTGCGGTTACATCAAATTTAATTAAATCAAATCATTTACGTTTTAATTCGGCTTCGGGTTATGTTTGTACTGTGAGCGATTATATATTGCGAAATATAGGACGCATTCTTTCATTTTTTGACCAGCACAGTCAACTACTTATCACTGTAAATTTAAGAGAGTCGAGCGGTTGCTGGATACTAAACTTTTCAATGCAAACATACTTAATTGAGCATATGTATGCTTAAAAAATTACCGGCCAATCAAAACGAAACGCAGGAGACATATTTTAACGCGTTCTTGTCAACTGCATGGCGTCTTTAGGTCTCCCTAAATAACTGCCCCAAGTGGTCGTACGCCCTCTGATTTCTTACGGAAGTTATCAGTTCATACTGTAAAGGCCTACACTACTTCTACTACAGTCGCTTGTAAAAGCCATCACGTCCCGCCAGCCATCGGTCTCAGTCAATAATTTTATCAAAATATTATATGAACTACATGTTTTTCTCATATAAACCGTCGACTTTCCTAGTTATTGAGCGGATGGTAGAATCATGTGCAAGTTCCGTCCTTATTGTTACCACCAATTTACTCGATAACTCTGGTGCTATGTAGCAGAGCTTGCTTGTGTCGGTTCATCTTAGCACTTTTAGCTGTCAAGGCTGGTCACGCATCTGCAATCCCTCTGGTGTTAGCGGTGTCCAGGGGCAGTGGTGATCAGATCGCTTACCATCACGTGAACCACTTGTTCGCTTGCCATGGAAGGCAAGCAAAAAAGCATGCATAACCCAAAACTATGCAAAATAATTTTATTTTTAAATAGTCACTGAAACTTGAATACACAGAAAAAAAACAGAAAAATATTGCCATGCCATTACACCAAGATTAGCAATGGCCAGGATATCGATTTTTTCTACGTATTCCACTAAAAATAATGTACCTAGAATACAAAATACGGTCAGCAGCAGAAGTAGCTAAGCAGCCGAAGCGGTCACAATGATCTGCACAAACTCTTATGTCTATAACAATAGAGCCGTGCTTAGATTATTCTGAACGCGTCGGTAGCTTAGCTACTTTTCCTGCTGACTCCCTCCGGAGTTGTGGGTGTCTATGGGCAGTGGTGATCACTTACCATCACGTGACCCACTAGCTCGCTTGCCTTCCTCGTTGTATAAAAAAAAATGTGATCAAGACAAAGTATGCAAAATAAATGTTAATCATCATCAACATCATCAGCCCACAGCAGTCCACTGCTGGACATAGGCCTCTTCCATGGCGCGCCACAACACTCTGTCTTCGGCCCCTCGCGTCCATCCGCCACCAGCAACCCAATTTTAATATTATACATTTTGAATCCAAAACTTGCTAAAAATACCCTTAAAATCCCCACAATTTTCCTTTTAACATGGAAATTACTCGGCGCCAACTAGCGTAAGAAAAAGCGAACGACCCCCCTGAGATACGAACCGCGATCAGTCTTGATATTAATGCACTTGTTTAACATGATGAATGGGGACACAGCAAAGCACTTTGTGAACTCCGTTTATTGTTAATTTCGGTTAAATATAAACTATAAATATGACGCGTAAACTGCGGAACTGTTAAATTAAGTCGATTTAATTTTGGACGTTAAACACGAACTACAAGGAAATTTACTTATAGGGAGTACGGATTTAAACACTGAGTTAGACTGTGTGTTATAAAATTTTAATAACTTTAGATATTCATTATGTGTTATATAAAGCGCTTAGTTGATGCAACTTGTGACCAAAGGGCTGGCAGTTTTCTCTCTCAAAGAATCAGCATCGCTATTCAGCGAGGCAACGCTGCCAACCTTTTGTGGGCACTATGCCACGGGGGCCTTATTTAGATTTAATTTAGTTTTAAGTTGTAGTTTATTTAGTTTAAGCTTAGATTTAATGTCATTGTAAATTGCTTTTATTATGTAAATAAAGTTATTAGTATTTTAGATATTCATTGACAGGGCCTGATCTTCTCTCCTGGTTAGAGGAATTGGGCGATAGATGCTGCATGTCCTTAGTGCTGATTGCATCGAAGAATTGCTGAAAACATTTCGTATATTGTCATCTGACCATTGTTAAGGAAACCGTTAGAATTTCGCTCACATCGTACACCTATTTCACTTATGGTCTGACCTCTCTTCGGCATGTGTAAAATTTGGTTTTGGGACATTTTCTTACCATTTAGACCGCATCAAATGGACGCTATATCAACTTTGGCCATTGAATAATGTGTAGCCGCTTACAAAAATGAACTTTATCATCATTAATAATTAAAAGTCGTAAATTTAAACTCCGGGCCACGTTAAAACAACCGTAAATGTTGTTAAAAACACCAGAAACTCGTTAAATTACCGCGATGGTACGTTTCACGAGAGAAATACCGTTTATGTGACTTTTCCACATTAAGTTAGTAAGTAGATTATACTGCATTCAAAGATTTTCTAAAAATTACTTGCGGAATCAAACCGACTCAAACGTGAAAAAAAACACCCCGTATTTTTATGAATCGAAAGAATATACAAAAAAAACCTCTTGAGTAACATGGATCTCAATAAAATATTAAAATTTCGAGAAAATTATTTATTGCCGACGACGACGTTCGTATTTCTAAAAATAGCGATATTATCATTCCATAGATGGCTCTCATTATTCGCAAATACAAGTAAGTACCCACTTAGTAAACTACTTCCTGGCACAGTGTTTTCCTTATTAAAAGTGCATGTGCAGATAAAATTACAAAAACTAGTGTTTGAATGCATCCTCTGTAAGCTAGACAGAAGGCATTTGATTAAAATTATATTGAAAATAAAAAAATATGTGGCGTAAAAAAGAGAAAAAAAAATCAAGTGCAAACAACGCTTTTTCATATGGTAGGTACTTTACTTTGCACACTTTACACTCAGTACTTTGAATTTTTAACCCTTTCAACCTCTGTAGCAAAAAAAAAACATTTTTATTTAGCTAAATAGTTGGGCAAGCATCAGCATCATTTAAAACTATTCCAAATTTCAAGTAGTTAGTAGCTGCTGAGATACTCGGCTGTGACACATAGACGGTCAGACGGAGTCACACCATAAGGGTTCCTTTTTACCATTTTGGCACGGAAACCTTAATGTGTTTAAAATTGGCAATGTTAAGCCAGACGACCACATCTACATACACGATAATATTATTTAAAAAGAAACCCGTATGATCGTAAGTTACAGTCCAGAAACGGATAGTTTAAGAATCTGAAAAATATTTTAATTAGAACAAATAAAATCTACCATAATCGTGGTAGTCACTAAATCGTTAGGGCTGTTACTTTTAAAGAGTTCCAATTTGGCAGTTATAATTCATAGGCCGGCTTGAAATGGGGTCTCGTTTAAATTCACCGAAGTCCGAGTCCCAGGCGGATGGGTATCCCTGGCCGCCCCCGATAGCTTAATCCTGGGATAAAAAATATGATAGGTACGAAGTGCGATGGCAATTCTAGGTACAGCAACGTATGGCGGCCCCGGTCTAACACAGAGATAGACATAATTATTGTGTCTTCTTAGTATACGTACCTACCTACCGCTTATTATATATTACGGCATATTGTAGGTTTGAACAGATTTCAATTCCAAAATTCCTGGCCTAACCTATTTTTGGAATTGAAATACGGCTTGAAGCGGTCATGGGTTCTTCTCGCAAAGTCATAGTGGACAAACACTACAATGCAAGCGGTAGGTATATGAAAGTGTCTCCACATAACCACATACATTTCGATTCCCTATTGCCCGTCCACGGCGAAGTACGAAAAAAGCCCATAGAATGTCTTCATCCTAAAATATTACAGTTATTGACCTTACCATTCAGCCGCCTACAAAGCCCCAAATGCAAATAAAGTCACAATTTTACAGTCATTTTCACCGAAATGCAATATTTACAAATTGAATCCAAACAACCCTTCCCATCGATTTTTAATAAACCCCACTCGCATATTCCCCAAATTGTTATACAAAATGTAAGCGGCCGTGGATAAGTCAGTTTCCATTATTACACATCATAGGGGATGAAGACAATACACGTATAAGAATCCAAAAAAAACATCTTCAACTTGAAACAAACGAATTTTTACTTTAAGCTGATAAAAACAGAGCATATGTTGACTTTGGGACACGCAGAAACATCTTTGCGTGCCACGTTAGGGAATGCGGTTGGGAAAGTCGTTGTTGTTGAAATTTGAATCTTATTTGTTATTTGTTAGGATTTTGGAGTATGTTTTAGGCGGGGTGGAAGGGTGCTTGAAACTCGGAGCCCTAGAGGAGACGTCGAAAAAGTGCGGCGCGCTAACGAGGAGGGGAGGCGCTGCTGCGCTCCTCTTGGTCCATGACAATTTGTACTTGACCGAAAATATAAATAAGCGCATTTTCCGCAGTCCCAAAAATTAGGAAAGTTCCTCAAACATTAAATAGTAGGTAACTGTAATTACTATAGTTTCATGTTAAAACTAGAAAACAATTTACTGTCAAAAACCAAGTGAGCACATAAATTGAAACAAAAAGAGTAAAAAAAAAACTCAATCTAAACTAACTCTAAACCTAAAAATCTATTTTTACAGAAAATGCGACCATGAGGCTCCGTATAGGTAGTTGATTTATTTACCTTTCTTTAGTATTATTATTTAGTGTTTATCACGCCAAAGCCAAACAAGTTATAACAGTAAAATTTTGCTTGCAAAAACATAGAATTCGTCGTCAAATCATGGTCAAAATGTTAGAAGAAAAGCAATGGGTACACCCATGTGGGCGCTAAGAGGAACACCATGTGTTCCGCTTACAACCAATGAGTGTAGCCATTCTTATTAGAATTGATGACAGAAGAGGGGAAACTGATTTTCACTCACATAGTAAGACTTATAATATACCTCAAGAAAACCAAGGAAAATGTTGTAAATGACCTACCATTTAAATTACTTAAAGTTACTACAGAACCCAGCTGTTGAGCTACATTTCGAAAAACAAGCCACGATATGTTGTAGACAGAGTAGAGAAATATACATAAATCCACGTAGTAATTTCCATATACAAAACGACAACTACAGCACTACACTTTGTACCCAAAGTAGAGTTTGAAAAATTATCACCGGAATAGTGCACTCACGAAAAATTTATCAATCACCTTCGTTTGCTTTGAATTATAATTAATATTATGATATATTTTACGTTTTTTACATTTCTTACTCATGTAAAATCTGCAACCGATACAGACGACGGAACAAAAAATCTACTTAATACCTACTGAAACAATAATAACAGTGGAAAATATGCTAGTTAGAATAATTACATGTTTCAGGTAAGATCTAGTACCCGTTTTCGTGAATCTGCTATTCCACAAAAACCTCCATAAACCATCTATCTCTTTCTAATGTGTAAGTACATCTCTTTCTTTCCCAAAGGCTTCGATCGATAGCTATTTACAAATAAAAGTTTACCCCACACATTCTGGCATAAAACTTTTTAAATTAAAATGTTGTATGTTCATTTACTCTTGTCGAACAAATTAATTCTCTGTCACCTGCTGTAACACTTCTACCAAGTTAGACATGCTGTTTGAAAGTAACATGGTATAATAGAAGCTCTTCAGATCCCGATTTTTGTAACTGTTAGGATAAGTTGGGAATTGTAAAATACACAATAACATAAACAGCCACGTGGGAAAATATTTGACGAGTGATACAACTCTTTTACGTGTTCCCAATTCTTCAGACGGTACGATAACATAACAGTGTAATGGTTCAAGCTCAATAGAAAACAAGCGATGAGACGTCGATTTACGATGTGCCTTTGCATTGTAGTAGGTACGTATTTACTTATAACGATTTCGGCACTACAAGTGCTACAAAGACAGTAAACCAAACTTCCTGATAATGAAAGGTGCAATATTGTGTACAGATCAGATAGCGGTGATAAAAAAAAACTTCAGATCGCATACCTACCTCCACACTGAAAAATTTTTGCTACACCTAATACCATTGAACCTTGAGCCTTATTACTGCTCTATTAGATAAGTGTGCAACGTGTGTAATCTGTAAAATAGGGGCAAAAATTCAACGCTTACCGTGTTGCACCTGCTTTACTCCCAATCGCCTCTTCCCATTCAATAGATTTTCCCGTACCGTCGGAATGTACGGGAACGCGTCGTTATTGGGCGTAGGAGTGCCTACACTGGAGGGCCAAGACTGGTTTACTTTGACACCGTCGATCCCGGGCTCGGCCGGATTACAGTATCTGATCCTCAACTTGAAAGTCTCCAAAGTGTTACTTTTTTCGAAAAGTTAACCCGTTCAAGTAACGCGGTATGATGAGTAATGGATTTGACTGTTGACAAGTGTTGAGCTTGATACCGTTGATTTTGATTGCGAATTGATAGAATGTAAAATGATTCCAAACTGAGCGATCGGAATGTAAAATACATCAAATTACAGTACGATAAAATGACAGTTAAGCCTTCTGAGATATTTACCTATTTCTACATACATCAAATTGCATGACATAAAATATTGATGACTTATTTTTCTACGACAAATTTATCGTGCTTGCTTCGTCTTTTTATGCATGATTATGAAATAAATATACACTTTCGATTATATTATTCTAAATCTGGTACGTACCTAAACCAACTGTTGCTATAAATTCTCATTAGCTTAACAAGAGCAGCAAATTAATGAAGAAAATAATTGTATCACCGCTTCATCCATCTGTTACTTAGGTCTCAGGAGCATTCAAAGAACTAACTTCTAAAACTCCAATGTTTCGGTCGCTTAGTGCAAGTTACGAGGAGTAGCGGGCACGGCATGCATATAAATATTTATTTAAGTATTTACATACTTTAAGTTGTGCAAAAAATCATGCTTGTAGGTATGCAGAATTACTTCCCATTTTAAATCCCATGGAGATAGCCTTGTCACGTGTAATCGTAATCGTAGCTAAACATGGGCTAGTTTACCTACTATAAAACCATATTCCTAGCATTGCATTCGATTTTTTTTTATTAGGTTTCATTTTGTTAGACTATGTCTGAGTAATTTATATGGCGAATCAAATTACTTTTTTGATGGTTATTTAGCTGCGCACTTGTATACTTACTACCTGGATCCTGTAACACAGGGACTCTTAGCACAGGATCCAGAAGTTGGTTTTATGTTGTTCGTTTTTCGAACAATAAACTTTTTTCACATTTCATTTTCATATTTTTCCTTTGACTTATCGTTTTGTAATCGTTTGAAGATTGCAATAATACACCCACTACTGGTACAATTAATCGCCTACCCTTTTTCCCTAATGATTGTAACAAAATACTATAAAACAATCAATAATTATAAATAGCAAAAATAGGGCGGGCGATTAATTGTGCCGGTGAGTATAGTTTCTTGTAAGTCGATCTGCATTAAATATTGTTTAATTATAGATAATTTAGCCAAGGTATTGTCGCTCATGGCCGGCGCCACGCGTGTCACAGTATGGCATTTGAACCCGGATCGATTCCGTCCGGCCCGGCTTTTATTCGGATCCTTTGTACTTTTTCATCTCCAGAGGATTAACTGAACTTCTGCGGTCCGCGTCAGTTCGATACGACTTATCTTCTATTTATTAGTTTTCTTTGTTTATTCCCTTTAAATTTGTTTTCCTACGATTTTGGGTAATGGTTTCGAATATTTGATCAGTATTTATACTTTTCCTGGAATACGGGGTCAAAAGCAAATCGTGAATAATTCGTGAACTGTTGTGCGTTAAAACTCTAAAACACTAGTGCCTAGTTACCTCATCGCTAGTGTTAATTTCCGGTACTAAGTATATGAAAACTAATTCGACAATACGCCGCCGAACCTGACATGAATAATCTTAGATTAGAGAATAACACCCCTAAACGCATGGAACCAAATGAGAATGCTTTTGGTATACATTTTTACTTAAAAAATATGGGAATATTGATTCCAAACCCGTAACACCTTCGATGCCTTTCCTCTCCCTAATTAACATTATTAAACACAAACCAAACTATCATCTTTTAGGTGCGTGGAATTATTCCATTGTAGAGCTACAATTGTGCATGCCTACAACAGTTGCACCTCTCAATTGTCGATGTGACTACGTCTACTTGGGCGGTCGGCTTGCATACGAAAGGCAGTTTGGCTACATTCTGTTATGCAGATCCGAATCTAAGCTGAGAACGTCGGACACCGATTGCTCTTCAACATAACCCTGTATTTCAAACTGTGTTTGTCTGGCTGAGCTAAGTCTTCAGATTCAGAGTTCATGGTGTTGTATCGATAAAATGACTGTTTAGGTTCAACAGTGCCTATCAATAAAAGCAGTGACTCCATAATAAAGCTAATATTAAATTTCACGTATCAAAATTGTTTTTAAGACAATATTACATTTGGGATATACGGGTTTTCATAGGCAAATAAATCCATATCTGTTGATCACACAATAGAAATAAAATATGTTATAGTTTTTTTATGTTGAACTGTTCACTGAACATTCATATAATCAACATGCTTATTAAATACTGATTTTGGTCGTATTATTTTAAAACTAGGTATGCAAGTCGCCACTAAGCGCACTGTAAACGCCAAACCCATCGAAGCCTCAAGAGATCCCTCTCGATTTGCAAGCCTATTACTGTGCCCGATTGTTGTAACGCAATCCGAATCGGGCTATTCGGCTGCAACATTGACACTTGACAGATGCTGGCATGCCTTGAGCTGAATTACGGGATGTAAACTACCTGCTTACTTCTGTTACGTCAAAATATATAAGTAAAGAACAATGAATTCTACATATATCTATGCAGCATTTCCCAGAAATAATTCAAATTAAAAATTAGATTTTTATGTGTGTGTGTTTGTGTGTGTGTTTGTTTCCCTTTGCCGGTGGAACTCAAAAGCTTGCGTTAAGGTGGAAATGTGAAAAAGTAACTACATCCAACAATATATCTAGGAAACTCGAAAGTGTTTTAAGATCGCAACGATTGTAGATATACTAATTTGTCTAAGACTCTTTACATGGGTCTCTATAAAGTAACACCCAAGCTTATTACTTATGAAAAGACAAATGAAAGACAAATGAAAGACAAATTATTTCTCATTTGTGCGGAAGCCGGCGTCAAGGTGCTTGAACCGATTAGTTCGTCTGTCTCTTCCAACTCGGGAATTCATTTTAATTATCCCTAATTGATGGGTGCTACTTACCTTTAATTATTAACCTGCAACTACCTACTCAGGTGGCGCAATTTCGGGTAATAGTTGCCACGGAATTAAAGGTGAAGTTGCGAAGCGTTAGGGTGCATTTACATATATCTGCTGAATTAGTGCAGTCTGTCAGAAAATATTATCTTATTTCTTTTGTGTCCTGCTATTCTACTTTTTATCTTAATTCCCACCAAAGCTAAGTTACAAGTGCGAAAGTTATTGAATTCATTGTAAGAAAGTCCTATCAGGGGATAACATACTATTTAGAAATTAAATTATCTCGTCTACACCACGTACATACGTTATTACTTACTTATCATGACTTGCCTACTTAATTTACTTTGTTTAGGACTTACCTGCAATTATTATAATTGCTCACTGTATTTTGATAATTTAGCCAAGTGGCGGTTACTGGGCTAAATTATCAAAATACAGTTAACATAAACTGATGTAAGTAAGTACTGATTAACTTTCAACAATTCAAAGTAAGGAGTAAGAATTTATAATACCATGCGCAGAGCTCGCCTAGTGGTAATTTACAGCCAGTCTTTAGATGCTTGCCATGTCACATCTCTCAAAAAGACCTGTCGACTTAAAAACTTAAAAAGATGTTTAATGTGCAAACATTAAAAATCTTTTTATCTGCTTTATAATAGAATCATAATTTATAACATCATAATAAAATAGTGATGTGCCGTTAATAAAATAATTAATTATATTGGACAGGCAAATTATGAGCGATATTAATTAGGAACGGTCAAAGTTATTGTAATTACTGTATTAAAGGAAACAACCCCTGTAAGGGATGACTGTAAATTTGGAAATTCCAGGATAATACCAAAACGATCCGCGGGATGGACGCTGTGACAACGACTGAATGGATTTTGAAAGAGACCGATGCTCACACCATACTGAACACTGTGAAAATAAAAAATAAAAATATGTCAAGGTTTAAATTCCAAGTGACAAAACACAATAACCATATCGGCCTCATTAGGTCAAAAAAGAATGGCATTAAAAATAAAAAATAAACTGAAAAGGCTCTCTAAATTTATAGAGAATTCTCTCTGTTACTTTAGTTTTCTTATGAGCTCTGTACATTTTCGAATTTACACATGTATAGCATAAAAAAGGCTGTAGTAGCTCAGTGGTTGGTCCTATGGCCTCTCAAGTAGAGTACCGTGGATTCGAGCCCTGGCTTGCACGTCAAAGTTTTTCGGAGTTAATGTGCGAAATTACATTTTTAATATATATGAAATATGGTGTGGGTAGACTGAAGAGATAAATAAACTCAGTCTTGACATCGCACTAGTTGTTTGAATAAACATCAGTCTTTCTTTACCTAATATAAATTAAAATAAGAGTTGTGATTGATAATAGTACGGATTGGGTGTCAAATTTAAAAGTGGAAACCGGATTTGAGTAAAATGCCATAACTTTGATCTAAGTGCACAATGGATTCTTTATACTCAGATCGCCACCGCCATTATAGTTTGAAAATAATTTAAATAACAAATTTAATGAACTCAATGAAGCAATTCAATGTTGTTAGAAACTGAGCCAAAGCCAGTCTTCAGTCTGAGAGGAATCCTGTGACCATAGGTCGTAAATAGGCTGGTGAAAGACTAACGGGTAAATGTTTTTTACCTATCATGAGTTTAAAGACAATTCTAAGTCTATCCATGTTTCCAAAATAACATAGCATACTGACAACTGGTTTTCCCCAATTGCTGCAATACATAACAAAACTCCTGAGCAGAGTCTTAGCTCTCAGTGTGCATTTTGCTGCCGCCGAGCCGTGCACGTCCACGGGAAGGACTACGACTTAGTCCTAAACATGTCTTGCTAAACTCGACTTTTTTGCTTCAGTGATTGATTTATTTCACTGTTAAAAACTTAACAAAACGTCTACGTCTCAGGTGAGTGATCCACTTCTTTCCCATTACTTGTATTTCACATAAATCTTATACTTTACTTCACGACCTCATTGTTGTAAGGCAGCATACTACTTCCATGCCATAAAGCTGAGTTATGCAAATATAAAGTTTATCCCTGAAATACAACCTCATACAATTTTCCCAACAATTAAGCACTGTATTCAAATTCATTTTTCTGGAGCTATGTTATGGCGTGGAAGGCCATTGATAATTGATTTACGATTATATCCATAATAAATATGATATCTTGTTGCTATAAAGACTAGTTTGTCTTAGCAATCACTTACAACTAGTCACGGCAAATTGTATTCTAGTTAACTAAAGTTGTGTTCACAATTAACGTGGTCGTTAAAGTCAATTATAATTGTGATTAAATGTAACGAGTTTTGTTGTTTAGTTTCGTATTTCTTTTTCTTGTCTCTGGTACTTGCTTGACTTGGCAGACTATAAAAATACAAACTAAAAATACCGCCTCACTTAACAGCGAAACAATATAGTAAATGAACCACAAAAGACTCTTTGTGCAGATCATAAGTGCTAAGTTTGATTTCCAAAATCGTTTAATTTTGCAAACTGGCACGAAAGCCTTCATGAAACAAAACACAAAACCTTTTAAAGCTGTATGTGTTGTTTTCTAAAACAGAATTAATTTAAACAAACGATACTTTCGTTCCATTATTGCCAATACATTATCACCTTGGGCAGCAATATATCGTAGGAAGCTGTAAAAATATAATGACACAGGTTAACAGAAGGGTAACTGCTGTACTATTAGAGGGCTGGGGTGAATAGACAAATTGAAAACTATTTTGCAAAATGTCTACAATTTGAGCATGAAATTGCTGACGCAATTATCGGTGTCTCCCCTCTTGCGACCCTGCTGGTTGTTATGTTTAGTTTATTTTCGTAAGATAATCTGTAAGCGTAAGGACAGATCTAGACGCCTATTCTTAGTCTACAGTCTCGTCAAATGAAGATTACTTATTACTAGATACGTAAAGAATCTTTCGCATACCTTAATATACCTATGGAAGTGAAAGACGCCATTTATTTCTTAGTTTCAAGATCAGACTGGCGTTATTACAGTTACTATAGCTTCCGTTAACTCGATATGATTTATTAAATGCATAATTATATTATTTGCACATTTACAAAGAAATGCAATCTTAAAATTCTGTATTATTACGAGTATATTTTAAATACTCACTAAAACAAGAATACTCAGAAAACCAGAAAAATATGACTAACCCCGGAATTGAATCAGGATTCCGTTTCACGTGCTATACCACTAGACCACAGTTAGTACTGATAGGCCCGTTGAATTTTTTCTCTGCATTTAAGTAACAGCTCGTTCATCACTAAGCATATAATAATATTGAATAGCTCCAAAAAAAAAGATACCCTTTTGAGATAGTGAACTTCTCCATTGTTTAATTTATTAGCTACACTAGTGCCAAAAGATTAGATTCTTTCGAGTCTTTTGTGTCTAAGTCTTGTCTGTGCCTCGCTTCATTCCTGTTAACTTGCACAGTCATTTGTTTCTAGACGTCTATCATGCATGTCGTTTTGGGAACACTCTGTACGGTGTAAAAGCCTCCGCCTTAAATAGATTTTAAAAAGTTGCCGCGCTCGCAGGCCGTGCCATCTGCGGATCCGAAGTTATTTAATAAAAATATATTTCCCGGGACTCTGGCGTTCCAGGGGATTTTAGTTCGTTCCCGGGTAGGATTTAAGAGACGCCTCTTTGCTTAGCGTTGGCGCATTTACTTTTTTTTTTCATAACTTCGCTTTGTGAAGTGACCTGGGTTTTAATTTAGAGCGAATTGAGAACGACTTTTACAGCGGTTTAGAGTGAAAGCTGGTAGTATCGCGAAACTGAAAATGGGCTTTGCACTCCCCATTTTTTATCTCATAAAAAGATCTCGGTGTGTTTTCAGTTTCAATCAAAAAAACAGTAAGTTACTCGAAAGTACGTAAATAAGTATTTGAACTTTTTAACGAAAATCGAATCGTCTACAGAATTATAAATGTGACAAGGCTGCAGTGCCATGCTAATGAAAAAGGTGATGTTTTGACAGAAGAAAAAGCAGCAACAGTTAATGAGTTTCGGTCTCAGGTTTCGGTAAACGTCCAAAAGATTCTACTTTACCTACCTACTGCAAGAAATTTAAAATTGCTGCTTAACTTGCTTGTAGTCAGCATGCTACATGCTACACACCGGAGGCGTATCGTGCTCCGTTGCTATCAGCATAGTATCAGCTTTTGTGGCTAGAATTTTTTATACCCTTCCTCGTATCTAGAGTTCATAAATAAGTTTCCACCTCGATCCCCTATAGCGTTAATAAACGTGGGTCATAAATCGAGTCTGAGGAGCTACGTAAGGCGTGCCTGACCTTCAAGAACTAAATGACCTGAATTTATTCGTATTACACTCCAAACAATCTTCTAAACTTTTATCAAATAACATTTCACTTTTACATTAGCGAGTTGTGTATACCTACTCCAATCACCTCAAAATATTGACCTATTACCTACCAAAACTTAATTGAGGAATTCATGAAGAATTTCCACATAAAGCTAGCCTTCAGTGACAAGTACCCAACTCGTCAATAATTGCTACTTAGCATGCTCATGGCTGACTTGTCTAAAGTTATCCAAAATGAAGTGACTAAGTATATAAAACCTAGAGTCTTCCGACCAATATTAACAACAACCATTATTTTAAAGAACTATAAAAAAAATTACTAGCTTAAAATGTGTTTAAAACTAATTTATACATTATAACTATTCTAAATACTTAAATTGCTTTACACAATAAAATATGACGTCCGTGCGTATGTTTATTGGCCTGGATTACTTTCAAACGACCTGCAGACACGAATAATTTTTAACTCTCTGTTGTCGACATAAGAGTCGAAATGGTATGAGACGAGGAATACCATCAAGTTTGACGAGACCCAAGCTGCCATTTGGCTCATTAGCTACATTTATTTTAGATCGTAACGAATGATATGGAATAACCCATCACGCAATAAGCCCTTTACAACCTACGACTGTGAAGTCGTGGAGTCCACGTTGCCTTTCTGCCAGTAGCAAGAATAGGTATAGGTATATGTAGACAAATTACAAATAAAAATGGTTTAAGTTTCGTTTTATAACTTAAATTATGCTGACGTCTATTTTTACGTGTTTAAAAATATGACACAGGAGTAAGTTCAGGCTGTCAGAATACGATAACCAAAAGACTACTTTACTTTGTAGAACTTTTCAGCAAAGACGTTTCTAATAACAATTAAGATGCTTCTATGATTTGCTATACAAGTTTTTTTTACATTATGCCAAGGCTGTGTTATTTTATTTCGGCCTGCCTATTAAATATAGTTCAATAAAATAATCGGTCCTAGAAGTCTTATTATTTTATTGGTATAGCATAATACTACCTAAATCCGAGTATGGAATAACAAGAAATTATCAAATCACTCGATCTCATGTCAAATCATCAAGAAATAACCACATGGCAAAGTAAGCAATACAATAAAGTCGACTCTTTACACAACAGCGAAAACTCCGAAGCAAAATGCAGAAGGAAGGTTTTCAAAGAAAGACGAACCTCGAAATAAAAATAAAAACTGAACACATGAAATTCGTATTCGTATTCTGTAAACGTTCTCTAAAAACCGACTGCCTAGTCGACAACTTTCACTATAATTTAAAGCTAATTAAAACTATTCGTATCAATTAACAGTCAAATTATACAATAAACTATTAGTTTTATTTCTAATCATAAATCGACCCGTATGTGTTTTATTTTCAACAAAGCATAACTGAAGAACATGTGTTTCGTAGTTTATACATCGTTAATCTTAATTTTGTTAATTAATTTGAATTAAAATGTTAATGTCGAAATTGACTTGAGAAAAAACCTTGACAGCTTCATTATTGTTCGACTGCACCTGTTGTTTTTAGTTGACTTCATTCCTATGGTTGTTTTCGGGACAAAATTAACCGCTTTTGAAAACTATTTGTTCGCTCGACACTATTTTTACCGGACTACAAGAACGTAAACTATTTTAAAATTGTCTAAAAGATATACTTTTTTTCCTTTAGAAGACATTTAGTTTTGTAATGCGACTGTGAACTGATTCTTCCCTTATCGCCGGATATCATATTACACAGATATACATTACATAACTAAATGTATATTTACTCGTAGCAAGGTTGGTCCCACATATGTAACAGTGGCACTGCCAATTTAGTAAATTTAAGATTTAAGAATATCACTCTTATCGATGCAGTAGTCTCCAGTCCGTTCTCTCTTCATCTGAACCAAAATCTGCACTTCTTAGAAGAAGACGTAGACGATAACCTTCAGTCTTACCCTCAGTTGACCAAACGTGCTGCAGAGCAAACATCCCAAGGTCAGGGTCACGAGTGTTTGCCTTCTACGGTCTGATTTTGGCTCTCGAATTTTTGCACCCAGCATATTTAAACGGAAGAGGTGAGAAAGGGTTCGCTTGTTATTTCACCTGAAGTTAAAATGAATTTTCATTTTTCAAGTGTTTTAATAGGTGCTTAATCTTTATTGTAGGTGGACGGAGTTAAACCAAAAATAGCTTTAAAGTTTAAATTGTGTTAGGTTTTCTAGAAGCACTTTTGGGGGTCTGTTATAATTAGGTACTCTTTGGAATAATAATATGAGCAAGTCATTATCTGTTTTTATGTGTTTTGTCTTGTGTTCCTCCCTACACACATTATCCACATTTTACTTCTTAATGTATAAATACTTTTATTAATTTTAAATGCAACAGCTATGTTGAGCAAATCAATTGACATGGAATATTTTGCTATAGCATTAGCATAACATCTCAAAATAAACTTTAACTGTGTTTTTATCGTCAATAAAAAGATACATTTCACGAAAAATCCTAAACTAATTGCTTTCGCGTCTATTCCGGGTGTTTATATCCTCACTAATGACGTTCAAAAGGGCCGTTCCATCACGCTTCGGGCATTAGGGGCTGCTCACAAACAATAATAGTGTTTAAATTGCACCCACAAATTTATTGTAATTACCTAAATACGCCCATTGCGTGTCCTGTATCGCCGACTTTAATGAGTCGAAAGTTATACGCCGTGCTGTTCATATTTTACGCTGAGATTACAATTTGCTGTTTGAGGACCAAAGACAACATGGTCGTGGTCAGTCACACGTAGTTGCTGGCTCTTGTGTGTAAGCTAGTTTTTCATTAGACAACGCAGAGTTTTTGTAGTTACCCATAACGATAATACTATGTATTATTTTCAAGGCAAATAGTAGAAAATAGGCAGCAGACAGAGAAATAAGCACTGGTATAGATTATAACTAAAACGTATAATGATTTAACACCAAATGTGTACCTTTCCTCATATAAACTATGTAAAAATGCGTTTTGATTGCAAAAGGGTACATACAACAAAGATTGACCATTGAAAATTTATTATTAACGAAGGCGAATGTAACGTGTATATTGCCCAATACGTATTTTATACATTTAACGTTAACCAGATTTCGAACTAATGATAACGAAATGTGAATAAATAAAAAAGCTCAGTAAAATCTACTGCCAATCCAGATGCAATACGAAAATGTACCTAAGTGTAAAAAGGAGCTCTATGTTCGGCTAATTAAATAAAATGTAAAGAGTGCCGAGCTCAAAGAGGCACTTGATTATAATAGACGGAGGATTTACCAGTAATTAGTACCGCTCGTTAGCCGGGCAAACTTCGCGACGGACTGAGCGAACTGTAAAATCAAGAAGCACGAAATTTTACACTGAGAAAATTGATAGAGAAACACATACTCCTTAAGAAGTACCGACTCCTACCATTTAGGTAACCATGTTACGTATCAAACTATACTGTAGTCGTAGTGTACGTGAATATACTCGTAGTTTGCCTTTTTGTGCTGCCTTTCAAAGTCTTAAACAAGTATTCAAAGGAAACAAAACTCAAAAGAGAGGATTGAAACAGGAATCGAAAACTGAATTTCTTCGACTTAAAGTGAGAGCACAGAATACATAATGTAAGAGTGTCAATAATGTTACAGTCAGCCCCAAAAGTAGCTTGCCACTATTGTGCCTTGTCGCTCTACAGATAGATACAAAATGACTTACATGACTGACGATTCTGTTAATGCAACAAGGAACAAAAGAAGTTATCAGCTAAGTAAATTTTCACTACGTTTTTGCATTCCCAATAGCTACGCGCATCTAATCTGTACCTGTGCAATAAAGTAAATAAATAGATAATCGCAAACATAGAGGTAAGCAGATGTGTGACGTGGCATTACACTATATTTAATCTCGAATAATAAATACTGTCTGTTGCGTAATTGAAACGAAATACCTACCTTAGCATTGGTTCAGAACGATCTATTTTCGTCTGTTGTTCATTTACACCGCTATAGTCAAGATCGGTTTAATTCAATTTCTTGCTTGTGTTATAGCAAAATTTGCTGTTACTAATACGCCACATTAACTCTCGACAATTTTATTCACCGATACATGTATAATAATATTCTGTTTAATAACTTTCGTAACAGATCCGTAAATTGTAAATTCTGTTAAATCAATTTTTACCCGTTTAATATGCAATATCGCATGCATGATGAACGAATTAACAGAAATACAATATTTATGAGCTCATCCCGGTATTCCTTCCCTGGCGTTACAGAATGAAATCAATTTGACACCTCATTACCATACACTCCAACAAATATACGAGTTGTCGCGAATTCCATCTCTTTGTCACATGTAAGGTAAAAACAGAGTAAAGCGGTTTCTTACGAAATCAAATTTACCCTTTGTTTTTTAGCTAACACTTTGGCTTTCGTTGCTGAGTTAGTTTAACCGTCGTTAAAATAAAGATTTATGATTTTGTGAAGCTCGCATATGCTGTAAATATAAGACTTGAATTTAACTCTGAGGTGCATGAGTTATAATTCCACTGTCTTGCAGTGAGAAAGAGAATAAAGCTCATGTTTCCTAATTTTGAAATAATAAGTGAAGGAAATAAGTTGTTATCAATTTCAGTGTCGCTTAAATAAGCAATCTGTTTAATCAAAATTTCAGTCAATTTCAACAAACAATTTACCTGTTTTCAAACATTATTAGAAACTCAGACACTTTTTGAATTCAGAACCTTTAAGTCGCACTCTGTCATGTCCATATCCTCTCTGACAGTGCCATGTAACAACTTTTAACTGTAAATAGTGAATCACATCCAGTTAAAAAGCATTAACACCCCAAACCATGCCTCTCAACTTTGAGTTTTACTGCTCTGATGAACTGTTGAATAAAAATTAGTTTTTAGCCTTTTAAAAGATTGCTAACCCATCCGCTGCCGCGCCCCACCCAGGCCGCTGTCGTCCGTAAAAGCCAAACAACGCCTGGAAAAGCCGTCATATCAACCTGAGACGTTTCTCACGTGGCCTAAGGATTGTAATGCGGCGTTTTGTTTAAGCCGACTTGCACCGACTTGGGTTAAACACTAAATCGGGGTTAACGTAACGTCAAACGTCAAGTCAGTGTATATACATAGTAGAAAAACCTTTCCCACGGGTCGGGCAAAAATCAAGCTTATGACAATGTCATAAACATTTTGACAGGGGAAAGCTTTTCTCACTTTAACTATAGTGGGGGAGCCATACCAAAAAGATTGAGGAAGAAGAAAATTTTAGGTAGATACGTACGTTTTAAAGACAAAGCTACTTATTATTTTAATTATAAAAATCTTGTACTAAACGTACATACATACATGTGTAAAAAATCTGGATTTAAAAAAAAATATATACTTACTTAACTCCTTTAGACGGTTTATCTCTGATTATCATTAAATCGTGAAAATGTATGAAATAAAATATCCAGTTAAAAAGTCAGTTTCAATTTTTCCTTGAACTAGCATAACAAAGAAGCATTTGACTACTGCGTTTGTAGAATGTATTGTAGGATGGTTGAAGTAGTCTTGTCCTCCACCCGCTTAAGCTTCTGTCGTGAGCCACCCCCCATTGCTTTGTATAAGTAAAATTCGATTGACATGTCATCGAGCCGCTTTCGCCGCCTTTTTATATTTTTGCAAATGTCATCTTTATGGTATACGCAAGGCGGGGCTTTGTGGGCAAATAAAGAGTTTATGTAAGTGGGTGGGAACTGAATTAATTTAGAATTTGATGCCTTTCTGAAGGACGATTTGAATTTTATTGCCTTTTCCGGTTATCATGTTTATTTGAGGACTGTATAAGAATTTCGCGCTTTTGTTCATGGCTGGAATGAAACCTGGTTTAGTTTACTTATTTTTATTAAGTATCAGTCATAATAAAGATAACATAATTGCCTAAAACTCAACTTTAAGACGATGAACCAAAACAGTGTGCAATCGTCACCGAGTTTAATGTCGGCCGCCTAAGTAGATCATATTATCAAAAATACAATAAAATAAAATAAATAAAGGGTAGAAAAGGTCGTTAACTTCGTGGCTTTAAATCCAGTATCAGTCACTATCCCTTCTCTATCTTTTAAACTTAAACTGCATCCTATTAAGAATTTAAGTGAGCCAGATGAAACAATTACATGTCTCGCTCTAACATTGCAGCCAGTTAACGAACAATGAGAGAAAAATAGCTGAGCACCAGCTCTGATAAAATCGCTCACTAAGACTCGGAGCAATGATGTGCCACCACTAGGAGTTTAAGCTCAATGGGCTGAACAATATTGCGATATTGTTTTCTGTATTATGACGTTAACAGTGACGAGCAGGAGTTGTCTTTAATAAGAATGTCAATAAGTCTCTCAGTCAAAGCCATACCGTCAATAAGGTAAAGATGAAATATGCGAACGTATATCTTCCCTTCAAATAAGGTTTTTTTTTAGTTTATTTAGACGTTTAACAATATTTTTTGATTCACAAAAAAACAGTAATTTACTTAAATGGATGAATTTCAATAAATTAACAGTCATTCGGCTTCAACCCACTATGTTTTGGGGCACCGATGAGTTGACTTTTATTTATTTGATTAAAATTACAAGGTAGAATAGTTATAAAACCAAAACGCCTAGCTCGTTAGTAAACATACTTGTATTAGATTAAAATACAGTGCGATATTGCGCAACTTAGGCAATTTAATCCCGCAATGCGATGTCCCGTGTCCCGTCTCTAGCGCTGGAAATTGCAAGCTCTCCTAGCTGACAAGAAACGTCGAGAATCGCGGACTGCGCGCACAACGCGGGGTTTTGGGAGGATCCAATTATGCAGCCTTTAGAAGGTGTTATGGTAGATTCCGTTGTTTTATGCGGCACTAATAGTAGTTTAAGATAAAATGATTATGACGATGAAAACGAGTGCTCGCTGATGCCGTCCGTGGCAATAAGTAATTGAATTATTAAATTCATCCCTTTTGACCGTAAACAATTTCTCTGGTACATCTTCATGTTCAGCTAAATATATAAGAGTATTTATTTCACTGTAGGTAGGGTACCTACTTAAATACAATATCGAACTCACACCCTTACCATGCCAAGTCTCACTACGACGCGGTGCACTGCACAAGCACTTTTATTCAACGTAAAAAAATGTGCCTTTTAATTAAATGCTACTCAGTTTCCCTCTTAAGGGAAAACCTACTAACCCCTAATTAAACAAGACATCCTACTCATTAGGTCGATCAAAACGTAGCATTAATCAGTCTAAAAAGAATTTGATAGTGGACGCGATCCCTCGGCAAATTGTTATGAAAAGGTTATTTTTTTCAATACCTAGTCATACTCAATAATCTAATTCCATACACGTTTCGAAAAATTGCGTTTATAACATAGCTGTAGGTAGAGAGCCACGTTTTGTCATAGTTTTAAAGGATTTTTATTCTATTTCTGTGCAAATTTGAATGATAATTATCTAGGTACTTATTGTAAAGTGCTCAGTAAAACTAAAAACACGGCCATGAGCATTTCCATCACGTGAGATCAGGATACATCGATGATATTTTTTAGCAAAAGTGAAAAAAACCGGACAAGTGCGAGTCGAACTCGTACAAAGATTTTAACGCTTTTCTCTAGTGTTTTTAAGTTCTCCAGTGTTAGCAGAGCCCTGCTTCTAAGCAAAATGTACGCAGCGTGGGGTCAACTTATATTGGTCTGCAAAATCTACAAACAGACATAAAAAATTAAGATTTTGAGAGTGGTTGTGCTATAAGAGCTACCTTCATACCATGTTTCTAGGACTACTGGTACCATTAGGTTTTCAGGGTACGGCAATTTCTATGGAAACAACCTTTTTAATGACTGTATCTTTTGATTGCGTTGACTTAGAAGTTTAATTTTTCACAGCTTCAAGGGACTGCAGGCAGTATTTGATGTTAATTTCAGCATGCTACCTCCACGCGTCCAGAGAAAAAGGGTCTTGGCAGACAGACAGACAGACGGACAACAAAGTGATCCTATAAGGTTCCGTTTTTACCTTTTGAGGTACAGAACCCTAAAAACGACAACAATTACCGAACTCGAGCAAGAGCGTTGTGTACATACGCAAGATGAGACCTTTTTTAGCTGTTCACATGTATGATAGGTGATAGTCAGTGCTAATAATTCAACCACTCAATGTGAACACGGCTAGGAAGTTCTCGAACTAGGAGGTGACGAAATTTTATTCTCAGGTCTCCGCTATAAATACAGTGGAATATATTAAAGCTAAGTGGCCTGGGCGAAGCGGGCCGGCCTAAATATTCCTGGCGGGGTTTACGAGCGACCACTTCTTTACAGCTCCGGTGACCCTACAGAAAGAAGTGGGCAAATTAAAGAAATTCATGATCCCAATGGAGTATCTTTTTGTATTTTATCTCTATACTTACTTTGTATACTTACTGAAACAAGAACTAAGTATTAGCATTGGTTAAGGGGTGCACATCCGAGTTCGATTGAAGTGATACGACAAAACAACTTCTTTAAGACCATTTTAGAAGGAAAATTTTAAGGAAAGAGAGGAAGAAGTCGATTTAAGGCGAAGCTACATGGGCCAGATAAATAAGAAGGTCGGTGTCGTGTCGTATCAGGAGGTCAAGGAATTAACTTGTAGGAGAGATGATTGGAAGAATCCACCTACAAGAGTATAACTCTTAAGTTTGATGATGATAAAGTACGTAGGTACATGGCAAGGTGAACACAATATTATGCTTAAATCTAAATCGGGAAATCGTAGAACTTTGTTGTAATTTAACACAGTATACGAGCTTAAAATAATGCAGTATAGTAATAGCGCATCTACGCACGTACTGTCATAACGGTACGTTCACATCAATGATGTGAATTTTATTACCCTCTAGTGTTCAAATTCCAAGACTTTTTGAATTCACACCGACCTGGGAAGGCGATAAAACTGTCATTTGTTTTGAATTTACGAGTTACCCAAGAAAAGTCGTTTTACGGGTCAGGGACTGTATTTAGATCCAATATCTCGCTGTAATGTTTATTTACTGATTACCTGCTTATATATTATTATTACGAGTATACACATAAAATGTTGCTACTTAGATTATACAAGTTTAGTAAGTTGCGGTCTGATACCTCTAACAAAAAGTAGTCGCCACAGTAAACTTCATCATCGTCATCATCATGTCAGCCGATTGACGTCCACTGCTGGACATAGCCTTCCCCCGCGGCTCTCCACTCTGACCGGTCTTGTGCTTTCCGCATCCACCGCGGTCCCGCGATCTTTACTAGGTCGTCGCTCCATCTTGTTGGAGGCCTACCGACAGCTCGGACCGGGAGACAATAAAATTATATTATTCTTTTTTTTTACAGAAAACTCCCCTTTGAGGAACGAAAACCCAAAATTTTGACTGGGTTCAATATTTACCTACTACAATTTAACTTTCGTTTTCCCGCGTGTAGCTCCTGAATGAGTGAGTTTAACGGACAACTATTAATAGGTAAGTGCCAGAAGTTGTAGAGCTATGAAATAGTACAGATTTAATTATTATTTGCTTTCAACAAGTGTTAACCTGTGGCAAAGTTAGGTGTGGAGCGTAATTACGATGTAGCAAAGTTTACCTTAACATCCCGCCAAGTTAAGGCCACCTGACACTGGACATTAATAATTTAAAGCCCTCGCACACGCTCTGACTAACGCAGGACGCGTTGGATTGTACGGAGTTTTGGTCCAATTGTAGCGAGGTTTCTGACATCAAGTCTGTTCATTGTGAAAATGCTGTTCATTGTGGAATTGGCTTTAAATCGTTTAGAGTATTTGACAGATTTTTTCAGAGTTTCAAATACATGTTCGTTATAATACATACATAATGACAACATTAACAACAATTCACCATCGTAATTAAGTAAATTCAGGCTCGAATCACTCAGCTTTTAGAACACACACAATTATTCCCATTATTGAGAAACTACAGTAACATCTTAAGAGCGTACGAACAAAAAGTTGCTGTTTTAGAAGATTTTAGACTTTTTCAAAGGCTATATTTGTATTTAAATGCTTACATTTTTAAAGAAAAACCACTGGTTTAAACAGATAAACTCATATTCTAGACCATAGCGTTGCTATAATTTAATTATTACTAGAGGTTCTTTCAAATAAGACAGTTTTATTCGTATAGTTTTCGAAAAATACGCGTCAGAGCTATCTTTCAGGTAGAATGCTTCCATTCTAAACTTCCAAAACTGTTGTAATTGTTGCATTTTGATATAGAGTATATAGTCTTTTAGTACATAGCGATCGAACAATAACCGAAATATGATTTTTTATCATCTAAAAACGATACTACGGAATGTGTAATTCGGTTAGATAAAAAAATTTTTTCTTACATATTTAAAAACGTTTTGCGAATAAAATATTTTTATTATAAAACTACAGGAATTTTTCAGTATGCGTGTTTTTTTTAAACGTGTATGGATGACTCAGTTAATTTACTCAAATTTTTAAAAACCACTATATAACCGCGCGCATAGACGTTATTCGACTCAGAAAGCGCCGAGCGCTCCCCAGGAACGGACGTATCGTTCTCGACGCCGGCTAAAGGTCGGTGACCGAGCCTACCCATTGCGCGTTACCTGATCAGCTATAGCGTGTCCGTTAAAAATTGATACTTAGTACCTAAGTAACTTTACAAACATGGTAAATTGAAGTTTTATGTATTGAATTTTTCTCAAACCTCATTTTGTATGATATGACTTATTTTCAAAAATGAGCAATAAACGCAAATTAATTGGAACGTAAAAATCCAATGTTACTACGGCAAAATCCAAAATGGCGGATAATTTTTTTCGAATCAATATGGGCGTCATTTTCTAGGCTTCTGGGGGGGGGTGCTCATTACGAAAATGACACCCATTTTCAAATCCAAGATGGCGGACATGTTTTTTTCTTAAAAATCGACATGGGTGTTATTTTATAGGATCTCAGGTGCTGATTACGAAAATGACATCCATTTTCAAATCCAAGATGGCGGACAATTTTTTTTGTTAGAAATCGATATGGGTGTCATTTTCTAGGTTTCCGGGGATGCTGATTATGAAAATTACGTCCATTTTCAAATCCAAGATGGCGGACACAATTTTTTGTTAGAAATCGATATGAGTGTCATTTTCTAGGTTTCCAGGGATGCTGATTACAAAAATGACACCCATTTTCAAATTCAAGATGGCGGACATAACTTTTTCTTAAAAATTTACATGAGTGTCATTTTCGTAATCAGCGCCCCTGGAAACATAGAAAATGACACTCGTATCGATTTTGAACAAGAAAATGTGTAAGCCATCTTGGATTTGAAAATGGATGTCATTTTCGTAATCAGCACCCCTAAAAACATAGAAAATTACATCCATATCATTTTATAAAAAAAAAGTGCCCGCCATCTTGAATTTGAAATCGCATGTCATTTTTTGTCTGCACACAAAACAAGTAGCCAAATTTCTGTCCAATAGTTTTAGCAATAATTTATTTTAATTAAATATAATTAAAGCTTGTCACACGCGTGACCGTCAGCCCTGAAAGCCCAGACCTAAAATAGGTACCTAACTAATCGGGCAGTGGCGGCGTATGCAAGGGGGTCCATACTGCCCCCCCCCCCCCGTCACCCCCCCCCCCCTGCCTAGACGCTTTCGTCAGCTGACTGTATAGACTGTGCTTGTACTCTATTCGTGAATCGAACCCGGTCGTATTAAAAAAATAAAACGTAAATACATTATCGCTATTTTGATATCGACTGTGTTTTATCCGGAATTGTTTTTTTTATCAAAAATGTCTTTTGCTAAAAGTTACTAGTTAATAAGTGCGTATGTATGTAAGTTATAAATTATGTTTTATTTAGACATAGTGAAAATGGGATATTGACCGCGATTACCTTATAGGTTTGATGAGCTCCAAATTATATCCGCGCAAAAATGCGGGTAGACAGAAACCGGTCTGCGCAACATTAGTATCTACCCTCGTGTCCTCAGTTTGCCCGTGATCATGATGCATGTAACTGCGTCGAAGTATCGGGAGTTCATGAAACCTATAAGGTAATCGCGGTCAATATCCCGTTTTTAATTATGTCTAAATGCAATTAACCGCGAATCGTTTAAATAAATAAATAAATATCATGGGACAAATTGACACCAATTGACCTAGTCCCAAACTAGGCAAAGCCTGTACTATGGGTACTAGACAACGGGTAGACATACTTATATAGATAAATACATACCTACTTATTGTGGTGTTAGGGTACCGAAATACTAATAAAACTCGGAGTACACAGTAACTGTTTAATCTATGATTACAGACTGACGGCCGGGTAGTTGGAGATTCCCAACTACCTCATTTTACATACACAATACTTATATACATATTAAACATCCAAGACCCGAGAACAAACATTCGTATTCATCATACAAACACATTTAAAACTTATGTTTTATTTCACTAAGTTATTAGGTACTTATTACGAAATAAAAATAGTTAAAGCTCATGAGAATATTTCTTCCTAAGCTCAGTAAAATAGATAATGATGACAATGATCAAAAAGCGTCGGTCCCGTCCGCAGCGCTCAGGCGCACGCACACTCGTAAACATTGTAGTGTGAGTTGTTAAAAATACGATTCCTCAGCGATCGCGGCATTAACGAGTTGTCACAAAATGTTTGTACGCTCTTAACCAAATATTGAAGGCCAGTTTATTAAAAAGAACGATAACACTATTAAATTTTAGTATACTTAAATATAAAGTGTTCGTAATTTTTGTAAGCCATTTGATGTGCGCGGTGGCTAGTCAAATCTGTTTTCAAATTAAAATTAAAACTGCTAATACTAAAGCTCCGAATCGTTAGTCTTAATTTGAGTTGGCCGATGAGGCAGGGCTGGGACACAGTGGGAGCGAGCCTGTGAATTTATTTTACTTTCAAAACAGCGCAAAGACTTATCCGGTGTGCAATTACAATCAAAATTGTACAACAAGTACCTACAAGTTGTACAATGTGACTTGTGGCTTCCACCGAAGAACAGGGGCGCCTTTTTTAACCGACTTCAAAAAAAGGAGGAGGTTCTACGTTCCACTTTATGTATTTTTTTTTTATTTTTTTTTTATGTATGTTCATCGATTATGAATCGAACAAGTTAAATGGGTTCAGTGGCGACATCACGCGTCAGCCAAAGACATGGACAGTCAAAGTCAGAAATATTATCAAAAATATGTATAAGTATAAGTACATCGACCTTGTTGCCGCGGTAATAAGGTCCTTTATACATATTTTTGTAACTAACAAATCTTTGACCTCGACTGGACCTCGCAACAAGTTTTTACCAGTTAGAAGATAATTAGGTTATATTAAACATATTCTTTCTGTATGAAAATTAAAAGCCTACTTTAGACTTGCAAGCAAAATTGTGCACGTTGCAATACGTTGCGGCATTCGATTGCCCACTCCAAACTCGTTGGCTTTACGGCCTCGCAATGTATTGCAGCTTGCATAATTTTTCTTGCAGGTTTAAACTCGGCTAAAGAACTTCGCAAGGCTCATGTTGTCGACTTCCTCATTTGGCCTAGCGCTACCACTGAAAAAAGTACATACGCACATACGGTAAAACCTATAGCTTGTGTAAACCTGTAGTGTGGAGCGGTCGTTAAATTGAAATGCACAGTCAGCCTCAGAGCGTGATTGACGAGCGCCAGCGGTAAGCAAATACGATACGCGCACGCGCACTTACACGGCACGACGCGGCCGCGACACGGGGACGACACGATTCGGAAACAAACAAAATAATTCACATCGGGTGTACTTTGTATATTACTGGTTCCTTAAAAAATCACCTGACGAAACCTGCGCTGTAGATCTACTTTTTAGTGTATGCCTCCTTTTTTTCTCTTTTGTAAATAAATATGTCATTCTTAAGAAAAAAGGTAAGAAGAAAGGTTCTCAAGGAAATAGTTAATCGTAATCAAGAATTTATGTTACCGCCCCATCGTCTACTTTAACGTAATAACTCGTTGTAACTCGCTACTGAATATTACAAATTAAAACTCCAGTGTTCATTGTGCTTACCCCAACCATAACACGCCCTCTCTGCCTACTCCATCTCAAGTTATTTCCTTAAGCATATTCCAGGTCTATTTAGGTCATCCGCCATAACCTGTCTCGCTAATGGACACAAGATGCCGAACACCTCCGAGCAGGAAATCGAAAATGTCTTCGGCATTCGGCTGCCGCAAAACACTCTCTAATGTATGGAAAACTTTAACAATTTTGAGAATCCTTTGACCTAAAGTTTTGTTGGAACTCGAAAAACAGTACGCGTTCAAATTCACATATGACATTTTTTTTAAAGCTCAATTAATATGCTGCTGTAGATTATATGAGATTAAATAGCTCTTTTTCACTTTATAAACTGCAGTAACTCACAACATACAAAATTGTTCAAAGAAAAGTTGTGGTAAGTATGCAAAACATTTTTCGTTGTATGGTTAAAATCTATCGTTTGTTTTTATTTTTCAGCGTATCTGTAAAATGCTCAATTAAAAACGTATGAGGACCATAATTTATTTTTTCCAGCACAGTCCCGGGCCGTGCCCTCTAAAGGCGTGCACACACGAGTTATTAAATTTGCACGCGCGTCACTAATTATCGGCCCGACTCAGACGAGTATTTATCAGAAAGCGGAATAGCGCGAAACAAAGCTTCTGGAACAGTAAATCATTATTCGTAATAAAAGGTACAGATGACTTGTGTGTTTGGGTTTTGTTATTGGAAGGGCTGTTTGTAGTTAATTGTGGTTAGATTTGCCGATGATAAATATACATGAAACAAAAGACGGTGGAAAATAATGGCTTATCCTATTTTTAGATTTATCTACCACCAGATCTTATAGAATTATAGATGAATTCACGTAAAAACCTGAACATTTGACTCGACTGAACATGAAAATTTGAACTTGTGTGAGTTCATGTGTGGATTCAAGTTAAAATTTACATGGTGGAACTTGAATATCGTAAAAAAAAGCCACTGTGCATAGTATACATAATCTTAATTAATACATTTTTATTCGTCACGGATTTGCAAAATTCATATTACCTATGTATACACATGTATATAAACATTTAGAAACGAATTAAATAATACCACTTTAATACTCCAAAGCTGGAAATGTGCTAGAAATGTGCTCTAAGATTCGGGAAAGTATGGGAAATCTGCCCGAATTTTTAGTTTAGTCTAGTTACGTAACTTTGTTAATATATTTCCACTAAAACGTACGGATTTTATCCCCTACGTTCAAAATTGCGGACCGAATAAAACTATCAGGGGTAGGTATTTATTCTATGACCTAAGTCCCGATTTCCATATGCATGAGCGTCTGATGGCTGTGCTACATTCCCTACTTTAATCCCTCGGTGTAGGGTTCTTTATCGCTTGAGTGAACTCTCAAGAGTCCATTTGACTAGTACATATTAGTAAAAGTTCCCAACTTCCCGATGTGGGGTGGCCATAAGTTGAGGGTTTAGGGGGACAGTTTGACAGCCAATTGTCTGATTAAAACTGACTTTAGTTTGGCATTCCGTCACACGCGTTCAGTTGAGAGGAGTTTAATTGAGATTAAATTTTATAGACAGGAATGTAACCTTTGAATTGTTTTAATTAATTGAATTGTGATGTTTTCTTAATTATTCAACGTACGATTTTGAGATTTCATAACGCTAATTGTAAACTAGGTGACGATGATTGTCCAAAACGTGTTTTATTCTAAGTACTGGTGACTTTTACGACGAAAGTTTAGGCATATTATAAAGTTTATGGAAACATTACATCAACACAGTGGGGATCTCTTTGTTACAAAAGGTTACAAACGAAAAGTCATAGACTCGGTGATGCAAGTTTTGTGTTATAATTTATAATACAATATAATACTTCATAACCTAAAATAAATAAATTATTAAAAATTTGATTAAAGCTTCGATCATTAATTACATCCAGTTGATGAAAATAATTAGTAATAAACTGATACTACAATAGTCCCATATTTTTACTTTGATTTGTTCGTGACCCGTTATCTATGTAGGTAATTATTGATCGAAGGCTTAAAGACATTTATTTTTCTCAAATATACGAATATTCACTTACGGAGAAAACACTACAAAAACTGTTCATGACTGCGTTAAGTTTTTTAATTGTTTTTATAACTTTTTTTTGTACCCAACTGCCGAAGGAGGGTTATTGGATAGTAAATTCTCAGTTACCTACTACGGTGTATTTTTATGTATAGTCCCGCCTTCATTTCCGTACTGGCCACCCTACTTCTCACTATCCGAAATAAAATATTTATACGAACGGAGAGCACTTTTTCTCTTTGATTCAGTGGTTTTATTGGCTCGCCTGCTTCGCGGTAATAAATGTGTTTGGGGTGGGCAGCTATAAATAAAATTAGTCACAATGGATGCCTCTTTTAAGTTGATTCTATCATAACCACTGATAAGCTAAGTGCATTTGATGTTCAAGGGAATAAATTCCGCAAGATGCTGTATTAAAATAAATATTTTGGATAAAATAATAATTAATACAAGCTTTCGCTGAATTTAGTTTTTGTTGATTGTACTTGCATTGTCATAATATTTTTCTTTGTTTTTTATTTAGTCAAGACACAAAAGTACAATTACAATTAAGTACGAACAGCGAGCGAAAACCGCTAACAGTGTATCTGTCACTGTTGTCGCACGCTTAACAACACATCCAGATTTCGTAAAGTTATTATGATTTTTTACATACTTAACAAAGGTAGCTAGAGCTTAGAAACAGGGCCTATTTATTTGTAAACAGAATTTATTTTATTATTTGTTTACATTTCTGAGGGTTGTTAGGTTCGCACTTATTTCGTTCTATGTCAAACTTTGATTAATTCTTTTAGTTGCTGAATGTCATGATACTGTGTCATTTCACATTGAAATAAAAGACGATCACTTTTCATGCCATTCTGTATGTAATTCCATTATAAAAAGCTCGTCTAATCGCTTCCAAAACGTGATACTTATTTCGCAGTATAAATAAGAAACATAACCTCGATATTTCATCGCATGATTGAGAAAAATCCTTTTTCCCCAACTTGTTCTCGAATTCCAAAAAATGCTTTTTAAATGGCGCAAAAACAATTTGACATTTTCAAAAAATTTCATATCTAAGTACTTTACAGTTCTTCGTCTTTTTTAAAAACAGTTTCATTTTGACAATAACCCTAAACTAACAAGTCATTTTTTAAACGTGATTTCAGAAATAAGTTAATAACCTTAATAGATTGTAACGCCATCGGTCGGTCGGTCAAACTATAACCTTGATGCTGCAATTGACTGAGCTCAGTCGGCAAAGCAGGTGGCACGAATCCTGAGGATCCTCATTATGCGTCAGTTGCATAAACTACTATTTTTTCTTCCATTTAATTCTAGTGTTTGTACAAATAATAAATACATTTTAATTGGTAGAGTAATTTAGTACTTCAGGTTACGCCCAGATCATAATTTAAATCGTTGCTGCATTGCTTCCGTGTTAATCAAAACACTTGTTTTAGCGGTTTTCTTTTAAATCATAATTAAGTACTAAATTAACATAAACACGCGCACACTGTGGTAGTTGAGTTACGTACTAATAAGAGTAGAAAATAAATGGCATTTTAGGGTTCCGAATCAAAATGGTAAAAAAGGAACCCTTATGGTGTGACTCAGTCTGTCCGTCACAGCTGGTTACCAAGTCCAAATCCTATTCCAAATCCATTTCCGTTCACTTTGTCCGACTCTGAAGTCGGTTACCATTGTACATCAAACAATCACAGGCTGTTGCTACCCCGAGGAATCGCTTTAAGAAGTACTGGCTTGGCAGCTCCTCTTGAGTAAATGTTTCATATGCTCTAACTTGTTATTTATAACGCATGATTTATTTATGCTTATTTTATTCATTTCATTTTTAATACAAGCTTTTTTGCCAACTGTACTGTACGCTTGTATTGTCATCGGAGCTTTATACAGTAAGTATCAAATTTGAAGTCAATGCCATTGAAGAGTTCCCTCCTGGAAGACGATCCTGACTGTACGACCAGAGTTTCATAACCATATACATAAATTATGCCAAATTTTAAGTGAATCCGAACATTATAAGTGGGTCAAATTTAACTTGCAAGATTTGGCCCGAACATTACACATACATACATTGCAAGTTAATAAAATTCTTTTAAAAAAGTCACATCACAAAAAACACCACATTAACTATAATTTCTTTGTACGGATTAACTCAGCTATTAAATAATACACGAATGACTTAATCTCTATTAACGATGTCATAACTTATCAGTGTGATTTCAACCCTGACGGTGTAATAATAAGAGCTATAATGTTTTTAAGTTTTTAAAGGATTATCGGTAATGGGGCGTTTCCGTTTGCGTTGGCGTTTGCGTTGGCGTTTGGGGTGTTACTGAGTTGAGCAATTTAAGGAAGTTATGTCTATATTTAGGGAGAAAAAAGTTGTGTAGCTGTACTTAGTAGAACGAACGAATAGGTATTAAAGGGTTCTGGACGGATAAATGAAGATATCTACAGCGAAAGCTTTATAATAAGGTCCAATATTGTTACTATTTGGGTACAGAACTCTAAAATCAATAATGCGTCTTGACTTTTTGGGGTTCCGCGCCTCAGAAGGAAAAACGGAACCCTTAAAGGATCACTTTGCTGTTCGTATGTCTGTCTGTCTGACTGTCAAGACCCTTTTTCTCTGGAACGCGTGAAGGTAGCATGCTGAAATTAATTACAAATACCCAAATCTGCAGTTCCTTGAAGTTGTGAAAAAATGAAACTTTTAAGTCAACGCAATCAAAAGATACAGTCATTAAAAAGGTTGTTTCCATACAAATTGTCGTACTGTGAAATCCTAAAGGATACTTCCAGTTATCCTAAAAACTTGATATTTGGTATGAAGGTGGCATAGCACAACCACTCAGGAAAATCTCAAAATCTATGTCTGTCTGTACGTGCATTTTGCTTAGGAGCAGGGCTCTGCTAACACTATACAAATTAAAACACCGAGTGAAAAGCAGGGAAATCTTTGCACGGATCCCTCGTGCGCGAGTCCGACTCGCACTTGGCCGGTTTTTTTTTAATCAGAAACATATTCAGCTATTTCCAATCACCTAAGCATTAATTTCTATGACAAATGTGTCGCTTAATTTTGCCATAAGGATCTCTAAGCAGTAAATAGAAGCTGAACAAACACGCGGCCGTCTGCGTCGCATTTCTCCCGGTGCATTCCAGCTTTAGCGGGATTTCCGTAAATTATTACTGACACCTTATTTGTTTCGTGTGCGTTAAGCCCACAAGTTGGTTTTTCGTGATATTAGTTATTTCTCTAATGCAATGTCGACTGTTTGTTAAATATAAAATTGTAATCTGTCTTTACACAACACCAGTCTTTTTTGCGTCCTACTGGTGGGCACAAGTCTCTTCTCAGAATGAGAGGGCTTGGGCTATAGATCCCACGCCAGCCCAATGCGGATTATGAACTTCACACACACCATATTGATTTGCTTAGCAGGAGCGTGCAGGTTTACCTTTACTGAAAAACTCGTGATAAATTGCAAATTAAATTTCGCACACGAATTCGAGATTCGAGCGCAAGACCCTCTGCTTGAAAGGCCGTAAGGTTTGTAACGATTATAATTATGCAGTTGCAAGACAGTCGGCAAAACACGTAAAATAATTTATGCAAGGTTCTTATGATATGACTTAAAAATGCTTGCTATTATAGGACTCTACTAAAAATTTAAAATATTCGCAAAAGGTTCCCTTGCGGTTGCCTGGTAGAGATCGCTTTGTAGCCATATTATGGCCGCCACCATACCTTGTATTTTCTTTATATCTTTTTCCTGTTTTGTTTGTTATGAGGTGCTCTATAAAGAGTTCTTGTATTGATGAACTGTATTGTAAAAGGTGAGCTTAAAATATTTTACAGTGTGTTCATTACACTTGTGCTTCTAAAACCAGAGTCTGTAAATTTTTGTATAAAAATACTTTCAAAAAGTAACAAAAATCAGAATCTTCAAATTATAAACCCCAATTATAAGCAAAAGCGACTTTTTGAACTGAAATATAGGGTCCAGATCTAATTTCCGGCAGCTCAACAAATATATCCATCAATCGATGCCCAACTCGAGTCTAACAAGAATCAAATTAACAATTTATCAATGTGTCACAAGTCCAAATTTCGACTGTTGTAATTTGGACTGTAACCCGTGTAGGTACGGTAGCGTTTGGTTTCGTTGCGGCGCAGCAGTGTTGCGGTTGCGGTGGCCGCGGGTTGGGAGGGTTAAAATGTTTTCCGTGTTGACTGTCCGGGTATCACCTGGACGGTGTACATTGGATACCGGGACAGTACGCGAGAGTAGTATATTATTGGGCATTCTGGACCACCATTCATTCGATCGGGCGAAAAATTTCGCCCTCACTCATTCGTGGTGATCCAGAAGCCCAATAATACAATGAATTGCACACAACCTACAATCAACCCAAACCCAACGGTAACCAACCTAACAGTAACCTATCAGCATTTGCGTTCAACATAACGCTCAACCTACACCTGAAATCGCATTGGACATTCTGTTTCACCTCGCGTTCAACGCAACAGCAACTCAAACCCAACGGAACCCAACCTAACAGTGACCTATCAGCATTTGCGTTCAACATAACGCTCAACCTACACCTGAAATCGCATTGGGCATTCTGTTTCACCTCTCGTTCAACGCAACGAATACATCAGCCCAACAGCAACTCAAACCTAACGGAACCCAACCTAACAGTAACCTATCAGAATTCACGTTCATCATAACGCTCAACCTACACCTGAAATCGCATTGGGCATCCACCTCTCGTTCGAATGAGCGAAGTTTTGACTCGAGGTTCAACGACAAGCCAACCCGACGGGAATTTATTCAATGTATTTAAATTTCAGTCCAACTCAAGTCTCAACTAATTGACAACCTAACATAGATATGTTTAATAATGTTTGAGCTTAGATAAAGTAAAAGCAAAAGTACACCATGCACACCGGGTTGATCAAGTCCGATATGCACGAGGCCGAAGCCACTGAGCGCTCCTCGGTCTCAAGCCGCAGCCTTTGACTCAGGTTAACTCAGGTGTTTGCACAACTTGTCTGCGAAGCTGATCAGACTCCACAGACAAGATCGGGTCACCCAGGACGCGTCTAGTTCCCGGCATCCACCTACGGATGTATCGCTATGACCGCTTTTTGTGTGCGTGGTGGTTTTGGATGCCTCCCACCGAGGCTTGTATACAACTCATCCGCAAAGCTGATCAGACTCCACAGACAAGGTCGGGTCACCCAGGACGCGTTAGTTCCCGGCATCCGTTTTCGGATGTATCGCTATGACCGCGTTTTACGTACACGGCAAATTGTATGTCGGATTTATTTATATCAACGAATCTCAAAACCATCGTTAGCGCGAGTTAGGTTTAAACTAATTTACGCTGGAATAAAGCACTAAGTAAACATTATTTAAATTACGAAAACATAAAAATGTGTAACTCACTACACTAGTGAAAACCGAAATATGATTTTAAATTGGTATCGCTAAAACTAAGTCAAATAGTGTGATTTAATTGATGTTAATGTAGAACAACTCCATCTGTGAGACCGCGATACTTTATCACACTTTCTAAATAACTTATATCACTTTATCATGTTGACGTAAAAATTGTCTTGCTGACTAGAATATAAAGTTTGATCAGAAACGAGTTGTAAAGTGATATACATGATTATGTACTTAAGTCATTTCAACTCGAAGACATTGTAGTGTAAGTTAGGTACTCGATCAAATTACGTAGCGAGCGCGCTCGCTAAGGTTTATTGTTCTTAACATGCAAATGGACATACGAGTAGGCGGTGATGACATCTATCGAAATTATTCGAAACCATTTGTATTCTATACGAAACCAGTACATCAAAGGTACTTACTTAAATCATTACTTACACCTACTTAGTTCAGTGCTTAACCCACAGACAGCGCTTATGTTAAACTTTGACATCGTGCGCTAGAATTTGTACCTAGATTTTTGTGTGTCTGTCTGTGGTACCATAGCTCCTAAATGAATGAGCCGATTTAAATGCGGTTTTTCATTTAACAGGTTTTCTAACAATGGTTCTTAGACTTGTTTTATCAAAATCGGTTCAACCGTTTTTAAGATATTGACCTTTGAAGCGAAAATGTCTATTGTTTTTCGACTTTTCTAAGTTGGTTAGGTTATCTTATCATAAATGTTAATAATATAGGAATTGTTTATTTTTGTGTTCAAATTGAAAAAGGTTTATACCTGTTTGTACCTGTAACAAGACAATGTTTGTTTTCGTATTAGGAAATAACAATTGTATGTGTATTTATAATTACGATGTAAAGTAGCAAACATTACAGTTAGAACACGTTTTTACCTAAGTTTAAATCTTCGTCTTAGTAGGTGAGGTAAGATGATATTTGGTTGTGTGAGCTAACCAATTACTAACCTTACCCATTAACTTAGTAATTAAGTCGGTTAATACTGAGGCTATTTGAACGATCTGAGGAGGTTTTTTTCCAGTTTCCGTTATAATTTTAACGTACAGAACTGAGCATGAAAATGTTACCAATTAGGTATTAGCCAATTTTATTGCGCAACGTTATCAAGTTGTAATGTGACACACAGTGCGATCGGCGTCTTTTTGCTGACATACAAATGCGGTGCATGTATGAAGCGTGGTTGCGAAATAATATTCATATTATAAAGGTGTAGGGTTGACAATGATCAATGGATAAATTTACAATTAATGGGTACCTCTATTAAATGCGAATATAAATGTTCTTAAAAGAAATAATGATTACTACAATTACTGAAATACTAATATTTAGGTAATTCCTTAATTTAGCTGGTGAGAAATAAATAAATAAAAAATAAATAAGTAAATTAAAAATTAAAAAAGTAAATTAAAAAAAGCTTACAACTCACTCTCGATTAGTTTTTTGGTATCTTGAATACATGCATATGTGGAATACGAAGTAGGCAGATTTACCAACAGACAGATAGACAAATTCATAACGTTCCTCTTTCCATCGCGTCGAGAATTAAATAATGTAAAATAAAGAACTGTTATGTGCACATAAGCATAATACACAATTGTGATTTGGAATGCGACAGCCCTAGTTCATTTAGTAAAATCAGCAAATAATTTCGTTTAAAACTTTTGCGCGGGGCTAATTTGTTCCTTTCCAATTTCGAACGTGACGTGCACAGTGCATCAAGTCTTCTACATCTTCAGCTCAGAGGTTAAGCTGTGCAGAGTTTCTACGTTAGTAAAGTTTATTTGCTTTATACATCGATTAAAATGTAAGTATGTATTTCAACGTACCTAACGCTTTACTTTCCTAACGAAATTAAAACATTTGGTTCATATTGTTTGTAGGGTTCCAACAGGCATTAATATTTTTAATTTCCTTTCAGGTCTGATTCCGAGTTTGAACCCATCACTGTTGCAAACAGCGGAACCGTTCGGTCAAAAGTGGGAAGGTCGGCTGAAAAACGAAAAGCTTCAGCTCCAAACAGGTAGCCATTTTATATTTATTTTCATATTTCATGTTTTTTATTTTGTCAGCTGGGTACATATTTACTTAAATATTGTTTGTCTACTTTTTTCATTTAAAAAAGGTATTTTTTTTTCTTTTTTTATCGATGTATATGGTTATTTTAAATGTCGAGTAATAAAAACATATTTTTTATTTCAGATCTGATTCAGAGGAGAGCGTTGCCGCTGCAGATGTCAGTATCCCAAAAATAAAAAAACCTGCTCAAAAAAGAAAGCCGTCAACCCCAAGGTATTTTTCTTGTAATTTGTTTAATGAATTTCGACGAACTAAGTACAACTGTCTTATTCATTGTTTAATGTCTGTTATGTTTCAGATCTGCTGCACCCAAGAAAAAAGAAACTAAAAACCCGTTTGACGTGTTCGGAATATTTCCTGAAGACGTTGCTGTTAACCATAAGCCTGCTGAGACTGATCCGCTTGATTCATCCATTATAAGCCGGGTACCGAACGGGTCAACAAAACGAGCTTGCACCCTCAACGGAGACTTTTTCTTGGAGCTGCGGGTGTACAACACTGCTGATATTCGCGGTGAGTTACGTCAGGAGCGTTGGAAAAAGGCTCTCGTTACTCTAAAGGCGCAAATCGATGATGAAACTGTTGAATGGGAGGCATTGCAAAAATTTATTAAAAAGATAAATGTACTTTTCAAGGACGCTAACGTCAAATTTTATTCTAACGATACTAAGTACTAATTTAGTAGGTACTTTTTTGATTTTAACAGATACTGCAGGTTGTCTCTTTTTATTACTTATTTGAATAAAATTTAAACTACATCAAATTGTGTATCAAGTAATTTTTAATAAATGTTTTTAATAAATGTTAACGATTTATTATGAAACCATAATTTAAACGCTTTTAACGATATTACTTTAAGGGCGCAAATCGATGATAAAACTGTTGAATGGAGGGCATAGCAAAAATTTGTTAAAAAGATAAATGTACTTTTCAAGGACGCTAACGTCAAATTTATTGTAACGATACTAAGTAAGTACTAATTTAGTACTTTTTATTTTTGCTTTTAACGGATACTGCAGGTTGTCTCTTTTTATTATTTGATTAAAATTGAAACTATCAAATTGTGTATTTAACATATAAAACCAGGATTACAGCTTAAGCAAAGTCGCTACATAAAACATGCCCTTTTGCACTCAGTGTTCAATTACAGTAGAAAGCAGGAAGTGGGTAGGGCACCTTAGAAGTAATAAGCATAGAAAAAATTCGGGTGTAAATTTAAACGATGAGGTTGTTGAAATTTCGTCTGCTTTTAAAGGTCGCATAGCATCTTATAGAATAATGGCAACTGATGAGCTGAAGTCTTGTTTACCTGAATCATTTTTGATTACAGTAAAACCTAAAATGCAAAAAATTTTGGAAAATTCGCTTAAAAAACATGTGTCCCTCAAAGTAAATTTCGAATATTTTGGCGATTTTCTTTTGTTTAAAGATGACAAGCAGGAAATGAAATCTTTTGCAACGAAAAATTTTCCTATACATCAAAATTATCAATTCGAAGAGCTTTTAAACACAATAATTATTAGTATACAGAAAAAAATCGAAGAATTTCAGGAGCGCGATTCTGGTTGGACTTTCTTATCTAATTTGTATTTAGAAGTTAACATAAATAAGTATGAACCATTGAAAGCGTCATCTTACATAGACTTACCTAAGATAATAAAAAATAAAAAAGCTTGCATTAATATTCAAAATCGTGATAATTATTGTTTTCTCTGGTGTGTTGTTGCTGCTCTTTACCCATGTCAAAACCATCGCGAGCGTCTATCATCTTATCCTCATTTTAAAGACGTATTAAAACTTGATAATATGTGTTTCCCTGTCACTTTAGCCGATATCATTACGTTTGAGCATCACAATATTGATATCAGTATTAACGTATATTCTTTAAAAAACAACCGAACTCTTGTAGGACCTCTATACAGATCGCAATATAAAAGGAAACATCGAATCAATTTACTTTTAATCGAACGCGGTAATAAGTCGCATTATGTTTTGATTACTAATTTACCGCGTCTTGCTCGCGGTCAGATTACCAAACATCATGCTAAGCTTTATTTCTGCGAAGACTGTCTGATATTTTTTCAAACTGAACACGGTTTCAATAGTCACGTTTGTAGTGGGGTTGCTACGGTACTTCCGGAGAAAGGCACCTATCTCGAATTTAAGCATTTTGAACGAAAACAAGACGTTCCATTTGTCGTGTATGCTGACTTTGAGACAATCCTTAAACCCTATCAGAACTGTGAACCTAACACTGACAGTAGTTTTACTACAAATAAACAAATACATTTACCAGCCGCTTTCGCGTACCATATAATTTGCTCTTATGATGAGCAACTTAATCGTTTTGTTCAATACCGAGGGCCAGATTGTGCTCAGAAATTCGTAGATTATTTATATAGACATATTAAAGACATCCATAACGTTTTAGAAAAAGAAATTCCCATGATATTTACTGTAGAAGATTCTTTAGCTCATGAACGTGCCAAAAATTGTCATATGTGTAAAGGTTTATTGTTTGCAGACAAAGTAAGAGATCACTGTCATCTAACGGGCCGTTATCGCGGTGCCGCGCACCAGTACTGCAATCTGCGCTTTCGCGTTCCTAAATTGGTCCCTGTTTTCTTTCATAACTTAGCAGGTTACGATTGTCATTTGTTTATACAGGAACTTAGTAAATGTTCAGGGCCTGTGAAAGTAATCCCAAAAAATAAAGAAAATTATATTTCGTTCACTAAGTTTTTGTGGATTTCAGATCAAAAGTATGCACAAATTCGATTTGTAGACTCTTTTAAATTTTTAGGAACAAGCTTGGAAAAATTAGCGAATGGTTTACATAAAGATGATTTTATTCACTTGAACAAGTTTTATCCTGAAACTAAAAAAAATAAATTATTAACTCGCAAAGGTACTTATCCTTACGATTATATGTCGAGCTGGGATAAGTTTACAGAGACCGAGCTTCCATCACAGAACTTGTTTTTTGATTCTCTTTCCAACGAACAAATAAGCGATTCAGATTACGCACATGCGCAATCTGTATGGTCCGAATTTAAAATCAAAGATATGGGAGAATATACTGATCTTTACCTAAAAACTGATGTGTTGCTTTTATCAGATATTTTTGAGAACTTTCGGTTCATTTGCAAGTTAAATTATCATTTAGATCCGGCATTCTATTTAACTGCTCCAAGCTTATCGTTTGATGCTATGTTATTAAAAACCGGAGTTAAGCTTGAATTGATATCCGAATTAGAAATAATTCGACTCATACAAAAAGGAATAAGAGGTGGTATTTGCATGTGTTCGACCAGATATGCTCAGGCTAATAATAAGTACATGGAAACTTATGACATGAATAAACCAGACTCGTTTTTAGTATATATCGATTGCAATAACTTATATGGTTACAGTATGTGTCAATCGTTGCCCATGTCTAATTTTAGTTTTCTAGATCATCATGAAATTGCCCAACTAGATATTTTGTCTGTCGAAGATGATGCTCCATTTGGATTTATTCTGGAAGTTGACTTGCTATATCCGGAAAATTTACACCATAACCATAACGACTATCCATTTTGCGCACAAAAATTTATTCCTCCAGGAGGAAAAACGACCAAATTGATCCCAAATTTATATAACAAATACGAATACGTCATTCATTACGTCCATCTGAAAACATGTTTACGCAACGGCTTAACTCTTGATAAAATCCATCGCGTTATAAGGTTTCGTCAAAGTCCATTCTTAAAACAGTATATTCATTTAAATACAGAACTGAGAAAAAAAGCTACTACTCCTTTCCAACAAGACCTTTTTAAATTAATGAATAACTCAGTTTTTGGGAAAACTCTTGAAGACAGTGAGCGGCGAGTTGACGTCAAATTAGTAAATAAGTGGCACGACCGTCAAAACAAAACAAAAAAGTTTACTTGTGCTAACAAATTAATTGCCAAACCGAATTTCCATAGTGCAACAGTGTTGTCTGAAAATTTGGTTGTCGTACAAATGAAGCCTGAAAAAGTAATTTTAGATAAACCAATCTACGTAGGATTCTCTGTATTAGAACTTTCTAAAAGTCATATGTACCAATTTCACTACACGGTAATAAAAAAACACTACCAAGATCAAGTTACTCTGTGCTACACTGATACCGACAGTTTTATTTACAAAATCGAAACTGCAGACTTTTACAGCGATTTAAAAAATATTTTTTTAAACTTTTTTGACACAAGCAATTATAACCCTGTAAATGATTTGCAAATACCTTTACGTAACAAGAAGATTCCTGGGTTATTCAAAGATGAGTTAGGAGGAGAACTTATTACCGAGTTTATAGGGTTACGTTCTAAACTATACTGTATCAAAAGTGATAAATCTCTTATCAAAAAGGCTAAAGGAATAAAAAAACCAGCAGTTCAAGAGTTAACATTAAATGATTATCGGGATGTGTTATTCAATGATAAAATAGTTCGGAAAAAACACATATTATTTAAATCGATTAGGCACGAGATCTTCACTCAATCTGTCAATAAAGTTGCTTTATCTAACAAAGACGATAAACGACATATATTATCAGACAAAATTTCAACCAAATCTTGGGGACATGAGTCTATTTTCTAGTACAGTAGTTATCTAAGCGACCTTTCCTCGAGCTGTAATTTTATTTCGTAGGCACCCAATGGGTAATAAAAAATTAGAATGTGTTTAATAAAATAAAATACGTTGAGTACTTACGTTATTGTAAAATTATAATTATGTATGTTGTAGGGTCAGCGTCAAAAGCCGCTCATCACTTTTGTACCTTTTCGCTCTACGACCAGATGAGCGACTTTTGACGCTGACTATACCAAATAAGTAGATTATCATTAAGTACTTTATTTTTTATAATTACACATTGATTTGTAAATTGTATGGTTTGTTCTTTTTTTTTAATAAATAAATATGAAGTGTTATTAACATTTGTTTTCTTTTTTTCTTTCACCCACCTAAGTATATATAGACTGCGAGGATACCGACTGAAAACACATTTTACTTGAGTTGAAATTGAGTTTTCTCGCTTCGGAGGTTTCCTGACGATGTTTTCCGTCATCAAAAAGCTCAGGGCTCAGGCTTAATTTTAAATGTAATATTTTGATAATGGTAAGTAAAATCATGTTCTGTTGAACAGGCAAATAATACCTATCCTCGTTTATTGCATTGGGTATCAATTAAAACATGTCCTTACGTGTCTTAAGCAGCGCGGCGGCATGCAGCCCGTGCTAAGGTAATTTGCTGACACGTGAAATATACCTATTCACATTTATTGCATTTGGTACCAATTATAACAAGTCCTTACGTGTCGTTGTAATTTGATCGGCATTAAGCAGCGCGGCGGTATGCACCGCATGCTCCGAAGCGCGTGTTAATTTAATTTGCTGACGCATGAAATTACTGTAATTATAAATAGCGGCTGTTATAGTAAGTTATCATTCTGCACTCTACATTCATAACTGAGTAAAGTCGTTCCAAAGTTTTGAAAATTAAGACGAGCTGATCCATTCCCGATTCGGTAAGTAAAATTGGCATTATTTAATATTTATTCGTATTATTTTGTTGCTATTATTGTTTTGTAAGCGTATGAAAATGCTCATATGTGTTGCCAGATGCGTTTATTTATTTGATTTCTTTTGTTTCAGAATATGGAAGGAACGCAAGACACTCAAATCATGTTTTCGCAATATGCACAGGGTCCATTAGGATTCCGAGAAGATGAAGAAGAAGAAGAAGTCAGTGAATTTGTAAAAAAAATTGCAAGTGCCAAAACGAAAACCAAGTCTAGTAAACCAAAACTAAGGCTAAACAAAGTGGTAAAGAGAAGTGTACGAGGTCACCCGCCGTCGTTCGTTATAAACAATGAAGCAACTAAGGGGAACAGACTTGTCAAAATCCAAATAATTAACATAAGTGACTCCGCGCCGGATCAAAACGACGAAACCGGTGAAAACGTTATGCTCAGTGCGCAGTATGTGGCAAGTGACGGATACGATGAGATAATAGACAGTACAGAAAGTGTAATAAATAAGATATCCAAGAAGTTGTGCGGATATAGTGTTAGTTATTAATGTTTTTACTGTTTTTGTATATAATTTTGAAAATAAATATGGTCAACAATTTTCTTGTTTTATTCCTTTGATTAAGCGATACGTCAACAGGAAAGATTTTTTTTGTAAGTATGTCAATAAAGCAATAATTCAAACGAAAATAAAATTATCATGATTAAATGCACAAGAAAAATCTTTTCAGTAAATATCGCTTAAATAGATTAACACTATTATTAGCCACAGGTATGAATCGTTATCATTTATTTCATATTTTTAAACAAACAAATTCAATTATTTAAAAATGGGTTAATATAAAAAGTCTTCGTTCAAAATAAATGATAACTAATTTTGACTGGGTTAAAAAATAAAAAAATGATTAAACGTAAATATTTATTTTTGAAAATTAGGTATAATTTATTACAATGTTAAATATGCATAATATCGAAATAATATTTTTTAAGACATATAACGTTTTTTAAGGCACAAGCTTTTTTATGATGTAGACAATTATAAGAGCTGTTGTCGATACAATACTTTTTATACATTAATTGAAAATTAGAACAACCTTTCTCTCCCAAGTCTATTACAGTACAATCAGCACATAAATCATTAATCCACTTAATTTTTTCAAAACCTTTTACATATATTTTTTTGCCTTCCAAGAAATTATGAATCATTCTCTTAAATTCTCTGTGGTCGATATACCCCTCACGCCACATAATGCCAAGGTTTCTCTCTATCCATTTCACATGCCTTTTTTCGTTTTCTGATAACGTAGAAAATGAATATGGAGGTTTTATTAAATACGCCTGCGTGTGTTCATAGGTACTGTATGCAAATTCTTTAATAATAAATTCATTTTTAGATGATTTAAACCCCTGAACATCTACGAATAGATGGTCTAGTTTCATGATATCTTCTTTGTTATATTGGTCAACGGCTTATATTCTATAATACTATCATTCAAAATAAGACAATAAGCCGCGGTATTGTCAGGGATATCTGTGTCACACTCTAATTCAATCCGCACATCGACTGAACCCGTTTTTAAGGTTTCATTTTGACGAGAACAGTCGATAACAAACAGAGGTGCTTTATTTATAAAGTCTTGTGGATTCAACAACGGTGCTTGGCTGCGGTTATAATAAGACTGTTGGAATTTAGCGTACTGTTCATATAATATAGCAAATTTTTGAGCCGAGAAACTGACATTCAAGTTTTCATAAGGAAAATAATTTGAATTTAAAAAAACTTTAACGTCACGCAAATTACAATGATCAAAACGCGATATATCTTTATCAGCAACATTTTTCCTGTTTGTTTTTAATCCAATTATAACATATCGAGGTTTTTCAACTTGAGACGAAGTTTTGACGGCCCAAGAATGTTTTGATGTTTTAGGTAAAAGCGGGTATTCGTACAGATCCCAGTTCCTAAATGCTACCTGAATAGCTCGATCTCTTTCCAAATATTTAAGCAAACTTAATCTTTCACGATCAGAAACCTTAATGTGCGGCATGCGCCATACTATTTTAGATATAGTTATGTTACCTATATACTCATTTGTGTTCAGTTTTACGCTATTTAAATTAGTATTGGATCGTAAAAGAATAAGTTCATGCTTACAGTTAATAATAATTTTGTTATAATCCTCTGCGAAGCCAAGAATCTTATTTAAAGGAATTGACACAGAAAATGATCCATGCGTAATTTTTGTGCCATCAACATCCCAGCCCCATAACTTTGACATCGATGATTCAAGTTCATTCATCGACACAAGAGATTTTATTGTTGTTGTGACCCCAGCGTTTTTAATTTTATCTATTTCAATCCCATTCAGCTCATATCGAATATCTTGAAATAAATGAAGTATAGGGTTATTTGTAAAATGAACACTGGACACCTTCGCTTTTGTTTCTCTGTTGAATACTTCTATAGTACCCTCTATGTATAAAGTACTCGCTGATGGTAATACGTATAGATCTTGCTGGTTGATAGGTATACGGATTTCATCATTTAAATTGAAACTTGTTACGTACGGTTTATACGAATGATATTCGAAACTTTCAATCGTGCTATCAAAGCTAAAGGAGTCTGATAAGTTTAGTATACTCATTTTAATAATCCTATGTTTTTTAAAAACTGTTTGTTTTCCTTCGTTAGTTGTCCTTTAGGTCTTCTTTTCTTGATAGCACAATGAGCACTAACGGCTTTGCTGTTTGAGACCGTACATTTATTAAAGTCTATCATTTTTTTCTGAGATGTAAATATATCTGAATCTCTTCGCCACGTAAATTCACTAAATTATCGTTTATATCCAGTATTCTTATTATAAGAGCGTTTAAGCTGTTTTGAGTAACAGGAAAATATATAACATTTTTAGGTGTTTCTATAATCCGGTAACCAGGCGGTACATTTGGCACAAATTCATGAATTATATGACTAGGTTTTCCGTTTATAAATGACCCGCTCACGATGTCACATTCAACTCGTACTATAGTTGTAGACAGAATGGACACGGGAAAAGGGGACTCAGTTAATATATTCGCCTGAACTGTTTCTTCTCCAAAACCAAGTAACTTACCAATCGAATTTGGTTTTTTAAAATAGACGTTTTTGGAACACAATATAGATGTTTTTAGCGTATTATTATTGCATGTCAGTGTAAAGGTGCAACCTTGGAGATGTCTTTTAAGATAATCATCAAGATCTTGAAGTTCATATGACCCTTCAGGAATTTCTACTACTTCGTTATCACCATAATAAAACTTATTATTTCGGTTGTCAATATTAGGTATCGAGTTAAATGTCGACAAGTATAGCAACCCGCATTCATATTCACCATCTAGTTGAAGAGCTGGCGAGTGATTCGTAATCAGGGTAGAGGAGGATCCCGTTATGGACAAAGTGAAAGACATCGTGAGAATGAGAAGCTATTTATTGTTCAGAGATATTTAAACGGTTATTCCAATATTTTTTTAAATATTTTAAACATAAATGTCCGCAATTAACAGTATCGAATTTTTGATAAATATTATAATTGTATGAAATATTATAATTTTTCAAATATTTTATTAATTCTAGCGGCGGTTGAAGATCACCATAACTATTAAAATATTCACAATGATTATTATCTTTGACATAGGCTACCCAGTGAGTCCCTTGGTTTTTAGAACTATCTAAATTTACGATTGCACATTCTACTCTTTTTGGACGGTTTGGCAATTTGTCTCTCATGTAAACACCACGAAAATAAGGAATATCTGTTGAATGTTTTAAAATATCAACATTTGTAAGAGCACGTCTGGGTAGCCTTTTATTTAGTTTTTTAATCGTTTTAAACACAAACCCTTTCCATTTCTATACTGTTTAATGTACAACCCTTTACCTAATGCAATAGATTCCATTATTTTATTATGACGTTCTGATTCGGATAAGCTCTTTTTTGCAGCTTTGTAGTCACCAACAGCTTTAGCGATCCCAGCAGCTCCTCCTGCCAATGACCCTAACGCAGAAAGTCCCGCGAAAATAGGTATTAGTGGCAATATACCTCCAGTTTTAGGAATCGGTATTAATCGAGGAACTCTCATTTTACTCGTATTGTTATTAAGAAATACTTTACTCGCTGCAGCAAAAGCTCGACTGACTGCAGTGCCTTCTTTTTTAGATTTGTTTTTTTTCAATTCGGTACGTATCTTAGAAACAAAATGCTTAAATGATTTTATCCCTGCACCAGCTTTCATTTTAGATTTCATCACTTTGCTAACTATCCAAGACGCAAGTTTTTCTCCTTTTCCAACACCTTTTGACTTCAATCTTTGTTTAGCCATTTTATAGAGTTCAAAATCTGCACGATGTCGGTCTGTTAGGTCAGAATATTTATCGTATGCTATATCGTGTTGCATACACGCGTTGTCCAATTCATTAACTCCTTTATCACCTCTTTGCAATCGCTTATGCAATTTTGTGCCTGGTCCGCAATAATTGTAGCCAGGTAAGTGCAGTTCAAACGGTAAGTGATTAATAATACTGTTTAGAAGTCCTCTTCCTTTCATATCCCAAAAGTTAATGACTTAGCGCGAGAAAGTTTTTAAATATATTTATACAATGGCATTTCTGTCGATCCAGCTGTTTTCGCTATCGTTAAGTCCTAACCACTTAACATACAATTTTTTCCCTCTTTTTTTGATTACCTTTTCGATGAGGTAAACGTCTGGATACTTAGTTTTTTGCAGTTCTTGTTCATAAAATGTACCGAGTATTGAGTTTTTTCGTTGGTCTTCAATATGGTAAGTAACAGGACGAGTGTGATTCACCTTTTTAATAGTAAATAGCTCAGTTGACCAATTAGGCGTATAACCTTTATGAAAGACGCTTTTGTACTTGCTTATACGCACATGATCTCCTACATTAAAAATATTTAATTTAAAACGCCGATTGGATTGTGATTTATCTATGTTTTTCTTTACTTCGGCTTCATTATTAAAATTCACCTCATTTGGGCTAAATTTTGTTGTGCTATGCACAGTTTGATTATAAGATTGAACTATCTCATCTAAAGGTTTTCCAAGCCATTTGTAGTTCCCGATGAAACTGAAATATTTGTAAAGTTTGTTCTTGAGCGTTTTTATTACCCTTTCAACAATAGACGCCTTTTTAACTGAATACGTGGAATAATGATTTATTTTTAAGGATTTCACATAACAATCGAATTGATCATTGTAAAATTCTTTTCCAAAGTCTGTCTGTAAGTTTCTAGGTATTCGTTTGGTCGACTTGATAATTAGTTCAAATGCATTTTTTACTTCTGTTTTAGTTTTAGATTTCGTAGGAATACACCACGTGTACTTTGAAAATGTATCAATAACAACTAAAATGTATTTATATCCCTTATTTACAGTATGTAAATTCTGTAAGTCAATTAAATCTGCTTGCCACAAATCATCAATTCCTTTTAATATAACTGCGCGACGCTTGAAATTTTTTCGGGCCGATCTATGGATTTCATTCACGACTTGTTCTTTTGTCATCTTTGAAATTACTTAAAATATTGTCTATGTCCCTTTTTGTATAAAAGTTTATTTTCAACTGATTTGCAAGCTGATGAATTTGAGAATTTATAGTTTTAAATAAAGAATCTAGATGCTTCTTCTCGTAAGTGTCCTGGACGAGCTGATCGACATATTGCTTATTAGCTGCATCATTGGGTGTCAAAGGATCCGCTACCCCCTTTAATCGCGATGATTGTAGATCGAAATCGCCATCATCAGAACGCAGCAAAGTTTTATTGTTAAGTTCAAAAACTTCACATACACGCAAACGTTTATGAACATGATGACCGAATTTGTCTATGTTCATTTTCACTTCTTATTTTTATGCACTTATGTATCATCAAATTTCCGGCTTCGACTGATGGTAAAAGTAAAATACCAGTTTTATATATCATTGATTAACCAAGCCCGCTTCACGAAGTTCTTCTACAATTGATATTATTTCATTGTCTAATCCTGTGTTACCGGCATCACGGGAAGCAATGAGTAATTTCAATCTTTCAACTAATTCGTTTGGATTATCCCAATAGACATATGAAACATCTCTTTTAACTTTTTTCATTGTTGGTAGTCCTTTGCCGTAAGTACATAAATCTTCGCTTATTGAACGTTGTTTCGATAATTTGAAAAGCGGTTTTATAATGTATAAATATTTCTGACCTTTGTTACTTTTTATTGGTTTATTGGGATCAAAATCTCGTCTATGGACATTCGTTTCTAGTAGCAACATTTTATAATAACGTTTATCGTCTTCAGTTATGATACCTAAATCAGGCAACTTCTTAAATAACAAATCATATAAACCTGGTGTTAAATTGTAAGTACGTCCATTTACTTTGAGTTTTTCGCCACTAACGGAAACTAAACAAGATCCTAACATAAGCTTATCGCGTTCTGTTCGTATGCCAAAAGGAATGTCCAAGTCGGTGTTGTATTGTTTTTGCCATGCAGGGTCTTCGCGAGGAGATGCATATGAACCGGTAGTCTTAAATGAAGTATCATTTGTTGATTCCAAGACATCATTGTTGTCACTTTCACATAACATGTCATCATCACCATCTTGTCTGTTTTCGTCTCTATTTGATACCTCATCATCATTATTTGAAGTCGTTTCGGAAAAATTTCGTACGATTGTTTGATTATTAATACTACTTCTCTTCCCTTCATTAGGACTAAATTTTAATGTTTTTGGCGCCTTTTGCCACTTAAATATGTCTTCATCAAAATCGGTTTCATTAGTGTTATAGTATTTATTGTCGTTACTTTTAACCATTTCATTAAGCGGGTCTGTTATTGGTTTAAAGACTGATTCCAAAATCATATTGTTGTTATTTTTCATATCACGAAGTAGTTTAACCTTCTTTTTGACAGCATCGGCAGACTGAAGTACTTTTTCTTTTAAAGTTTTCTCGGTGTTTATTTTATGATTCATGTCTGATCTCGATGGATTCCCATGATGCAATAAAAGTTTCTTGAAAATGAAACTGGTTAAGTAACACGGTTAATCCAAAACGATAAATGTATCAAATCCCATTCTATAACATCCTGAATTTCTAGCACAGTCCTTGTTTACAACCAAGTAGCTAAAAGGTACGCTCCATATTTTTGCACACATTTCCCGAAACTGTGACCAAGACATATCAGTTCCAACGTGCTCGTCATAAACATGACGTAAATTAACTTCATCTTGTTTAAAAAGGATGATTAAGTTAGCATTGTCCCTTATTAATTGTTTAGGTATTTTACTGTAAGTTTGATTTAAGTAGAAGCTGTCAATATTTTTATGCCTTCCCATTGCAAAGTAATCCCTTATATTATTTTGATTTTCGCATGCAACATCATCAAATATGATAATTGAATTGTTCTCAGCTTCATGCGGGCTTAGTATTTCATCATTTTCGCGATATTTTTGAAATTTAACTGATGGAACCAACATCAATATTTTTTCTAAAAACTGGTACATCGGTTGGAAAAGTGTTTTTGAATATACGTAAATATTTTGAAAGCGTAGTCCTTGTTCATGTAGTAGAAGAGAGACAATTAAATTAGTTTTACCGCAATTAGAAGGACCGCAAATTATACAGCGAATTGTGTCGGGTAAAAGTTCACCGTGACGAAAACTACGATTGTTGCGATCTGAACAAACAACCTCCAACTGCAAGCTCTGAGCTTGTTTTACAAACTTCATATCTGTTCAAGATCAATTCAACCAATGCGCGCGTGTTGCAAGCATGGAATGCTTATTCAAAATGAGCAGAAGAGCAGATGGTTAACGTTAAACCTCGAGTGTGAGCAAATTCTGTTAGGTTGGGTTCCGTTGGGTTTGAGTTGCTGTTGGGCTGATGTATTCGTTGCGTTGATCGAGAGGTGAAACAGAATGCCCAATGCGATTTCAGGTGTAGGTTGAGCGTTATGTTGAACGCAAATGCTGATAGGTTACTGTTAGGTTGGTTACCGTTGGGTTTGGGTTGATTGTAGGTTGTGTGCAATTCATTGTATTATTGGGCTTCTGGATCACCACGAATGAGTGAGGGCGAAATTTTTCGCCCGATCGAATGAATGGTGGTCCAGAATGCCCAATAATATACTACTCGCGAGGACATGGAAAACACGACGCCATTGTCCCACTCGCTGTATGCAGACGTGTGCTTGGATGGGAAAATTTATAAAGTTAGTACATTTTAAAAACACTGATTTATTATGTTTTAAGTACTCAATATTTACTCGTAACTTTATGTTCAGAAACTATTTAAAATATCAAACCATTAGCATAGAACTAACTGCGGTATAGTCGAACCATTTTAATTCTGACACATCGCAGACCGTTACTACAGTAAATATCTTATGCCGACTTCCACCTTCCATCTGTGTTAGATGCTAACTCTGTGTTAACATTACGTCAAACTAACCCCGAACTAGTTCTAAGACCCAGGTTGGCGCGGTATAGTCGAACCATTTTAATTCTGACACATCGCAGACCGTTACTACAGTAAATATCTTATTCCGACTTCCACCTTCCATCTGTGTTAGATGCTAACTCTGTGTTAACATTACGTCAAACTAACCCCGAACTAGTTCTATGACCCCAGGTTGGCGCAAGTCAGCCTTGATTTGCCTATCCAGTCAATATCCCTATCATTTTGAAATGAAATGCTTCCACGGTGGCTTGATTGTACCTACGCACTTAGTTGGTAGGTACTTAATAACATTGTACAGTGAAGTGACGACACCCAACCTTCTGTTATTTTGTCCCCTACTCGTTGACTTGCGATATATTTTACCTGCCCACCATTTCGGAATTATTTAGGTACGTTCTCAGCCCACAACATATTTCGGGTTAGATATCCAATTTAAACGAAAACTAGATTTTGAATACTTCTACCAAAAAATGTTAGACTCGCTATACGAGTAATCCACTTGTGTGCCATTGATTTTGTAGTACCTAGGAATAGAATATGAATAAAATATAAGGTTTGTGTCAGAAATGAAAACCTAGCGTTCGTTGTGTATTAACTAATTACAAAGGTCCATACTAGTAAATGTCGTTATTGTTTTAAAGCACTTGTCGAATTTCGACTAAATTCAAGTTAAGTACTATGTAATCCAAGCTAAGTTTTGTATGAAAACGTGGTTCTTGTCTTCTCTTAAGTTGTAATCCATTTCTGAGAAGGACATCGCACTCGTACGCATTAATGTGGAGAAGTGGAGAGCCATCACATACCTTTCTTAAGTAACACATTTCGTCCTTTTCGGCGTAGCACGCTTCTTACATTTTGTATAAAGTCGTAGCGCTGCTACGAGATCTACTCGTACAAGGCCACACGGTGAATGTAGAAGGCAGAATTATGATATCTTAAACATCCAACATTATAGAATCGTGTAGTCTCTCTGTCTGTCTAGAGTACTTCCCATTGATTTAGAATCATGAAATTTGCATTCGACAAGGTCATGAACTAAAAACGATTAATTTTCTCACCCGCGACCACACGTAAAAATAGATATGTCGTGAGAGTGCCAAAACGAGTCAGCGTATAGTGTAGTGGTGGTGGTGGTCTGTGTGGCAAGTGTTGATTCGTGTAGCAGTGGACGTGGAGGTGTTGCATGGAAACATACATTTTTCACGTGTGGTCACCAGTCCGACTCGCAATTGGCCCGTTTTATTACTCTTTATTTTATGTTATTTAAAAAAAGTAAAACCGCCTTCAAAAAAAAACCTTAGAAAAGAAACGTAAAATAATCCTCTAAAATAATGATAAATAAATAAAATAAAATAAAATGCGTTTATTTCGGACAACAGAAACTAAAGCCTTAAGTTTTATGGCCTAGCACTAAGCAGCAGAAATATGAAGTCGGTGCGGTGCGAGCGGAATATTCTTTGAATGAAGCACCGACGACCGTAATGATGACTACCGGACGCAAATACTTGAATAGCCTTAGAAAATATATGAAACACATGATACGTGCCTATAAAATTTGAGGGTTGCCCTCGATTTCCCTGAGATTCCATCATCAGATCATGACTTGGTGACAGTGGGACCACCTCAGGAGTATACCCTTTCGAATAATGATTTAACATTTTCAGAATTATCCTCCAACTCCTAACCGCTAAGGAGTTGTACCTTCCATCATCAGCTCATCATCATGAGATGATGACTACCAGACGCAAATACTTGAATAACCTTAGAAAATTTATGAAACACATAGTACGTGCCTGTAAAATTTGAGGGTTGCCCTCGATTTCCCTGGGATCCCATCATCAGATCATGACTTGGTGACAGTGGGACCATCTCAGCAGTATACCCTTTCAAACTGTTTTTTTTAATCGGTCTACAAGTGATGGAGTAATCGATGTACATACATTAAAAAAAAAAAAAAAAACGTAGTGGAACGTAGAACCTCCTCATTTTTTTTGAAGTCGGTTTAAAATAATGGATTTGTCGTTATTTCTGTTTCATTCACAAATATGACTGTAATATTATAATCGTCCCACGATAACTCTGCATAAGATATTAATTGGCAACCCAGAAAAGTCACGCTGTGGTAATACTTTTTTCATGTCAGTCAGTCATTTTTTAAATTATAAATAATAATGATGATAGAAGTAATCAAAAGTTGCTGTTTTTTTCATTTAAATATGGCTCTGTCCATTGGAGAACAATTTTTCCAGTGTTTAGTAGTTTTTGCCGTTGTACGGTAAAGAAATTGTAGAATACGAAATATGAAAGGTAGTGGATGGTGGATGAACGATGACCTGATTATGTTTAATCTAATCAAAAGGTCAAAACGTGTTGTTTAACTATAAATGGATATATAAACAAACTTTAGATTTCTACTGTTGTCAGTTCGTTGCAGAGTTATCGTGGTTGACTATACCTTTCTTACCCTTAAGTTAGCGCGGCATGGTGTTAACTTTAACTGCGCTTGTTACCGTCTGAGACTGCATTTTTTTGGAAATCAAACCACCTCTTTTTATTAATGATCGTAAATAGGTAAACTTTTCAATAGAAACCCATCTAACCCTTTAAATTTAATTCGTTCAAATTGATACGAACCAAGTTAAAATTACCCAGATAATAAATAAATAAAATAGGTAAGTTTTGTTGTTTTAAGATAAATACTGTAATTTAAAGGTAATTCATAACCTGCGTTCAAAACATTTTATTTAAGACCTAAAATAATGTGCCTGATTGTAGAGTTCTGTGTTGTTAAAATAAAGTAAAGAAGTAAGTAAAAACTTTATTGTAAAAAACAAACAGGATAAAAACACAAGTTACAAACAATTAAATTCGAGTACAAAGGCAAAATAAACAAACGTAGCCTTAGAAAACGCATGGTTTTCAGTCATTTATATTTTTAAACCAAAATAAACAGGTACAGGTATATACAATGTGCCTTTACCTTGGTTTATTTTATTTCTTTTTATATTTCTTTCTTGTTTATAAAATAGTTGAACAAGCATAATCTAAACTAAAAGTATCCCAATTTCCAAGTTGATTTTGGAGTAGATTTTTCTTACCCAGAAAGACCATGAGTGTAACTTGTACCATATTGGACTGTTGTTTTGATGCCGTAACAATGGCCTCGTAGATAGTGCCGAAACGCGTCAGCCTTTAGTGCAGTGGTGGTGATAGTTGGGTCTGTCTGGCATGTGATTGAAGTGTGAGTGAAGGTGGAATGTGGCATGAAAACATACATTTGATTACGTCGCTATTTTTCACATGCGGTCGCGAGTGAGCAAATTAAACTCAAGAAAGGCTGAATCACATCATAATTTTAACATGGGTTGTTTTTACCATTTTGTCACGCAACCCTAAAAAAGTATTACTTTAAAATATAAATAGCCACGGAACCCTCGAACAGCTGGCACATTGCGCATTTAACCAGTTGTTTTTATAACGACAATCAAAACGCCATGCCACCTACGTCGCTGCCGTATAAATTTCACCTAACCCATACTTATCCCTGTAATAGCGGCGTAAATACATCGAGCTGAGAGCTATTGATGTTTGCAGGGTTGCCGAGTATCGGTAATAATTTTTATTTGATTACATCATACCGGTTTTCTTGCTAGCCAAGCACACGGTAGTATTGTATTGCCTGCTTGATTGATGTTTCTTCACACAGCAAAGCTATAAATTCTGAAAATTAAATCAATACTGTACACGTACCACAACGTTGAGCTGACTGAAATGACGAGCTGTTAACTTTATTTTTATGGGTTATTGCGTTTATTTTGTCACAGTACATATATATGTACCTTAGTAGGTACCGGTGTTTGATAAGTAAACGAAATTTTTAAAAACATCTATTCGGCGTTTTGGCAGCTATTCGGCGGCGTGACCAGTCTGTCGAATTTGTAGATCGCTTAGAGTACCTATATCAGCAAAAGTAGATCTTGGTTTAATGAAGTTGGCCACCCTTAACACTTTTCTTATAATTTCAGCCTTGTTTTTTAACCCCCGATGAAAAAAGGGGTGTTATAAGTTTGATCTGTGTATTTGTGTATCTGTCTGTGGCATCATAGCTCCCAAGCGGATTTACCGATTTCAATGCGGTTTTTCTAATCGAAAGCTAGTTTAATCGAGATGGTTCTCAGATAAATTTCATTAAAATCAGTTCACCCGTTTTTGAAATATTAACCTTTGAAATGACAACGTCGGAGGTTTTTCAACTTTTCTAAGTTGATTAGAGTAGGTATTGTAAACTGGTGACAACCCTACCCAAGCATCGAATATTAAATATTTTTCGGCTCGAGTGCACCGGCACGTGACCCAGGGCTGCGACTCCGGGAACGCTGCCCGGCGCACGCCTGCAGGCACTGGCTCGGAAACGGCTCTTATTTATCTCTACCTTAGTACTGAACGTTAAAAAGACGTAAAGAGAACTGTTAATATTTAAAATCCATCGAACTCAACCCAACCTAACCTCCCTTAAGTGTCTTGAAAACTGGTAATAGCCCAGCTGGTTTTGAAAGTCGCTGTCGCTATCTAACGCTATCAACGACCAAAAAAAAACGTTTCAATCGCTTTTGCGTTAACATCGAAATTACTATGAGCAAGTTAGCAGCGCCACTAGTGGCACGTATCGACAACAAATAATTCTCATACTATTTGATAATTTAACACCAACGCGTTCGAGACGTATTTTTCTAAAATTAATTACACTAGAGGCTCGGAGTGCTTAGTTGTACGGGCCGGACTGTATAGACCCGCACTTTTTGGGGTTCAAAATAAAACGCGACGCTTTCGGCTTCTGATCGGATCCGTAGAAGAGGTTGTTTCCAGAGAGATGGCTGGCTGACGACTGTGAGAAGACTCTGAGACGACTGACTACCCAGCGCCGCGCGGGCTCTATTTATACTGCTCGGGCGAGAGCGGGGGCCCGGGGCGCCGGGTTCGTTTGTCCTTCTCACACTCGGGCGAGCGTGGGGGCCGGGGCCGGATCCGATACTATTTTATTTCTCTTTCTATTACTATCTATTTACATGAGCTTAGCCTATTTTTCTATACGATACTTATATAACTATTATAATATAATCTTAACCTATCTTAAACTATAATTACAAACTAATTGGACTGCGCTGTCCCGCACATTTCTCCCGCCGTTCATCGCCGTGGTGATGAAGTTTCTTCCGCGTGCTGGACCGCAGTCGACTGGTGCACCGCCGTAGGCAGGACAGCCAGTTTCTTTGTGGGGCGTCGAAGCACGCCGCCCTTGGTCGCCACGTCCGCAGCTCGCACGATGCCGTCGGCACCGGGGTACGTGGCGGTGACGATTCCCCGCGGCCATGTGTTGCGTGGAAGGGTGCCGTCGACGATAAGGACTAGATCGCCGACGGACAGCGCGGGGCCGCGCCCTTGCGGCTCCCGCCGGTGTTGGAGTTCTGGGAGATACTCCCGTATCCATCTCGCCCAGAACAGGTCGGCGAGTCTTTGTGATGTGCGCCAGGTGGCGCGTCCGACGGTATCACTTTCTTCGAAGGTCCCAGGTGTCGGTGCCCAGGCAGAGCCCCCGAGGAGAAAATGATTCGGCGTGAGTGCCTCAGGGTCGTTTGGGTCCACCGACACGTGGGTCAGTGGCCGGCTGTTGACCGTAAATTCGGCTTCGGCCAACAGCGTGATGAGCGTCTCTTCTTTAGGGTGCCGCTCGTGTAGCGTCACCTCTAGTGCGGCTTTGGTTGCCCGCACCAATCTTTCCCATTTCGAGAAACGGCTTGCCTCAGGAACTGCTTCGCTTGCAACTATCGCAACATTTTGGTGTGTTGCAAAGTTGGTTCTTTCTTCATCAGTCAGGATGGACGTCTCTTTGTCTGCTGATGAAGGCAAGACCTTTTCTTCTGGCCACTCTTCCGGTGGCTGACGCAGAAAGGCTGGGCCCTCGTACCATCTATGATTCTTTGTAAAGTTCTCTGGTACGTCCCGGGTTGCATCGTCCGCAGCGTTTAAATTCGTTGGTATCCATCGCCATTCGTTGACTTTACTGGTCTCTTCTATTGCAGCTATGCGGTGTGCAACGAACGGGCGATAGGTGCGTGAGCCGCTGCGGATCCAGTGTAGCACTGTCTTGCTGTCCGTCCAGTAGATGGTGCTGTCTATTCGTTGTCTATGTTCTTTTTTCACTACTTCAGCCATGCGCGTGCCCATTACCGCTGCTTGGAGCTCCAGTCTCGGGATCGATGTGAGCTTCAATGGGGCGACGCGCGCTTTGGCTAGCACTAGCGATGTGTACACCCGACCGTCGGGTTGTTCGGCGCGCCAATACAGTGCCGCGGAGTAGGCTGACTCGCTGGCGTCTGTCATTACGTGCAGCTGTAGGTTGGAGGCGTCGCTGAACCCTGGGTAAGCGCGGGGTACTGACACATCCCGTAGAGCTTTTAGATGTCTCAGCCATTCTTTCCACTGATCGGCGAGATCGTTGGGTAGTCGCTGGTCCCAATCTATGCCCCTGCGCCATGCTTCTTGTAGCAGACTCTTCGCTCTTATTGTGACCGGTGACGCGAAGCCCATGGGGTCATATAATGACATTACTATCTTTAGTGCTTCACGTTTCGTCGGCGTTCCGGTCTCGAGGACGGCTGGCGGGATGCGTGCCAGGTCCAGGTTAAAGCTTAGTTCGTCTGTTCCGGGTCTCCAGATAAGTCCCAGGACACGTTCGCTCGGGCCGCCGTCGTTGAGCTTAACGGCGTTCGGCTGTTCGGATGTGGCCTTCATGGCTATCATCACTTCCGCGCTGTTTGATGTCCAGCCGCGGAGGTTGAAGTTTCCCATCTCGTGTATCTGTTTGACGGCAGACGATGTGTCGATGGCTTCTTTCACTGTCTTGAAGCTATCTAAGTAGTCATCGACATAATGATTTTCTATTATTGCCGTTGCGGCTCTATTATCTATGTTTCGATGCTTCATGGCGTTGAAATTCTTTACGTATATCGCAATTGATGGAGAACACGTCGCTCCGAAAATAAGCGACGTCATTCTATATTCGGTGGGTGGCGTGTCGCCTCGCTCTGCTCCTCTCCACAAATATCTTAGTGCGTCTCTATCTTCTTCTCGCACTTTGACTCGCATAAACATCTCTGCTATGTCGGCTGTTACTGCCACCGCATGTTGTCGGAATCGCATCATAACACCCGGCAGCGACTGCAATAAATCTGGGCCGGACATTAGGTGATCGTTGAGTGACGTCCCCTTTGTTTTTGCCGCCGCGTCGTGCACCACCCTGAACTTGTTGGGTTTCAGAGGGTTAATGACTCCGAAGTGAGGTAGATACCAGGTTCGTCCCGGCGTTGTGGTAGCGGGAGCTGGCTCGGCGTACCCCTTCGTCACGAGTTCTTCCATTTGTGTTGCGTATTTCTTGCGTAGTTCTGGATTCTTGTCTATCTTCTTTTCAACGCTGTGGAGGCGGCTGAGCGCGTTGTCGTAATTGCGTGGCAGTTCTATTTTCTTGCTGTTCCACAGCAGGCCAGCTTCGTACACGCCCGGCTCCACTTCTCTAACTGTTGCTTCCATAATTTTTCTCGCATTTTCTTCCGGGTCGCTCGTTGGACGCGCAGGCTGGATGGCGAGGCTATCTATTGAGAAGAATCTTTCCATCTGTTCTTCGATCGTCTCTTGCTTTTCGTGCAAGAAGTTTACGCACGCTCCCAGCGCACGTGTGTGTGCGCCGTGCAGGACCCACCCCAGCGGGGTGCGGGAGGCTACTGGCTGGTTACGACGGCCGCGTCGCATTTGTTGCGCCACTAACAGGTGCCAGTTATCTTGGCCTATGAGGATTTTCGGACGGCCACACGTGTAGACGAGTTGGTTTCTTATGTCCTGTAGATGACGACATTCGTTGACCGTTCCCTCGTCGACTCGCTGCGCAGATAGTGCAAGGTTCCTCATCGTTCGCGCTTGGATTGCATATTTTCGACCTGCGCCTGTTAGTTCTATCTTCACTCGCTGACTCCGTTTTTGTTCAAAAGTGGAGTCCGATATGGCATCAATGCGCAGAGGGTCAAGCGGTTCCTCCGCTCCGACGTCCTCGGCCAGCTGGCTATCTATGAGGGTGACCGTTGAGCCGTCGTCGAGCAGGGCCCAAGCTTCTTTCGTGCCCAGAGGCCCGGACACTTTTACTGGTAAAATCTTCAGAAAAGAGTGTGGTCCGCAAGCCCATGCACAGGTCACTGTTTCAACTGGCGTTTCCTTCTTGTTGTCGCAGACTTTCTTCACGGTGACCTCTTCGTCTGTATGTAGAAGCGTGTGGTGCCATCTCTCGCAACCGTCGATCGCACATTTCCTTGCTTTGCACGTGTGTGCATATTTTCTATATCGCAAGCAACGAAAACATAGTCGCTTTTCTTTCGCAAATTCCCAGCGCTGTGCGGGCACCGCTTGTGTAAACTTTGCACATTCGGGGGCGGTGCTGTGAGTTCCGTGGTTGCACACTGGACATTGTTTGCGTTCTATGGCAGCAAGCGTTCGATGCGTTGGCGGCCGGCGCTCTTGATACTGCGGTTGCGCCGACTGTACTATTTCTGGCGGAGCGAACGGCGCGCAGATATCAGCCTCTCGCTGTAGGAAGCGGGAGAGTTTCAGCAGGTCAGGCTCTTCTTGAGGTTGGCCCGCCACAAATTCGAACCATCTATATCGCATGTTCATGCCGAGCTTCTCTGTCACGTGCTTCGTGACTTCCGGGTTGTACATATAGTGGGCTCTATCCAAAGCGCGTAGCGTAGCCACTATATTACACACTTTATTCGCGAATATGCAAATGTCTCTTGGGTTGTTCGTTGGCCGCGGCAGCGACCGCAAGCGTTCCAACTCGGCGAGCGCGATGGCGTCGGGACGCCCGAACCGATTTTCCAATACTTTAAAAATGTCACTTGCACATGCACCACTTATCAACAGTTCTTCTATCGCTTCGCGCGCACGTCCTTTTACACTGTTGCGAAGTCTATAAACGTTTTCACTATCACTGAAACTATTCACTGTATCTATATATGCTTTCCTGAACGAAAGCCAGTATTGGTGCGAGCCCATAAACACTGGTAAGTCCACAGGTTTCCGCTGTTGCTGCTGGCCCGCGGTAATGGCCATGGTGATGGCCGTCGTGAGGTCGGCAAGCGGGTTAGGAGGCCGCTGCATGACCTGGACTGCTCCCGCCGGTGCTTGCATTCCGTTCGGCGGTATGGCACTATGTAGCTGCTGCCTCGGCGTCGCTGCGGCACCGAGCCACACGCCTGGTGCAGGCTGGGGCGCTGCGGCTTGGTTGTTGCGGGTGCCGAGCTCCTGCTCAAGCGTCGTGGTATTGGCGGGGTCGCCCCCCGTCGGTGGCATGTTGGCCCCGAGCCCTTGCCCGGGCGCCGTCGCGGGACTTCTTTCCGCGTGCAGTTGTTGCTGATGCTGCTGCTGTTGCTGTTGTGCGCCGAGCCATCGCTCCAGCGCCATCGAGTTGGCAGGGTCGCCCCCTGCCGGTGGCACGTAGGCGCCGGGCTCCGGCCCGGGCGCCGCGAAGTTGGCGGGCACGTCCCCCGCCGGTGGCATGTAGGCGCCGGGCTCCGGCCCGGGCGCCGCGAAGTTGGCGGGGACGCCCCCCGCCGGTGGCATGTAGGCGCCGGGCTCCGGCCCGGGCACCGCGAAGTTGGCGGGGACGCCCCCCGCCGGTGGCAAGTAGGCGCCGGGCTCCGGCCCGGGCGCCGCGAAGTTGGCGGGGACGCCCCCCGCCGGTGGCATGTAGGCACCGGGCTCCGGCCCGGGCACCGCGAAGTTGGCTGCGTCATGCTGCCTGGGTGCAGGAATTGGAGACCTGTGTCCCGAGACCCTCGTACTTTGGTCGACCCAATCCTGCACCCTTCTCGCCCGGTTGGGCTCTTCGGCCGTGTCTTCAACGACCGTGTCCTCGTCCTCGCTGTCCTCATTTTCTATAGTTGCGAGTTTCGCTCTTGCCAGCTCCATCTGTAGCCTGATCAGCTCTTGTCGCACTATTGCAGCGCGATATGCCTTGCTGCTCTTCTTCTTGCGTGCTGACGATGTAGCAGCGAGGTCGCTCTTCTCACTCGGCGGCGGCGGTGGCGCGAACGTGCCGGGGCCCGCAGGTGATCCCAGTGCGGCGTCCGCCCGCGGGGTCGCAACCCCGAGGTTGATAGCCAACAGTGCAGCCGTTGCCCGCGCGTCGAGTGGTCTGGCCACCACGGTAGGAGTGGTGCTTCTTGGCGGTTGAGTCGTCGCTGTGACCGCCGACGGTGGTGGTGGCGGAGGTGGAGGTATCGGTGTCGGCCCCATGCGTGTGCTCTCTGCGGCGGTCCGTGTGGAGACTGCAGACGTAGTCGCGGAATCGGCGGTGATGCCCGCAGACTCGGACGGCGTCGTATAGGCGGCGGCTGTGATGCCGCTCGACGCAGACTCGCCTCTTCTTCCGACGGAGCGCGTTACCGGCATCGCGAAACTATCCGGTTCGACTGGACCAATGTACGGGCCGGACTGTATAGACCCGCACTTTTTGGGGTTCAAAATAAAACGCGACGCTTTCGGCTTCTGATCGGATCCGTAGAAGAGGTTGTTTCCAGAGAGATGGCTGGCTGACGACTGTGAGAAGACTCCGAGACGACTGACTACCCAGCGCCGCGCGGGCTCTATTTATACTGCTCGGGCGAGAGCGGGGGCCCGGGGCGCCGGGTTCGTTTGTCCTTCTCACACTCGGGCGAGCGTGGGGGCCGGGGCCGGATCCGATACTATTTTATTTCTCTTTCTATTACTATCTATTTACATGAGCTTAGCCTATTTTTCTATACGATACTTATATAACTATTATAATATAATCTTAACCTATCTTAAACTATAATTACAAACTAATTGGACTGCGCTGTCCCGCACATTAGTGTAATCGGCGACTAATAAAATACGACTCGATCGCGTTAGCGTCAACGTAGAAAATGGTATGGTCAAGTGCAAAAACACGCATCGAATCGAATCCACCACAACAACAATACCACAACCTTAATAAAATTAGCCGACATAAGAGCCATGGGGCATATTTTTGAGTAAGTTGTATGCACCCATATTTTTGAACTTGACTGTACTATGAGAATTGTACGTTGTTGCCAATACGTGCCGCTAGAGGCGCTGCCGATTTGACAGACGTTTTCTTGTTTAAAAAATTACACTAGAATCTCAGATAATGCTACTTTAACTCAAAACTAAACGGTAAACTAAAAAAGCAAATATTTCATAGACGTTTACTCTATGGTGTAGACCAGGAACACTTTTACAATACATTGTAAAAGGAAGGATAAACGGTAGCTTAGTATTCCTGGTCTACACCATAGAGTAAACGTCTATGAAATATTTGCTTTTTTAGTTTACCGTTTAGTTTTGAGTTAAAGTAGCATTATCTGAGATTCTAGTGTAATTTTTTAAACAAGAAAACGTCTGTCAAATCGGCAGCGCCTCTAGCGGCACGTATTGGCAACAACGTTCAATAAAGAGTTATTGTATTGTAATACAATAACTCTTTATTGAACACCACATAACAGTCAAGACAAGAAATAAGGCACAAAGAAAATACAAGGTAGCAATGGGCGGCCTTATCGCTACAGAGCGATCTCTACCAGGCAACCATAATGGAATAAAGGTAAGAACATATTAAAGCAGGTGGTGCTAATTAAAAAGGTTTTTGTGATAGACTTTGAAAAAAAATTCTATGGTAACTAAAAATTTGGAGATTAACTTAGTTTCATTTACAATCTCTACATAGTAAGCTGGTAGGTACAATATGATCCAGTTTAGTGCACTAAACTAGATACATATTATCAGTACGCCTGTATATCCAGTCCTCATTTCCTCGAGTGCTAACCGAAAACTTAGCACTTATCATTGCTCTCCCGGTTCAACGTTAACCTAAATACAAGTTCCAGCTAGACCGGGTACTCACGGGGCTTTGTACCACCAACAATTTATAACTGCATTAATTACCTTGAGTCTTGGATAAAGTAAAGTAATTGTTCTTACAATAAAGTTTTTTTTTAATGATTTAGTGAGTATTTTTTACATAATTCATTTTTGTTTATGTATTGTGAGAGCCACTGTAACTTGTTTTAAAAAAAAATACTATGTACCAACTGCAAAGTTTCTTGCGACGCATTCTTCTTGGCAGTTCTGGTCACAAAAAACTTGTAAGAGAGAATTTAACCGCCTAGCTATATGACGAATTTTCGGTAGTTAGTTATTTCAATCTCAAATGCGAAGTTTTTTGCTAAATAACTATTATTTTTAACTATTCATAAATTAGTAAAAGCAAACAAAGGTTTAAACAGATACTTCCTTTAAGAAAAACATGCATTATCTTAAAGCAAACGCATCTTCGCTAGTTAAAGGATACATTTTTTAAATGGATACGATTTTTTGTACGAAGTGGTGAATACATCAAGTTACGAGCGTCTCAGGGGAGCGTTGGGGCGGTTAGCAACACTCAGAATGGGGGAACGAATTGTGATACGTATGTTTTGAACCATAATTTTCAGGGTTTTGGGTAACATGTTTATGCTTCCACAAGTTGAAAAAATGGGCTCCAAGGAAAATATCTTGCAGGATGAAGCAAGACTTTGATTTAAACGTGGCAGAAAATCTAATAATGTTTGGTAATGTATTATTGGTATTAGATACAGCCTGCCACTTTGTAACAGCCTTATCACACTGGCGCTTTGCTAGCGAGTTTTGTATTGAAGCGATCACGCAACGTGTTTGCCGCGAGCGACATTATAGTATGAAGCACTCTCGCAAATCGCTAGTGTGATAATGATAAGACTCGAAGTGAATTATTTAAAATGCAGTAAACTCGAAAGGACAGTGTACACGTCCGAGAATAAAAACCGGACAAGTGCGAGTCGGACTCGCGCACGAGGGTTCTGTAGAAAGGTTTTAACGCTTTTTCCCAGTGTTTTAAGTTGTCCAGTGTTAGCAGAGCCCTGCTCCTAAGCAAACTGCAGTGTGGGGTCAACTTATATTGGTCTGCGAAATTTACAGACGCACATAAAAATTTAAGATTTTGAAACTTTTTTGAGTGGTTGTGCTATAAGAGCTACCTCCATACCAAATTTCAAGTTTCTAGAGCACCTGGAAGTACCTTTTAGGTTTTCGGATTTCGGCAATTTGTATGGAAATTGCCTTTTTAATGACTGTATCTTTTGATTGCGTTCAGCATACTACCTCCACGCGTTCCAGAGAAAAAGGGTCTTGACAGACAGACAGACAACAAAGTGATCCTATAAGGGTTCAGTTTTTTCCTTTTGAGGTACGGAACCCTAAAAATCTAGAATTCGAAATGAAAATTAGCAAAATCATTTGATAAAAACAAGTCAACCGCGACATTGAAAAAGGTGGCATCGTGGTGTTGGTCGATGGATGGATGTATGCGATTTCTTGTTGTATAATGTGCCCGGATCCGCTTTGGCATCGCCATCTTCTTCAGTAAAAGGGTACACAAGATCGTGTCAGAAAGAGACGGTGAATGACAAAACGAAGCCGAACGCGTTAGACGATAAAGGCCTACTGGTTGTCAAATTATTTTTTCAATATAGAAGTACTCTTATGTAGCAGACTAAACAGCAATCAACTACGAGAATATACATACGTAGGTACCTAATCAGAAATTCCCCTCGCGCACTTTATCAATAACGGACGTACAGCATTTGCCAATATGTTTTCCCAGCCTGCGCCTGACCATGCGCAAAGCAAACGTGTTTGGAACCTAAACCAACCCGATTATTTCTTTATTTTTGCAAAAACATGAAAAACTAGAGAGGAGACAACGTAAATTAGAATCCTCTTGACATTTAAAAAACTCTTCGCGAAAGAAAATTACATAACCTTGACTGTATAAATGATTGCTTTTGCTCACTAACTAATTAAAACACGTTGATTGCCTCATAGTGAAGTACATAAAGCCATCAATCCATTCGTTACCTGATGTAATGGAAAACCCATTTCGATGATGTACCTTCATTGCCTTGCGACATCATCATCAATAATTCAGCAGTTTACAGCTTATACTGATGTTGATGTATTAAATCAATAGCGATTACTTCTCAGTCCGATTCCGCTTGAAATTTAGTTAAACTTTATTGAAAACGAGAGAAATTTTGAAACTCAACGTTGCTGTAATTTTTTGGGGTCCCATACCTAAAAAGGAAAAACGGAACCCTTATAGGATCACTTTTTCTTTTAACGAACCCGACTCTACATACCTACGCTGTTTTAGTCGCCACTTAATGCGTGACTGTGTTAAATTGTAAAAATCGCAAGTTGCCCCGAGCGCGAATATTCGAATTCGTCGTAACGTAATCGCTATAGTATCGTAAATTTTAGTACCAAACACGCTCACGGGCGGCGCTGTTCCAAACGTCATACAAATTTTCTCGATAACGCTCCACTCGATTACGTTACATAACATTCGAATACTCGTGCTTGGGCCTCTGATACCGTAGCCATTCGGAGTGGACCATTACAAAAGGATGCCTTTGGTATACAAAACAGTCTTCGTTTTTTTTACACAGTATAGGCTAGCGTTTGACCACAATCATGCCTGATGGTAAGCGAAGATGTGGTCTAACATGGAGCACGCAAGAAATACCCATTCGACTAGACTTAAAGACGGCCAAATTGTATTAGTGTTGTGACATTTTTACTGATGAACAGATTTCTAAAAACAGCCACGATGTCAGACCTGATAGAGTCAAACCATCGAAGTAGGTACCTAGTAAAATTAAAATATAACTTTACGCAAAGAAGTCCTACTTATGCTGTTTAAAATCTATAAATACCTACGTCAAACTTTCAGTTGCAGTTATTTTCAGAATAAGTTCCGTACTGTGGTGTTTGTAGTATTAACATTTTCCAGTCTATTTCATATTACGTAAACCACTGAGTAGATTATATTAAATTCTCCACTCTACTTAATGTACCTATTATTATATCGAATTTCCATTAATATACATAAAAGGCAGTAAACACAATTTATACAGGTTTAATAGATGTTTGTCCTTTCTTAGGTGCACAGAAGATCTTATTAGTTAGGTGTATACCTAAGTGTATACTTTTGACAAAAATGTCCCCGAAAATTAAACTTACGGTAAATTATTATTTAGCAATTTCTAGTGTTATTGTCTAATCCAGTCTGGTCGCCAGGAGCGCTAGTGTCACTTCTACTAGTGTCACTTTTCAACTTTTTGACGCTTAATAAACTTTCTCTGAAAGCCATGAATAACTTTAGGAAATAACAACACCCCTGAATTTAAAACACACTTAGAATACCATAACTCAAGAAACAGAACACATTAATGAGAGAATTCCAGACAAAGTCGTAGTCTAAAGGTATAGAAAATAACATTACTGCCTATACATATTTTTGTTAAACTTATTCCATTGGCATTTTAAGACAGGTGGCATGACGTCATTTCTAAACGGCTGCGGGAACGCAATCTAAAGTTTTTATGCTCCGGACATATTTAATGCAAACAAGCACTCCTTCATGCCGATTGTGTTTTAGGGTTCCGTCGTCTGATTGTTCTAAACAACTATTGTTCAATAAAAGATGGCAAATTAAGGCTCAATGTCTGACCCCCTGTACCTATGTCACCTTTATTGCTATGGATTAAGATTGAAGGTGCCAAATATCGGGACAGCACTGGCTTGGCACATTGGCTTTATTCTTAACTCCATGTTTGTGCATACTATGTTATACAAAACTGTATCAAAAGTTTCTGACAGGATTATTTGTTAAAAGCATTTGCGCCATATTCAGATTTGCAACTCAATTAAAATTAATGTATCTGTAGTAGATTCTGTACAGAACGTGCCTGCAATAAAACCTAAGGAAAATCTTAACGACTAAAATAAAATGTGACCTCTTCTCCGCTTTAGTGTAAAACCTATTAGAAGCCAGATTAACGTTAATATGTTAACATTGCATGCAAAATCAAATACTAAGTATATGAAAATACCAATTGGAACCAAACGCAACATCAGCCAAAGTTCTGAGTCATTCTCATTCTTTATTCAACAGTTGATCAGTCAATTGTGACCGCCATTGTATTATAATCGGGGAGATAGCTTCAGATATTACAGTAATAGATCCACAATGGACCCTCTTCGGGCCAAGGGTTTATTGAATATTAACATTAACCTCTCATCGGCCGTTAGTGGGCAGGTGCCTTTAATTGGAACTTTGGGATACGTGCATTTAAATAGGTCATGACGAACTTGTGTTCTGACCATCATAGATTGCAGTTTGGAACACATACTTGTAGGTTAACATTTTCAATGGTACTTTGACTTTCTGAAAAATACGGGCTGATGAAAGCATAGATGCAGTCACAATTTTAGAAGTGCCAACATGAAAAACCGTAACAGAGAATGGATTTTAATGGATAACATATGACTTAATTAACTTTTGTAAATAGAAAAGTTATGTTTGACATTGTACAGTACAGTACAGTTGAAGAAACAAAACCGCGGTGGAACCTTTTAACAACAAATTGCAGAGTGGTCAATTTGCGGCGAAAACGTTCCACAGATAGTTTCTTCAATTTTGCGTCATCTTAACAGAACAAAGAAATCTTATTCCAATGAATGTAATGGTAATTTCATACTACTAAATACAAGGGTGCGACATCTATGCATGAAAGCATTTACCTAATATTTTTTTATGTTAACGGCACCATTAAAAAAACTTAATGATCGCGTTTCACGCACGGCGGCTGAATCTGCGAGCGACGTCGCATGGCATAATAAGTGAATTATTATAATAAATCACAGTAAACTGCTCTTTTACTGGAATTAAGTTTTTAACTTATTTCATTTTTTGTTTTGACTTATTTTTTAAGCCACGCCGCGGCGTGCAAATCGTAGTTTAAAAAAAAAACAACATAAGACAGGGAAAGAAATAAATAAATAACCACAATAAAACTTACAAGATAATTCCTTACGCAACATCTCCACTGATGCCAGTTTTATATGCATATAAAATGATACAATACTTAATTAATGGTAAATAAATAATGAATTTTAATTTAATTTCATTACGTTGCCTTATCTTTTAAATACCTCAACCTACATATTAAAGTACACCAAGTTTAGACCAACAACACCGACGTCGGTGCAGAGAAATATACAGAAAGGCAATAAATAACCTATTACTGCTATTACCTCGTTCGGTGGCTATCGCGTCATTGAATGAATGAGCGTTTCGTATGCATTATCTAATCTAGTGAAGATTTTTACAATTTTACGGTAGCAATGTCCATAGAGCATGCTGGGGAAATCGATTGGTGATTTTTGTCGCATGTAGGTATTGTAGTGTAGGTAGGTAATATATTCAAAAGTACAGTCATTTCTTCGGGCAATGTATACGAGTAGGTACTAGCTTTTGCCCGCGACTTCGTACGCGCATAATCCCTGTTTATTCCCTATCACGTGTGAATTTCAACAAATCCGTCCTTATAGTGCTTGTCTACATAATAAAGGCAAAATTTTGGCTTTTTAGGCCCAAGGGTTTCAGCTGTGCGTTGTCTGTCAGTCACTCAGTCAGTAACGGTAGAGTTTTATTAAAACCTAAACCATACAAACTTCTCAGTTTTACAATTTTGAAATACCTACCTACACTTCTTTGCCGAAGTTTCCTGAACCTTAATACTTCTTGCACTTCCAAAAAGCGTTTTTAACAAGCTCCAACTTGCATTTTCCCGACAATAAGCGCTTCAAGTCGCTGTAAACTGCCTTGAAAACGCGGGCCAGCGCAGTGCATAGCAAATGAATTACTTTTGTATGTATGTATACATGCTTTTAGTACCTACCGTATTTTTTTAATTCGGTGTAAGTACTCTTTTGACCTTGCTCAAAAGCACTAATGTTTTGCCCTCGATCCTCCGGTTGGCACATTCGTATTCATGAAGGAAATCGACCTAGAAACTTTTAGCTTCATAGTCAGTGTTATTTACTATCTTATGGCTTTGGTTTCATCTATTCAGACTTAGTTGTAATAAGTACTGGATATTGCTAGCACAAATATCTTTTTTATAACAAAAAGTGAAACCACCTTCAAAAAACCTCAGAAAAAAAACAAAATAAGTGGTGCTAGCGGAATATTCTTGGAATGAAGCACCGACTTCATATTTCTGCTAGGCCTAAAACTCATGGCTTTTTGGGGATTATTTTATGTTTTTTTTCCGGATCTTAGTAAATATTTCCAATACCGATAGCTGCAAGCCTCACTTTCAACGACTTAGTATTTTAACAGTACCTTTTGGAAATGAGTAAATTTGTCCATAAAAACCCAGACTCCTATACACAGCGAGATGATTTACAAACTACTTACTCACTACGCCACAGGAACAAATTAATTCTGCCAGCATCCTACCTTAAAATACATTCCAAAGGGACTCACGCCATGTCAGTAAAAAATCATAATAAATTGCCTGAACACATAAAAATAGAACAAAACGAGAAAAAACTCATAAAACTGATAAAAGACTTTTTAATCGAAAAGTGCTACTATACTATAGATGAGTACCTAGAGGAATAGCATAGTAATAATAGTTATTTACCTACATTAATGAATATGATCTCAATAATAGATTACACCTATATAATAGTAGTATGATATGTAGAAGTATAAATACTTATATTAATTAATTTAAGTTCTAAATTGTGATGTTTGTATTGAGATAAACATAATAAGCTGTTAATTTTTTTAATAGAGTTATATTTTTGCTGTTATGATAGCTTTATATTTTTATGTTCATATTGCTGCGCCCCAACAGGGTAAAATTTTATGCATAACTTGTAAAATTTTGCAATAAATAAATGAATACTGAATACTGAAAAAAATATATGAAACACATGATACGTCCCTATAAAATTTGAGGGTTGCCCTCGATTTCCCTGGGATCCCATCATCAGATCCTGACATGGTGACAATAGGACCAACTAGAAAGTATACCCTTTCGAACAAAAAAATATTTTTTGAAATCGGTCAAGCCGTCTTCGAGTAATCGGGGAACATACATAAAATAATAATAATAATAATATTCCGACGAATTGAGAACCTCCTCCTTTTTTTGAAGTCGGTTAATAAATAGACATAATACCTATTCGAGGAATAGCGTCTTAATTATGTATCTGCTGCAGTCTGACATATTAGCTAGAGTAAACAAACTTTTTCGTTACTCTCGATCTAGTTAATAACGAGTCATTTTTCCCTTTTAATTTCACCCTCATAAAACAAACAGCTTAGCCGCAACACCCCACCTTTCGCAGTCGGGTAATTAATATCCGGCGTCAAAGAATGGAGTGTTCTCCCAATGGGGCCCATTTCCTAAACGTTACGAAACCATCAATCTACAATACGGACCATTAGCGTATTGGTTTTGGTGGATCCAAGCAGAAGATACCGAAAGGGTGGACTGGGCCTGAAGTGTGTAAAGCCGGAATCAGCTTTGCGCTCAGTTCCTCAAATGTTCATAAGGAAAAACTTCAGATCGGATTTTATCAAGTCTGTAATATATTTTGTACCTAACTTCGGTTTGGTTTGGTTTGGTTTGTACCCTACTATTAAGTAGGTACTGGGAGAAATAAAATAGGATCATATTGGGCTGCGACTTAGACTTATTCAGTTTCGAGCCATAGCGTCAGCCATTGTTTCTCACATAAAAAATTATGTGGCCTTCGGCTGTTTACTGCTTGTTCATGATTCTTGACTGTTTTTAACAAGCATTTTTTTTCTTGTCACCAGGCTGCGCGTTCCCTTCGCGATGGCACGGGCGCTGGTTCCAGTCGGGCGTGATCCAGCCCATCCTCATCGAGGGCGACCGTCTCTCCAACAAGGGCCGCTGTCTGTCTTCCGAGGGAGACAAGTTTCTTATCGTCGATGAGTAAGTACAAATAGAATTCGAGGGCTCAGGTTGAAGCTGCTTGAGCAAGTTGATCGGTGAACGAGAAAAATCCAGCAATCGGATTGTTTCATTTCTTAAGCAACTTTGAAAGAGGAAAGGGCTTACAAGAGCCTTACACGAGCGGGGTCTTTAAAAATAAAATGAGAACTAGAGTATTGAGACAAGAGTCCGTATTACTGCTCCGCTAAGCCCTTGCTAGTTCTAAGTAGTTTTCTGAGCCATCCAACCAGAGATGCCTGGCTCCGTTCAATGTCATGATCAAGACTAACCCCCTTTAACACTAAGAATTGGACTTGAATCATAATTGTGATTACATAATCTCGACTCGAAGCATGACAATAATTTCTCAAAAAAAGTAAAACATTAAAAATAAGATTGCTATTTATTTCTCAGGAAAGGATGTTACCGCTGCGTCGTGATGCATGAAAAACATACAAACGTTTTGCAGTACAAAGAAAGTAAGTACTTAGGTACCTTAGTAGGTAATACATAATACATACAAACATTATTGTGATAAAATATATTGTGATCGATCGAAAAGTCAGAAAACCTTTAATTTTCTGAAGAAATCAGAAGCTTCTTTCGCTTCGCGGCTTCGCAACGTAGTACAATACAATATACGTAATGCAACTTGTACGACTTTTCTTGCGTGGATAAATTAGGTTTGAGGAACATCAACCGTAGTAACTAATCTTTTGTTTTCCAGCATTCTGCCACCGCCGCGACGCCTTACCCCACCTCTGCTCCCTCATCACCGGAGACGCCCTCCTATACTCCATGTTCAGAGAAAACGCGGACCCCGTCGACTGCCCACTGAGGGGACCGTTCTCTTTCACTTATAACAGGTATTTATTTACACGTTTTATTAATCATTGTAGCTTCAATTATCAATAATATTGAACGCAAACAGTTACTAATGTTCCACTAGCCTCCTCAAGGGCACATTTATTTCAAATATATGGATAAAGTTCTTGTTTTTTCTTTTTCAAATTGCATACATATTTACCTGCACACTACTTGCTATGTAAATGTCTTTTTTCTATACAAATAGGTTAAGAACTCGTAAAGCCTTTTAAACAGTTCTTGTAAGGTACGTACGGAAATGAAGAATTTTCTCTTAATTTTAACTAAGTATAGGTAACTATAATACCACGGTATTTGTACGTTACCAGGCATTACCTAATTGCTCATTTTCTACCGTTATATACCTACCTAACAAACTGTTAAGTATATCAACTGATTACTCAAATTCAGATTATGTTAAACGGCCGAACCATTCAAATATGTATAGTCTTCCGTTGCCAAATCAACTGATAGTCATCAATGATTAATAGTCCCAGCAGATGTTAAAATGCCGTTTAATGAAGATCACTGACGCCTCACTGTCACTGCCCGAAGCCCTCAACCATGCAATTAATGACTTTTGTAATTAAAATCCACGCGAAATCATCGCAATGACGTGACAATGACGTGAATTAATGCATCGTGATAGGCTATTGGACAATAAAAATGGCGGTGTTGATTTAAAAAATATACTTAGATAAGTACCTAAAATTCTGAAAAATATTAACGCAACAAATTAAGCGATATGCTCTTTCACGAACTCTACGCCATGCAAACGCACTAAAAGATGACGTCTCAATTTATGATACCTACTTATTAAATAAGAAATTACGTTTTTATGATAAATATTGATAAACCAAAGAGTTTCCAATAGTAGGTAAGTAAACAGGGCTTCTCTAGGTTATACTATTTCAAAAATCCATCGACTTCTAACGGGACATATACAATTTTCAGAGGCCATGGCGACTGCAAAATCCCTGTGTCGTCCATCGAGAGTTGCACCGAGGACTCGCGGCTACTGCTTAACTACCAAGCCTGCCCTGACATCTCCGCCTCCGAAAGTACAGGTACTTCATCATGTCAGGCGAAAACCTGTTTCTCAAGTCCCTCGGCTTTTTAGTACTTTCTCTTCGAGTCTTCGCATAGAACTAATTTCGTTTTAAGAGACACCGTTGTGTTTGGATATTCTCAATAACAACTATAGACATTTCATTGATATTTACAATGCGAATGCCTCTGATGACTTCTTCCTAACATCGGTATCTGCTACGACCAACTGGTCGCTCTAGACGTACGCTTTTGCCACCTTTCCTCCACGTGAGCTCGAAGCCATCGCGTAGTCTAACGGACCTGATTAGATTACTAGTGGAAACATGCCTATTTTATGATCAAGCTTAGAAATATCGTAGAAAGATACAGGTAATGTAAAAATTTTCCATCAATACGCCAAATTACGAGTATTAGTATTACCTACTTAGTGCACAAAACGATTATAATGTGCTACTTAATGCAAAGTCCTATAAATACTTCTATCCGTAGTTTGCATTGCCGTCACAAAACGGTGAATGCATAAATTAGTGTTCGGGTAAGAATAACTCTGTCATTATTGTTCTGTTCTGGAGACAGCCAGGAATAGACAAACAAACGGACAACCGCGACAGACGAGACGACCCACAACAACGTGGTCTTTTATTTATAGGTTGCTTAAGGCGGATTGTATTTATAAATATTGTAATATTAGATGCCTTATTAAATAATTAAGTACTTACCTACTTGATTAACACAACACGCACGGTAACGGTAACCCAAACAATATAATAGGTATGTAGGTATGTTATTATAATGCCTGATTATGTATCAAACAAACACTTCCTAAAAACTTGGTAATCCGTATTTGTTTGTAATTAATAGCTAGTGCTAATTAAACTTGTGCTTTCTACTCGTAAAAAACACCTATTTTTAACCTATTTAAAAAAAAGGACGAGGTTCTTAATTCGACTGTATGTTATTGTATTATACTTTTAAGTCTATCAATCGTGGTCAAAACATACCTTATTTAATGATTTTACAATTTATCAGACCAACCCCTAGAATTTGTTTTATTTCTAGCTAAATCTAAACAGTGTCTAGAACAGCTGACACCTCTGGAAGATTGCCCGATGCATTTGCATGCAATCCAGATACTAAAGTTTCTGAGCTGCCAGACAATTTCCTTTTTATTAATGTTGCATTTAAAATGCATACTGATTTGCAAGGTTCATTGACACCACTTTAGCTATGTTTACAGAGTATTTTCACATTTTGTAAATTTAAACCTACAGAAGAATTATAGTTTAAAATTGCGAATGTTCGAGCACAAATTCGAAGCAGTACACCTGTGTATGCACTTTAAATAAAATCCTCTTAACCCGCCGTTACGTTGCCGTGGAAGGGTAAAAGGCGGTCTACGTAGCACATAACTATTATCACGATATAGTTAGAGGCCCGAGTACGAATATTCGAAGCCTACGTAACGTAATCGACTAGTAACGTTATCGAGAATTTGTAGGTATGACTCTTGGAACAGCGCTCGCCCCGTGAGCGTATTTGGATCTAAAATTTTGTATGAAGTTTCTGGATTTTGATACGATAACGTAACGTTACGCAGGATTCGAATATTCGTACTCGGGTCTCTGTGCTACGTACAGTACAGACCTAACGTCCGCTGTTATTAAATGTTTTCATCAATCAGGATTTTCCTTTTAAGTGTACCTAAGTACAGATTATAATAGTTATTTGTTATACCAGGGTGCAAATAGAATCCTGAGCGTAGCGAGTGTTTCAACACACGAGAAGTAAAATACATTTGCACCTGTGTGTAACACAAAACATTTCACCTCACTGAAGCGAGGAAAATGCAAAATGCAAAAAAAAACAGCTCGTAATAAAAATTCTTTTGACATTTCTGACGATGCGTTTTGAAATTGCATCGACTCAATTTGTGCGTTCAGAATTATAATTAACATCATTATAAAAAAACATTTAAAACTGGTATTTTTAATTAAATTCTCAAACCATTTATTTAATGATAAGTGATAATTAAGATCGAACGAACCATTATTATGAGCGTTTTACGTTTGTTATCTGTCAAAAGCTACTTAAACAAGCTCCAAGGTCAAATTACTTTCCCTACTAGTGGATAAAATGCGTTTTTACCCGCTTGTTTAAAAAAATAAAAGACGGCTTTCAGAGGTAGTGAGGGGATATCTATTTCAATAGGTACTAGGTATTACAATACAATCTATTTCAATATTACTATTAGCTAAATCCAGAATTTCACTTATAAATAGGTAATCGGTTGACCTCTTTCGTTACAAGAATTTCCAGAGCAGAAAACTTCCAAGAACCCTTTTTACCTTAACGACTAATCAGGCATTCCTGAAAATAATGGGTAGGTCCTTAAGTAGTTGATATTTAAGTTCACTGATTCCTTTTACGTTACTAGAATTATTATTGTGCTACTATTAAAACCTAGCTCCCACCTTCGATAATTACCTACTCGAAATGTATATACACTTACATAGTACAAAAGAAATTAGAGGCCCCAAGTCTAGATACATTTAACTAACTACGACTGATGGTCATTGTTGTCTGAGAAGTTCTTGCCTGGTTTTATTTTTAAATTCGCCGAGTTTTAAACTTCTGGCTTTTATGTTAGCAAATCACTTTATCGTATTCGCCAAAACATTGAAATACCTATGAATGTTTTTATTATATATATATTTATAACCCTTTTAGCCAAAGTATTGTTTTCTATTCTTCGAATTCATGGGCTAAAGTGAAGGATAAAACTCAGGTAATTTTCCTTATGTATACATACACATATTGTATTAATCCGTTAATAATGTATAATAATGTGTAATATCATTGAAATTGCAGTTGAAGAGCTAGAGTGTCTGGCGACCTGGAAGGAAGGCAGCCTCCGGTTCCTCGTGGGGAAGCTGCATCACAACCATGCCACCAGCAATGAAGACCGCTACCGCTGTTTCGTCTACGAGAAGACCAATGGTATCGGTAAGACTATATTCACTTAGATAATAAAGGGAAATGAAAAAACATGGAAAAAATAACGGTTTCAAATGTAATAGTGTTTTGTTATAAGTATAAGCGGTATTTTTTTTAAACATTGAACAACTTTAATAGCTTGTCAGTATGTACAAATGTAAAACGGAAATTAGAAGAAAAGTTTTATGCTTGTGTGAGCGTTGGAGAAAAAATGTCGTTGGATTTGTTCCAAGATATTCATCCATGTATTTTCCTTTCACTGGGTAATGAGGGGAGTGGTAGTAAGTCGTACATTAGAGAGTCACACAAATAACAATAAATAAACACAAAATCTATAATCACTGCACTCACTGAAGTTTATCTCTTAGGTAAATTAGATATACCTACGAGTATTGCATATACATATTAGGTAACGGTATCTCACTTTATAAAACTTGTTTATACTCCTATCTACTTATTCAATTGCAAGTGTACATTTTTAAACATGGCTTTTGCTCGTTCAAAAACCTTTAAAAAAATCTTCTCATTTCAGCGTCAAACAGCATGAAGGAAGGGCCCAGTTCGGCAGGCGACGTAGAATACCGTGTGGCCCAGTCGGGAGACGCCACGTGCAACGGGCTCTTCAGTGCTACAGAAGGCTCCAGGACGATGGCGTTGAAACGAGGTATACACCTTTTTTTTCTAACCCACAAACATTAAAAATCTCCCTATCCGATGCAGATTAATTAAAAGAGGGTGAAGATTTCTTTGGCGTCTTAGGTCGGATCAGCACAGATTTCATTTGAGAGCCCACCTTTTACCCTTTCCTTCCCTTTTCTTTACCATGAACAATTTTGCTATGCGTAGGTACGATAAGTGAAGGAGCAGTACAGGGTAAAACTTGTACTACCTTGTAATATATGTAAACTACTGTCTTATGTTGTTGTAAGAGTTTTTGTTAAGAGCGTACGAACAAAAAGTTGCTGTTTTAGAAGATTTTAGACTTTTTCAAAGGCTATATATGTATTTAAATGCTTACATTTTTAAAGAAAAATGTCATCTAAAAACGATACTACGGAATGTGTAATTCGGTTAGATAAAACATTTTTTTTTCTTGCATATTTAAAAACGTTTTGCGAATAAAATATTTTTATTATAAAACTACAGGAATTTTTCAGTATGCGTGTTTTTTTTAAACGTGTATGGATGACTGTTAATTTAAAACTCAAATTTTTAAAAACCACTGCATAAATGTTCTTCGACTCAGAAAGCGCCAAGCGCTCCCAAGCAACGGACGTATTGTTCTCGACGCCGGCTAAAGGTCGGTGACCGAGTTACCTGATCAGCTATAGCGTGTCCGTTAAAAAATTATACTTGGTACCTAAGTAACTTCACAAACATGGTAAATTGAAGTTTTATGTATTGAATTTTTCTCAAACCTCATTTTGTAAAATATGACTTTTTTTCAAAAATGAGCAATAAACGCAAATTAATTGGAACGTAAAAATCCAATGTTACTACGGCAAAATCCAAAATGGCGGACAATTTTTTTTCGAATCAATATGGGCGTCATTTTCTAGGCTTCTGGGGGTGCTGATTACGAAAATGCCACCCATTTTCAAATCCAAGATGGCGGACATATTTTTTTCTTAAAAATCGACATGGGTATTATTCTATAGGTTCTCAGGTGCTGATCACGAAAATGACATCCATTTTGAAATCCAAGATGGCGGATACATTTTTTTGTTAGAAATCGATATGGGTGTCATTTTCTAGGTTTCCGGGGATGCTGATTACGAAAATTACATCCATTTTCAAATCTAAGATGGCGGACACAATTTTTTGTTAGAAATCGATATGGGTGTCATTTTCTAGGTTTCCAGGGATGCTGATTACGAAAATGACACCCATTTTCAAATTAAAGATGGCGGACATATTTTTTTCTTATAAATCGACATGGATGTCATTTTCTAGGTTTAAGGGGGTGCTGATTACGAAAATGACATTTATTTTTAAATACAAGATGGTGGTCACATTTTTTTGTTATGTCATTTTCGTAATCAGCACCCCTAAAAACATAGAAAATTACATCCATATCATTTTATAAAAAAAAAGTGCCCGCCATCTTGAATTTGAAATCGCATGTCATTTTTTGTCTGCACACAAAACAAGTAGCCAAATTTCTGTCCAATAGTTTTAGCAATAATTTATTTTAATTAAATATAATTAAAGCTTGTCACACGCGTGACCGTCAGCCCTGAAAGCCCAGACCTAAAATAGGTACCTAACTAATCGGGCAGTGGCGGCGTATGCAAGGGGGGTCCACCCTGCCCCCCCCCCCCTCACCCCGCATCCCCCCCCCCTGCCTAGACGCTTTCGTTGGATGACTGTATAGACTGTGCTTGTACTCTGTTCGGGAATCGAACCCGGTCGTATTAAAAAATAAAACGTAAATACATTATTGCTATTTCGATATCAACTGTGTTTTATCCGGAATTGTTTTTTTTATCAAAAATGTCTTTTGCTAAAAGTTACTAGTTAATAAGCGCGTATGTATGTAAGTTATAAATTATGTTTTATTTAGACATAGTGAAAACGGGATATTGACCGCGATTACCATAAAGGTTTGATGAGCTCCCGATTATATCCGCGCAAAAATGCGGGAAGACAGAAACCGGTCTGCGCAACATTAGTATCTACCCTCGTTTCGTCAGTTTGCCCGTGATCATGATGCATGTAACTGCGTCGAAATATCGGGAGCTCATGAAACCTATAAGGTAATCGCGGTCAATATCCCGTTTTCATTATGCCTAAATGCAATTAACCGCGAATAATTTAAATAAATAAATAAATATCATGGGACAAATTGACACCAATTGACCTAGTCCCAAACTAGGCAAAGCCTGTACTATGGGTACTAGACAAGGGATAAACATACTTATATAGATAAATACGTAGGTACGAATTCATCCAAACATTCGTATTCATCATACAACACATTTAAAACTTATGTTTTATTTCACTAAGTTATTAGGTACTTATTACGAAATAAAAATAGTTAAGGCTCATGAGAATATTTTTTCCTAAGCTCAGTAAAAAAGATAATGATGACAATGATGAATAAGCGTCGGTCCCATCCGCAGCGCTCAGGCGCACGCACACCCGTAAACATTGTAGTGTGAGTTGTTAAAAATACGATTCCTCAGCGATCGCGCCATTAACGAGTTGTCACAAAATGTTTGTACGCTCTTAACAAACGAAACTTTCACTTTTTACTTTTTTTTACTTTAGTGCCTTTTTCAGTTACTATTCGATCCCAAACTCACTAAATTTAACTATGACGAAGCCATAGAGGACAAAACTATAAATTGGAAATATAAGTATTCCTTGAACTAAAAACAATTAATTTGCTCACCCGCGACCACATGGTCGGACTACAGTGTTCACGGGTGAACAAATTAACTGGTTTGATTCATAGATATGGACGTTAACGTTAACGCCTTATTCAATCCAGTAGGTATCTTCCTCCTCAATATATTCCTACATTTACCACTCTTTACTTCCAGTGTCAGTACGCTTTAACTGCCAGTTCCCTACATGGATGACGTTCTCCCACACCTGGCATACCCTGGACTTCAGCAGCAACTACACCTTCTACCAACGGAACGCCACCCTACGGATTACTGACCAAACTGGAGCAGACATCAAGGTCTACTGCGTTAATGTCAAAGCCAGCTCGCCTAGTGGGAACTCAGTGGCATTGGTGGCGCATTGGCAGCATCATTGGTAAGTTAATTTAATAATTCTAACATGCTAATGTTCACACATAATAGCAGATAAATGTCAAATAATTTATTGGTTCAAGTCTTACTTTGCGGATGTGGAGACCTAAGGTACTTAGGTAAACTTTGTTATTCCGTGCCTAAAATTACAACGGTCGCAAAATAGCAAGATAATTGGCTTCAGTTTATAAAAAGTGTAAGTCACTTGGATTTTCCACACTGTCTAACTTTACACCACCGCAACCGGCGCGACTGGTCAGATCTGCCACCTACCAGGTGAGTAATGGCATCCCATCCACTTGCGGTCGCCACTCCAAGCAACCTATAACACTTCTAGTCAACGACGGAGCGGCGAGGTGTGTTCATTCAATCTAAACCTCTGGTATAACTTTAATTATTTACAGCGCATCTCGCTACGTGTGCGTAGTACTGTACCGCCGGGATACGTACATAGCTGAGCTGCAGCGAGGGTCACCGACCTCGCGGCCGGACGACGCTTGTTCTAATCACCATTTCAACGCCGTGACAGCGCCCTATGTCACATTAGTTGGTGAGTGTCCGTCGTCTTACCAGAGGTAGGCGTTTTATTTGCATCCCCAAATCTACTAGTGCAAGTAATGCAACCATCGAAAGCGCCAAAATGTTTTTAGAGATTTGAGTACTAGAGTAGCATATTCTAATAATCCTGTTTGGTTCATTTCAGCAAGCAATCCAGAATCAAAGGAGTGTCCGTATTCCGGTAAATACGAGATAGAAAACAATCGTCACGAGAGAAGCGTAAGATCTATACGCGAGAGGAGAGACGCAAAGTCAAGCGATAGGAACGGTACTAGGTTGTTCAATTTTAGCATAAGCAATATGTCGAGCGCACCGATGCTGAGAAGTCGAAGACAGGCCAACGAGGTCGGCTGCGTCGTCAGCGGGTTCAAGAGGCTGGAAGTGGGTTGCAATTCTGTGAAAAATATGGAGTTCTACTCGAGCTGTGAGAATAAGGACGTTATTACAGGTGAGTTAGAATTTTTTGTATAATCCGTTTTAAATGTTTGCTTCTGCACACATCTTTTTTTTCTGAATATAGGTAGGTATTCCCCAAAAGCTTTTACAATAAACGTTCGCACGCTTACATCTGTTGTTGTACACTACGGGGATCCAAACCATCTTACAATATTCTAAAGTCCACCTTCTCTAGCAAACTATAAGTTCAGTTGCCTAATTTCACGTTTACAATGTTACTGTGACGGTTTCCAGCATACACCTGCCACGGGGGCTGGTACGAGAACGGCGCGTCGTTCGTCGTGACGACGCCCGTGACGCGCGACAGCACGGCGGCGCGCCGCTACTGTTTCGTGTCGCGGGACGCGCGCGGCACGACGCTGCTCGTGACGCGGAGCGCGACCAACTGCGAGCGCAGTGCCAACGCCGGCAGCGAGCAGCTGGTGTTTGACGCACGGCCCACAGGTGCATAATTAAATAATTGATGGAATCAGGAGTTACTTTGCAGAGTTCCATGTTAATTAAGTACCTAAGTAAGTAATATTATTTGTTATTCAACAAATAACTATTACTTAATGTGTTATTTTTGTTATGAATGTGTCGATGGTTTTCCAACTTTTCCAAGTTATAGTTATTTATAGTAGCAAGCAGTAGCTTTGCTCAGCAGTAGGACATAAAAAAAACATGTATTTTCAGACCACAAAAAGATGGCTAGTAACAATGAACTAATCAAATCACTATGTCAGTTACACATATAAATAATTAATCTAAAATGGAATTCGATTCAGACTGAGCCTCAGTCGACCTACCGGTTCGCACTTCTTATTACATGGAGATCGATATACCTACCGGCGAACGATGTCCGAATTAAACCGTTCTGCAATCATAAGTGCTGCATGGACGAGATTTTTTTTTCAACAAATCTTCCATGGCTGCAAAAGCGGGGGATCAACAATGCCCTAAGTGTGTTATTGTATTGGACCCGCGGGGGATCAACAATGCCCTAAGTGTGTTATTGTATTGGACCCGCAGGGAATCGTAATAGGACCTAAACTTGATACTAGGCCACTCGCACACTTAATAATTAGGTATATAGAATATTATTTATTGAAAAAGATTTTTATTTTAACCTTTAGAATGACCATAATGAAATCATAACTTTTTCTGTCTCAGGTGAATGTCAAGATCAGACCAACGCACAGCCCCTGCTGAGGCTACCGTTACCCCACATCATCATCGTGACAGCCGTCATCCTACATTACATCATACCGAGATGATTCTCAACTACAATCACCCCTGCAACCCCTTTGTAATTACTATAGTGTATTTATTAATTAAGCAGGCTTAGTAAACAGAACTAGAAGAATTAGCACTTAAGCTCTTTACCCAATGTACTATGCAGTCAATTTTCATTTTTCTGCGCGTTTTGATGTATTTTTTTGTAATTTTCGAATTTTGTACACATTTTACGCTGTTAAACCTTTTGACCGCCCGCATCGCGATCCGCGAGTTTTATCTCTGGCTATGCGTCTAAACCACTAAAATACAACTCGTAACATACGCTGCCGGCCAAAAGGTTACAACGGATTCAATTTTACTAGGAATTTTTTTTGTTTGTTTTACATCATTACAGCAGTGAAACAACTTAATTATTGATAATTAGATTTTCTTGCACCAAAGCGTACGTCTACTGATCAAACTTGTTGTACCTGCTACCTATAGTATATGGTTCAAGGAAATGCAGTTGTGTGTAGATTTTGTTTTTAAAATTCCTAGAAAAATTGCCGCAATTTAAATAGGTAACAAAATATCAATCATCACATATAATAGGTACACATTATATCATAGATAGTCCCAAATCGCCTAAATTTTCATGCAATTCTAGTTATCAAAAGCAATTTAGAGAAAAGTTTAATAAAAAAAATATCCGAAAATATAAAAAAACTTTACGTCTGTAGGTAAATGAAAGTTTTTGTACAATCCGTTTAGATATCGAAGGAGGCAATTTAAGACTAATATTTTTTTGTGTTTAAATATTCCAATTGTCATATTTTACTTTTTCAATTTTTTTATTTGATTCCTCATTCGTTTTTTTTTCATCGACTTTCAACCTTAGAAATAAAACGTACTATTTCTTGTATGCTTTATAAACGATAGGTACTAATTGATTTATTTTTAACATGTCGGCATATACATATACGTATTCAATGAGATTAAAATGTACAATGCTGAACTTTGAAGGAATGCCTACTTAACTAATTCAATTGCATATTCACAACATTTTTTCCACCAGACTTAGCTACCTTACTAATATTTTATATCCGTGTTTGTATCCGCAGTCAGCACGGAACCCTTTAGTATTACCATGTTCGTCTGTCTATCCGTCTGTCTATCCGCCGCGTAGCTCAGAGATTTTCAATACTATAAAGCTGTAATTTGACATGTGGTGGAATAAAATAAATGTAGGAAGTATTTTTTATACCTCTCCTACATGTAAAGTGGAACGTGATTTTTTTATCTATCCCATGGTTTGGGGTATCCTTGGATGTTGAGGGAAGGTATGCAAAGGCCATTTTTTTTATTTAGGGGTGTCCCCATTTCGAGTCATCTCCGTTTTGCTAACTCCACATTTTGAGGTATCTCCGAGGATTGACAGATTTTTCTGATTTTCTGTGTATTCTTGTTACAGTACCTAAGTTTAAAGAATAATTTAAAAAAATACTTACACAATAAAGTAATTCACCTAGATTAAGACTTTTCCTAACGGCTACGGAACCCCGTCCTGGGCGTGTCCGACACGCTCTGGTTTTATCTCTGGGTACTCGTGATACCACAAAACGATACGTTGCTCCACAAAAAGTAACTGCGGTGTGGATACCTACACCCTAAGGCTCGGGCGTAAGAAAGAGGCACAACTTCGCTCACTGCTACGGTTAAGCTACTAGGCAACCCCTTAACCTTAATTATGCGCTAATTTCATAAGTGAAAGGCGTTGAATGCAATAATGGATATCAAGAATTGAGCTCACAATTGACGTGAATGGTTGTGAATAATATATTTCTTGTTGCACCAGTTGAAAATGTTTTAAAAGCCTTTCGATATTGATAGGTACTTGATTATGTGTATATTGATTATTTTGTACAATCGTAGAATATAAATACATATAGCAGTGTTAAATATCGGCGTTTTATATCTATTATACTTAAATTATGATTACGATATTTGTGTTATCCGTATTATAGACATTTTTCAGAGATAATTTGTCATCTTACTGGGTATTTTACACTTTTCTATTTGTTTGCTTCATTCATTTAGGTACTACTTTAATTTATGTATAAATGATTTATGACGTACAGGTTCAAATGGTGAATAAATATTGAAAACTATTTTCTTTCTGCAAAAGCATTTCTACACTCGGTTTTAGTAGGTAGATAGACACGATTCCTATTGCAAATATCATGAACAGCTAGCTTTAATAACGTATGGCATCGGAGAACTGTATATTTCTTTTTTTTTAAGTAGGCCTTTTCTATTGAATTTAGTGTCCAGTTTAGTGATTTCATGTATTACTTATGTAAAGATATCATAGCATATAATTACTTCACAAGACTACTACGAAAACTTGTAAAATAGTTATCCGACAGTTAATTGGTAAGTTAATTTGGAATAACAAACGGCCAGTCATTTTAATGGGTTTTGTTTGAAAATCCAGCTATTTCGGAATATAGGTATAAGTATGGTAAATTACCACTTATGGCCATCCAGTTATGGCCAGCAATTTTGTATGGCGATACTGAGCATGAATTACTTTCAGAATGGTCTCGGTAACAATTCTGGATCTACCTACACATTTCAATTTAGTCGCATGATATCAGCACTCCATTGTCTTACATATTGATTTTAAAGTGGCTAGTTACAGGGAGTGCCCAATGACAGGCGATTTACCCTATTTTACCATAGCTAGATTATATAACAGATCAGTAAATTATGCCTCAAAAGTTACAGAGACATGATTAAATTGATTAAGTATGAATTTGGAAAAACTAAATCGTCATAGGTACTTAGGTACCTATTTTACAACTTTCGTGATAGCTGAAAATCATATAAATTTTTCACTCGGAAGCTTAAAAATATGTACAAAATTGTTACACAATGTTATTGCATAGTTAAAATAATTATTTAGCAATAATTTTAAGGTATTTTCGTCATAACTTTTTTTACTTCGGTAACTTGAAACTTTTGTCATTTTTTAAGCAAACAGCTTTAATTTTTTACGAGTAATAAATACCGTAGATTTAGTGTTCTTAACTTTTTTCAACAGCAGTATCACGTCACGGAAGCACCGAATTCTATTACTTATTAAATCCTTACCTAATTTTACCTTTTAGGTATTTCAAGGACTATGTTCAAAGTGGATGCAGTTTAACCTATACCTAAGTCTTTGTTACAAGCCCATTTGATGGTTGCTTGGTTTTATATATCAAGATTATAGTCTAAGAGCTACTATCATTAGATATTAGTGAAGCTATCGGTGGTGGACTTAGACTGAACAGCCAGTCAGTGTTTCTGGATTGTTTTAACAAAATTATAGTTAAACTTTAATTGTGACTACTTTAATTTTTTTATAAATATGTAAATAGTAATATCGTATTCAGTTTTCTTTAAATTAAATGATGAAAAAATCTAGCACTTAAAGCTCCAAAATTACAAAGGTTTATTTTTGTAAAACCGTATATACCTACTTACAGGTTTTTACTTTTAAAATACTTCAGTTTCTGACGTTATTAGCTCTTAGCGTAATTCAATGCATAAGTGGCTCAAAGAAAGTTAGTGATAAGGGATTGTTCATGCACTCAAATTAAATTTAGGGAAAAGTTGAAAATTTAAGTAGGTAAATGTTTTTAACAGACTTTTATCGATCGGAGTTTTCATTCTCACTCATTATAGTGAAATAAAAGGATCACTTCGGTATATTCCGGACATGTTTCGGACTAATTCGTAGTCCTTCCACACCAGATAACGTAACATGTCGGGCTAAACTTAGCTTATATGCGTGAGTAATCCGCTTATTTCACTACGATTGAGTGTCACGGTAGTTACATGTCAAGAATGGTCTGATTATGTTCAAGTTTTTTTTTTATTGATCGTGCAAACCTGTGGTGATTACAGTGCAGAACCCATCCTTCGTTGGCGTTGTGTTATATAATATCTCTAAGCTATCTTTCCTTGTGCCACTCCTTGTTACGACTTTTCTAAGGAAACTTTCCTTAATCAAGCAATACTAATTTTAAATATAGAATAGACTAGATAACTGAATGAACGAATACTCAACTAAGATCAATGTATATGTAGTTAAGTTAATATAGTTAAACGCGACAGCAATAATTATATTTGTATTTATAGCTATTGAGGCATTAAATTTTTGATAGTTGTGCTACGTTCAGTGTTCAGGAATTGTGTTAAAATTAAGACTTAGCTTCAGAGTTTTGCATTAATAATAGAGAACAAATCCCCTAAATAGATTAGTCCCTAATATATCCATCAAATTGCATTAATTTTAAACAATCTTCTAATAAGGAATTGTAGTTATAACTATAACCATTATTTGATTTATTTTTGTAATGTAAGTTGAAAAAAACACTTGCTGATACCTAAGTAAGCATAACATAAGCTAAAAGAGATTTATAATTATCGCCAATGAGCGCAAGTGGGGTTTAGGTAAGTATACATACTTACTAAAGAACACGAACAACTAATTTAAATTAAATGACTAGTCAACATTTACAGTCCGCGTAGCCATTGTTGCGATGTTGATAGGTACTTGGGTATCAACATTAGTATTGCCTTCGGTTAAGATGACACGAAGATGGTTGATCTACTGATAAACTTCATTGATAGGTGCCTACTTATAGTCTATAGTCCATAGAAAATCTTAAGAGGATAGTACCCGGTTCAAAAAGCAATAAGTAATTTGAGTCTGTTGGTACTTCGTACGTACTTAGCACAATTCCTGAGCAAAGATCGACACGGTAGACGTTGTGAATAAGGGAGCTAGCGTTGTTATGATAATGTGACAGAGAAATATTTTTCAGAAGCGGGACATTTAAGGGAAACTCTCAAAACATTTTTTAAAACGCAAATGTTTTAAGAATTATCCCCAAGACTTAGGTCATCAGTGTTTCCATTGTGTGATATAGGTACATTTGAATTAATTAAGTATAATAGTCAGCATGGATTATTGAATAATAAACAGCGAAATTAATAATGAGCTTTTTTATTTGCCCCGGCAGTGCCCGTCTTCAAAGTCATTACCTAATCCTTTTCCAGGCATAGTACAATTGATAAGCAACCACGTGAGTGTAGTTTCAATTTCAACCCTAACCTCAAGACTGAAAATTTAAATCAAATTGAATTTACTAGAATGTTACTGGTCTTAAAATTATTGCGAAATAACATTACTAAGTATTGTGAACATACGTTTAGTTTTTTGCTAAGCCGCCTAGATTGGCGCAGAATAGAAAAGGGCTAAGTACAGTCAGCAGCAATAGTTGCTAAGCAACCGAAGCGCTCACAATGATCTAAGCACGGCTCTACTGTTATAGACATAAGAGCTTGTGCAGATCATTGTGAGCGTTTCGGTCGCTTAGCAACTATTGCTGCTGACTGTACTGTCTTTATACGTTTCTTGCGATTATAATCAAGAACACCTCAAAAGTTACCGCCAGGCAGAGGGTTGAATGAGCAGTTTTCTGGCATATTTATCACTCTCACACTCATTATCTAACTGTAGGGCTAGCGCGACTGGCCGCGACTTTGTTTGTGCGCGAGATTATATTACCCGTCCCGTTGCATTTTGAGTGACAGAAAAGGACGGGCAGTTGTTCTCGCGCGAGATAGAGGTCGTACTATGAGTCGTCCTAGCCCTACAGCATTTTTTACATCCCACTGCTGGGCATAAGCCTCCTCTTAACACAAGAGAGCTTGAGCTACAATTTTCACGTGAGTCAGTGCGGATTGGTAATTACACACACGCCATTGAATTGCTTCACAGGAGTGTACGGATTTTCTCACAATATTCGCCTTCACCAAAAAAGCTCGACATAAATTACAAATGTAATTTCGCACATAAATTCCGAAAAACTCAGGTGCGAGCCTGGGCTCGAACCCACGACCCTTTGCTTGAGCGCAAATGGGTCTAGACAAAAAGGCCTTAAAGGTTCCTAGTAGGTATGTTGAATATGAAACTCCCGCGAAACGTACCGCGTAGGTACGTAGCTACTTAGATCGAAATGTGGGTAGGTATATTGCACAGGTGCACCTTATATAATTTGAAGACATTTTCAGTGCAAGGTTAAATAAAATTTCAATTAATTGATATAAAGTGTCCGAAAAAATCATATTTATTCTTATACCTAATTGTAATGGAGAGTAAAGCCCGACGAGTCCCTCAATTACCTTCGCCATATTGCGAATATTAATGGTACATAATATATATACTCAGAGGCAAAACAAAATTAATCACCCACCACTTTTTCCTTGATTAATGCAAAAACTGTTATTTAAATAAAGAACACTTTTACAATAAATAGTAAAAATAGGGTGGGCGAATAATTTTGCCTCTGAGTATAATAAACTGATACCAACTTTACAAGTGACTGTGTATAGCGATTATTTCTTGTGAATACTTAAATTATCGCATTTATTTTCGCGTAAACGTTATAAAGAAATAGTAATATTATTTTATCTTCGACTCGAATAGCCGTAATCAAGAACGGATATGCTGAACACATTTACTAACAAAAAAAATTACTAAGTTATATTGTAAGTACCATATTCTTGGAAATAAATGATTGATTGATTGAAACATTATTTAATAATATGTAGAACTAAATGTTTCCCCGAAAGAAAACATGAAATGATAAAGCGTCGATTCTCGTAGTAATTGTAATTGACATCAATCGTATTGTATTTATCGTGACATTGTGAGCTAAACTGAAAATACATAGTTCTATCGGAATCAAGATAGATCTCGAGGAAACAACCACAATCGGGGTCCAGCCCGGCCCAGGTCATACATGACATAATACACACTAGGAGGCATAATGAAAATGGGATATTGACCGTGGTTACCTTAAAGGTTTGATGAGTTCCCCAAACAACATCGGAAGCTCATCAAACCTATAAGACAATCGAGGTCAATATTTCGTGTTTGTGTGTAATGCAATTAACCGCGAATCATTTAAAACTGTTATAATACACACTATTGCCATATATGTAATGTTTGTAGCTGTTTGTAGTGACACTATCCCAGGGTACAGCGACTTGTCCGGCTATATTAACAAAATAAATAAACATATCAAAATAATCAGGTTCAGTTAGTTTTATAGTGCTTCGGATTAGACACACATTAATAAAAAAAGAGAGAAACAGTGTATTTTAGTAAACCTAATTGGTAATCGTTACTAGGTACATAAACACTGAAAAAAAAAGTCTGCTCCTTATCCTAGGAATTTGAGTAAGTATAAATAATGTTCTACCTACTACTGAGTAATGAAATTACTTATTAATATTATTTTAAGCGATATAACTGTAATTCAAAATTAATTTCACTGAATTATATCGACGGCACTCTGACTTTACCTCGTATATAAAGTTTGACGAAATTGAAATAACCATTCTAGAACTAGACCGCGTACCTAAAGTGGTTACTTATTACAATTTCGTCAGTTTATATACGACGAGGTTGAGGGAGAGTACCGTCGATATCACTTCTTACTATGGATAGGTACGTTCAGTTTGGTCATCGAAAGTTGACTCTACTAGATATGGCAACATTAGGTACGTCAAATGTCGTAATTGAGAAATGCTGCCAAACGATCTTGGTTGTGTTGTGATCCGGCATGAAATCTGGTTACCTGATTCCTGGTTCTTACTGAACCAGTGATCTATGCTTTTGGCCTCATCTTCACTTACCATCAGGTGAGATAGGGATCAATCGCTGGTCAGTTTTTAATAATAACAAAAAATAGTTTACCTTATCTCTTGAGTCACAGCAAATTTTAATATAATTGCCGCCCTTTTGCAAGGTCAACTTTCAGTAACCAGACTCTACAAAACAATGACCAACAACATCAATGATTATAAAATAAAATATTCATTTCAACAATAAGAAATCCGATATAAACATGAAAATAAGTCAATAACAGCAATATTTTGAAGAGTTCTGAGAGTGCAGAGACTGCCACTTACATCAGTAAAGCACCACATGTTAACTTGTATCATACTGAGCCTATCCTATTAGCCAATACTCAATTGCATTTGGGATTATAAATCAGTTTGTGACTGTTGCTAATGATTGCCTAAATATTTTATTTTTAAACACTTGAAAAATGGGTAGGGAAGACCGCAATATCGTTGTATATCAAAATATACAGTATGTATAATAAAATTAAGCAGCATGGTAGGTATTAAGATATATGTAACTAAGTATAAATATATATTATGTTACATTTATTTTCCACATGGCTAATTCACTTCATATCGTCATTCAGTCGTGCTTACATGACCACGTGGTTATTATGCATTAGTTAGACAGTCTCTTCTCATTACCACATCACATCTCCAATTAGACTGTAACAATATTTGTGTGCAAATATTGGAACATTTTCTTAGCTAAGTTAACATCCTCCAGGCTCTTCCAACCCTCTGTTTCGAATATGCCTGGATGTCCTTTTATAAACTTAAAAACAGTAGATTGCAAGTCCTCCAACTTGTATCTTTCAGATATAACCGCCATCTCCATACAATTTGTTACATTAATCTGCTCTGCGATGGCATACTGGACTAAAAAGAACAGGTTACTCAGTTGGAATTTACCAGCAATATCCAACAAGTTCAAACAGTCCTGTTTCAATATATTCTTTATACTGCCAGTGTACAAAAATTGCAAAAGCAATTCCATATCATTGTCGTTGATGTCCAAGAAAAGAGAAGACACAGCATCACTCTTCACCATGCTTCTCAATATTGGGCTATGAGCTGCGAGTATAATCTTATGCACTTGGTACTGCTTCCCACTAGAAGACTGCACCGAGAAATTCGTCTTCTCCTGCTTAGAAAGCAAGTCTCCAAAGTCATGGTTAACCTTAATTTGTTTCACTAGATCCATGTTAAAAGGACTGATTGGGCTGCTTTTAATTAAAATTGGTATGCACAGTGTGTGAACTTCAAACTGTTTTAAGGAGAAAAAGAAGGTCTTTAAAAAGAACTTGTCATTTGGCTGACTTGACTTGAACACTTGCCATTTGAGTTGATTGTGTAAATAACATCTTCCAGATGAGTCATAAGGTTTTTGAGCAACATCATTGGAATTACTAATACCAATATTAAAGCTCCCTTCTTTCCTTAAGCATACAAACAGGTTGAATAAGCGCTTGTTACCAGGGCCGAAAGATGTTGTGAAATAGAACCAGAGGTCTGGTTCATTGCCTGTGTATGTACCTCCGATGTCATATTCGCCATGCTTGGTCAATTTGTCATTGATATCAAAGATGCATAGGTGTCTGGCATCTGCTGTCTGCCTCTTGTGTAATGTTGATATGTCGTCATTGTTCACCTGTTACAAATAAATAATTTTAAAATTGATTGATTGAATCTTGCATTACTTTACTGAGGTAGGTATAAGCAATTCATTTCCTCATCACACAAGTAATGTGCTATCATGTGCAATCACACAAGTAAGACAGATATATACTAATACTTTGATTCATGTGGTATATGATTTATGTGGCAGCTACATTTGTGTGGTCATGAATGAGCAAATTAATTGTTTTTAGTTAATTGTAAAATGACTTGTGTCCACAAAAAGAATTTAAGCATCAATTAGTCAATCAAGTGTTTGGTTTCAATTAGAAAACAGGGTGAAGAATGGTCCACTAGATAGGTTTTGTATTATAGTACAATATACATTGCTTAAAAATAGGTATATTTATCCTTTAGCAGCCCAAAGTTTAATAATTTAGGACAAATGTCAAAGCGAAATTGTATTTTTTTTATTAGCATTAACTGAGTTTCAAATTTTAAACCTATAGGTTAATTTATATATACTCACATCAACACACTGGGAGCCGGTAATCTCCTCTTGTGCTGGTGGTCCGTGCCTGACGGGGAATCCCTCCAAGAATATCATCTCACCATGAGCACCTAACATCTCAGAGCGTATTGTACCTTGCTACCTGAGGATAAAGTTTACAAAGTGATTGTGCGACTGACTGGCCAGTATTTTGTTTATCTTATATTTTAATGAAGCTTTAGTTCACAATATGTGACCATGGAAAACCTCATGGGGAACCGCTGACATTGAACAATTCAGAACAAGCGAATGGTATATTGCATCTTGCATCATAATTTAAGAGGTGTATGGTGAACAACAAACTTGGTCTTGGAATAGCAATAAAATATGAAATTAAATGTCTATACGAAAAATACATCCAGCTTTTAGAGAAAATCGGTCTTTTAATATTTTACGGTCTGGTAATCCATAGCCTTTACCTTAATCTTTTATTTACATTTAAAGCAACATGAAAAGGATTCTCTTCTTAGTAGTAAATAAATTAAGATTAAAGATAATAATTGTGAACGCCTACCCAACATAAGGCTAGATAAAATGGTATTTCCAGGAAAAAAATATTGCCGTACACAGGTGACTCATTCTGTTTAATGCCATAATTCTAAGGCAATTTCACAATAATTAAATTTAACATTGTCTATAAAAATACACGTCTGTTGGTTAAATAAACAGTTCTTGTTATCCTCGTCGTCTAAACAAAGATCCAAATCATCACATTCGCTGTCGGAAAGGCAAAAGTTCGTGTTTTCTTCCTAGTTGTAAAGAGGTATCTATTCTATCTATGTTTATCTTAGATTCACTTACCTGTACGTGATTAGATCCAGATCAAATGTCGAAATTTATTGTATTTGTTGACAACTATTTCACGAGCTAAATAAATACAGTTTGTTTGCGTATCTGCAAAAGTCGGATTATAATTTTAATCGGAAATAAAGAAATGGAATAGCGACGAAGCTAAAAAAATGCAAACATGTTTTGTTAGTGACACTGACAGACAGGAAAAGTTGTGAATTAGGGATGTCGATATACATCGATGTTAGATAATCATCGATGTTTAGACGGAAAACATCGATGTTTTTACATCGATGTTACGTCCTCGAAAACATTGAGACATCGATGTTAAGAGAAATATCGGAGCATCGATATCGTTTCGCTGACTTGTTAGTAATTTCACTTAGTAAATTAACGGCGGCTATAGCGAGTCAAAAATCTGCGAAGATTGCTAGTGTCGAGTGAGGTCTATCTGTCATTCTCTACCAATGAAAGACAATTACTTTTTCTAGTTTGTGTATTAAATACATGTAATAAACGAAATAAAAGATTTTAATACCTTTTTTATTTTGCTCGATGTTTTCCGACATCGATGTTTTTCTTTCGATATATATCGTATATCGATACTCTTGAATCGATGTTAACATCGATGTTTTTATAATATCGAACATCCCTATTGTGAATGTTACCAAGTCACTGGAAAAAAAATCCTTGAAAAGGCCTGATTATTTTTATCTTCGAAAATGACAGATAATTCCCTATATGCCTCTTTTTACCCGACTGCAAAACGCAAAGGAGGGTAATGTGTTTAACAGCCTATGTATGTATGTATTTTTAGCATTACAACATTAGAAAGAAGGCAGAGTCTGACCACACAGTCGTGTCAAAATACCTACTAACAAATTATAACTATTTCTTTCTTATGCTGAAAAGCGTTAAGCGTAAAAAGAGATGGGTGTACTTCCCCAGCTACGAATGCTAGTGACACGACTGGCTGGTCAGCCCCCCGACTACAAAGTGCAAAATTCGAACTTTGCGTCGTGCCGTCCCTCTCAATCTAATATTATTTAACAAGAGAGTGAGCGGGACCATACGATACGAACTTCGATTTTCGAATTTCGTAGTATGGGGGCAGACATAATAAACAGCCCCCCGACTCCCGACTACGAAATATTAGCTTGAGAGGGACGGCACGATACGAAGTTCGAATTTTGCACTTCGTAGTCGGGGGGCAGCTTATATTATTGAAAGTCAACCTGACATTGATAGTAGGTTGAAATTTACCTGTAATAAAAGCAATTTGATGACATTAAATCCAATTATTGGAAGTCGTTATGACGCGAAACTTAAATTGTAGTCTAATATTTGTCACAGGCCGTTTTCATTAGGGGAAACAGTCTGTTTTAAGGTAGCCTACCTAGGGTTTTGTGAAGGAAACAAATTACAAGTTTAATACATTTATTTGAACAAAATCGGTAGGCTAAATTGACAATTAGAATAGAGAATCTCAGGAGGATTGAGTTCGAAGACACTTTTGAAGATACTGGGTTCGATTACACGCTAATGTGGCCTACACTTCCCTCGGGTGTCTGGATCCTCCGGCGACGGCGAAGATAGGGCGCAGGCGTCGTAGAGCAACCAGGAGTGACCAGGGGGCTCGTGTGATGACGTGGTGTTGAGATGGTGTGAAGGGGACCGTAGCGTGCCAACGGCTAGCCTCTGAGTAGGCTGCGAGAGGTCGGCAGGGGTCCGTTAGGAACCAGTAGTGGGTGGAGAGATTTCCACGGGTAGCGTAGTTGCCCTGTAAATAACCTGGTGTGAGCCAAACGTCCATGGTATGCTCGCACTGCCATATTCCGCCTTCCAGTCCGACCATTCCCGAGGGAGTGGGAACCAGATTGGCAGTGCATGGCAATACGGAGGGACATACGGATTTACAATTTAGCTAGAGTCAGAGAGTAAGCTTTTACAGGTTTCTAGTGAGAGTGGATAACAGATTTACACAAAGTGACCGTTGGAACTTTAAATTCCAACCGTTCTAGGAAAACGTTAGGTTTTAAAATAAGCGCTACGTCTATAACCGTAGAGCAGTGAAATAGGGAAAGATTAAATTATAATTAACTGTCCGGAGCGCTATTAAGGTACAGTAATGCTTCGGACAGAGTAACAGAGTGGAAACCCTATAGAATTAAATAAATTACAATAAAAGACTCAAGTAATGTAACACAATGATAAAGTACAGAAACGATCAGTATTCTTACCAAGTTCTGGGCTGGCTGGTTCCACTCAGGAGTTGTAGAGAAATGTGGGGTCTCCCAGCCGTACAGGCGGTTTTTATGGTTGAGTGGGACCGGATACGGACAACCAAAAGATTTTGAATTGGGCGACGCCCATGGGCGTGTCCGTGCTTCTCATTTTGAATACCAACGTCTTGTTTCTGTGTAGTGTGTAATGTAGTTTTTTATGTGTTTTATGTTGGCTAAGTGCAAGTAGCGGTTGTTAATTAATTAATTAATTTACAACCGATGCAATTTTAATTCTATTTAAATTAATATTATTCGCCTAAGTGCGGAAAAGCGCCATCTAGCGGATTATGGCGGAACTTTTTAATGTCCAATAGCTTGCGTATTGTGACATATTTGGCCAATGCTGAATTTTATATTTTAAATTCAAAAAAATTGGAAACAACCCTAAAGTGCCTAATTTGGCAACACTATATTAATGTTTTCATAAGTTGTCCCCTTCAGGACAGGCAATGGAATCTAGCGTGGACAGCCTCTTATTTAAAAAAAAAAGTGTGCAATTAATTTGACAATGCGCACGTAATTTGAGACTACTCGTTATTAAAACAAAATTGCTAGGATTCAAAATTGAATACGAAGCTGGTATTATCAAGCAAGTTCCTTGTCAACTTATCATATTATTATGACATTGGATTGTTTGTATTCTGTCGTAATTGCCCCGGGACGCAAAATGTCAATTGTTACGTGTACTTTTCTTGATTTATCAAATTCCCTCCCTAAATCAAAAAAAATGTAATGAAGTCGGTTAGAAATTGGTAAAAATAAAGTCCACTGCTAAAAATAATAACCACTGAACGCATTTTTACGTTCGTCAGTACTACCAACGTAAAAAAAAACATAATAATGAGAGCTGCCAACACTGATATCAGTCATGTGTAGTTGTTGTAGATTAAAGTAGGTATCGTTGCTTGCTTGCTTTCTTTACTTTGCACCGCGCGTCGTCGACTAAAAGAGACTATTCAATTGAAACAAATATTACCGCATAATATGCGAGTTTAATAAACAAAGCAATTAATTGTAAACCTTAAAAACTTACAATCGTGCCAATATTACTAGGATATGTAGAAATATGTGAAAGTGACAGTCGCACACAATCGACTCAGTTTTTGTGATTATAATGTTATTTCGCATAGTTTCAAGTACCGTCAGTTCATAGGTGCCCGAAATGTTACATTTGGGAGTTCTTTCGTGTATTGTCGAGGACACTTGATCCGCACTATGTTCGAGGCGGGATAAGCTATTGTTTGCGCGTTCATCAACATTTATAATGCAACAAGATTGTTTCGCGGACGAGAGCATTAGCAAAAGTCTACGGCGGAGGCCTACGAAGGTCCTGAAAATAGCTGAGAGTTTCACGAACTTGGATGAGACTGCGAAGGCGGGTCGCTTCGTGAGGGGCCCGAACTGGCGGGTCGGGAGGCGCCGCGATGGACTCGAGGGTAGGACCAAGAAGTGCTGTGATGATGATTATTGTGCTAAGGAGTCGATAGTGAGTGATGACAGTGAGAAGGTGGGAGACCGGAGGGTGACTGGCTCCTCGTGCACGGCCCTCCGGACTGCTGTGGCTGCCCTGTACCCATTTGACGATTTCAACTTGGAGAAGATTGGCTCTGGATTCTTCTCCGAAGTTTTCAAAGTAAGTGTTTGTCTTTTTCAATATTTCTACATCTTTCTCAGTTCTTGAAGTTGGTTTGGACTTTTGTGGTTAATAAACATATGGCTCTTAGGTAATCAAATAAGCACACCTTCTGAATCAAGAATAAATGATACAACCATTCTGTACAAGAACTATTTAGACAAAACAGTATGTTACAATTATATTTTTAATAAACTCACTGAAACATGAATACATAGAAAAATACCAACCCCAGGAATCAAACCCGGATCCTCGACACTCCGGGTCGCGTGCGATGCTGTTACACCAGAATTGGTATTTGAAATTAAAAAATTGGGAAAAAATACAAAAAGATATTTCAATTGAGATCAATATGTTACAGTTCATGATAATGTATGTATGAATCTTGTTTGTTCTGATTTAATTACTTGTTAACACATAGAGTTCCTATGATGTTTTTTTTTTTTTATCATTTATTTTATAAGCCATACATCATATGATTAAGTCGGGTGTTCCTATAATGTTAAGATGCATAAATTTTTTAAAAAAGGAGGCACCTACAAAAAATTTATCTAATTTTATAAACAAATCAATTTTAAAAGAGAACTTCCAGACTGCTGTTTTCTTGGAGTAATCCCTTGAAATGGACCTTCCAAAAATGTTAATAAAATATTAAACTTCCGACTGAATCAGTAAAATACATACCTACACCTACATTAAATTTAACAAATTTAACCCCTCGTATTATGCTTGGTCAGGGATCCATGCCAAATTGAAGACTATCTTTTTCCATTTTTTTTTGCAATCTCCAAAATTAGTAGGTATTAAAATAAAAGAGACTTAAACACAGTTTTTTTTTACTTCCCGCATACAAGGGGTCAATAAATAACAGTATATAGTCGGCCCGAGGAACCTTGATCCCTATGACACTGACAGTTATTCCGGCGACACAACCTTGTAGTGGCGTCACCGTTACATTAGAATCGAATCGGAGGCATCTAAAAAATTTCGTTTACTAGTTTTAGGTAGATATATGCCATTACAATGATATTCCGTTGGAATTATGACAATTCTTAACATTAACAAGATATTATCTCAATCAGACTACGTTTACGTCCTGCAAAACTGAATTTGTTTGGAAGATATCGACTAGTGCGGAAAAGTGTAGATGAACAAATGTCCATAATAGAAACGAGTGTACAAAATACGTTAACTTTCAGTGTCTGTTTTATAATAATTTCGATTCCCATAACGAACGCGTGTTTACCGGGTAACAAATTATGTTAAGAAAATGAAATGGGTGCATTTTTATTTTTGGAAAACTTTAATTTTACTTACTTAATCTATGCCAAAAAACTTAAATCATTACAACAACAACATAACAAACATTAGAAATGCAGATTATATTTTTAAAAACATGTTTACCAATGTGGCTGAATGCAAGTCACGCCTTTGCCTATAAAAAAGTTAAATTACATCGACATGACCCATCACTAACATGAACTGTCATAGGGATCAAGGTTCCCTGGGCGACTATAGGTAATGCATAGACCTAGAAAAACATTAGCATAAGGCTACTTGCACTGACCTGGATTTGACATTATGGTTTGACACCTCTCGGGATTAACTTGACATCTTTGTATTGTCAAACATAATGTTAAGTGTTAACATTGATAGATAACCCAGGTTGGCGGAAGTCAACAAAAGGAAAATATTTCTTTATACCATCACACCTAGGTAATTCCAGTTGGGATCACCACAATTAGTCACTGGATCTGTCTGGGCATGTCTCATTAAAACCACAATTTACTCCAACAATTGTCTATGGCCATGACCATGGCTTTAATTCATTAAATGTCCTGTGCATTTATGTGGGATTTAATTTAATTTTAGTTTATCCTTGTGTTATTTGTAGGGTAACTACCTAACATGATTTTATTAACCCACCAGAGACCTGAAAAAAATATTGTTGCCTTGTAGTTAGTTATGGTTATAAAAATTGTATTGCTTAGAGCCATTTCCAGGTATATGAGAGTTTTAAATGAAAAAGCTGCATGAAAAACCTGATAATTTGAAATAGGTATTATTAAAAAAAAAGGTGCCAAAGATAAGCTGCTTTAATAAGAAACTGGTTTATTAAAGCAGTCTCTTATCAAGCAACAGTCTTCTTTTGATTTATTGGATTTGGGGCTTGATAAAGAAACCTGAAAAATGGAATTAGGTATACTTCGTTTTTGTTAGCGTTAGAAAGAAGGTTTCAATAAAAAGATGTCAAGATTGTTTACCTCCTTTCTAATGCTAAAAAAACGAAGTTTAGGTAGGTATAAGGCTTTCTCAGATGGTGAAAAATATATTTAACAAATAGCAACACGTCTTGTGATGTCATGAACGGTGATCAAATGTGTTGTTTTCAAGCAAAAGGTGCCACATTGTTGATGCAAATTTTTGAGATATAGGTAGTGGATTTTATAAATAGTTGTGATATTGAATTGAATTTTGTTTTGTTTTAGACAGTTAAAATGATACTGTACCTACCTACATTGCAAAAAACCGGACAAGTGCGAGCCAGACTCGCGCACCAGGGTTCCGTAGAAAGATTTTAACGTGTTTCCTCAATGTTTTAAAAAGTCCAGTCTTAGCAGAGCCCTGCTCCTAAGCAAAATGTACGCAGTGTGGGGTCAACTTATATTGGTCTGCGAAATCTACAGACAGACATAAAAAATTAAGGTTTTGAGACTTTTACTGTGCTATAAGAGCTACCTTCGTACCAAATTTCAAGTTTCTATGACAACTGGGAGTACCCTTTAGGTTTTCGGATTTCGGCAATTTGTATGAAAATGGCCTTTTTAATGACTGTATCTTTTGATTGCGTTGACTTAGAACCTTGATTTTTTCACAGCTTCAAGGGACCGCAGGCTTGAGTATTTAATATTAATTTCAGCATGCTACCTCCACACGTACCAGAGAAAATGGGTCTTGACAGACAGACAGACGGAAAACAGAGTGATCCTATAAGGGTTCCGTTTTATTCCTTTTGAGGTACGGAACCCTAAAAACAGTCAATAGTGAATTGAGCAGGGGAATGCCCCCCCACCTACTCAGGCATAAAAAATAGTCAATTTCCAAAAAAATTTACTGGCTTCCCCTCCAAATCTTGAGCTGTGACCTACTGTCTTGGTTGCCAACCCCTACATTTTTTTTTCTACAAGTACCTACCCCTTTTAAAGACCTCAGTGGTGTAATCATAAGAGGCTGGAAACGCCTCAACTGGAAGTTCATTCCATGATTTAAGTGTTCTACGCGGAAAACATCTTTTGAACCTAACAGTTACCTACGTACCTATGTAACCAATGTTTTTCCAACATGATCTGGCATTTGAATAGTGGAATACTAACTTAATTTGTTAGGAGATGACTATTTTTAAATCAAAAACTATGTACTTATTATAGAATGTTATTATTAAATATAAAACTATAGCTTATGACATTATGTAGTGTAGCTCAAGGTATGATGGTGGTATATATATAAATATAACGTATTGAATTGTGGTAAGCTAAGCCATGTTTTCAGCTAGTTGTAGTTGTCATTTAATAGGTAAGGTACCTACTTGGAACTCACACAAAAAATTCTAATCGTATTTACATTTTCGGTATTGACACTCACTGAATAGAAACAGCAAAACCTTGAAATAAATAAATGACACACCATTGTAAATAATTGTAGTGTTTGTATTTTATATTCCACTTTATCTATACTATCATTAACCCCAGAATCTTTAGCCATTTGTCATTTGTAAAATACTTCTGTGTGACAAAAGAATTTGAGGCACTATGTTTCTGTTAACACAAGTGATATGAAGAAAGGAATGCCTTAACTCTGACATCACTGCCGCACAGCCCGAACATACTTATTAGACTTAAAAACTGTAGCTGGTAAATATTGGCTATGAGTAACTTTAGATATGATAATAAATAATGTCAACTTACTGATATTAGTGCTCTGTTTCAGAAAACATTGTTAATTTTTATTCTAGTTTCACAGTATTAATTTTACCATAAAATATTGTTACATGGGTAGGTTTATAGCTATAGTGCATGGCATATCATAAGTTAAGTATATAATTTTGTTGACAAGAACTGGCAATAATGGCAATGACAGCTAAAAAGAATACTTGTATACTGATCCATATGAACCCCTGTTTGTACCCCTTGGCACCATTGACTTACAGGTTTACAAAATACTCCCTTCTAACTCATACTCTCAGTTCACTTTTATTTTTAAGGGGTTATTTGATAATGATATATCATTAAATTTGTTCTCTGTCTGCAAAAGTAGTTGGCAAACGTTTTCCACTGGATTTCAATTTATTTACTTATTTCACGAATTGTTTATGAGAGAACTTTAACATTTATGTAGGTAAGTAAGTACATGGTATTCAATGCAAATGAAGTAATGAAGATTATTGTTTCTATGTTGTTAAGCAAGATTTTTTCATGTCTGTAGGTAAGTAAGTATTTACATCTTGTATTTTTCAGACTTACGTCATTCTCTTTGTTAGCGACTTTATGTAATGTCATAGGCTCAAGGGTCATTTTTAGGTCAATCAAAAGATACAGTAATTAAAAATGCCATTTCCATGCAAATTGCCGATTTCCAAAAACCTATGCCAACTTGGCGTGTGGATGACAACTTTTGTATGCGTCGTTGGCGTTGAAAAGGTTAAACAAAGACCATTTAGGAACTCCCTGTCTATAGGTAGGTAGGTACTTACCTTAAGTTTCAAATTTAAACAGATAAATTATGAGTTTGTGATAGGTATGTACCTACTTACTTACCTATTTCAGAATTGTTTTTTTTTTACGATGCTCTGCTATCTCATACGCTTACCACGATGACCATAACGATAAGTAGGTATAAACTTAAGTAGGTAGTTATATCATGTTCCTTTTAAATTACTTCCCTAGCTAGAAAAATATCTGACATAAACAGCAAAGCAAGGTCGCTAAGTATCCTCGTAATTTATTATTATTATCGTCACTAAGATATTATTTCTTGTTGACTTGTTTTGTTTAAGTAGATACCTACCTACGTTATATTTCTTGTTCCGTACAGAACAGGGGTTTTATTTCGAGATTCCCGAAGAGTGAATATTCAAAATATGAAATGCTGAATGAAATTATCCTTGCCACCCATCTCTCTGTAGTTACAACTGAAACTGAAAGACAGTTTCAACTTTATCGCAACCGCTGAGAAGCCGACGGTGAAGACAATACACTTGAATTTATTGAAACCAAAGCTACAAACTGGGATGAAGCTTATTAAATTTTAGTAAACCGCTAACTTTCCAGACAGTTCGGAATTTGATTAATTTCCCCCTTGTTTTTAATATCCTGCCTTGCCTAGGGGCAGTGAAAATTGACTTCAGAACGCGTTACCTTATTTCATTATTTCCCTAAAGGCGTTTTATGTAAAGGTGTTATAGCAGAAGGTTATTGTATTGCTTTAGGTAGGTAGGAACCTGCTGAAAATATGTTCCACATTAATTTGCTCATAAAGCTTCTATTTGAGGTTTCCCTATTGATTGTATTTGAGGACCTTTAAATTTTTAGTGTTATTCTTCGTAACTAAGTGCCTATTTAGCTTCTACTTTTAATTATCGAATAACTCTAAAATTTGATGTAGGGTAAATTGCCACTAATTGGCGTTGACTAATTTTGTATGGCGATACTGAGAATGAATAGGTACTTTCAGAATGCTCTCGGTAACAGTTCTGGATCTATACATTTTAATTTCGGTAATTACATAATATCAGCATTTAGGTAATTCTTTTACAAATTATATTGGCAAAGTGGCCAGCCAAAGGAGGTGGCCAGTAACAGGCGGTTTAAAAGCGGAAAAAACGGAACCCCTATAAGATCACTTTGTTGTCCGTCTGTATGTCTGTCTGTCTGTCTGTCAAAACCCGTTTTCTCTGGTACGTGTGGAGGTAGCATGCTGAAATTAATATTAAATACTCAAGCCTGCAGTCCCTTGAAGCTGTGAAAAAATCAAGGTTCTAAGTCAACGCAATCAAAAGATACAGTCATTAAAAAGGCCATTTTCATACAAATTGCCGAAATCCGAAAACCTAAAGGGTACTCCCAGTTGTCATAGAAACTTGAAATTTGGTACGAAGGTAGCTCTTATAGCACAGTAAAAGTCTCAAAACCTTAATTTTTTATGTCTGTCTGTAGATTTCGCAGACCAATATAAGTTGACCCCACACTGCGTACATTTTGCTTAGGAGCAAGGCTCTGCTAACACTGGACTTCTTAAAACACTAGGGAAAAGCGATAAAATCTTTCTACGGAACCCTCGTGCGCGAGTCCGACTCGCATTTGTCCGGTTTTTTAACCTTAAGGCATGAGCAGCTGCGATGAAATCTCCTAAAAATACAAGTGCCTTTTATCCAGAAAAAAACATCGTGACAGCCTTCTACGTTGGGGAAATATGTAAGAAATCACTTCCCTAACCTTAGGAAGTGAATCATATTGGCAGGACATAACCTCGAGCGAAGGTTCGCGACTATGTGAGCGGCTTATAAATCGAATAATTAAACTGGCATGAGTCAGCTTGGTGATGCGAAGCCTAAATGTATGATGAGCGGGAGACGGGAGTTAGGGATATAAGCGAAAACAGAGAACATGATGAATTTCTCAATTATGAATTATATAGGATTTTTTTAACGATTTTTTTTTTGTTAAAAAAACGAATAATGTTCAAAAATGAGGATCACAGAGCCACTAGTTATTACTTTTTGACAGTTTATGCGTTGATAAGGAATTTGATTGCTCAAACATAAACCACAGCCGAGTTGTTTTGTCGCCACACGTCCCAACCCAGTCGCCTCGGACATCACCCACGGCAAACAGGTTATACACACTATAATCATGGCTAGGACTTAATTAATCGCACTGACATTTCGCGACACGTGCGTGCACCCCCTCTTTAATCAGGTTTTTGGGTTAATGTTACCAGATATTGAACGACCTTGTAACGAAGGCTCGCATTGTATAAGTACCTTATCGTAGGTTAGCGCATAAATTTACTAGATATAATTGGCACAACTCTCTTATAAGGATGTTAATTGGCTCTGTAAGCTGTAATTTTCTTTAAACTTCATTTGTTTTTGCAATAAGATAACAAGCAACGATTTCGGTATTACGATTTGACGCGTGCGATAATACTACCTGATTTACAGTTCTGGCCATGTTCCACTTGGCTTACGTGGATGCTTTCACGCTTCATAAAATATCTCATACCGCGCATTACGTCTAGATAAACACATAACGATACATTGGCATTACTCTGAAAGGAGACATTTACCTGCATACTCTACCTGTGCCAAGTTTGAATCTCTGAATTAAGATACGAAACTAGCTAGATGATATTCTGATACATACTGACTTTGGTAACATCGAAGCTTGTTGTTGGGAATAACTCCATAAATCTTTTAGAAGTTAAATGAGACTTGGTAAACTAAGATAAATCTCGAACCTAGAAGAGATCATAGACTGAAGTTTATAGCAAGCCTAAAGTTGACTTACGTAAGTTGTCAATCTTGTGATGCTCAAAATTTTATAACATCATCACAAACCATCCTTACAGGCTACCCTAATTCGATATTGTGGAAATAATCTGTCTCTTATTTGCACGTATTGTGTAAGCATCGGCAATTTTCTGACGTACTTACTTACTTTATGGTAACTTGTCAACACAGTCTTCAATTTAATTACTCTTCAGAACATTACTCAAGTCTCGTCATTCCTCAAGATACGAATGAATTGACAACAGGAAGGACAGACTAAAGATTACCATCTCTTCGTAATGGAAATTCTGTGTTTGAATATCTAATTGGTACTTTGTCACAACAATGTCCCACGAAATAATCATCACTTACGAGAATAAGAAAAATTCCAGTACATTTACATGTAAATAAGTTTCTGTTACGTACATCACGTACGTTAATGCCCTTATTAACATCAGAATGTGTACTGCTCGGGCTGAGAGTTACTTGTTTTGTGTGCTACTGCTACTAAAATAATCATTATAATTTAGTGGCTGTTGCTAGTATGATTTTTATTTTATGTGCTACTCCTACTAAAATACCTAATAATTGTATTTTGTGGCTGTTGCTAGTAATTTTCATTATAAAGTTAATTGCTCCTAGTTTATGCATTTTTAACTTGAGAACAAAAATTATTTCATCAACCTCTGCCAAAATACAAAAAATAGCAGTACTTTAAGTACTTGCACCATTAAAATTGGGGAATTAACTTGCAAATCTTTATTTGTTTTTTCATAAATAGCTGAACATTCTCAATTATTTTTTATTATTATTTTGTAATCACCCCAGCAATAAGAAATAAAATGTTACCACTTAAAACTCTTATAACATTTATTTAAAACAGCGTTCTCATGATATTGAATGAACTGAGTGACTCGGGAGAAATGTACCTACTGTGTTAGTCTAATGTAAATACACGGCCAGTTTCTCGCGACAGGAATATTCTCGGCAATTTTCTCGCACGTCAAATAAATTACATGAAGCAAAAAAATAAAATGATATTACTTTGCTGAATGCGAATAGCTTGATAGACCCAAAAGAATGGTGCTATATATGAACTTACTGGAAAGGTGTAGGTATAGAAATGATGGAAATCTCGAATCTGGTGAAAGTATGCTGTTTTTCACATACCATTCATAGCTAGTTTGTTGTATGTACTAGGTATACAATTTTCTCCATTTCTCCAGCGCGTTAAAAACGCGAAAACTATTACGGCTATCGTTTATGTATGTAGATGATTTCTTATCTCCATTAGATTTGTATTCAGGTAGTGCAATGGAATTATTTAACTGTACTTACGCAGTTGTTACTTGTTTGTTACTGGTTACATTTAATGTTTTGTATCGATGTATGATACGAACAGTTTGACGTCGAAATCGGACGGAATGTTGAGCTAACTATTCGTAGTTAATATCAACTTACGGAGACGAGGGTGCAACCCTTTAAATCCTACCCCATTTTCCTTGTCTTTCGCTTCATCGAGGAATCAGGATACGTCCAATAGAATTTAATTTGTGCCAATTACTTCGTGAAAATGGTTTTCTATAGCCACCTCAATGCGGTGGAGATGGCGGTACTTTCAATTACTTAAATTGATATGTGCTGTGCATAGCACTTGGATGCCGTCAAACGACGGAGGGGCCCTTTGGAGCTTTAATTCAATCAGCTCATGTGCATGTGCAGTGCATGCCTCTTATTCACTTACGGTTCACAAACAATTTTACTAAGATGTAATATAAGTAACCTTTGATACTGACGTCAGTTTCAAATTGTGCGTCGTAAATGTTTTACTCCCAATATTTTTTTGTAACGGACGCTTGTCCGTCATAACATAGCCTTTATACAAAATGGAAGTAGACTTGTAATTTAAGGCAAGGGTCTAAAAAAGGATAATAACTTCTTTGAATTCAGTCCAGCCCGACATTGTTAATTCTTTGTTGTACAGAAACCTTTTACTGGCTTGTCGCTTATTCTATAAAGCGAAGTTTATTTCACTTTCAAAGTTTTTCACAGTTTCTTTGTAAAATCTTCCTTCTCAGTAACTCCGTGGGAAGTTGGAACAATAGCTCATCATTAGCGCCATTAATTGCCAATTGCAGCGAGTCATTGTGAAGCGAAATGACATCTAAATTAAAATGTTTTTGATCCCATTCCGCGACATTCGCGTGTCTGAAGCTTTCTTGGGTTGCTCTGAGTAAGTGTAAGTGTATACAATTATGTAGTTAAGCAAATTTTATTACACGTAAGATTGCCTTATTGGTATACTGTACTACAATTAAGTTATAACAAAATAAATAAATGGAACATGCAAATTTCTTCACAATTGTTCAAAATGTTTTCATCTAGATATGCAATCTAAATTTTAAGTATAATAAATGAAGATGTACCTTTTTAATTTTACGTACTCATTTAAAATGTGAAAATATTTTCACTTTATTTTGTTTTTGTGGAGTGCCTTTTATCAACTACATGTTAAATGTAATTAAGCTAATTTAAGATCGATTGCCTTCTAAAGTCTTAAAGTAACGAGATCGTTGTAAGGACAGCAATCTTTAAAATTACATAATTTACAGAACAAAAGTAATTCAATTCCAACGAGTTAGCAATGTTTCTAGCATTCGGCGCTGCGTGTTAGTTTGTATCTGAACAAACATTGTAAGTATTACATAAGACGTAATAAAGTTATTCAATACTTACATCATTGTAATGTTTACCAATAAGAAGATTACAAGATTATCGGTGAACAAATAATAGTTTTTAATCGTGATTATCTTAAAACCGCGGCCCCGACCGCGAACAAGAACATTGTTTAATATCTCTTCAATTTGTTCCCTCGGTTAAAACCACAATTCAAATTTTATTTCAACTTTTTTGTCTACTTGAGTACTTCTCGAGCTAAATGAATTGATCGTAAGTGAACTAAAACTAAAATTTACATTAATAACTGAACTGTGGCTAATTTGATAATGTTTATCAGATGCGTTATCGCTCGGTATGTTGATAATTAATGGAATGCAAATTATCCGCTTCCTGTAATTTTTAAATTTAAATTAAATGCACTAGAAATGAAGAAGAATATATTGAAATTATTGTTTTCAAAACAGATATCGATGATATTCTAGGTAATCTAAAATCTATGATGTTGACTGGTTGTTTCAATTTACTCACTGTATGAGATGTCTGTATTTTAAAAATGTAAAGGTTTATTACTAAATCCATATTCTATACACGTTTCAGCCTCTATATGATTTCTAGTAACTCAAATTAACTCATTAGTAAGCAAGTCTTCTATTAAAGCTGGAATACGCTTCGTTAAAAGGAAATTAGGAACAGCGGTGTCGTATCCATAAACATGGCAACCCAATTAAGTCTTCTTACCTTACTACATAATTAACCAGGCTATAGCTATTCTGTGAAACATGAACCTCCTCCTCCAAACTCCTTTTGTATTTATTTGATCTTTGCACGTGCTATTGAAGTCAAGTCCATATTTGCTTACATTTAATACTAATTCGTTATTAATAAATAAACTAAGAGATACTCAACTCAAGTCTTCCATTTCCAAATTTACTACTGATTAAATAATGATCACTAAATAGTGGTGTTTCTGAGTGCAGCAGCATCGCTGACGCTTCAATTCGGTGAATTAGTGTGGCATCACTTAGAAATATGTCGTTGATAAAATGAACATGAAAACAAATCCCGAACATGAACATAAAACGGTGTCCTGTCACTTTGTCGCCAGTCATTTAGCAAATTTTCGTTTCACAACCAACGATTGACAAATGCATCATTCCTACAACTGTATTTACACAACTACTGATTTCGCAAATAATTTATTTTATCGAATAATAACTTCACAAATGTTCATTTCGTATCGTATAATTTGGCAAATAGGTTATTTTATAACGATATCAAATAGTCAACTAACGTATCACCTACCAACGTTTGATATATTACTTTGTCACTGGTTTTATTTTATTTAAATAAAATATATTAAATAGCCGTTACCTTTTAAGAGACTCAGCCCTTTTAAGGACGTTCGGGCGGACAGACAGACTTACTGACGGAGAGAATGAATAGGCTTACAATAGGTTTAGGTTAGGTTAGACTTACGTCACGGTGCGAAGCGCCTCAAGTACGTGGAATAGGAGCTCCGCGAAGTGGAGCTCCGTCGACACCGTCCAGAAATTGGGGTTGAGTATAATATTTTTCCAAACATTTGCTCGAAAATTTTAGAAGTCCGGCTTAGAAGTCCAATTTAGAAATCAATAAGCAAGGAGCAATAAACTTACGGAGTTCGAGTATAAATTTCATACCTACCGCCCTGCATTTCGTTACGCAGAAAGTAATTTTTACGGAACAATGTTTACTAATTCACGTAAAATAACCGATTTTAAAAACGATTTATTTGTGAAATGAACATTTTTAAAATAATAATTTGTCTTTCCGTATGTTTGTCAAGTGTCGAAGTTTCTATATAGTTGTCGAGTAATTATTTATGAAATGAGCATTTTTTGCAACATGTTTGTGAAATGAATAGTATATGAAACGTTGGTTGTGAAATGAACTTTTGTTAAACAAGTTTCGACAAAACATTAGTGAACCACATAAAACACACATAAAGTGCCAGAATATGATACATTAACAAGACTTATTAGTTAGCGATTAGAATATCCATTAGAGATTAGAGTATTAGCCGATCCTAACAGTAAACACCACTTCTGTGGTGGCGGTGATGTCCTTGTCACCTGTTAAAAACCTTCACAATGCACCTGGGATGTTCACGTGCGTACTTTCACGCGGCGCTCATTACACTTTCGCCTCTAATTAAAGCTGCCGATGGAACAATAGCAAGAAGCAAGAACATCTCGAACGTATGCTATTAATTGCCGATCGGATCGTACACGCTTTCTATGACGCTGACGCATTACTATTTTAACTCACTCACTTGTCGTCTTTAGTGACATCTTATTTAGACTTAAAGCAACATTTAGTATATATCAACTGAAAGTCCCTAAAATACACTTTTATTCTGCACCGTTCTAAATTCTGCGTGCTTTCTTTACAATCCTTAGTTTACACAATGTCTACAAGAAAAATGCATGACATTTTCTAATCACCATGTAGGTATAATGTTGTCAGAATACCAGTTTTTGACCGAGCGAAGTGAGCGAAGCGTCTCAGTTTCAGCTTGGACAAGAATTCTTTCGTATGTCCGGATATCTGTCCCGCTGTTCTCCTATACAGGGCGCATTTCTCAACCGTTTCTCGTGAAATTTTGTGAGCAGGTTCGCTAATTATACAGTTTTTTTTGTAGACTCGTATTTATTTATCTTTTATAGAAAAATGAAACGAAAAGCGTTCAAAAATTACCTTATTTTCGTGAAATTTTATGATCTGGTTCGATAGTTATGTAGGATTTTTTTTTTGTTAATTTTGAAATTTAAGAAAAAATGGAAAATATTCATAAATGAGGACAGCTCACAGACACTAGTATTTAGTAAGATGTCTTACTTAATTTCCCTCTGTCTGTACATGATTTGCCTTCTTACTGCGTAAAACTTTTGAACACCTTAGTAGCGGTAGCAGTTTACTAAAAAACACTTCAATAACGATACTGGAATACGATAGCGACTAAATACAACAACAATGGATGAGATCTTGGTTCCAAAAAGTTTTATACTAACTGATCCAGTGAAACGATAAATCCTCCAGTTAAGGAAAAGCGTTCTTATTCATTGATAATGTAATAAAATCTGGCCAAGATAAATAGATAATGCAGTATAACTACTGCAATGGAATAGATTTGCTAAAGTATCTGATAGGTATTGAAAATTATGTGAATCAAGTAATAAAGAATAATATTTAAAATTACTTGCACAATAATGCACATTAAAATACGATATTTGTGTAAAACAGCACACGTAAGCGCCAAAGCTTATTGTTCATTAGGCAATTTTCATTAGTTGTTAATTCTATAGAAAGTCATTCTTCTCAGAGCCAGTTGCGAACGTTATTTTCTAATTAAGTATCAGGTTCGTTTCTTTTCCCACAATTAGTAAATAAACAACGTAATTTGTATATCTTTTATATGCGGTTCGTAACTTTAGTCTTATCTGATCTACGATAAAGTAGAATTTAGTGGCTCCGAAAGATAAATTGTTACAACATTCCAGCAAAGTTGGATGGTGTCGATCTTAGTTTTTCTGCGCCATATTTATGTTATTGAAGTTTTCAAAATTGAAAAGGAATTGTCGCCCCAATCTGTTTTAAAGTTCGCACCAATTAATCAATTTTCAACTATTTTTCTCGCATCGTTCTTAATTAAATCATTATTTATTATGTGCGGACGCCGTTTGGCTCCCAATAATAACAGTAAACGAGCCCATTAATCAGTCCGATCCGCAAATCACGCCACATCACCGAAACTTTCTCACACCCAATGCAAACGATTTCTTTATTTCTCCTTACAAATATTTTCTAATTTCACCCGGTTGTATAACTTCTGCTGTGAATGCTCTCCAGTCACTTGGAGCCAGAGGATGTTACGTCCCATGATAATTAGCAATGGTTTGGTTTAGATGAGTTCTGTCTGGAAGATTGCTGTTTTGGGTAGCTCTGCTTGTACATTAATTACAGTTATGGAGTAGCTATGTATGGATAATCTGTCTTAATATTTTCTGCACAAGATTCAACGACAGAGTGCAATGATAATCATATAATTATGTGTTTAGGCTGGAAAGCAAATTATTTAAACATAACTTGACATATTTTTTTACCTTTAAAGCTAACCAAAACCAATACATTTGAAGGTCCGATTAAATTTTTCACTTTCCTGGAAATAAACTGAAAACTGTGTTATTATGTAAATCTCTTTTTACATTCAAAGGAAACTTTCATATAACTGGCCTTCGTTTCTAATTAATCGTGTACATAGAAGTTACAAAAATATTTAAGACTATTCTCCGTTCTTATAATAAATTACTGAGCGTACATTGACATAAAACTTAGCGCACTTATGATTCATAGTTGTCCTACAAAGATTACGATTGTAAAAAAGCATGTATACGTGACCGCATTTATGCACATGACACTGTTAATAGCTTATCGGAAATCACGATTATTGTTTCTAAATATGGATGCGATATATGTAGTATTAATAGCTTGTTCAGAGTATTAACTATATCATACATAAACCTTATTTGTTTTTAAACAAATTTTCTCTGAGTTTAATACCTACTAGTTGTCAAGGTGTAGTTTTGATAATCTTAAGAATGTGTTACCGACTACTGCACACTAATCATAAAGATCCTATTTTATTTTATCTGCTACAGTAGATACCAGTGTATAATACAGATGCATGACTGAAACTATACCATAGACAACAATAAAGGCTGCGCTGGCGCTTAGCCGCCAAGGGTCGTCGACCTCCGGGTTAAGGCACGGATTTCTTAAAGCAATCCGCTTATTAGGTATTCTATATCGTGTGCGCCGTGCACATGGACTGTAGGCGTGTTTTGTAAGACTCCCTATAAGGAATATGAACATATACTTTTGTACTTCGAGGAGCTCGCTTAGTCACGGGCATTTTGATTTTTATTTTGATTTTTTCCAGGCGTGAACAATGGATTGGTCACGTCTATCAGTTTCTTTTTGTACATGCAATATCTATCAAATTTGCCTAATCGTTTTATCCGCCGATAACTTGTTTAACTTCAAAATGTCTAAAATAAGAGCACGCAAAAGTGTGTTACAATTTAATTTAAAACACATGTACCGTAACCCACCGCGACAACCTTGTCATTTCGATTGAAACTGGCTGTGTTTAGTAGCAAAAATAAAATGGATCTCCCCCGCAAGCAATCTGAAAAGCTGCTTAAGGAATTACAATTAACTTTTGAAAACAATGCCTTGTTAGTAATTACTTCTATTAAATTAAACCAAGATTCCATCAACAGAACAGTAAGAAACATCTAACAAAGCTCTAAATCAATGCTACGCTCTTTTTCGACGCCTCTTAACAACGAATTCGAGATTCCCCTCGACGTTTGTCCCTCAAAGTCCGGTCGTTGAACCTCGGCTGTAGCGGGCGAAGGGCCGAAGATTCCTAACACCTTGTTGTGATAATTTATTGCTTGCTTGTAAACCATAGTTAGCACTAAGGTATTACGGAAAGCCTCGGCTGGAAGGGGGCATATGCGCTATGCACGCTTGATTATTCAAAGCTGTAGTGGACAAGTTCAAAGTCGCAGAGTAGCGCAATGACATGCTGTGTCATAAGAAAAAACTGTTTGTCCTCTGAAGTGTGCTATGCCACCTTCCGTGATACTAAGCTAGGCGCGAGCAGCACCCGATTTTATATTAATTGCAAAAAAATGAATCACTTGCTGCTATATGTTTTATTGTATTAATATTTTACGTGATATCGACAATGTCTATGTAGATTAAACTGAAGATACCTAAATAACCTACATAGGTCCTTCGAGGAATACGTAATGTAATCGTCTTACTGTTAAGCAAATCCCGCTTCCGCTGAAATCTCGCTTCAATTAAAAACATCTTCAAATATTAAAAGTAAGGCAGTAAGTACTAGGTAGCTAAATAATACAAAATGACGCAGAATGGTTATTAATTAATATAATATTCAAATTGCGAGCAATCTAGTTCTGATTCAAGAATAAAACTCAAAGGTTAATTAAGATCTCATTGAAAAGCTGATAAACGTCTTAAATATTTTTTGAGACTTGATTTCGTACGAATTGACGAATTTATAAACTTAGGATTAAGCAAAGGTCAAGAACATCTCAGTCTAGACGAATAAACGTTTTTGCTACGGATCTTTAATTCTGGTGCTTTTTTTTAGTAAATCTACCGCTACTTTTAACGATGAACACTAGTAAAACCATATTCGTTTGTACTTCTGAAAATCTTTTGAAATGGTTATTGAATCTATGATTTCCCAAAAGCATATAGTATTTCTATCATGCTCAACTACTATAGAATCTAAATATAGAAAGCATAGTTCCAGGTATCTAGACCAGTATTTCATGTTACAAACTAGTTGTTACTGCTTGCGTCTATTTTGCAGCGTGGCGATGTATTTTGAGCTCACGGTTACTGGGCAATCTAGCCTTTATGTGAGACGAGGAATTTTAAAATTGTTTCTATCTGAAATTGCCTGCAAAGAGAATCTAACTTTTTCTTATTATCTTACAATCGACAGCATTTGGCCCTTTAAGCCTTTTTTTTTAGACTTTAGGATAAATTACGAAATGACAGAAAATTGTAAGTACTCGTACCTACTTGAAAATTAAAGTTGCTTTTGTTATTGAATTTTGTGCTTGTGTTATCCTCGAGACCTGATTTTAAAAACCTGTAGGACATAACCGTGCTTGGTTCAACCAGATGAAAGACATACCTGTTTCGTTACTAGTTCTTTTCTTGTTCCAGCTGAACAATATTCAACAGTCTGTTAAATGTTTCAAATGCAGCCTCTCGAAAGGGACAAACAACAATGCCATTCTATCCTGTCGTGACCGCAACGCAAGCGCAGGAACCATACGAAAACAATACAAAACCACCCTGCATATTGTTAACCATGCATTAACCTCCTTAGCACGGCGACCTCTTACTTGCGACACGTAACACACGTAAGCAGTGCGGGCGCAGGTCGGCCAGCGACATTCCGACAGCGAAAAGCGAGAGTATCCAAGCATATTCAAGGTCTGGATGATAACTAAGTTATTAATGATGATTGGTCTCAAAATAGAATCGTGTGATACGCCAATCTTGAACAGTACAGTGAAGTATGGGACAGTATTGATAGTGAGCACGTTTGTAAACGTTACTTAATAGAGACAGTTATAAAAGAAGTTTAATTTAAACAGTAACCTCAAATATTTGATATAGTTTATGAACCGGCTAAATGAAGAACCAAAACCGGACGAGTGCGAGTCGAACTCGCGCACGAGGGTTCCGTAGAAAGATTTCCCCTAGTGTTTTAAGAAGTCCAGTGTTAGCAGAGCCCTGCTCCTAAGGAAAATGTGCGCAGTGTGGGGTCAACTTATATTGGTCTGCGAAATCTACAGCCAGACGTAAAAATTTAAGGTTTTGAGACTTTTCTGAGTGGTTGTGCTATTTATAAGAGCTACCTTCACACCAAATTTCAAGTTTCTAGGACAACTGGAAGTACCCTTTAGGTTTTTGGATTTCGGCAATTTGTATGGAAATAGCCTTTTTAATGACTGTATCTCTTGATTGCGTTGACTTAAAAGTTTGATTTTTTCACAGCTTCAAGGGACCGCAGGCTTGAGTATTTGATATTAATTTCAACATGCTACCTCCACGCGTTACAGAGAAAAAGGGTCTTGACAGACAGACGGACAGACAGAAAGACAACAAAGTGATCCTATAAGGGCTCCGTATTTTCCTTTTGAGGTACGGAACCCTAAAAACGGATAATTAGTTAATTATCATAAGTATAAATTCGGTAATGATCAAGTTGATTATTATGAAAAAAAAAGACGAATATAATGTTACAGGAACAATTTTGATTGTAAGCGATGTTTATGATAAATGGTTTGAAAATACAGCTTTCAACACCTTGAGATTCGGCTGCGCTTAATTATGATCATCACTGTATCAAACTCTTTAGCTTCGCATCGTTTCGTAGCGATCGATGAGATGTCTGTCGTGCTAATGTTTTTTAATGCTTAAAGTTTGCCGGTTTAACGTATTCAAATTGCAATGAAAATAGTTATTGCAACATTCTGCTTTCAAATTGTCCATCTCGATGTTAACACCTTTATCGCTGTATAAATTTCAGCGTCACTATCAAATTTTCCTGCGTGGCGACGGTTCTGTTTATTCAAATTTCGCCACTCACGACCTCCTTGCTTACATAACCGCATGCGCGATGCTTTAATGTGCCATGTTTAATTACCCGATCTCATTTACACTGTAATGTTATCAAAAATCTCAAAACTATAATGACGCATTCAATTAACCAACGTTCGTAATTTGAATGTGGCTTACGTAAAAGTTCACAACAGCGGCGGTCTCTGAATGAACTGTTTAACGAAACACATAACACAAGAATTGAGTCAACCAAAAATTGTTTCACATCACACGTGGCCCCTTCCGTATGAATTAAGTGATGGACGAATGTTCTCGCGGCCCCGGAGTATCATGTAACACGGGTAATGAATGGAGGTTTTAAATCTTTAGAATATCTGTGTTGAAATGAAACAGTGCTAGTTCGGTAATGGGGACCGACAATCGGTTGGCTTTCGGCGTTTCGCTGCACCGGGTGCGTCTGCTCCGGATGATTGCGCTTGCCAACAGTTGATTAAAGAGGCGACATGCACTAATCTGCGTAACGTTCGTATCGTATCATTATGAAGACAATTTTAGTCAAAGTATTAAGAAGTAAATATTATTAGGAGAGAAAGCGCCGTGTCTAAAAGGTGATTTTTTTAATATGTTTATTATTTAAATCAGGACATCGAATACTTATAATCCTTTAAAAATGCAGACTCTCATATAGTTAGTTGTAGATACATTTTTATAACTCATATACAAAACAATTCATTTTAAATTCTATAATATGCTATAACAATAAACCATTATTTTTTACAGTTTACAAGAAACATTGGTACCCAGAGAAACAGTTATGTATGTACTTATCAGAAATTTGAACTAGGTCATATAATCTATCTGCCAGTTCCAATTTGCATGGTGCAAGTTTAGAGTACATAATTCTTTTCTGGGCTACATTTTTATTTAGTGAAATATTTTTATAAATAAAAATAAATAAATAAATATCATGGGACAATTTGACACCAATTGACCTAGTCCCAAACTAGGCAAAGCCTGTACTATGGGTACTAGACAACGGATAAACATACTTATATACATATTAAACATCCAAGACTCGAGAACAAACATTCATATTCATCATACAAACATCTGCCCCGACCGGGATTTGAACCCGGGACCTCAAGCTTCATAGTCAGGGTCTCTAACCACTAGGCTATCCGGTCGTCGGTTATTTGAAGTTTCTAAGCCTTAAAGCAAACAATGCCTAGATGATTGTAGAATATTTGCTTCTATAAATTTTGTGCAGATTAAATAAAAAAACAACTCTAGTTTCCGTTGTAAAGTTTACTTTTCTACCACTTGTATTTTGTGCGGATGAATCCACATCAAAACCAAATTTCACGGCTCTCTGTTGTACTACCCAAAGCACATCCACCCAACCAAAAGAAATTATTTTTCGTTTCCAAAACCACGGTCTCTGACGTAACCATCTCTTAACGCACTACGAAGATTATGCCGTGATAACAATCTCAAAACGAAATGGGTTACATACAATTACTTCAGCCAGTTTAGCTTTATGGGTGCGCAAGAGCATGCTCACGCTCAAACGCTTATTTATTATGAAACCCACGTGAGAATTATTGGAAACTCATGCTTTGAACCTGTTAATCTTTTAACAAGTTTTCCCTTAAGGGCTACTGCTATAAATTAAAAATTAAAAACAGTCAATTAAATTATGTAAGAGCCATCCATAAATCTGACAATAATTATTATCTACCAAAACAAAATCGTTTATTATCGATACAGAAATTTATGGACCTGTTTTATAACTTAATTTAAAATATAGCTTTTTTAAGGTACATGCGAAGTGCTTTTTAAAGTACGTAGTTTCCAGTAATTATGTTGAAAGTCGGTGCTCGATCTTATTTTGCGATGTCACGGTATTAAAGATTTATTACAACAAAACAAACAAAAACAAAAAGAATAATAATAACAATAATTAAATTTAGTCACGGTATTGACTTAATAGTCACAAGGTACCTAATTGTTTTAAGTACCTACTCTCGACGCGAAATGTTAGTGAAATATTGTCGTTGAATATTCTTATGGTCCTCCAATTTAATTTTAAATGTTCTCATCGATCTTTTATGCAACATAATTTTGTAGCAGGAAAAACGTCGATACCGATACGATAATTATCAACAACTGTTCTGTAACAGTACATTATAAATTGTTTTGCATATTTCCTCTACAGCAGTCCTGCAACAGAGTTTAGCTTTAGTCACAATGAGTCACGCGGTCTATCTTTATTCAAACAACGTGTCAAATTCTATGAATCAGACTATTATGTGACCAACTGCGCGAAAAGGACCACCGGAATATTACAACATCTGCAGCTCGCATCTCGCAACAAGGTCGTCCATAAACTCATCGGAATTGTAAATCCTCGAAAGCGGCTCGGTAGTCGCGCGCCCGAAACATGTAGAAAGTGTAAGTTGCCATAAAATTAACAGCCCGTTGCTCTACCATAACAGAAAATGCTAATTGAAATCACCAATTACTTGCTGAATGACTTTCTACAATTGAAGAAACCCCATATGTTATTGTTAACAGCCGAAGCGCACGGTACGGACGAGATTATTCGATTAGTGTGACAAATGAAGGGTGGAGGAATATAGAGCTAGATCTATCAGGTATTTCTAAAATGCATGCGATTGAATCATGAACTACTAAAGTCTCACATGAATTCATAAATTTGAAAATGACTACACTGATACACTAAAGTTGATTGCTAATTGTATTACGCTTTCGTTATTGGTACTGCACACGCAGCTAGTTACTTAAATGTTATTTACTTATTTACATTTACACTTTACATAGATGCACTTGTACAACGTAACGAAATGAGATTGTTTAATTTCCTAAGGATTCCAGAAATGGGCAGCGCCACCGAGTTGTATTGTTTTGTTAATTAAATGTTGTGCCTTCTTAACCACACAGTACGCTCTGCAATATTCATATACTGTAAGTAAAGTAATGTGGAGAACTTTCTTTCCGTGGCGAGTTAATCACACAGCAGCATAGCAATATGCGATGCTTCACTGATTTGACTGGTACGTCAAAACTTCACGATAAATCGATATCGATAGATATAAATTCCATATGAACTCACAACAAAACCTTACGGTTTTAAATAAAATACGATCTTTCAACAAAATCGTGATTTATTTTTTGTTAGATAAAAGTATTACGTTTACTTGATTGATTCGTAAATTGCATGGGCATTCAATAATATCACTGTCGTAAGCTAAAAATATAGGTATACACACTTTAACTAGGGTACAAGTGTAAAAAACGTAACGCGTTCGAGTTGGCTGCCCGCGCCGCCCCACTTGTGTAAGTGAGGAACTACTAAGGACCAGATAAGAGGAGGAATGTAGTTTCAGAAGTGAAAATACAAAAGTTGTGTCCATAAAAATTAATTCAATTTTAAATATCTCGCCACTGTTGCCAGCGAAAGCCCAATATGCTTGACCGTCAAAAGTTTCCCAGTCAAATACATGTCCATAAAGAAAGACGTTGCTGGCAAAAAAAAAGATAATGACGACAATTCCAAACAAATTGTTGCTGTTGATCTGCGGTTGTCAAGTTGTCACATTAAACGTTTCACATTTGTGCTGACAAAAACCTGCCAGGTTCAGCCGAACACGACTTAAAAAAAACGACTGCATCGTCGCTTCGTGACATCTTCAAATTTAACGGCAACACCGGTTCATAAAAAACCCGTCGTTTCCGGAGCGTCGCGTGTGCATCGTATAGGTGGGACGCGTTGCGCAACAGCTCGGAAATGCGCCGCAAGACGGGAACTCGCCATGCAATGCTTTTAAACCGTTTTCGTCAATACAGCATGTCATCGTTTAACATGCAAACTATGAAACAACGGTTATTAGTTATTACCGTTTTATGCTACACATCAATTATTATTTAACGATCACATATGATAATTAATTTAATCCGGTTTAAAACATTAATTACTTCTGTACCTGTACGGGTTAATATGATTGCGCCAATCATAGATCACTTTTACTGCAAAAATTGCCTACAGTTTCATAAGCTGATCATGAAAGATACGTTCTATTGTAAGATGTTATACAATTTCGTATGTTGTAAATGATCCGGTTGTGATAATCTTTTAAAGTATAATGTTACCTTTTGTTCAATTTGTATAAATGATTTTGTGACTGCGTAGGAGGCTACTTTGTTGCAACTATGTTTCTATATTTTTGCTTCAACACGAAATAGTAGTTTATCTACACTACACACATATCATAAGTCCTCTATAATGCGTTCAGAAAACGTAGAAAATGACCAGCATTTCAGTACGTCGTCGCCTTCTTGCCGACAGCGCCAGCCCCAGCACCACCCACCACCACCAGCAGTAAAGTAATAGTCATTACGACATCGAAATCGATATCGTAATGACTTTTCAATATCGAATTCGATGTTTCAAATTTGAAAACCAACGTAATTTACAATCATAGTGAAATAAAACGGATCACTTACTTATGTAAGTCGAGTTCAGTCCGACATGTATAAATAATAATGTGATATTATTTTTTTACAATAAAAAAAACAGTTTACGAAACGTCAGCTCGGTATGTTTGTCTATGATAAAAAAAAAACAGTCAAATTCGTGACAGGTATGGGTATGGTTACTCAGCTTCGCCTCGTTTCATAAAAACACACTCGTGTTTTAAGGATCCTCATTATGTAACAGTTGCATAAACTACTAAATTTGAAACATCGAATTCGATATCGAAAAGTCATTACGATGTCGTAATGACTATTACTTTACTGGAGGTGGTGGTGGTGGTGGTGCTGGGGCTGGCGCTGTCGGCGAGAAGGCCACGTCGTGCTGCAATGCTGGTCATTTTCTACGGTTTCTGAACCCATTATAGAGGACTTATGATATGTGTGTAGATAAACGTTGTTACCATTTCCGATCACAATTTAAAACGCAAATCAGTTAAATTTTAGTCAATTATACATTCTTTATAGGTACTCGATGTTATTGATATATACAAAACACTTAAAACTGTGTCCGACTTGTATCATTAATTTTGGCATAGCGCCTAAAGCGAAGTCTGTACTGGTTAAAATTTTTTAACAACTAATCAACGGCTTGGTGGGGTAAAGTAAGCTAATTTGTAGCATTGGAAGTGTGAATGTGGGTTAACATCGGCCTAAAATAGATCGTCGCCGGTCGTCCAGACTGCGACTACGAAGCATAGATTGTCAGTGAACGTGGTGTGAGCCTGTCGGGATGTACTTACTCTTTATTTGAAAATTGGGTTAGATTAGTTCTCATTATGTTTAGATTTTTGGCCACTAATTTTACAAGTTTATCCTATCTTTATCTCTTATCTTCAAGCTGTTTGATATTGAGGCAGTTAATAAATCTGTAATTGCTATGAAACGTTGACCCATGTCAATATAGTTAATTTGTCATATTATACAAATTAACTATATTGACATTGGTCAACGTTTCATAGTTTCGTGTCGAAACGTCCTTAGTTTGATGAACTTGCTTCCGTTGACACATATTACATACCCTCGTAGTGCAGCAATGCACTCAACGGCCCCCAATTGAGGAAATTGCTGTGATAACTTCGATAAAACGCGTGTAAGAATCATAGCTCCTTCCTGTTTCCTTAGTGTGATTGCAGACGATGGTATGGAATTTACTTAAGAGACTACTGGATGTCGCGGAAATTTCTGAAGAAATATATACATGCACTTATAAGTAGCTCATTTTTTCTCGTAATATTGCGTTTAAGCGCTCGCGGCTTTGTCGAACTTTCGACCTGCTTTAGCTTATTATTGACACCTCAAGGCATCCCTGATGTGGATTTAAGTAACCTATACTGTAAATTGCATGTGGCCATGCATGTACACAAGTTTTACGTAATCTGATATAGTCCGCGGTGGTAATATTATGCGTCCTACTCCCCTACATTGGTAGTTATGCAATGTTTTAATAATGTCCATTTCCTAAAATTTCGTATGTGTGTCGCTTCAATTAATTTCTAGCATCAGATGGTCTCCATATTAAGTGTATCAAATGCTTTTCTTTGCCGGCTGTTAAAATGCTTGTTTTCAAAAATAAAATCCCAATTAGAGAACACGAACACGTGTTATACGGTTGAACTTGTTTGTTTTATACCTAATTCTGTTAATTACTTAATTTACAGTAACGACATTTTTTTTTCAAATTGGCACTTGCCTCAAACACTTGTTAATATAGGCAACTATGTATCATGTTTATTGTCTTATCCCTTTTACCCTGCCCATGTTTGTTTATGCAGTTCAGTTCGAGGTAGTTTGTCATTTAAAGCTGCAGTTTTTTCTAGTTTAATGTTCTGGCCACCCCTCGAATTTTGTTAGACCAGGTGGTTCCGCTGAGGGGCGTGGAGGGATAGCAAAAATGGAAGGGCGGACGATTCTAGTTTACTGAAATAAGACACAAAATGTTTAACAAAAACCCTTAAGTGCGATTGAAAGTTGCTCCGTTTTGACACATTATTTAAGTACATAAATTATTAGTCTTAATTAGCCTTGGAACAAAATAAAGTAATGGTTTGGAACTGGCGGTTAAATACGGATTCACCCTATTTGCGTGGCAACGGATCATAACTTATAAAGCAAAACTCGTTAGGAAGCCTCCCAAAATGCCTGCTTAATTGGATATGTCATGATCTCTTAATGATAAAGCGAGTTAGCTTAACAAGGATCATTTACAGTGGAGGGTGTGGTGGTTAAAAAACTCATTACAGCTTTAGCAATTTATGTAATTACTCTAATGAGCCGTTTACTTCGGCTTGCACAGTTGTAAAGTTGCGCTTGAAACCGCATTTTTTTTTCAATGTCACCGCTTACAGATCTGGTTAGAGCCAGTTCCCAAGTTTGTAGAGAAGAGAGTATTTAATAAGTCTTGTACCTTAGAGTCGTATGCGGTACAGTACCTACAGGTGCTGCGAGTATACGAAGTAAGCCATTCGTCGAACATTCGTCTCTAATAAGCTAAAAGTATAAATCTGTCTATAATTTTCACGAAACATTTAATCTTCTGAAAAAAAAATTGGTATATGTGCTGACGGGTGTAGTCGCAAAACTGTACTTCTACATCACGGAATAACGATATACGGTTCGAAGTAAAATACCTATTCCTTGAACTTTCGCTTCCTTATTGATCGTTTCATCCCCTAACTGTTATTTTATAAACCTGGACCGACGAGGGCCAGTCAGCACTCTGTCGCCCATAATTAAACATTGATTTCGGCTTTGCATTGCTAACGAAAATTCCGAAAAATAACGTAAAAGGCCCTGCACGAGGGGAACTTAATGAGAGCTCACCGAGTGACATATCTGTCATTGACGTGATTGGGGAAATTGAGTCCCAATGCACGTGTTTCGTTGAATAAAAAAATCTATGAAAAGCAGCGCGTTAAGGTTTTCGTGCAAGCATTTTAGCTGTGTGTGCCTACGACTACTAAATTTATAGTGATAAAATCAAATTAAACAAACTTAATAATAGCATAAATAGTTCGCAAGTTTTTATCCATGGATTAATCTATCATTAACATTAAATTATATAAGTACTTAGTTAAAAGCCCTTGGCTTAGGCCCGTGCAATATTTTACCTCTTAGGAGAGATACAGGTATGTAAAAACAATATATGTATAATAATAATAACTCTCGTTGCGTTTAGACTCTAACGGTTAAAGTTAATTTGTCTATCAGTAATTTGATGATATTCGTCAGTTCTCATGGGTATTAGGCTGGAACCATCAACAGGTAAGCCGCATTTTCTCAACTGTGTCGCGACAGATGGCATAGTCGCCCACACGGCGCCAGACGATGCGAGTATGCGAGTGCGTGGTTCCAGTTTAGGCGGGTCATCAGCTTTATTGGGATTATTTTATTCCAATAAACATTCTTCTTCATTTGCAATCATGGTAATCATGGTGGTATTCTTCTTGGCAATCATGGTCTTTCCGAAAGCGCTGGTAGACTCTAAAAAAATGACGTGTAAAAGAGCATTCAACTGCCTATTTGCTCAATAAAATTTTGAATTTTTAATTTTTGCACTTGCGCATGCTGCCCGTTTCAGCTTTTATTTTGGATTTTATAGTTTTTATTTTATTAAAATTATTGGAAGAGGTCTTTTAAACTTTTATTAAAAAAAACAGACGCACACATAACTTTATGTTTGTACTCAATACAAAGTCCAAGCCCAAGCAGTATATCGCTTTAATTTCATCGATGATTTTTCTTCTGCGTCTGATGATTTTACTTTCTGATTTATAGAAATTATGTGAATAAATATCGTACCATCGTAATTTATATTTATATTGTTTAAATCGCCAACATCAGGTTCTACACTTGAATAGTACTATCGAGGTCGACTTCTTACTACGGTGTCGATTTAAATCGCGTAGGTCGTTCTACGTGCATTCTTATATGACACATATTGGAAAAAATGTTTTATGTTCCGAGCCGCTAATTATTGATTTAGAAAAAAATATAGGTGTGTCTTCTGTAGTTTCTTTGCGGTTAATTTATACTTTGTTTTATTTACGTTCGCTTTAGTTCTTTAGCTTTAATCTTCGTAAAGGTGTTGACAGCCTGTCACCAATCACCATTCTGCTTTCGGCTGTTCTCACGAAAATATTTTAACCGATTAGAGATTTAGCAAGTCCAAATAGGCCTGGTTATTTAAGACTTTAATATAACGTAGTGTCAATGCTCTCATTGCCTTAAGGATTAGCCGCGCTCTGAATGAAGAACCTTTATCAATGTCAGATAACCGCGAAAGTGCGCATCACACACAACATGCTATATTCATGGTTGGTTTTCCGCACTTTACTATCTAGAGCACTATAAGTACGAAAATGATAGAGGTGACCATTGATGTACCAAAAATAGACGGATATGCCACCCCTTGACCGCGCGCGGACAAGCAATATAGGTGATTAGGTGATTCTATGACTTAGTCGCCAACGGCCGCCGCTCAGGTGACATCTCCTTGACTTGCCCAATTTCAACAGTTTTACCCATTTATGAACTGTACAAACAACACGAAAAAGAAAAACAAAGCACAAGAAATCACATTCAATACGTAAATAAATAATATACTCATTATTTGTAAAGAAAACCATGCCTTTTAAATTATAATATTATAGCCAAATAATGCAGGGCCAACAATTTATTTCCCCACCTGATAAATTCCTACCTCTAATATTATGGCCAAATAACATAGGGCCATTAATTTCCCGACCTGATAAATCCCGACCCGAGTAGAAATTCGGAAAGAAAAACTCCCGGTTAACTTTCATAGAATATTTGATTTTGATTTTTATTTTACTATAGCTTTGTTCGATCCTGGTAAATTGAATAAAACTATTACAGAAACTGACTATTCCATCTATTTCCACCGATTTTCCAGTTTTTAGATCTACCGATTTAGACTGTACATTATCTGGCCAATGACGACACTGAAATATTTTTTTTGTATTTTTTCCGTTATTTTATATTTTTACCTTTGAAACAGCTACGAAACACTTGCCTTCCATTCCACTTGCCACTCTGTGATGTTTCTCGTCTCTTATACGTAAAATATTATCAGTAGTGGCTCTGTGAGCTGTAGACCTCGTGAGCTAATTTTTTTTTCCAAAAAAACTATAATTATCGAGCCTGTTTACAACATTTTACATCGTAGAGGAGAACAGCTGGACAGACATACGAAAGAATTTTTGTCCAATTTGAAACATTGACGCTTCGCTCGCTCGGTCAATAAAGAACGATCTGTTATTTTATGTTCGTGAATTAGCAGGTCATTGTTATCGTGCGACTACTTGTTATTTTGTGGACATGAATTAGCAGGTCGGTAGTCGTACATTATCCAGATGGTATATTTGTCTGTGGTATATTCCCTTGAAGGTAGTTTGACATGTCAGTGTAATGACAGCTAATGAGTGAAGGCCGCATTTTGTCCGCGCTAAAGAGGTGCGTGGCCAGTCTTTCATGTTTAAAAGTCGATGGATGTGACTTAATAACTCCGTTTTACCGCTGTTCGTATATTTCGCTCCATTGTTTTCCTCTATGGGTTCTTAAATCCTTTCGCTGTTAATTATATCCGTTCGCATCAAATCTACCGGATATTTTTTTTTATTTATAATGTGACTTTTGCATTCTCCGGACATAACAGTACTATTAAGGATTACTTTGAGATTACGATAAGTAAGCTCAAACTGTGAAGTCCTTTCGTAACATCCGTCCTTGGCTTAAAACAAAAGCTAATCTGATACCGCCGCACTGTAATCTGCCGACGTCTGGCATACACCATTAAACTCAGAATGTTGCGCCCCGCTGACTTTATGACTGGAATCATAAGATCCAAATACTGTAAAGTATTTTATTGCCAACGCCATGAGATCATTTGTGAAGGAAATCGGAAGTCGTTATTCGACATCAAGACCACTCCTTATGTATTAATAACATCTATCTTATCCTTGTGTTTATACCGAAAATCTGTAAGGATAACAGTCGACAAAGTGTGTTCTTGAATGTAAATTGTATTGACGAATATATAAAATAGTAACTACTACAGAACGGAGGTCGATATGATTTCAGAACAGTAATATTTTTAGCAACCGATTACGGCTTATTAATGCCTTTGAAACCAATTGAACTGGGTTGCGTAAGGACAAAAAAGCCTACCCCTCGTAACTACCATAACGTTAGCAAGAGGCGTGGCGTCATCTATTTCACCTGGATTATCATAAATAGCTATCTATTTACGAAAAATAAAAGTACACAAGATAGACTACGTGAGCACTTAGAATAGGATTCGGATTCGAGTGAATTCTTATTGACATTTCTTTCTTTGACATAAGAAGCGCCATTGATAGCCGAAGTATTTCTATAACCCGAATTTTATTTTAAATGCTCACGAACTGTAGTAATAGTAAGTAGTGTGCTTATTTGTTGTTAACCAATACGGAGTCAAGAAGTTAATGGCCCTTCAATGTTATTCGATTCTATGTCAGCCCTTCAAGGAAACCTCGTCATCATTAATATCATGACAACAGAGACTAAACACAAGGAACTGACATGCAAACTATTTACAACTGGCGCGGACAACAAATTAATCATGGGAATCAATGCGGCGTGCGAAACAATGCTGCTCCGATGACCTTAGCAACGCATGAATGAAACTCATGGTTTGTCATCTACCGGTAACGATTACCTGTGGTGAGGACGCATCTGCATTGCCCAAGGTTGGTCTTAAGTGTATTTAGTTTAGTTTCAAGTTGATACAGTTTCTTATCTTGTTTTCTTTTAGAATGGATACTTGATGTTTGCAGTCGCGGTCTTTTTCTATATTCATCAGACACAATCTCAATATGTGACTCATACCGAATGGACATAATTAAAATTAGCAATTTGCTTGTATCGGTATTATATTCTCCGTATTATACAAAAAAAATGACTTTGACCCAGTCGTTTTGAGCGCGTATGGCTTCATATTGAGCTACTTGTAATCCGATTGGAAGAGATTTAGCTGTATCGTTTTCATACGGCTCTTGGCTTATAGTTTACACAATACAAACGTGTATGGAGGATGAAATGTTCCGGTCACGTTTTTGGCGTCCTCACCTTGTCCTTAGCATAATTTGAAAGACTGTTTTGGCACAGAAAGAATTATCCTTCTTGGTCTCGGACGTTGACGTTTGTATATAAATTAGTTCGATTAAGGAAGTCGATCCTTGAAATTGATTTGTGATATCTTTCAATTCAGTTTGAGTCACAATCAAACGCTAAGTACTTACTGTTATTTATTGAAGACCCCCTTTGAATATTTGTTAAGAAAACGTTTTTGTAGTCAACAACAAAAGCAAAGAATTGACCACAGAAATGCTAAAATCCACGTCATACAAGTTATTATTAGGCGCTTCCTTTAAAAAGTCGCTTGTAAAGTACCATCAGGACTGGCTCTTACGATCAAGATGCACTTATCTCACCTTTCTTCAAAAGATTAGAGATAAAAGCAATACTTTCTTTGTTTATATCAAGATAACAAGCTAGCGTCATGACGGATGGGCGAGCCCAGAGGCGAGTGATTACATAAAACGTGAAAGTATTATGTCGAGCAATTGAAAAGATCAACTCTTAAATACGTTTCTCATGGATTCGCCATTGGGTTTAATCTAGCAGAGTGTTACGGAGATATAACACGACAAAGAAAATGTATTGTGTACGTGCATGATGATGCAAAATTAAACGGTGAATTGCAATTTACTTGTGACCAGCGAAATACTCCGGTTTCGCTCTCTAAATTACAGCTCGTTTATGCGACTGGACTGGACTCTTAGCTAATCTCTTATGTATGACCGTCTTCAACCTTTGACACAAGTTGGCAGACAGAGAGACTATGTACAACGGATTTAATTTAACTTAAATTATATGTCTAGAATCATCTCGACATGTCAAAAATAGTTCAACATCAGACTTTACCTACTCGTATCGTAATCAATGTTTACATGAAAAGTCTTGTCATGATAAGGAATAATTTATCCCTTATGTCTTAATGGATAATAATAAATCTTTAGGAATATTACCTAAAAGTGGTTTCTTTTACTCAAAAGTCCGTCGTATTACACACATTGAAACTTTAAATATTTACGAAGAGGGAAACTATAAAATGTTGCGGGCTCCTTCGCTTACAAAAAATATATGAGGGAATTACACATCATAGCTCTATTAGCTATTCCGACAAGGTAACGATGAACAATAAATTACAAATCCTTTGCTTGTTAAAACTGATGTAATACAAAGACAGTAATGTAATAGTACATTGTGTACTGAGGGCAGCAAGTAAGGACAAGGAATGCTCTTGCTAGTAGAAAAAAGGAAAAAGGCCAAGTGCGAGTCGGACTCGCGCACAGGGTTCCGTAGAAAGATTTTAACGCTTTTCCCAAGTGTTTTAAGAAGTCCAGTGGCAGAGCCCTGCTCCTAAACAAAATGTACGCAATGAACTTATATTGGTCTGTGGAATCTACAGACAGACATAACGATTAAAGATTTTGATACTTTTTTGAGTGGTTGTGCTATAAGAGCTACCTTCATACCAAATATCAAGTTCAGGTGCGGAACTCGAAATAACGCGATAAATCATCGTCGGGTGAGTATTTTTCTTCTATTGACAACAAAAATTATGATTAGGTATCTTTCAGGATGCAAATAGAATATAAACAATAAAGACTCTACAATCAGACATGATTTAAAAAAAATATCTCGTCATTGAATGACTTAATTAAAACTGTTTTATTGTTTCCAATCATTACATGTCTGATTGTTTAGTGTTATAAGAGGTCCATTACCTCGTACTACTTCAATGTGAATTAAACAATTATCCTTTTCTCTTACGTCGATATCTATATCTCATAGTCGTTTTAATAACTAATTCAAATGGCTCAAGTAATTAATGTCTGTGATACTTCTAATGCTTATCATTGTCAAGTATTCCTTAATCTATGTCAAGTCGAAGAGTTCGCCGTAACAACCACTGGTTTTAAAAGCAACAATATAAAGTCTTTTGCGAAGAGCGTTTTACTTGCAGTAAATAATGACGTATCTTATCTAAGTATAAAGAGATTATATCGTATAAGACGCCTGCGTTTACGCTGGTTGCAAGTTGCATGTCGCGAGTGGCGACCTCGGGCACTCAGTGGAACTAATCGTTAAGTCACAGCGGTCCTAGAATAATTACAAAGCGTTGTGTATTTGCTTTTCTCCCTGCGGCATGTGAACGACTTGTTTTTGATTAGGTATTGGTACCGTATCGTTTACGTTGGAATGAAACGAAGTTGTTGCTGTTTTGAAAGAAGTTCTCGCAAATTTTCTAATCATTAGCTTTTGTGTGCGCACTGTATGTTGGCCCTCGTTATTAAGTAGAATGCCTGATATTGACTCAAAACGTGGTCAATTTACTGTGTTCATACCTGTAACTCAAAAAGAGGTAAAAACTTTACGTTATACCATTTTTAACCGGCTTCAAAAAAGGAGGAGGTTCTACGTTCCACTGTATGTATTTTTTTTTTTTTTTTATGTATGTTCATCGATTACTCCGTCAATTGTAGACCGATTATCAAAATTATTTTTTTATTCGAAAGGGTATACTCCTGAGGTGGTCCCATTGTCACCAAGTCTCATGTTGGGATCCTAGGGAAATCGAGGGCAACCCTCAAATTTTACAGGCACGTACTATGTGTTTCATATGTTTTCTAAGGTTATTCAAGTATTTGCGTCTGGTAGTCATCATCTCATGTTGATGAACTGATGATGAAAGGTACAACTCCTTAACGGTTAGGAGTTGGAGGATAATTCTTAAAATGTTAAATCATTATTCGAAAGGGTATACTTTTGCGGTGGTCCCATTGTCACCAAGTCGCGATCTGATGATGGGATCCCAGGGAAATGAGGGCAACCCTCAAATTTTATAGGCACTTATTATGTGTTTTATATATTTTCTAAGGCTATTCAAGTATTTGAGTCTGGTAGTCATCATCTCATGTTGATGATCTGATGATGGAAGGTACAACTCCTTAACGGTTAGGAGTTGGAGGATAATTCTGAAAATGTTAAATCAACGTAAAATTGTGAAATAAAAATCTTTGAACAAAAAAGTAAAACCGCCGTCAAAAAAAAAAACTGAAAAAAAAACGAAAAATAAAATGCGTTCATATTTCTGCTACTTAATGCTAGGCCATAAAACTTTAGGCTTTTATTTATTTATTTATTTATTTATGGTTTAGGCTTTAGTTTCTGTTGTCCGAAATAAACGCATTTTATTTTTCGTTTTTTTTTTTCGAAGGTTTTTTTACCCATTAAATTGGCACTATTTATTTACTGGTGTTATAAAACGATTGACACGCTAGTTTTCCTCCCACATGTCGAGATCTATAATTGGCCTAGTGGAACAGAATCGTGATCTCACGAGCTTATCTACTGGAATCTGTATCGAACACTTCCAGCCTTGTTTATTTGCTTACATTTAAAATAACTGCAAGTACCGCGTACCGTAGCCTAGGTTAGTTAGTCGAGCTTGCCTCGCTCACGTTTGCCGTACAGTGCAAATGTCTGATACATATAAACAGCGATATGTCTGTAGTTTTATACTTGCAGCTGTTCGTAAACATATCTCAAACACCACATAGTCACAAGATTTCAGATGCATGCTGTTTAAGATAACGTCAAACAGTGACAACTTAATCTCCGATCTCTAGATAGGGTATGATGATTCCCATTCCCAAGTCATACAAAGTAGCAACCTCGCTATTATTCACACATGACAGATCTGTTTAAGGGAATGCAACAAGTTATATTACAACGACTATGTTGGTACGGTCGATATTAAATTATGAAGCTCGTTTTGATTTGTCAGTGACTAAGTCGTACAACAATTAAAGTACTTCAATTGAATTTTTTGCCCAGTACTTACTCGAGGAATTCAACTCGTGGTATCTATAGTTTCGCGAATTTGATATCCCAATTTATGATGCAACAGCATTACAAAGTAAAAGGTTATTTATGTAAACTCGCGGCATATCCAATAGAGATACTGCAAAGTTTGTCTGCTTTAAGTATTAATTTTTTGGCGCTTTCGTCATGGCAATCGCCAGTTAAAATAGAATAGTAAGCCTGATTTTGATCGCCAGTTGAGTGCATCGCTAGAATTTTATCAAGACTAATTATAACTGCAAACTGTTAATTAAGAAATTATTGAACAATGCGGATTCATGCAATTATCCGGTTGTCTACGTGTTGCTTGTAGTGGAAGTTACCAGCCATCGTAGCGTGAATCCTATGGCGGTGAAGAAATTATGCAGGTGTTAAAATATCAATACTTAACGGCCTTTCACTTACCTATGAACGAACAAATTAACAGTGACATTAATTGATTATTTAGTGACTTGTACATTTGTCGACGATTATGGCATCAGTCCAAACAAAGTTGCTTTCTCTTAGAGTGCCGTAATAAATAGAAATTCAATTGGCATTCTATAATAATGCAAGTATTTATGAATAATCTGCGCATTGCGAGCAATATCTGCTTGAGTAGTTCCAGTGGTAAAAAAATATAAACAAACAATCTATTACCTCATAATAGCTTTATGCCCGTTATTATCAAATAGCCAATGACCTTGCCTCGATTTGGCCCAACACCAAGTGCCGATGACTCCTCTGGCACTTTCTACTAGTTTTTGTTGACTCTACTTATATAAATCAAGTTTTGAATGTGATATACATTGCCCGTTAGAGCTTTGTTTGACCTAATGAATTAGCAGCTGCTCTCAATCAGCTGATTTCTGAATGTATTGCTTGAAGCGTAAATGATTATTTATTCTTAGGCTGTTACTGACTCGTTATTATGTTATTACTTTTTGTTATATTTTAATTAGCATCTTTATTAGCTCTTCTGACGCGTGTAGCGCATTTTCCTCGTCCACCTTTCAGTTTATCAGAACTTGACAAATTAGCTGCCATAGCCATAATACGAATGAAACAGTAGCCACAGCAGAAATCGGCTGGGAGTTCTCTATTCGACGAAATTACTATTCGTATTTCCACTTAAGCTGAATCTGCCGCCATCTCTGCTACAACATTCCGAAATCCACATTAAAATTCCAACATCAATCCAGCGTTCCAGCTCTCTAAAATTTCAGGTGGAAAGTTCTTGGCAATAATAATAAGTGTCAGACCGTCTGTCGGAGTCAGGTGTTAACTAAAATTAATGCACGCACCTGCTAGCGCTCGTTTGGACAAACTCAGAACGCGTGTAATACGTCTTTGCCACGGATAGATCTAAATACGTCAGTGTTCATTTCCAAAGGATTAATTGTTGGTTTCATTGCGAAATCTCTTCTTGACTCGTTTGTCAACTGTCAATTTGGAGTTGTAATCGAATATGGTAATTCATTTGTTTTATGATATGTTGTACTTAACAATAATAGTAAAGTTAATTTGGTCGTTATCGAGTCTTTGGCAAGCTCGTTTGAAATTCCTTTGGGTGTATATGAGTTATGCGCAAAATGTGACTATAGTTTTATATATTTTTTATATCTTCCATGTAGGCGTTACTATTAAATTGTCTACCTACTGTTCGTTAAGGTTGTATCTACTTAGATTAGTCATGAACTTTTATGTTTAAAAAATCTACACGATAGTATAATAATAAAAATAATAGTTTATTACGTAATGCGTATATTATGTTGTTGTACAAGATCTTATTAAATAAATTTGAATGTCTAGAACATAAACCCTGATAGGGCACAGCAATTTTATAATTACCTAATTGTTACCTAACACTACATTAATACATAATTATTTCACTACATTTTAAGTTTATAAATTATCCGCTTACATTACAATAAATAAATAATTGAAAACATGCTAATTCCAACATAATTATAAAATATCAGGCCTCAGAAAGGAACTCATGGGCGGAATAGCATTTCTCATGTAACAATGTCCTTAACTTAACTTTAAACTATTAAAATCATTTTCATTTTTTAAATTGTATGGTATAGTTTTGTAAATTTTATCACTATCGTATCGGTATTACAACGAAATCTATCATTGAAACGGAAGTTCGAAATAATTTTGATTACAGCAAATTGAATAAGAGCGCATTTAATCTATTATTTATTGAATGAAATCGACACATGTAAAAGAGCAACATTTTCTAAATACCCAATTTTTACAATCTAACTAGCTAATGCCCCGCGGCTTTGCCCCCGTGAAATATTTCAAAATGGGCTAGTTCCTTATCCCGTGGGAATTTCGAAAAATCCCTTCTTAGTGCACCTCTAGGATATTAGTCAAGGTATGTGTTTGCCAAACTTCAAGTCTCTAGGGCCAGTCGTTTAGGCTGTGCGTTGTCTGTCAGTCAGTCAGTCAGTCAGTCAGTCACGGTACTGTTTTATAGGTATAGATAAAGCTATTACCTACGGTGTTCTAATCCAAAGCTATTGACACAAACCCTCCATTAAAATCGGAACCACTCCCTAATGGCAACTGCTTGGAACCTGTCCCATGTTACCTGTGATTTGGGTGCGTGGGAGTCGACGCCGCCGTGGACGCCTTCGCCAATTGCATGTTATGACGGTAATAAAAGTGAACTGTTTCATTTTATTAAGGATTTCGAAACTATTGCAGATATCTACGCCGATGATCAGTGCCTACACTACTTGTAGTGTTACGATTATGGCTGAGATAATTCGCGATCTATTTTACAGGTATTTGTTAATTTCGCAAAATATATACCTAGTGGCTAGAAAAAGAGATAACCTTCAGACGGAGCTTGAATGATTTTAGGCAGAACTAATAATCAATAGTAATAAATAAAATCGATTATAATTGTTTTAATCCCTTCTAAAGATAAAATATAAACAAGGGTATTTAATCTGTTATCATTATCAGTATAATGTTTCACGGCTCTTTGTGAAAATCACTATGAAAAAAAAGTAGAACCGCCTTCAAAAAATAACCTTAGAAAAAAACAAAATAATCCACTAAAACCATGAGTTTTATGGCCTAGCACTAGCAGAAATATGAAGTCGGTGCTTCATTCAAAGAATATTCCGCTGATTAAAATCATTTTTAGAGGATTATTTTATGTTTTTTTTAAGGTTTTTTTTAAACGATACTGGTAACAAGTAGAATCTTAAATTGAGAGCTTCTGCCTAATTTTGTCTAAGAAAATTGTTTGTTTATTTTCCTCTCGTAAACACAAACTCGGTCAATGTTGCCAGTGACAAATGTTCTGTGTAGAACTATTTCTAAAACACCACATAGGCGGGATTGTCCATAACAATACATCAAATTCTTTCGACAATATCGTGGGTGAAGGAAGTTGCATCAGAAGCACCTTACCGCCTTACCCACGTCTGTCCCACATCGCTCAGCTGGGCCCTGATTGGCCCTTTGTTAACGAGAACGGATCTAATTATTGTACTGATACTGTACACATCAATGTAGATATCAGTATATAATTATGGGTTCATTAGACTGCATGTTTCTATGCACGTTATAGAAAATGAGATTCGATATGACATGAAACGTTACAATAATCGATATTGAAATAGTGAAATAAAAACGGATCACTCTCGTTTAAACTCGACTTATATAGTGAGTGATCCATTTTTATTTGACTGTTATTGAGTCTCACGGTAGTTTCATGTTAAAACTATCGATATTGATAAAATATTTTTTCTAACATTGGGAAGATTGCGACAGTCTTATATTTTGTCGTGAAAATTTCGATTCCTGGATCTAATTTTTTAGGAGTTTATTTGCCGACTCGTAAAATGTGTGCATATTGTTTTGTTGATAAAGTGTTTGGTGCTATTACTATTGCTTTTCCTACAAGCTAACAGTAGCTATATATCTCAAGCATACCATATATGGCTTGCGCCTCCACAGTAACACAGGGTGTTTTTACAATGTGCTATATTAATACTAATAAATCATAGTTGATATAATTTTGTCACACTTCCCTTTAGGTAGATCAAAATACCAAGTAAGCCTGCGTTTAATCTGTGCTTGACTGACTTTCAATGGCCTGGAGGGATCTTTGCTGTTGAATCTTTGTTGCTGGCAGTCTTTACAAATAAACCTTCACTTTGTCTTATTTAGTTTTGGCAACTCTTAACTCTTTTGATATTAAGCAATCTTCTCATTTTCTTATAAATTTTTATACCAAAACAACAACGTATTCAGTACCTACCAACATCAGTTCTTTTGTTCTGCACGTGTCTTCGTAACTTTCATATTAATCTTAATAAACTAATGGTTGTTTATCTTTGTTTCAGGTAAGTCACGTTTCAGCCATATTATCCACAAAGTGGCGCCGAAGAGACACGTTTTTTTTTTCATTACTAGTTATATGAGTATAGGAACATTGATTTTCGCATCCATTTTGCGTGATTAATAATAATCTGTGTTTTCGCTTTTCACGCTTTTCGTGGTAGGTACTTTTTTGATGTCATCTGTCAATCGTGAAGATTGATATTGGATATTCATAAAAGGAATATAATGTGTGTGTGTAGTATATTGTCACAAGCCTTGTAAAAGCCTTGCAAAAATCATGAGCTTCATGGCGAGAAACATTCGTGCTGATAGGTACGACTCACAAATGGGAAAGGTATTCATCTCGTAAGCATGCTTATAAATTAAACAGTTCTTCGAATCTCTATCCACGCGGCCGTTATGAGCTGAAGGAATGCATCGTGACGAAATGTTTCTAATTATACATACGCCATTAACAAGTGGCGAAGGACAAGTGGTAGGAAAAACGCAGGATGCACCCGATGACGCACGTGCACAAGCTTTACACGGCCCAATTCACATGACTCCATACAGACCATTAGCTGAGACATAAGTTTCTAGAGGTTAGAGCTTATTTTTCTTTAGATCTTGACCAAAATTTAGGATGGTATGTACACCAGGTTCAGTGTTCATGTCAGAATTGATTGGGTAATTTTAAGTCAGATATGACGACCACGCATTCCATTAGTTACAAGTAAGTAGACACTTTATTGTACAGAATTTAAAGAAATAAAGACAATTTATTGCAATAGCAAGTATATAATGACGTTGAGTAAATGGATTGAAGGCAAATAGTAATATCCTGACTGACCCGATCGTTCCATTTATACTCTTGGCGTATCAAATCCGAAACGTTGAACTACTATAGATGTATGTATGTACAGTACATAGGTACCTATACGAGAAAGGAACGAAGCAACGTAACTTCTCGCAATTTTTTGTAACCAAAAGATGTGGAAAAAAAAGCTTTTAGACTTTAAACTGAGAAGAGTTGGATTATCTACTATCCAGGCTATTGTTGAAAACTTGAAATATTCACACATGGTTCAGCTACAGGCTTAAGTTTTATTAATTTCCTGCATTTTAACGATATAATAGATTACAACTCTCGAGCATGTGTATCCCAAGAAATATTGCAACTTATTTCCTACAGTCTCACGAAATAAGTCTTCTTGTTTCCTCCAAGAATAGTGGTTTTGAACATCATGCCGTTTCTATGGACGTATCTTACTTAGACAATGCGTGGGAAACGTTAATATTTCAAAGGAATGTTTTTCGCTCTTGTATTTTTCAAAAAAACAATAAATATAATACCAAGTCGCGACATTCAAAGAAAAAGTTGTATAGCATTTTATGCCTTCATTCTGTGTATGATTATTATAAAACCAAGCGCTGTTTATGTTCAAAGATAAACAGAGGAATCACCCTTAATGTTTTAGGGCCGATCCCTTCTGTTAAAACAACGTAAATGTATAAAGCAAACAGTTCCCGTATGCGGAACACCCATTAACCAGTTGAATCGATATTTTATATTACGCGCCATGTGCGCAAAGTATTAACGTCATAAATAATAATAAACCAAAAAGTCCTATTCCCTGCAAACGGCTTCAGTGACGTTTCAGCTTAATTCTCGTCATGACAAATAGAATCCTACGAGTCGTTTTGATAATCTCTTTAGTTGATTCAACTTTTCAACACACCTGAGTGAGCTAATTCGCTTGCAGTTCGTTTGTCACTTGTCTGTTGTAGAAGTTAACCGAGTTCCCGAATTATTTAGCGGGATAAGTAAAGGGGTATTTGGAAAAAATCTTTTAATATTTCACTTTTTAATTACCCGGAGGAGGAGGATGGAAGGCCCCGATGGAAGGAAAGTATCTAACTATTTTCAGAATCGAGTCAAATAAGTGGATGCAGAAAATGGTTACTTGGATAAAATGTGCCTAAAATAAACTTACCTATTAAGAAGATTTTTTCTGGTGTTCTTAATTAAAGCTGAAACTCATTGTGGATTACTAAAATAATAGATCTAGATCTTGATAGTGTACAAAAATCAGTCGGTGCAGGTATTGTTCGCTGGCGTTGTTTACAATCCGCTCGGTTTGTGAACAAACAGCCAGCGATTATTTACAATAGGAAGGCATCTCGACGCTCCAAACAAACTGCTTTGTTTGGCGACGAGATTTCTGGCTTTATTGTACAAGTCAACTCGACGTCGCTCGACTATTGCCTATCAAGTCAACCGTCTTATTCATGTGAGACAACGGCGGTTGTGAAAAAACGTCGAGACATGCAATTCAAAACAATTCATGAATTCTCATCTAAATTCATGCTTCCCATAGTTAAGCTAATTAGTCAAATACATAACAAAAATTTGTTCTAAATACCAGAGCTAAATAATGCAACAAAAATTTCTGTCATATTATTGTACCTTGATTTTTTTTTTGCAGACGTCCGAGAAATTCGACGTTCCTGTCATCTATTTGTCTTAGTTGACCCACTTTCGCTTAACGTACATTTAAAACTTTGGACCCAACCCGACATTCTTAATGATTTATAATGACGCCGCGGCGTTTCACGTGATTTACTGTTGCCAAAAATTTGTTTAGTTGATCATTAAAAATAAATAATCGTTTACTTTCTATTTGTCTGTTTTTGATTCTTCCCACGAAACCGGCCCGTTAAAGTTATATTTTTACCAATTCACAAGCTTAATTGAAATATCACTTGCTATAGCAACTACCAAATCTTTTGCCTCGTCCTGTATCATAGATAGTATTTCACGCTTTCTCTCCCATTCGATACATTCATTCTTTCTGTAAAGCGTAATGCACAGTCGATAAAAATAACCAAAACAACTCGGAGATTACTCAAATAATGCTGTTGTTTCGCAGTATTTTCGTTTCTTAAATCCAAACGCCCGCAAACAATGTGATTATACTAACATCTGTTCAAATTCGTGATTCGTGAATATCCATCCATTGATGTCGTAAAAATCTGCAGTTGGCAAACCAACAACTTTCCTACCAACTCCCTCGTTTCCAAAATCGACTATCTGAGTTTAATTAAGGTCATTCGATCTCATAAATATGTCACATTATAATTATATAGTTTCAGCAAAATGTTTGTGACTAAAACAACATTTACACCTCCTCTAACGAATGCGTGTTTATCTTCATGAATTTGCAATTTTGAGGCGGGTGAATTGGTTTCGACGCCAATTGGTGACGCTTCAACATCTGGACCGTCCAATCGGATGTTGCAATGATTTGCGGATTCACGTCAACACGTATCTCCACTGGCCTTGGTTCGAATTCCGGGACAGTTAGTGTAACCGCTTGATCTGTTTTAAACTGTCTCGATACCGTTCCTTTGAAATTAGTCGCCACAGATATATTGGCATTTGGTGCCAATAACGGACATGCTAGTTTTGTTCCCTATTAAATGGCTGTTCGAAGATTATGATTTAAAAAAAACTAGTATATTTTAAGCAAATCGATTGCGTGTCGTCTGCAGTGTGAATTTACAATCAACAAAGCTGTTAACTCATAAGCAAGGAACCGAAGCATGACAGAAGTAGATAATATACAAATGTCGAAAATGTTACTTTTTACATCAGAATTTATCATTTGTTTATTACAATTATTTATTGACTATATTTGCGTATTTGCCCCGTTCCGCATAGACGTAACAACGGCAAGACGAATGCATTGCGCACGCGTCGGATTCCCTGTTAACGTGGAATGCGAGTGAATCGCAATAAGTCGTGCACAGGTAGAATTGAGAATCGACAACGGGAATGTATTGCTTTTGAACGACTTGTAAAACATAGATGTGTAGAAATACCTAGCGAATATTTGGAAGTAGTTATGTTTTCCATGTCTTGTATTTTGATGATATTATTAGGTATGAGGATTAAAATAAATGTTAATGACGATTTTTTGCTGCATTTTCTGTATTCTCTGACATGTTAAATTTCAACATCGTTGACAAGATTGAAAGCTATAAGATACAACGCCAACAAAGCAACCGGAAGATCTCTAAACCAATTACTAATTAACTACATATTGAATATTCCTTCGCATTTTAATTAAATTATTATTTACAACTTACAACTGTTTTTTTTTTTTAATATTGACTACATTTTAGTATTTATGGTCAATAACTTGCTGGCAATACCAGTAGGTACACTATTTTTAACGCGAGGAGCTGTAATTTACACTTCGTAAAACTCGTGACATTAGCTGATAATAAAATGCGTGACATTTGCTTTAAGCAAACCTTTAAATAGAATACCTACAATAACACGGCTTCCATTTTCTATGTGTAATAATAACTTTGCTCTAGACATGACATTTGTTAACATATCAATAGTAACGTAATACAGTAATCTTATCTAGTTACTGCCATCTTTTTGCTGGAAGGTGCCGCTTAAAAACATATTGCGGTATTCGGAATTCCGCAGTCTTTTGAATCTTAAACTTCCAAAACTGAATTTGTGATGCTATCTTTATTTGAGTTTTTTTTAATTATTTCATGGATAAAAAGTATGTTCAAACTATTAAAATCTTTGGAAAAATTACGCTAAAGGGACGCTGGATAATATACATAATGCTATATTGTATTGTTGTCTGGCTGTCTGTTGAATTGCCTAGGGATGTATCCATGTGCAAATAAAATATTGCAGTTATGTGCAATAATAAGTAGTTAATAACTATCATTAAAGCCTTTTCCGAGAAAGTTCGGGTGTCCACCTCAGGATTTAATTGGCACTTACTGTCTGAAGGATAGTTTAACTATTAAAATGAAGTCGATCGAGGCGCCAGTCGCACATGTGCATTGGAAATGTATCTCTGCGCCGAATGCGAGATTTTTAGGTCAAACCCGTATAGAATTCGCAACGAGTAGTCTCAGTACCGCCGAGAATTACCTTCATTGGATATAAGGCTACATGTGTTATATATTAAGTTGTAAGACATTCAATCAAATCAAAAGACAATTACATTCAGAATGGTAAACGTTATTAGCAGTTTGGTTCAAAACTTGGATCAGATTGGCACAACCATTTTGTTGTAATAAAATTAAAGAAGCATATTTGTCAATCTAATTGAAATGGTGAAAATTTATAAAATTAATATTACCTAGCAAGAAAATCAATCCGCCAACTACATTTTAACCAAATGCATAAAAAGGACGCATTTAATTTTATGACGCCGACGACCTTCGATTAACTATTAGCAGGTAATAGAATTGAATTGAAATCGATTGCTATAAAAAATGCTAAACTCCGTTCACGGCTGCTTTGTTATTCAGTTTCGAGTTGGTAATCTTATGGTAATCGATGTGACTGTTTGTTGATGCAGCTTTTTAAAGAACCTAATAGAGTCTAATCGGGAACCAGAGTAAAAAATAATAAATATCAAACACCAGTTAAGTTTTCTTTCCATAGTATTTAGTATGATCAGTTATTTCAAAGCAGTTTTTTTAAAATGTGAAATGCAACGAATCGATAATATAATATAGCACGAATGCCACTTTTAACATGAAACTACCGTGAGACTCAATTGTAGTGGAATAAAACGGATCACTCACGTATATGTATATAAGTCTACTTTAGCCCGACATGTTTCGGACTAATTCGTATTCGTAGTCCCGCGAGCAGAGCCGCGGCGCGTAGTGTGCGTCTCGCTGCCGCTCTGTCGTCCGAAACATGCGGGCTAAACTCGACTTATATACGTGAGTGATCCGTGTTATTTCACCATAGCACGAACGTTTAAAAGTCAAACAGTGCACGCGTAGCTGTGAAGACTGTATTTAGACGATACCTGGTTCAACTATCAGGGGTCAATAGTCGGTATTTTTTGGGGTTTCTTAAAAACAAAATTAATTTCATGATCATGAAACTTTGCTCTTAACAGAACAAACTTATTGAAGTACTTTTAGAATAAACAACATAGTTACATCATCATGATCAGCCTATTTACGTCCCGCTGCTATGTACAGGCCTCCTCTCACAGTGAGAGGGATTGGGCTTTAGTTCCCACGCGGGCCCAGTGCTGATTTGGAATTTCACACACACTTGACTTGCTTCGGAAGGGTGTGCTGTGCGGACTTATTCGCGATGTTTTCCTTCACCGAAAAGCTCATGATAAATTACAAATGTAATTTCGATGTAGAATAATAGACACTTAAAACAATTTATGTTAGTGGATGATTAAGTTGTTGAAATGCTATTAAAGAAATAAATAACAATAAAATACTTGATAAAATCTAATGTAATCTTGTAGTTACTTAGTCACTATAGTGACTATATGCAGGAAGTTGTATTGTGTAATTGCCACTTAATGTGCGGCGCGACAGTAAAAGCTGCTATAGTACACAGATTTTTATGGCTGGTTATAATTCCTCACAATGCATTACATCATTGAAATACCAAGATTTAGGGCATGTAAACATAGCTCACATTCCACACGTATATTTATTAAATGTTGTTGTTAGGTCTCGAACAAATCCTCAGTAGGTATTTGGATCAATAAAGTAGTTAGTGTTTGTTATTCTGTCCCGTCACTCAGGAGACAACATCAACATGTGATATAGTTGCTTAGAAAAATGGTTGTCATGCATACTACTAGTAGGCTTACGAGATAAGGCATGAAGGAATAGGCTATAACTGTTACAACTAATAACTTTTAGTGGATTGTACCCTAGAAAATCATAGTTTAATGAGTGACCGAGGAGACGTCACCATGGCAACGAACAACACTTAAAAGTAGATGACCCAGTTAATTAGAAATGGCTCGACGTCCTTTCACCCTTATTTTGTCATCAGAAATGGTAAATCAAATTTTAAACAGCGGGAAGCATTATACTCAATCTATTAGGGCAATGGGAGGACCTTTAATAGTCGAAAATTTCTACTGTGAAGCAATGTTTTATAAAGACAATGTTTATCTTATTAAAGTTCATGATTGATCGCCCAATTCCATTTACCCATCCTCTTGCTTGCAGTTTCGTGGAATCACATCTCGATGAAAGTTCAAAGTCGCCGCGATGAGACAAGTGCATACGAGCTCACATATTTAGCGGTCGTACAAAAAACTGCATCGGCCGGCGCGCGTTTGTACGCTGCCGTATTTTTAGCCCGCCACAAATAGCCGATGTGTGTCGTTGCCGATGCATTTCTATCGTACGTTTTTGGGTCTCCATGGACTGTGATGAGTGAAGAATTTTGACCAAATGCAGTCTGATTTATTATTCGTCTGGTGCCATTTGTTTTTCTGGACAAAGGCTACGTCTTTAGATTGAGTCCGTCTGTGGTTGTTTTGTTATCTCTGTCTTTTCTTTTGCTACGTATTATCAAAATTACTGTTCCTCTGGACTATTGAATCAAAGAAATTAGTCGTAGACCGTTTTATATTTTTCTGTGTCAGTACAGAGCAAATCGTGTTACAAAATATCAAATACGCTCGAAATACTTTTCGAATTCGCAGACATGTAATCGTTAATGCGGCTCTAAACCAAATTTATCAATTCTCTCCTTCGTCGCAAAGATCATTTGCGAGGGTCACAGGTGGCTGCATTTGTATAAAAACCAAAAACCCTGCATTAGAATAAAACCTGGGAATTTGGATGCCTTCTTATTTTCCGATAAGCCGGGTGCCTCCATTTTCCCGGAGGGATTTACACCATCCGTCTTTCTCGCATAGAAACGGTTGTGCCTTTTTTGTCGAAATAGACACTGTTTATCATCGTCTCTTTTTTTTGGTGTCTCCATGTTATCGAGCAGGCCACGAAAATTTGACTCGGGTTGTTTTAATTTTTTTTGCAATTTCACTGATATGTTTGGAATATCTTAACTTGTCACGCATTTGCAGACATTTTTAAGTGAGGAAATACCTTCCGACGTTCTTGTGGGGTTACTTGACAGAACGGGACCCCAGTGATTTATATAGGTAGGACCGATTGGAATTTTGAATAACGCTTACCCTGACCGCACTTCTCGGGCAGTTCAGTAACCACGATTATTGGTATCGATTATTTAGTGTTTGATTTTGCTCCTCTTATGTTCGCACAGAGGTTCTTGTCTTGTACAACGATTTTAATTTCTATCCTATCTACTGGAAGATATTATATGAGAGTAATTTAAGTGTCAACGATTAACTTCAACTCATGATTTTCGTAAACAAGGAAATTGGATGAGTTCTTGTCTTCATTTGGAGAATCGGTTAACAAGACTTTTCGATTGTTATTTCCATCATGGTCCGTATAGATAATAATAACATCTCATGAGTGAAACCTTTTTGTTATCATTAAGATTTGCTTATTGAATGTCATTTTTATTTTTACTTAACAAAGCCTGCTTGAAATGGTTACGTATGGAATTGACATTTCGTTTTATCACGCAGCTTGCAGTTTTACGCAATACGACAATCCGTACACATGTAATACCGAAAAAGTTTAAAAAAACCTTATTACGTACTTTCGGCATTCTCACTTTTGAAAATCCTACTGTGAGTTTTGTTCAGCGGACAATAAATTCAACAATGCACTCCAATCAGTGACTCCGGAATTCTAATTTAATGCATCCAGTAAGTAGAGCAGGTATTTAGCTTACGTAAACAACTCCACGCATCTAATTGTCTCGTCCCGTCATAAAATTTGTACAGTATACTATAAATTTTGTGTCTAGTGTGTCAGCGAAAGGTCGTTAATGTTATACGAGCTGAACCTTCTTAATTTTATTATGCTATCAATTATTGACGAATCCACGACACTGCTGCAACTTTAATTTTTTTCCCCTCACTACCTCGGAAAGCAGACTTTTATCCTTTAAAACAAGCGGGTAAAATCGCATTTGGAGTAGCTTTTGACAGATAATAAAACGTAAAACGCTCGTAATAATGGTTCGTTCGATATTAATTATCATTAAATAAATGATAAATGGTTTGAGAATGTAATAAAAAATACCAAATTTAGCTGTGTTTATTGGTTCTTAAAATTCTATACGAAACATTTGTTTCTTTTATAGTGGTGTTGAATATAATTCTGAACGCACAATAGTTGAGTTGATGCAATTTCAAAACGCATTGTCAGAAATGTCAACATTGTCAACAAAAAGTTTGTCACCGACTCCGACTCGCGTAAACATACACAACTTTCAGAGTTTTCTGTTATAATACGGTAAAAAAATGGTGATTTCAGTGATGAAGATTTATTTTTATAAGCTGTTTTTTTGCATGTTGCGCTTTCCTCGCTACAGTGAGGTGAAAAATTTTGTGTTATACACGGGTGCACATGTATTTTACTTCTCGTGTGTTGAAACACTCGCGGGTAAAATACAACTTTGCACCCTTGTATAACAAATAACTATTCCTGCTTGTTATAGAAAACTTTCAAAGTAATCTTCAGTTAGAATAGGCAAAGATATGCCTAATCCTATGATTAATTAAATTAAAGTGATTTATACGGTTTTCAAAAATCATTAAATTAGCATCATGAATTTGAAAAAATTGTTTTAATTTAGTTGTACACATAATCATCCTCTAATTAGGCAGTAGTGGCAACCACAGATCATTCGCTCTGGCACTTTTAAACATACAATTTTAAACCATTATACATGCCATTATTATGCAGGCGTTATGAAAATATGTAAAAACTTGTCCTAAGCGTGGACTGCCGTACATGGCCGCATCTGGATTCCTGCGTGATCGTCACCACCAAATTGCATAAGTGCTTTCAAATATGGGAGAGCGTTAAAAAGTAGGTACAAAACTGATCTTTTTTTCAGATATCCAAGAAGCATAAACAAGAGGTGACGCGAAGGTGACAGACAATAAGTACTTGTTAAAGATCATGCAGCTTTCCACTGTTGAAGGTTAACTGAGTTCACATGCAAATTTCACATCATTACAAGTTAATGTCATAAATAACAGTAAATAATATGATAGCATATCGCAGAAGTGATAAAATTTACACCGCATTTATGAAAGGCAATGTTGATAAAAAGCCAAATAAATATTATATTGTAACTCTAAATTATGACTGCTTCGATGGTGCAGCGGTTTAAAAAATAGAAATCTCCATTGAAGTTTTAGCCGACCATAAAATCATTTTATCGTAATCCTACGAAATGCTACACATTCTTTGCAGATTTGATGTTTCTCTGAATCCGGAACCCGTTATGGCTATGCAAAATTGCAGCCATAAAAAAGCTAAGAGATTATAATATTCCTCTTGGAACGGAAAGGTAATCGTAGATCGGAGTTGCCCGACCGACCGTGCGAAAAGTTAGATAACATCGCAGGCGTCCATATTCGGTCAGGGCATTACAAACTTCGACTAGCTTAGGGTCAAAGCGGACCCTCAGCACAGTGGAAACTATTCAATCAGTACCTCTTTCGACGAAAACCCCTTGCTTCCTTTATAAAGTTTTGTTTAAAATCAAACGTTGAAATTGAGTGAACGGTTTTCATACAAACATAAACTTAGCACCTTTGTTTCTTATGCCCTGGATAAAATAACAATTATAAATATCAGTAAATAACGGCTTCCATCAACGTGTGCTGGAAGGTAACGCAAAAGGTTTGCGTTTGAAAGACGACAAGTTTAAAAAAATATTTTTTATGTGAATAAAATTTGCCTTTTCCTTGAAGGGAGAACTAATCATATTCATAAGTACATATTATTATTATTAGACTTTTATTTCGTTGCACATGTGGTATTAAACTTTAATTTTACTAAATTGCATTTATACACCTATGTAATTGTGATTAATGTTTTCGATAAATGGGGAATTTCAGAAATAGGGTACAACTAACAAAATTATCGCTTTAAAATAAAACTTCACAGTAGGATATTTTAAAGAATGAGATTAAATAGCTTATTTAAGCTAGTTTCTCATTATTAGTATTATTTTCTAATTAAAGTGTTATTAATGGAGATAAAGTAAATTTAATGTAAGTAAGATTTGGCGTCTGTTTTGTTACCATGCTTAAAACTTGATATAAAAAAAACTACAAATGTTTCATAAATTCCAATTTATTTATTGGATGAACACAGTCATTTTTGAGTAAATTAACTAACCAAAAAAAAAAAGGATTATAAAAAAAATACAAAACGCATTTTTCTCTCAGTTTTGTTACCAAGGGGAAAAAGAAAAATAAGTTTTCAATGTTGACAACGTTCAATAAGTAATACCAAATCAAAAATAGAAACATGAAATTCCAGGTACATGATATTCTAAATTAAAACCCAAATTTTTGGAAATAATTGGTTAATAGATTAGAAAGTAATTAAATATCTAACTAAAATTTTGGGAACAGTAACAAAACTGACGGTAACAAAAATTGTATTTTTGAGACTATAATTTGATTAATTGTCTGTATTCTACTTTGAAAGAGGAGCAAACCTACGGTTTTAAATTTTCATAAGCATTTGTAATTAATTTATTATTAATTTTTTAAAAGGTACTTATTCCAAAAGGACGTAACTCCGAAACTACGTTAGGGTGGATCAATTGTCTTTGTCTTGTCACGAACAAAATGCAAAACTAAGATGTTAAATTTATCTGACATTGTCAAACCTACGTGTGATTGTTGCTTTTTTTTCGTGAAAAGGGCAAAAGTGTTACGCCCATTCTTGCGTAGTTTTTGTAGAATTGGTAATTTTGTTTTATTCTCTTGTATTTAAAAAAATAGGTAATATTATTTTTTTATAAATATAGTGGTGTGTTCAGGAGGCAAAGCCCTTTCGATACCTATATTAATTTCCAGGTGTGAAAAATATGAAATGTTGTCAATTATATTGCTCAAAAATAAACATACAGACATACAGTCGAGTTCTCCAATATCTATACAGTCAACAGTTCTAAAATATCTATACACAGACCTTATTGCCAGATACATAATATAAGGTCTGTGTTTAGATATTTATGAACCGTTGGATATACAGATATTGGAGAACTCGACTGCACAATCACGCCTGTATTCCCAAAAGGGGTGGGCAGAGCACACGAAACGTTACACCGAAAACAAATCCATGTACATTTCGAGGCCACTTTTAGCAATTTTAGGTTAAAAGTTAGATAAAAGCGACAATAGTAACAGGTTGCTAGCCTATCGCCTACACCTACAATATACCATTACCTATTCCTTAGTCGCTTCTTACGACATCCACGGAGAAAATGGATAGATGTAGGTAATTCTAGCCCGACACCACACGGGGAAAATAAACATTTTATAAAGAAAACCTACTTAAACCTATTTTTAAGAGTAGCGGAAGGGAGGGGAGTGGAGTGAGACACCGTCACAGGCTACATAAAAAAAAAACAAATTAAGTAGGTACCTACTTATTTATTTAACTAAAATAAGTATTATAAAACAACATATATAACAGATCATTCAGTCTTCCTTATCTTAGATACAGGCATTTCACTACCTGCGATGGAAGTTTGAACAAAATTATTATAATTTTTGATGTTTTTAAGACATGTCGTGAAATGATAGTACTACTAAACTTTGTGGGCTGAGAAAGATACTAAGAAAGCATAATTTTACTGGTATTCTTGTACACACGTGTTCCTTAGGATGTAAATAATCCAATTATAACACAAACCTATTATAGCCATTTTTCGACCGCTTCCACAAAAACCCATGGAACTCGGAAACTGAAACTCGTGATATGGTAGGTACCTTTTACTAAACACTCCCACATATTATTTTTACATTAAAAAACAGATGACATTAAGAAATACAAATTACCTACATCGTGAACGTAGTTTTATGCTGTCGGTTTTGTTACTTTGACGGTCCGTCTATATGTTACCCAACAGGCAGTAACAAAACCGAAGTAACAAAATTAGCCCACTCAAAACTTAAAAAAATATTTACGCAGATCTGTTTCTTGCTAGGCTAAACAACACAGATCATATTAATCGTATGGAACTTAGCATTTTCCTACAATTTATACAATAAGGGCATGCGTGGTAAAAAATTATAATCGTTTTATCACAAACCAGACAATTTTTTCTCTTCGTTCGACTCTCCCACCTTCACTCGCTCCGGCCGCCGAAACGTTAATGGATGTTAGATTTTTAAACTATCTGAAATCCGTATGAGGCCAGTTTTGCTAGTAAAAAGCCTTAAAAATGTACTTGGTAGAATAATTTTTCAAAGAAATTGTGGTAACAAAACTGGACATGTCCGGAAGCAACACATTTCGGGGACAGCAAACTTTAGCGTTTTTAGATAAAATATATCACGTTTAATTGCAATAAGACTTAAGACCCTTTCACTTCAAAGAATGAGGTCTATTTTGGGTAAATAAACACATTTGAAACAAATGACCAAATTTGAATCTTAAAGTTACGATTTCGCGCCGGGGACAAGCTCAAATTAGGGGTACCATTTTATTTAAAAAACGGTATTAAATAGAATGTTACGTTTAACTTGAATCGATTAAATTTTAAATTAAAGATATAATATTAAACTTTATTTCGCCATTTGAATCACTATAAAATACTTTCTCCGTTTTTAATAAAAAATATATGAACTTGAGGGACAATGAGGGCAATGAGGGTCTTGGATGTTTAATATGTACATAAGTATGTATTTATCTATATAAGTATGTTTATCCGTTGTCTAGTACCCATAGTACAGGCTTTGCCTAGTTTGGGACTAGGTCAATTGGTGTCAATTTGTCCAATGATATTTATTAATTTTTTTAATGCAAAATTCATGTTGTACCCTATTTCTGAAATTGCCCAAATGCCTGATTTTTGGTGTAATTCGATTGTGTAATTTTTTTACTGCTTTTCACACAAATGAAAATGCAAAGTTTAAGTGATTTACCTTTACTGTACTATTGCCTTCTACTGTCGCCTTATTATGTGGGACGGGCGAGCTTGAAGCGCTTTTGAGGAAGGCGCAATTATGGTAATTCTCACCCCGTACGTGGTCGGATTGTGAGGGAATCCAACGAGGCGTTAACTTTAATAAACTATAGCTTAACAGATTTCAGATATACTCTTTAAAACGGCGGATTTTTATGCAATGCTAAATTTTATTACTGCTGTGTTCAATTTATTTATTGTAAGTTTACGGCCTTCCTCTGTTAAGTCATCCGTTTATCAAGTTTTGACCATGTATCAAATTTCCCAATGTGTTCCGCTTATTCTTAATTGCCTTCAATAGCCATAATTTCACCTAAAGTGATATGATCAGAACTTATTCCCTTGTCCCCTTAACCTACGTTTCGTATAAAATAGCACCTAACTAGACAATACAATATGCCAATAGACTAACGAGGAAATTGAACTAGAGCCATTATACCGGCCTTCGGGAAACGCATCGAATACTTCCTGCGATAAGATGCACTGGCGCCTACGGTGTCTCTTGGCGCGTCGCCAAATCATACGCTTTCGGTTCAGTACGCTCCACCTTTGATTGTCATCTGTATAATACCTAGGTACATATGTTTACTTTCAATATTCATCTCAAGACTAATTGACATTGGTCCTAAATTAGGTTGCCAGAACCTTACTAGACAGTATTTCACCCTTAGCTTCAAGTCGCCTGAGATATCAATATAATTGACCCAGCGACCGTGAAGTGCCAGAAGTCTCCGTTTCAGCTTGGGCAAAAATTATTTCTTATGTCCGGATGTCCAGCTGTTCTTCTCTACAGGTCGCATTTCTGAACCGATTCTTGTGATATTTTGTGGGCACAAGCCTTATTGTCTTCTCGCAAGGTCTTCTACCGCTTGACAGAAAAAGATGTCGAATGCCAAAGTAAAGCCGAGTGCGTATATATAAGTAGTTTTTTTGTCGATTCCATTTTTTTTAATTAAAAAAAATGTTCAAAAATGAGCTCGTGAGGTCTACAGCTTACAAAGCTACTAGTTAATTATGTACTTAAAACGAGTCAAGACGATTTGCACTCTAAAGTACAGGACGTTACGTCTAACGCCACTAATACATAGTCGGATAGTCGGAGTGGCCGCATGCCGCATTGCCGCATCATCAGTTCGTTAGCCGGGTCGCTTCGAGTAGCCAACAGTTGTTTGTTCCTCTTGACACCTTAAAAAATAAGTAAAGTATACAACTTATGCACGCAAAATAACAGCCCTTTACGCCTTTATATAATAATACTCAACTCAAACAGAACTACGGTTATCTACAGGACCAATTTGAATCATGATTTTGATGAATTTGTCACTGTTTTCGCGATTAGTGTTCCAACTAATTTCCTTGCTATGGATTAGCATGACATTATTGCGGCATTGATTGTGTTAATTGTAAATTAAGTCCCAGACCAAGACTACGAAAGCCACGATTCATGATTTTGATTTGTAGGCTGACGAAGCGTTTTAACTAATATTGCTGTACAAGATAATCTCACTTTTTCGATCGCCCCATTCGATTAACAATGCAGAATGAACACACACTGGTCGTGGTCGGTACCACACAGAACAAAGTCCGTTGGTTCAGAGGGTCAATTTCGCTAACGAGGGCGATATCGAAGTGAGTACGTTAGGTTAGAGTTGGCGTAAATGGGATTAACGGGGTTTCACGGTCATTTGTAATTTAAGTTGTTGGGTATTACGACTGAGTAGTGTCTGAATTCGCGTTCGAAACTCTTTTGAATTTAGAATAACTTTGCCTGTTACTTTTTGATAGTTCGTGGATTACTCGGAAGCCTTTCTCACTATGTTATTGTTTTTCCGTTTGACTCTTTATAAAACGTAAACTGATAAACAGAAATCAACTGCGATTCGTTATTTAAGTCCGTGTTTTATGAAACAGCCGTTCAGGCATGTCGCAACAGTAAAGGCTCGTTCCGATTCTGGCTCGTCTCATTCAAGCCCAAACATCGGGATGACCGCACAATAGACTTACTTCTAATACTGACAAGGTTAAATTGCACAATATACTATTTGATCCAATGTGCTCGCAGAGCTGTTACTTTATTTTTATGAAATAAAAAAAAGTCCAAAATATGAATAGTTCTAGAATTGCCATGGTATACTTACCTAGGTACGACAATAATAATAGTAATTGAATTTGACGGCCGAATAGCCTAGTGGTTAGAGACCCTGACTATGAAGCTTGAGGTCCCGGGTTCAAATCCCGGTCGGGGCAGATGTTTGTATGATGAATATGAATGTTTGTTCTCGGGTCTTGGGTGTTTAATATGTATATAAGTATGTATTTATCTATATAAGTATGTTTATCCGTTGTCTGGTACCCATAGTACAGGCTTTGCCTAGTTTGGGACTAGGTCAATTGGTGTCAAATTGTCCCATGATATTTATTTATTTATTATTATTATTATTTTAATTAAGGGAGATAAGTTTTATTCCGCAATAAAATCTCTATGATGAGATCAATCTCTATATTACATTAAATAAACAGTGAAATTGCTTTTGGTATCTTTAATGTTATCAACTCACAGGCCCAGGCCCGTGGCACAACTTTGTTAAATTATAAGTTAGAACCACAAAACGTTGTCAAGAGATTAGATTTATTTATATTGTAAACATTCTGAACGAAATTCAAGATTTATGTGAAAAGATAAATAAAAACCACCGAGGTTTTTTTTTTTCAAATTTGATTTGGAGGATTGCAGTACATGACAGAGCAAGTCCATTTTTAGGAGCCGTTTCACGCCATCATGTCTCCATGTCCGTCTGTCTCACTGTCTGTCTGTCAATCCCAAGTAAATCAAAACCTGTTAGGTGCTTCCCAATGTCCGAGGATCATTAAATTTGGCACGAAGCAAAGTCTTCACAACACAAGTCATGGAAAAAAATCGAATAACGTTAGGTATGGACAAGGTAGGTAGATTCCCACGGGCCAGGCAAAAATCAGTCTTATGACAATGTCATAAATACTGACAGGGGAAAGCTTTTATCACCTTAACTATACGGGGCCCTCCGTGCGCGAGTACGACTCGCACTCAGTCTGTTTTTAACTTAAATAGCTTTAGGTCTAGAGTAATAATGCTGGACGGACCGATATGACGTATTTTAAATGGTTCCGATTACTGAATCCCATTAAGGAACAAGAAAACTTTGTTAGTTTAAAAAGCAATTCAATCAAGTGCACTTGATTCCGCAGTCTACTTTTTTAAACCGTGATGAATGATCGTTCACGGGCTTGCTAATTACCATATTAAATCAATTAATCAACAAGAGTTAGATAGGTAACCTTTTTTTTTTCAAGGAAAATGTGGATATAGCAATTCATCATGCTGCTGATGGACGTTATCCCTCATTTTTGCGCGAAAAGAAAGTCACTACCGCAGAGACATCTGGTTGGTTTCCACAGAGTTTGTTTTTACGAGTATATAACCCCCCCCCCCCCCTGGATTATTTGTCCAAAATGCGGTAAGTAGGTACAGATTAAGTCAGGAATTAAAGTTTGTAAAATTGAGCTAGTTGACACAGGTGGACATAGTGTTGCGTCCTTTTATTTTAGCTATGCAAAACGTCAAGACGAACGCATTATTTTCTAAAAGGATACACCATGCCCCAAGGTAAATCATTACCCAAACCGCCGCGTAGGTGTCGAGTACTGTTACCCACTCCCGACTGTTTGCTCTCGGCAGTATATGCTTCGTATTTACCGTGTGAACGTTTGTGGACAATTAAGTACAAGCTCGAGGTAGTAAATTATGCACACAAAATGTCTATGGTGATGGTGCACGCCTGAATGAAGTTTACCGCGAGTTTTGATGTCTTGGAAAACGTGCTTCTGATAACAGAATACAAATACAACAAATATTCTTTATTGTAACCACGAAACAGTACAGGGAGATTAAGGAAAAATAGGTATGGTAGACAATAGGCGGTCTTATCGCTTAAAAGCGATCTCTTGCAAACAACCAAAATACAGAAACCAAGATGAAATTTTTTAGACTTATGAATTGTGATTTTATGGCAACAATACCAAGTTTATTCAGTGATTGCGAGCGCATCTATCACAAACCACCGTCAATGTCGAAAGTTGCACGTGGAGTGGACCACACTGCACACTGCAATGTACGATTGTACGTTGGTTGACGTTTTGATTAATTATGTGAAAAGTGATGTCCATTCCACACACCTACAAACCACCAAATCTAACGCCCAACATAAATTGGACTGTATCAAAAATACTTCCGTAATCTTTCGACCCAACTGCACTAGTGTTGGCTTGACACTTACGATATAAATGGCAATTTAATGCGTCCCCCCCCCCCCCCCCTCCACTTCCTTCGCGGAATTCCATGCTTAACCCGAACCCCTATATTAGGGGAAACTAAATTGATGACTGTCCATTGAGAATACGTGAAACGACTTAGAGAAACGTCAAAGACACTTAACTGTGATGTATTACTTTTCTGCCTAGCATTGGTCGGAGTTTATTATACCATTCACCATCACAATTACCATAACAAGTTAAATGCATGAGTTTTGCTGTGCATTGAAAATAGCAAAAACCGAATTACGAAGGCCAATTCAATGAAAAGACATGCATGAGACATTGCAAGCTTGCAAGCAGTTTGAACACTCGTGTACTTGTAAAACAGCTACGTCTATGCATCAAAGGTATGTTTTCATGCAACACCCCCTCCTCCACTGCCACACTATACGCGACCGCGTTGCAAGCTATCTACGAGCCCATTCTCAAAGCACCAAAACCACCTTATTTTTCATCGTCAAAAATTTTCATCATACGTCCTGTGTTTTAAAATATCAACTAAAAAAATATTGTTGCCTTAGAGAACAAATTCGAAATCGCATTACGTTCCTCCTTGGCAGGCAGTGTGGTTAATTAACTCGTCTTAAAAGCAGATAAAATGTTAAATTCCGTTTTCGCACAATGAACTTTTTCCGCCGAAGGCTTTTGTGGTATTTTTAAAATTCCATAGTACAGTCAAGGGCACCAATATGTATACACCACAAAATCCCAAAAATGTGTAAACAGACCTTATTACTGCGACGTTAAGGTTGATGTATACATATTTTTTCCCCTCTTTACCTCGGAAAGCCGTCTTTTCTCCCTTAATACAAGCGGGTAAAATCGCATTTTATCCACTAGTGGGGAAAGTAATTTGACCTTGGAGTGGAGCGTGTTTAAGTAGCTTTTGACAGATAACAAAACTTAAAACGCTCATAATAATGGTTCGTTCGATATTAATTATCATTAAATAAATTATAAATGGTTTGAGAATTTAATAACAAATACCAAATTTAGCTTTATTTAATGGTCCTTAAAATTCTATAAGAAACATTTGGTTTTTTTTTAATAATGAGGTTGATTATAATTCTGAACGCACAAGTTGAGTTGAGGCAAATTCAAAACGCATCGTCATAAATGTCAACATTGTCAACAAAAATTTTCTCACCTACTCCGAGTCACGTAAAAATACACAACTTCCAGAGTTTTCTGTTATAATATCGTAAAAAAAATTGTGATTCCAGTGATGAAGATTTATTGAGCTGTTTTTTTTACATGTTGCGCTTTCCTCGCTACAGTGAGGTGAAAAGTTTTGTGTTACACACGGGTGCAAATGTATTTTGCTTCTCGTGTGTTGAAACACTCGCTACGCTCAGGATTCTATTTTAGAACCACTCGCTTCGGTCGTGGTTCAACTATAGAATCCTTTCGCTTGCTTGTGTTTCAATTCCACACTCGCGGGTAAAATACAACTTTGCACCCTTGTATAACAAATAACTATTGCAACTTTGCGCGGATCCATGTCTTTGACTTTGACTGTACTACAACTTCGTTCATAATTAGGCCATACATCTTTTAAGCAAGTTTTGGTAATCACTTTTAACGTAACTTATAAAGCTCTATTTCTTCTGGCATTAGCGCTTGACATGATGTGCCTTCTATAATTTCGAGATTATTTAATCAGCGACTGCTTCAAATTTAATTTAGAATAAGATGACTAGCTCATTTTTACCAAGTCTTTCTTCATTATTAAAGCTTTGCCGCTAGCTTTAGATGACATACCGGCACCTTTCGCCATTAACGCTTTTAGTACATGCACGGACACTGCGAACTGCGGTTGAACTGCGAAACTCAACTCGTGTAAAATGTATGTAAAAAAGAGGATTCGCATAATTTCTACTGCAGTTCGCAGCATCGGTGTAGTTACGACGTAATCAATGTCCGAATCCTGAACTTGATGTTCATTTGGCCCTTGTACATGATTAATGATAACGACAATTGAACACTAAATACTTATAATAATAATGCTAAACATGAAGACACATTAAAACGCAACCATTTGATCGTGCCAATTTTAATACGCAAATGAGCAAAGAATGCAAAGCATTTTATCAAGCCAAATTTATGTCTCTCTCTGTCTGAAGTGACGCATGCTGCAAATGCTACAATGTACTAGAATTTACATCAGCGAATGACAAATGTATCTAGCGACTAATTGGCAAATCTTCAATTTTCTCTTAATGGCCATTTAAATACGAACGCGCACAAGTTTGCGTTATCACATTCTTAAGATATCACTGCGGTACCGATACCACTTAATAATATTGACATAGACTATTACTATAAGGCAAATAGAGCAATAATCGTTGCGAAATTAAATAGTTAAGAGATATTTTTTCTGAGGTAATAGTTAACCTATTTTGCAAATTATAATCTGGTTTGGGCCTGCCATCTCAGAATAACTAATAGTACTGCCGTTTAGATAGCTTTGGATGGAATAGGTTCTATACAAATGTTTGAGTCAAACCAAGGTCAATGGAGTCGAGTACTTATTTATCCTACTGCTAGTATGTTGCTGTAAATGACAACAATATTTTTTTTAACAATAACAAACTCTTTGGAAACAAACCAACGTTTCTTTAAATCATTTACAATTTACACTTCCCAGCTTCTTTAAATCCCAACCGTTCTGAAATAACACTTTATTCAATCATTTCGTTAGTTAAATAAGTCCCTTATTTCTATGGTAGTAATTACATACACCTGTTAAATCCCAACTGTAACTAAAAAACAATACAAACCGTAAAATCATAGATCAATCTAGCTGCAAATCTCAAAAAAGGTTAAAAGTGTAACAATATTTATTGCTAACTGTACGCTTAATAATAGTAGCACACTTAAACCGTCCCGTCCCACTCATTTTCTAAAGAGAGCTTAACAGAGTATCATCGCCAGAACGGTGATTCCGAGCGGTATTCTAGAAATCTAGTAATGCGATCTGGCCATTATGGTCGGACTGAAAGACGAATCGGCACAGATACTAGACAGCGTAAACGCAATATTAATATAGTTGTTTCTAGAGTTGATATGCTCACGACTGGAGTTTTATGACTCTATATCAGAGGTAGATTGGTTTCACTAGTGTCTGTGTAAAACACTTGTTATCTCGCAAAATAAATATTGTTGATACGCTTGTTACGTAGTGAAATCTTTCTTGACTTCTAGGGTGTCAGTTTTATTTCTGCCATTCTATTAAATTAATCGTATTTCTTCTTTTCCAAAGAGTGATACAAAATAGTAGTTTATGCAACTGCTACATAATGAGGGTCTTTAAAACACGAGTGTTTTAAGGCCTGATTATGTGGAGTTGCATACATTACTTTATCTACACGCATATTATAAGTACTTTATGATGGTTTTTGGAGATGTTTGTTTGTCGGGCTATACTCGACTGACATACGTGGGTGATCCGTTTCTCACGGCAGTTTCATGTTAAAAGATGTTTCAAATTTGAAACTCTTAACGACATCGAATTCGATACCGGAAAGTCATTACGACATGTGGTAATGACATTTCGTTACTGCTGGTGGCGGCTGGGTGGCTGCTGGCGGCGAGCAGTCGACGGAATGCTGAAATGCTGGTTATTTTCTACGGTTTCTGAACGCATTATACAGGACTTGTGATACTCTTATGTGTGTAGATAAACCAAATTACAGTGTTAAAACTAAAGAAGCACGCATTACAATGAACCTCTGAGGCTGAGGTAACATGATATTGCAAATGGCAGTGGCGAACTCTTATACCATGACGTATAATGAGACTAAGATAATGCGCAGGCTTTAGTAAACAAGTAATTAAACTACTGTGCCGACCCATTCGGTTTGGTGGCTTGGGCAGCGGCCAAGCGTGGTGGTATCCCAGTTTCTAGAACTAATGTCCACGAGGACGCGTTATTTTGACAACAGTTCGCCTAACTACAGGCCACAACTTTTCACTTGTTATTTGCTGCCCCAATTCTCTGTATTTAGCTGGAAGCTAAAATAAGCTTTAGAAACTGATTCGTTAACTTAATACATGTGCTTAATATTGTGATTACGTATTAATAATCATTATCAATCGAGAAGCCATGGTTAGTTAATACAACGCAATACGTAGTGAAATAAAAACGGGTTAGTCACGTAAATAAGTCGAGTTTATGATTGAGTTTCACAGTAGTTTCATTTTAAAAACGGTACACATTCACACCACAAAACATTGCAACGAGAATTAACAATTTTTAGAACAAAAAGGACCTTAAAATTATTTACGTATTAAACTATTTTAGAATTCAAAGCGTGGTTATAGATTTTGGTTTTCCCTATCTTACCGTGATCCAGATTTCTAATAGTTTATAGAGCATTTAAGGTGTAAATGTTTTTTAGTAATGTTATCATCAACACTACTCTATCGTTTTCAGGTGATACACAAAACGTCGGGCAAAGTGATGGTGTTGAAGATGAACCAGCAGCGGGCAAACCGGCCCAACATGCTCCGCGAGGTTCAACTCATGAACAAGTTGAAACATCCCAACATACTTGGGTAAGTGTTATAAAAATAATTCTTTTCTGCAAAGGTTATGCCACAAATAGTCCTGTACTTCCTTAAATTTCTCGAACATTATAAAGCCACATAATCTCGCTATAATGTATGTGGGTTGCGAATGTAATGTGCTAATGTGCAATGAGATTTTAAAGTATACTAAAAACATGATAAATGATTATTATGGTATCACAGCATTATTCAAAATCATTACCCAATTCTTTATTATCTTATGAAATACAATATGAGAGTTCAAAGACTGCACAATGACGTACAGCACCACCATTGTTCAATGTTCAGTGCTGATCGGTTTGACGTAATTTTTTGTCTTAATTCTAAAATGAGAATCATCAGTTTCTGAAACTCGTGACAAATTGACATATGTTCAAATTGTGAGAATGCCGCCGGCGTCTGTTTGACTTTCAGGCAAGTTTATCGCATACCCCTAGCTAATATCAAAACTAAAAACATATGAATTATTGTGGAAGAACAGTCTCGCTGTTTTCTCCAGACGGTACTATGTACCTTACAATAGTGTCCATTGCATTACCTAAGTCATATTATTTTAAAATTCTTTATTGTCTTATTTAATAACTTTAATGTTATATGTTACATACAGTTATGCGATATTACGGGTTTTCACGCACAATTCACCCGCCGTTTTATGTTTTAAGATGCGTAACTTGGGATTATGTTAATATTTCATCACGGCAATAAATGTAACAAATGCTTTGTCCGCTTGCTTAACAATTAGCATATTATGCTTATACATACTAAACTGTTCTTTTTTATGTAAATTATGGCACACTTGATGTAATAATCAACAACACGTAAATACATTTAATGTTTTATTTGTATATTGCTTCCTGACAATCCTCTCAATAAAATTATGTGAAAAACCTTACTCATTACCTAGTTAGTGTTAAATCCTCATGTCCCATCAAATTTGTATAGGTACTTGAGGTATCTGCTAATTTCAAACCGCGGATTTTAATTTTAAACCGCGTTGATTTCCTACCTACTTAATTACATGATTAAGTCGGAGAATAGTGCAATAAATAAATAAGATTACAATTATAAATAATACAATCTCACTTAGTTCCAATGGCTGAACTTATACCTAAATGGTAATTAATTTATAAACAAAACGTTTTATATTACAAATGGGTACATGTGTTTTTCATCATCTCGCGTACCTTGATTGGCCTGTACTGTGTAGCCTTAAGGTGACTTCTTAGAGTCATTGAAATAGTTGTCTGTCGTCAGATTGTATGGAATAACATTCGTAGCTCTGGAATCTCGCAATCGAGAGACACGGCGTGGATTGCTTCTCTATTATCAATAGCCAACCGTACTTACTCGGGGCGAAGAATGTTAAAATAATCCTTTGTACTTAAACGCGAATCATAATTTATTTTAATTTAACAATTTTAAGTATAGCTGACCATCGATCGCTTATTCTTAAAACAACATTAACTTACTATTCGACCAGCTCACGGCCTCTTATTTGTTCAAACAGTATTAACATACATTGCCTTTCGAGGTCTCAAGATACAAACAATGATTCACAAAACATTCTTTCTCTCATTAACTGCCCGAGGTCTTCACACAAACATATGGATTTCCTCTTGTTTACTTAGGGACTCACAATCCCATTTCGTAGAGACGCGATCTTCATCAAGATATTCGATCTGTTTTCAAAGTTTATAGTGTCAACATGTATTCTTTAATCCAAATCTAAAAACAATCTTACTGGTAGTTAGTACTCAGTCGAATATTGTTCTTAACAACATAACATAGGGTCGTTTTAGGAGTCACAGGGCAATCTTATAGCACATAAGGCATAAAATCGCTAAATTCTCAGTTAAATGTGCTCAGATTAAAAAATGCTAACACTTTTCATTTCCATTTGTCTGGTAAACAATAAACAAATTAGACAACTTTACTAAAAATTTCAATGAAAATAATCGATTTATTGATTATTTTTGTTTTATTTTTATGAAACATTCATAGAATGAAATTCAACATACAATGACAATGCAAAGAAAAATTCGTTAAGCAGCTGGACTTGAACCAGCAACCTCGGTAATCCGTACCACGCTCCACCAATTAAGCTATACTTAAAGTTCCGTAGTGGGTGAGCTGCTTGATTAAGCTACTCATAGATGGCGCTGAGGAGAGATCTTCCAAATAAAATATGACACAAGGCATTGAAAAATTCGTTAGGTACACCAACGTTAAGTATAGCTTAATTGGTGGAGCGTGGTATGGATTACCGAGGTTGCTGGTTCAAGTCCAGCTGCTTAACGAATTTTTCTTTGCATTGTCATTGTATACTAAAAATTTCATCAAACGTATGCATCGCCTGTTTGAAAACAAATTTTCAATTTCGTTCCAACCGTAGTTATGAGAGATTAAAATGTTATGTTACTTACTCTCCATTCCGTTATTGGATTCGCCCGTCGAGAGCCGGGAAAAAGTGCTCGAGAGTGTGGCTAAGAATAAATCAATATTTTATAACTTTTATAAGGTTTTCTCCTGCAATCGACGCTACATTGTAGGATTAAATTTCTAACATAAATCATTATGTCCGATATAAATGTACTAAAAAGAAGTAAGGTTGGTTTGTCTTACATGATTGATATGATCCCATTCTTTAACTGCATATAAAAAGCTTTTTAATATAAGATTTACCAATTTGTTACAATTGCACGTATTGCCTGCGTGTTCGAATTACGTATTTTTTAAGCTCATTTAGTGAAAGGACCGAAAATACACATATTTTAATTTTGAGGCAGTGAACTCTGTTCTAGTATAATGTCTGCATACGGTTTATTAATTACTTCATACACCACTTATGCAATTTTATATCGCAACTGGATTCCCACCTCACATACCCAACAAACCGCAAAATACGAGAACAGATGACGAAATGACCCAGAATTGATTCAGTGATTCGTTACTTCATCCCGTCGGTCCCATCTCGCGGTTTGCTTTGTGTCACTTGAATCTTTTTTTTTATATTACTTCCTAATCATCGTAACCGTTTCGAAATGGCGATGAGGCGAACAATAGCCGGCTCTCTTTAGTTCAGTTCCTGTCTCTTCGGAAATGAAAACAATGTTGTTGTTGTAAAGTCGTCGCTCATTCAACTTGATCATAGTTTCTTAGAGCAATTCGACATTGTTTGTTTTGTACTAAGATGAGCTTAGGAAAGATAAGTAGTAGACATTTAAAATTAAACTCGTGTATCGATCTTGGGCTCGCCACACTTCAGGTATTTAATCTTAAAAACTAAGACACGACATCACCACACTAAAGTCGGCGACTGAAAAAACGCGGTATTGCCCATAAATCCGCCCGTTCCCAGTCTTCTTATTGCATAAGTAGATTTGAAGCGACCATTAACCTCTGCACCATAACAGTTTCGCATAACTTCCTAGGAAGGATTTCCACTTTCACGACTTTAGTGCGTGTCATGTCATCTTCTATTGATTTGTTTGTCACTTAGGAACAATACTTATAGATGTAATCATTTAAACTGCCATAAGATAGCAACCATCTAATTGAATGAGTCTCATGTTCTATTGAATGTACATAATAGGCATAGTATAGCTATACAAGCGACGCCTCCGTCCAAACGACTTGTCCCATCAGCTTGATGTCATCGCCTTACAAGAGTGGCATCGCTCATTTGCGTGCATGTTAAGTTATTAATTGGCAATTTGCATTGATTGCAACGCTGATCATTCCGCGGCGGGCCTTGACACCGTCGCGTGAGCGTGATGACATCGAGATAATCACTTCATAAAAACTGTTTTGTTGCTAAATCGTTAGGCAATGCTGTAAAAATGTGATGACTGATGATGCTTCATGTGGACAATGAAACATTTTTTGTATCTCACTACATAAAATCCACCACTGGTTTAAAAACCGCTACGCCGAAAAGAACTGTCAAGAATGTCAGCGAAACTTGATCCTGCTAGTATCCAATTTACCGAAGATCCGATAAACGTTTTAGTTAATTTTGCCGAGCTGAAACCTAACGATAGTTCATCGATATTGAAATCGGGATCCGATTAGCATTTTAATGGATCCAGGTGTTGGAGCGGAAAAGTTTTGCACACTAACCGTTTATTGACTTCATTTCGTGTTTCAATTACTCTGATTGCGTTGCACGGAATCAACGGCAATTAAAACGATGCGACGCGGCCTCATATTGTCTATATCCTGTGGACAGGTTATTTTTGGGGTTTCGGTCATTCAAACTGAACTTGATAATAAATAAGTACACTTATTGGTATTTAGTTGTGCTGACAGGTATCGTGTGGTTATGATTGCTTTTTTCATAGACACAATTGACAAATATAAAGCGAATGCCTCACATCCTCACTCCTCTGCATTTAGTTATTTGCTGATAAAAGATCGCCTAAAGACGACAGGTGCACCTTGAAATCTACAATAACAGCATCAGTTCGTAAGGTCAGGGCCTTAAACCAAGCCTTGGTGTCATTGAGGACAATAAACTCTATGTTCAGACTATGGTCACGGTTCGGACAGTTCGTCAATGTTCATCCATTGTAACAAAAGTAAATCCACAATACCGTGTACTTGAATAATTTTAATTGTATGTAACGGAGAAGAGATCATGTTAATGGGGAATTGGAACTATTCTGCTGGCAGTTGCTATTCTATCAAATTATTATAACAAAATGCAATTGTTGGACATTAATGGAAGTTGACGAAATGGCAATGTGGACGAAGTGAACCTGAACGATAGAGACAAAGCTTCAAAATGGGTTACGGCAGACTCAACCAACAGAATAGATATTCTGTCTGGTGTAGTCAAAGGCTGTCTAATAATGACACTGCACTTGGCCGTAGTTGACAAATATTCGTGTCGCTTCTCTTTCGTTTTTCTCCTGAAGGATAGAGATGAGTGACAAACATTTGGCAAATAGGTCCAAGTGAATTGCCAGCATTTACATACTGCCAAAATCTTAAAAACATGCTACCGCGACTCTAATATATAGGTCATAAGAGGACGTGGTGTGATTTTAGCTGTACCTGTATTTTTCTATTGACGTACATAACATTACAGAGTAGGTAGGTACTATAGCATGTCCATTGGCCATATTTGTATGCTACGTATCGTAATATAATCGAAGTCGTCTTCGAATGCAACAATGGACCCGCCGCGCTGGTCCATTGTGAGGGCATCACTAAGAGTTATGACGTCGTCTATCTTTTAAAATTGCTTGCCGAACATCGCTGTAGGGATATGTTATATGTTATGTATGCACTTCCTTCATTGAGACTATTCATGTTTTCATCATAAATCATGAGATTATGTACCTATTGTCCGTAGATGATAGAAAATTTTGCAAGACCAACCTATCGTATTTATCAAAGATTATAATTTGAGCTGGCAAGGTGCTTAAAACGCCTATAAATATATCGTACAAAACAATTTCTTAGAACAAAAATTTTAATCACTTATTATGGAGTTTCTCGAGACATTTTACCTCGGATTTCACTTTAATTCATTGAATGAAATCAAAAACAAACAAATAAATATAATGTTTAGTTTGCATATAAAAAAAAGTATTTTTCAAGCCACTTTGGATTTGGCCATAGCGACTAATGTAACCAAAACACGTGACCAGTTATTTTTGGTCAAGGTAGCTGGACTTTTCAATAATAAAAGTTTTTGTAGAAACTGTTACCTATGTTTAAGCAAAAAAAAGCTTAATTAAAAAAACAGAGTTCAACTAATCTACTTTGAAGTAAAATTAAAAATAAAATACCTAACTTTGGTAACCTAAACCTATCTTTAAAACATTCTAAACTCAATTGCCTGTTTGCCACAAAATGTTTACCGAACTAGCTCATCGAATCGAAATTTTACACTTCGAATATTTTATGTGTATATATCGGTAAACTTTATATGTAGCAAATAGTCATTGAGATAAGAAGATTGTTGATTTGATTATTATTATTCATTAACTTTGAAAAAAAATGTGCATATTCGGATCATTAGAAACGGTTACGCGTATCAGGCAGGTTTACAAGTTCATTGACTCGTTTCAAGATTTTGTCGCTACGTTAATGCTTGTAAAATTAAATTTAAGTGAAGATCGCACATGAAGGCATCTTTAAGAGACATAATGTTATGTTTATCTATCAGACAATACAGCCATAAATTCTGCTCACGCTATGGGAATTGATAAATTGACAATGTACCGAAGGAGAAATCTTTTATTTTTCTACCGTTTTCATTATTTTGCTTATTTTCTACACAATCGCGATGATTTATTTGGCTTTCTCCTATGAATAGGTTATTGCGTTTAGATTTCTGATACACAAAAACGCAACGGAAAATATTATAGCCATTAACTAGTTTATGTCCCGCGGCTTTGCCCCCGTGAAATATTTCAAAATTGGCTAGTTCCCTATCCCGTTGAAATTTCGGAAAATCCCTTCTTAGTGCACCTTCAGGATACTCAAGGTATATGTTTGTCAAATTTCAAGTCTCTAGGTCCAGTGGTTTAGGCTGTGCGTTGTCTGTCAGTCATTTCATTTCAAAGTCCAAATAAGCTTCAAAAATGGTACCATAATCTTATTAGTAGTATCAAAGTCAAAATCTCGCTGCCAACGAGACCATAAAACGTGAAAGCAGGACGCCGTTCCTCTCGCATAAGTGCGTCGGGCTCGTAATAGTTACGTCCCTTTTAATCGAATGATTCATGGCCCCTCCACGGTCAGTAACACTCCGACATGTACTAACGTATTCTCCTTCGTGCTTCCAGGTTCATGGGCGTGTGCGTGCACGAGGGTCAGCTCCACGCGTTAACGGAGTACATGGAAGGCGGTTCCCTGGAGCAGGTCATCCTGGGCATGCCTCCGGAGCCGCTGCCCCAAGCTGTTCGCATCTCCCTGGCCGCGGACATGGCCGCCGGCCTCAAATACCTGCACTCGCTCGGTGTTTTCCACAGGGATCTTACTGCTAAGGTTAGTGTCTTTCAGTCAGCAGATTCATCGCTGCAATAGGACTAGATCAGAAAAACCGGGCAAGTGCGACTCGCGCACGAGGATTGTCCAGTGTTAGCAGAGCCCTGCTCCTAAGCAAATACGCAGTACCTATGCGTTCCAGAGAAAAGGGTCTTAACAGACAGATAGGCAGACAGTCAGACGGGCCACAAAGTGATCCTATAAGGGTTCCGTTGTATCAGAGGCCGTTTGAAATCGGACTTATCATGAGAAATCCTGACGAGGCTGGGCTATCAAGGCATTTCAATCGCTAGCCATTCAACGTTGAGGACAAACATCATTTGTTTATCAAACACTTAGCACACACTCAGACGATGACAATAATACTAATGGTATAGTATCAACTCTTGAATCTTATGAAGAACTTTGAGACATTAAATATAAACCACAGGCTTTTTTTTATTTGGCGCACTCTAGTGAGTCGTCTATCAATCGGCTCTTTTTTTATTTATAGTTCTGATTCATCCATTTTCACTTCCAAAATCATCAACAAATCTTTATGTTCTGTTACAGAATGTGCTAGTGAAAAAAACCGGCGACGGAGAATACACCGCAGTCGTAGCCGACTTCGGTCTAGCCGCCAAAATACCTCACCACGTGTAAGTTTCACAATGTCAGAAGTCATAAATTTTCCATGTGTACTTTTATATTTTTAATAATAGCTTATCATATATTGTATAGACGACATAATCGTATGATTTTATAAATTATTTGGACCACTAAATCTTGCAATCCTTTTTAGTTACCATATTTCGTACATATCGTTACGGATATATTATTAGGTATTATTTTTAATTATTCTTGTGGCCGCAACAACTCGAGATATTCTTTAGGATCATCAAGAGCCACAAAGATTATTTAGTGTTTAATGAAATAGCTTATCAATCAACAATTAATCATATTAGCTAGTGAGAGCCGCACGCTATTTTGCGTGCATATCAAGATAGCATCCTTGTCTACTTATAAATATTTTATGCGTTTACGTAGATGATTGATTAAAAATGTTGAGTTATTGTTGTCGTCGCCTTCCGTGGTACCTAATGATAATGAACTAATTCGATGTATCTAAGCTTTTGCCAAAGCTTGTATTTTTACATTAGATCAGTATAAATGTTCTCCTTTATGATAAACAATGACTCAAATAAGTGTAAGAAGATCCGTTTATGAATGCCAACTTTTCATGTATTTTCGGAAGAAAACAAAGAGGAATGTGTAGGAATGTGTTGGTGCGCAATTATGATATATTAAGTAGCCTTATGTAATTTAATGTACTCACATGCCAAGGAAATGTGAGTGGGTAGTTGATTCATTCATAACTAGTTCAATGCCGTTCTGTTTTATGACCTGTCCCAAAATAACTCCAGCTGATTATACTATATTTACAAACAACCGGCGACCCAGATCCACAACTGTAAATAATGTTTAATTTGTGATACCTAATCATAAGTAATTAGATCTATATAAAGCGTTACTTTAAAAAAAATACGAATATGTGCTTAAAACCGTTAGCTGGTTGAGTTTCTATACAGATGTCATGAGTTATAAGACAAACTTTGTACTTCATTTTGTGTACATATCGGCGTACCTACCTACAACTTACGACTCCTTACTAACTTGCGGCTCCTTGATTTCTTGTGTTTGATATCGGATATGTGATAAAAAAAAATATTCCAGCATTTCTAATGACATAAAACGGCACCAAGCAAGTTGCGCCGAAGCAGAATAGTGCTAAAGTCGAAATTCAACGCTTATTTCAGAGTTGCAAAAGCGCTTTAGACGATGCAACTTGTGACCAAACGGCTGGCAGTTTTCTCTCTCAAAGAATCAACATCGCTATTCAGCGAGGCAACGCTGGCAGCCTTTTGGGCACCATGCCACGCGGGGCTTTATTTAGATTTTATTTAGTTTTAGCTTAGATTTAATGTCATTGTAAATTGCTGTACTATCAAGGGTTACTTAAGTTATGTTTAAATCATGTCTTATTGGTCAGTTTTGTGACGAAATGTATGTCGCCTGACATTGACCGTCAGTTTTGTGACGACTGGTAACCATAGTTAACTAATTAATGATTCACTGAAAACGCCCTAATACGGCTTTTTGCTGCTGCTTGTGGGAGTGTTTGAGATAAAATTTACAGTGCGTTAGTTCCAAGATTGTTGTTGTTGTTTAACTTGACTGTTTATGATTGTCTTTTGTTTTCCAGCAACGGCTACCGGCTGCCGAGCGTGGGGTCGCCGTGGTGGATGTCGCCAGAGTGCCTGCGCGGCCGCTGGTACGACCACCGCTCCGACATCTTCTCCTACGGGATCATACTGTGCCAACTGATCGCCAGGGTAAGTTAATGTCCGGAGGCAACCAGTTACAACAGACTTTCTTAACTGGTGAAGACTTCGGAAAATTGTATCTAGGTGAATATGACGGTAGGCCATTAGCGCTATGCGATCGGAATTGCGCTTTGAGTCGCTACGACGGCGAGTTTGCGCTTCAATTTTTTTTATACGACAAGGACCTTTACCTGATGGTAAGTGATCACCACTGCCCATAGACACCCGCAACCGCCGATTTGTAGATGCGTTGCCAACCTAGAGAGCTGAGACGAAATGCCTCTTGTGGCCGTAATCACACGGGCTGTCTTACTCTCCACACCGGAACACAATAGTGCAAGCACCGCTGCTTAGCGGCAGGATTAGCGAGTTGGATTTTGCTAGCAATCCGGATGGACCTCGCACAAGGTCCTACCACCCGCAAAGACCCGCCCAGTGTCAGAGGAAAGAGCGATCTTGTATCTGTTCAAATTAAGTTTGATGTCAGTGCGTGTGGTTGTTCGCAGGTGGACGCCGACCCGGACGTGCTGCCGCGCACGGACAACTTCGGCCTCAACTACATGGCGTTCGTGGAGCTGTGCGACGAACAGACCGTGCCGGACTTCCTCAGGCTCGCCTTCAACTGTTGCATTGTAAGTACCTTTACTCCGTTATGGTTGCCTGGTAGAGATCGCTCTGTAACGATAAGGCCGCCCATTGCTACCATTGTCGCCGGCTATTCACGTTTCCTAAGTTCGAATTTACGGACCAGCGTCGAAATCCCTACTGTTATATGTACCATGTACCTACTTATTCTGACCTTAGGTATCCAGTATTGCTTAGTCACATATCTTTACTTATGCATTGTGAACCTCAAGCGTTTGCTTTTGTTTGCACCTATCTCAAATTCGTGATTTCGTACTTCTCACACTGATCAAACATTCAAATGTAAAATGTTGTTCCTTCCAGTACGAGCCTAAAGCGCGACCGCTATTCCCCGAGATAGTGAGCAACCTCGCAGAGATTAAGGAGTCGCTCGACGACGCGCCCTGGGGACACATCGCCAACAACAACTACGAGAGGTGAGGAGCCATATCCACTGCCCAAGCCACTAGTAGGGTGACATTTTGTGTCTTCTATGTCATCTGTTGGTAGGCCAACAAAGTCCAGAGGCAATACCAGCGAGATATGGCATGATGTTAGTGCCCGTAATTTCTCTGATTGTCTTTGCCTCCACACCGGAACAACGATACACGAAGTCTAGGGTAGAGGCTTTATTAGTATGTTGCATAGTGGTCGCCAACCGAACGGGCCTTATTCTATGTCCTGCTGCTTAGGATCGTAAAACACACTTTCTCGAAATGTCCACTTTCTTAAAAGTTGCACTTTCTTCAAATTACACACTCTCAAAAAGTTTTATCCCAATGAATTAGGCCATTTTCTTCATACATGTACTCGTCAAATAAAAACAGTTACCCAAATAATATAAGTATGTACATTTCCAGAATGTTATCTCATCACAAAGTATACTAAAATCTTACCCTGGTTTTCGATCACGTGACAAATGTTTTCTACCATGCCGAGTTGATATTCTATAACACATAGAACACACTCTTTTAATTCTAAATTCTCAACAAAGTGCACATTAAGATCAAGTGTACATTTAAAGAACCTTCCGGAACCTTCTGGGAAAATACATAATTTGAGAAAATTCACCTCGTGGGAAAGTGTAATCTTTGAGTTAGTGCTCCTTTGAATAAGGTGACTCTTCTAAGTAAGTGTACCTTTTAGGAAAGTGTGTTAAATTAAAGGATCCCAAGCCTGTCCTGTTACCCGCAAATTTTTAGAACTTGTGTAAGTGAACCAGTGAACACTGATACCGTGATATCGTAATTTTTTATGTTGGTATTGGTAGCTTTTATTTTTTGCCACCTTCGTCGTCATGTGGTTTTGGCATGAACGATATACTACTTCAACTTACTAAACGTATTTCTGTTATCGTTTGATGAACCGGTGGCTTATTCGCAGCGATGAGGCGGAATCTTCCGGCCCACACTCTTGCCCGGGGCTGTCCGCGTGGCGCCGCCCGCACCGCCACAAGTCGCACAACGATGTCGCACCGCACCATCCGCGCGACGCGCGTGAGTACATAAGCTACCTTTGGGTGCTTTACCAGCCAGTTATAATCAACTGAGTGCAGACTGTACCAACCGCTGTGTTCAAGGCATCGTTTGGACTGGTAGCGAGATTTCCACACTACGTTTGCCAAGACGTGGTTTCCATCAAGAGCTAGTTTATCCCAGCAATTTTATTTATCGGCTCTATTGTGTATTCTTATTGCGCATGAAGAAAAAAATTTGGTAACATTAATAAAAATAGCCAAACAAACCTTTCGAAGGTCACAGCTTGCTTCTGTTCATAAGTTGCCTTCTGCCCGTCGCAGTGCAGCACCGGCGCTCGCTGTCGGAGCTGGAGTGGGCGACGGAGCCTTGCGCCGTGCCGCCGCACCGCTCGGCGTCGGCGCTGCCGGCCCCGCGCGCGCCGCCGCGCCTGGCGCGCCTGCACCGCCTGGCGCACATCATGCTGCTGCGCGACCCGCCGCGCGGCCGCCCCTCCACGCCGCTCGACACCTTCCGCGGCGTCAACAAGATACTCGAGCCCGGACACTCGCGCGCCGGCGGGTGAGTCTAGCGCCTGGCGCACATCGTGCTGCTACGCGACCTTAACATTCTTGCCTCGTGGCTCCCTTTGCCCCCGAGGACAGCCTCGGGAGCGAGAATATGGACACCGCAGGCGAGATCCATTGATTCATGGCCAAAAACCGCAAGTAGCGATCGAGCCCCGAAAGCGTTGCTTGCATCATCGTCAGAATTACTACTATCCACCCCAGGACCGAGTGGGTCTAAATATATATATATGTCTAAATAAAGTTTAGTGAGCTTTGACCTTCAGCCACTAGTCTATAGATAACAATGGACTGCCTTTAACTTTGTAGTTGTTTTCAGTTTCTCGTCGTGCGTGGAGCTGCCGTCGCCGCTGGTGCGCGTGTGCGACGAGGGCGAGCTGGGCGAGCCGCGCTGCGCGTCGCTGCCGTCGTCGCCCGGGCTGAGCCGGCGCGGGAGCCTGGAGCGCCCGCCGCCCGACCGCCCGCCGCCCGCGCCGCGCCCCGCCAACACCGGTCAGTCCATACGTGCTCCCCGCAGATCTTTTTCAATTGCTGGACCCTTCAAGTAGTTACATCGAATCCTGCATACCACTCGTTTGTCGTAAGGTCGTGGCGAACAAGACTTATAATAGACTTCTTTCGCAGAGCTATCGGAAGGCGCTCTGCTGGGCGCGACGCGGAGACGCGGCTCGTGCGAATCCGGAATCTTCTCCGTAGCCAACGAAGACCTATGCGTCACGCACGCCGACTGCTACTACAACGCCATGTGCCCGTGCAGCCTCATGGGCTGCCAGCGCTGCTGGTGGTGGCCGCGGCGCGCGCCCGACGAGCCGGCGGCCAAGCCCGACCCGCTGGACTGCCGCGACGCGCCGCTCCGCATGTGCTCCGACTGCCTGCTCGTGTACGACCGGCTGTTCAACGCGCGCGCCGGCAAGCGCGAGCGGCCGCTCGGCTCCGCCAACTCGAGCCTGTTCGTGCTCGACGACTCGGCGCTGTCCACCGCCACGGTCAGCTCGCTGCGCAGCCTGGCCGACCTGGACGAGGCGCCGGCCGCCGACGAGCCGCCGCCACGGCGCGCGCCGGACCACGACGCCTCGCCGTTCCTGTGCGGCAAGCTGGACTCCAACCGGCCCGACTCCGACGCCTCGGAGACGCCCGAGCCGCAAGCCAAGGAGTACCACATACTGGACCGCTGCTGCTGCGTGAGCCGCGCCAAGTGCTTGAGCGGCTGCGTGTCCCACAAGCCGCTGGACGACGACGAGCTGAGCTACCTGCTGCAGCGCGGCCCGCTCGTCCACCACCTGCTGGGCGCGTCGTGCCAGCGCACGTCCAGCGTGTACACGGACAGCTCGGAGGACGTGGCGTCGCTGGCCGGCTCCGACAGCCTGTACTGCGACGAGCGGCTGCCGCGCCACGTGCGCTCCGCGCAGATCTCCAAGATCGTCGAGTACTTCGAGCGGAAGGGGGCGGACTTCAAGTGTGACCGGACGTACAAGAGCCACTCGCGGTTCAAAGTGAGCAACTTCGGCAAAGTGGAAATGTTACAGTGCAAAGGGGAACGCAGTGAGAAAGAGTACTTTGTGGACGTGAAGCACCGCGGCCGCCTCGAGCTGCTGGAGGACGGCTGCGGCCGCAAGTGCGCGCAGCAGCGCCTCATGATCTGCGAGGGCGCCGTCAAGTCCAAGCTGCCCTTGTTCGACAAGAAGTCATAACGCCTGAACCGCACGCGCGCAGGGGCTTCGGCGGCGTTTGTTTTATCGATTGTGAATCGAAGCTTGTGTCAAACGGTGACTCGATACTTCCATAGTGGTTACGGATAAATGTTATCTTTTGTATGGCGGTCCGAGGCGGCCCGCGACCGGCGGCCCCGTATGAGCCCTTACTTAATTCGATTTTATTTTGACGACTGATTTAAAAATAAGCATTTGTTTTTAGAGGATGGTTGTAGATTTAGTTTTAGTCAAAATATTTAGGAGATGTCGGGCGGAACTTTTCGGTGGATTGAGGCCTATTGTTACGCAATAGTTTTGTTAGTATTATTATGTTATATGGCATCGCATATAATCACTGTTTTTTAAACGAGTATTCTTTATATTATATTCGAGTTTATTAGATGAATAATAAACTAAAGTTTGTAAATACGGTTTAGGTTTAACACGTTTCATTTAAACTTATTTATACACAGTATTATAATAGTACTTGCCAGTTCAGATAATTATAGTGTACATAAAAACGTAATTGTTAAGATTTAGCAACTGTCGTAATAATATTTTTTGTACTTTTCAAGTGGCAGCAGTTTATTAGATCATTATTAGTAATTTAATATTTTTAGCTTATAAAATACATTGAATATACTTACTTTATGAAGATTTCAAATCGACAAAGTCATACTTAGATTGAGTTATTTAAAAAAAAACGTATATTTTCTACGTAATTAAACTTGACAATCGCCGAGCTCCGTCTGTCTGCCTCACTCTACTTTTGTATGAGCGAGACATCTATTCCGACTTGCGAATATAGTTCAGACATCAGTAGTGAATGCTAATAAGTCCCCTTCTCCCTAGGCTCTGTAGATAAGGACAGATGCTCTCTACTGCTGCATCATTTATTGGTGGCCCAACTTTCTCAAATCATTACATTTTATAAAGTCATGGTCCCTAAAAATATTATTGACCACGTTTTTGACGATTTGCAAGTCTGAATAGGTCTCAGATTTGACTTGGCGTCAGTCGTGCCTAAAAACGACTCGAGGGTCGTTACTTCGTATACTTTATTCTATTAAATAACTATCTATATCGACACGTTACTAGTCTTCATATGCGTGTTAATCATCCGTCGGTACTCGGTATAAATATTAAAAGATCAAAAATAATAAACAAATATGCTAGCAATAGCAAGCGTTCCTACTGTAATCAGTTAACTTTGTCATAACGTGAGTTCTATTTACCATGAAGGTAACCTGGTCGCTAACTATCCCATTTGGATTTTTAGGGCGAATGAACGAACAAAGGGACTGCGAGAGTATAAATAAACTCTTTAATATAATAATGAATGTACAAATTTGTGTCAAAAGACGGAAATGTTAGAAGCGATTGGATTGTTTTTATTAGGCTAAAAATGCTCGAAAATCTACTAATGTGACGTTGGCTCTACCTGTGCCTAAAATAATTAGGGTATTTGACAGAGTTTCTTTAATAATATAAACTTCAGATCGTATTGTAAGAATTCTGAGGAATTTCAATTTAATACAATTTCCTCTTCAGTTGAATTGAAATAGTCAAGTACCATACCATTTTCAGTGATCTGATCAGATAATAATCAGTGATCGATATTTCGTCATCTAAATATTCGAAGAAAGCAATGAAACTTAAATAAAAGTACGATGAAATTTCATAACTATTTAAGCCAAACGTCTCTTAAAAATAATCCATAACATATAAAACATATTTTTGTAAATACAGTATTACATATTTATTTAATATTCATCAAGATCATTATGTATTTTAAATCATGGTTATATATGTCAGGGTATAATAATTCAGTGTAAATGTTAATGAGGGATAAGGAAATTCCATTTTGAAAGTGTAAACTCGTGATTACCAGACCTGTTAAGATTTGATTACGAGGAATGTATTTCAGTGCCAAAAAACAATTTTATTTTCTTAATTTAATACAAAACGTATGGAAAGTGTGCACTCTGTTTTAACACATTTTTTTAACTGAGACCACACTAACCAAATTACACAATAACAACATGTTTAGATAAAACCAGGACCTTTCATCTAAAAGCTTGATCGACAACGCTTGCTTGTAAATTTTGTGTTACATTTAGAAAAGAAAAAAAAACCTAAATTTATCGCGAGTCAAGTACCCTAGTCGTGGCTTCCCATGTTTTTTTTTTGCTGTATTTTTTTTTATAACAGTTCGATAAGTACTTATCATTGCCAAAACGTTCTTCGTTCTAGCTGGTAAGATCGGTACTTTGCTCATAAATAGGCATGCTGCATTTGTAATCCTAACACGCGTGTGATCGTGTAGATTCAGGTTGTCGAGTTTATAATTTCTACCTGGCAACTCTTACATTTTTTCGCAGCTTTTGACTAGTCTTTGGACATTTATGAGAATACGTACCTATAGTTCTCAATTGATTCGGAACTTAAAAGTAGAGAGAATCAGTAATGTACAGTATCCGTACAAAAACATTCCTAAAATTTGGTGCGGTTTCGTCATAAATTAATTTAAATTCAGAAGCAATTAAGTGTCCGTCCAGAAGTAACCAGTGTAATGTTTACTTTTATAGATCGTACAGTTGATGAACGACCTAAACGTCGGATAAAACAAAATCAAACTTGTTGTGTGAGTAGTAAAATGCATTTTAGCGGTATTTGGGACGTTCGTCAACTTTAGTTTATACAGCAAACTGGACCCAAGACTGATGTAGGATAATCTGCTTGTTTACAAACATTGGTCTATCGGGAATTAAATCTTAGATCCGCCACAGCGAAATGTACAAGTCATGCTAAATAAAAAAGCGCAACGCAACGATTGCATTAACAATACAAATTTAAAACTTCCAACGCATAAAACGATAATGATTCTGCACATTAGGTGGGTATTATAACTTTTCTCAAGTTATTAATGCTTTCGCCGGCGGTAAACCATACACAACGGAACTTCCATTGGTATGATGGGGCTTCTAAACGGGGTGTATTTTTGCTGCAATATGTGGCCGGCAACGATAGGAGTGTTTGTCTAGCTTTCATAATAAGAGTCAGACGGCGATAGTTGCCGGTCACATATTACAGAAAAACGTTGCCCGTTTAGTAGCCCCTTAACGGCTATAGCCGCTTACCGCCGCCAAACGCGTTAAGAATTAATTGATACACCTATTTTTGCTAATATTACTACGCTTACTTGCACATGTTAAACTTACCGTCGTAGGTATATGTTGTCCGTTGCGAAAAGCCATCTATATCACACCGTGACTCCAAGGGCCTTAACATTTAAGTCCATTATTTGTTTATTTCAATAGTTAAATATTGTATTGCAATTAAACCAATTTAGCATAAATATAGATGTGTTAACTCGCTTTGTATCAGTAAAATAAATAACAACCCACAAATTTGGGTAATGCTGCTGCGATGACCAAGCTATGTACCTACTCTATGCAAGATATTTTTGAATTTACGTTGCCTAAATGCTGAATTTTGTTCCTTGTTGTAGGTACATGGCTTCATCTCGTATTGTTGAAAATAGCAGTATTTTTAAATAATATAAGAAACCATTCGTCGCCAGTTATTTTGTTATATCAGAGCCGGGAATAATATGTGTAGAAGAATTCTTTAAATCCTTCGAGAATGTTATGATATGAGGATACCTAGTTACGATATTCGTCAAAAGTACCTGTTATAACTACACTATGTATAATTATTGTGCAATAGCAAGGTATGATAAATTGGAGACATTTGAAATTTGACGTCGGTATATTATGTTTTTGTCGTAAAGAATATTTTTTATCTAGAAATCGTACTGAAAGTAGGTATATCTACTTAAAAATAAAAACGTAATATCTTTATTTCGTCCTAATCAAAAAACGTTCTCATATCGACGTTGATAAAATATTTACACGTGAACATTTTAACAAAACTAAATCTGTAAAACCGAACTTACCGAGAACGGTGTAATTTTCTCGAATTCAATAATCACAAGTGAGAAAAAATGTTTTAGCACCGAATCTTGCCATGAAAGAGTATAGTTACACCATTTAAGCATATCAGTTTCAGGATACCTATAGCTAAGGCCTAGTTGTTTTGATAACATTAATATAATCTGTTTAGGACACGCTCGCGGTATGTAATGATGAAGTTTTACTAAAAATCACTGTGGAATCATATTATATTCATCAGGTTACCAAATTATATTTAAATTTAGCTTTTGGGTAAAACTGTTCACATGTAATTGGAAGAGCATCTAAGTTATTTTTCTAACCGACTTGGAATGTCTCTGAAATGAGATTAGGGACATTGATTAGTTCAAACTGCTCTAAATTTAAAGCCACTTTTGATATCGATTTACCAAACTACTTACCAGTGACCGTAATATGACTAGGTACTCCTAGCGCGCACACATAAACGCTCCCACAGTTCTACGTATGCGTGCAGTGCGAGCTTTGTATGAAGACAGTTTACTGCTGAATTATCGGTTCCTGTGATATTAAAAGGGAACTTTAAAACAATCTGTACCTGCGTGCGTGTCCGCCATTACTAAGTTAATTTGTTTTAAGGCACTAACATACTGTGTAACGGTTGTGTCCACGCCCGACTAAATGTAGAGTAAGAGCCGACTAGGCCGGATAATTTGTAAAATGAAGGTGTATTAAATATATTTTGTTTCAAAGATGAATTTTATTTCAAATTATTCAGACACCAGGTTTTTACAACGATTTTTTATACGTAAAAAGTGTCCCATGTGTTAATTGAGGACATCAAATGATATCGTGAAATTTGTAGCCTTGAATCATTTCACTACGCCCTTGTGGTGTTTTAATTTTCGTCGTCTTCTGCTGGCCACTTCTGCAAGGAATGGAGATAATACTAATAAGAATAAGAAGTCTTTATTTCGCAAGAGCAACATAGTAATACAGTTTCAAGGTTAACATAAAATAAAATTAAATATAGTTGCGAAAAAGGAATCCACTCAGCATTCGTCAGGTCAGTAAAGGTGGCTCTACGCTGATATTACGTGGATCCTTGGTATGCGATATAGAGCCGCACAACACACAGCTATCTAATGTAAGTTAGGTTAGTATAATTATCGTTTTTTGTTGACCATTTATCTTAGACTTCCAATGTTCTACCTACACGCATTAACGTTTACTTCAAATAAGTCTTGATTTGAGTAATAACGTTACCGTTTAACGGATATTGTAAATATGAAGCTAATTAATAAGTAGTAATTTATACTTCAGTCGTGTAAAGGTCCTTAGAGTGATTAAAGTTGTTTAGGCTCCAAAGGAAGAAGAAAAAGCCGTAAGCCACTTGAAGATAAAAAAAAGGACGCTAGGCAAGATGTGGCTCTTATCGTTATTTATTTGTTCGAGTTTTTTACTAAAGCATCTCTACTAAACCGTCAAAATGTTCTACGCTAGTAGGCATCCGCATACCTATATCAGTAAAATAACGTTAACATGGAAAAACGTGGTTAACAATCTTACCAATCTTTTCTTGTTTATTTTAGGTGGGCCCTCACTGACAGCCGGCTTTGGTAAACAATTTCTTTCGGGTGGTTTCCTCCACTTGTTGAAGTTGAAATTGAAGTTCCAGCTATCGCTTTCGCCGTGCAACCTCAACCTGTAGAGCATTCCCAGCATTGCGAGCAGCACGCCGCCGCCGACCAAGCCGCCCAACATTCCCAGGTTGGCCGCGAACGCCCCGGAAAAGCCGGCAGCTTGAGCGACTTGAAAATAATTTTTTTGGTAAACCTTTTGATTTCGCTGCATGCTTGTACACAAAACACGGAGAAGATTATTGTTTTATTCCAGAGCCCATGGCACCGTACCTAACGCAGAAAAGTTTTTTGAAGTTCCGTAGGCAACAAAGAACCCTTAAAATCTAATTCCAACTTCAACACGTCCTTCCGTCTGTCTGTCTGTCTGCTCGCGGCATAACTCAGATGCTCTTGGTACCTACTAACCAGAAAGCTGTAACGTTATTTATTCTTGATGTCCTTGACTAATAAAATATTAGTCAAGTGCCTAGTTATAACACGCGTAAAAGATGTCCGTCACAAGCACTGACACGCAACCTTTCGCCGGCGGTAAACCAGACACTACAACTTCTACCTATTTTATTGTTATAACGGCTATAGCCGCTTACCGCCGCCGAACGTGTTAAAACGAATCTTATGTGCCAGAACTGAGCACGGCAAGCCTTGAAGTTAGACTTACAATGAATCGGTTAAAGACTCAGTTGATGACGAATAGCGTCAAACGTAGAGTAACGGTGGATGGGCAGGTAATACAATATGACAATGAGTACACCTATTTGGGCCAGATAGTCTCCTTCGAAAACAGACAAGGCAAAGAAATTGATAAACGCATTGAAAATGCCTGGAGGAGCTACTGGTCCATGAAAACGCTAATGAAGGGAAAACTTCCCTTATCCCTGAAGCGCAAGCTCGTCGATATGTGTATTCTGCCCATCCTAACCTACAGCGCTCAGACCTGGTCTTTGACTGAGGCTCAAAAGTCCAAACTCAAGGTTTGCCAGCGAGCTATGGAGCGCAGTATCCTAGGTGTTCGAAGGACTGATAGAATCAGAAACACCGAACTGCGCTCCAGAACTCAAATTGTCGATGTAGGGACAAAGACTGCCAAACTGAAGTGGGACTGGGCGGGACATGTCTGCCGAATGCATCCGGATCGCTGGACCAGAATTACCACCGACTGGGTCCCATTGCGACGGACACCGGAGCAGAGGCAGACCAAGGAGATGGCGGGACGATGTGGAGCGTTTTTGGCCGGACTGGCGAGATTTAGCTGAAACCAGAGACGAGTGGAAGAAGAAAGGGGAGGCCTTTGCCCAGCAGTAGGACACCGTATAGGCTATATCAAAAAAATGTGCCAGTTAATCTCTGAAGGTCACTGATATAATTATGTACAATAAATGGGACAGGCTGTGCCTAGTGTAGGGGCCAGTGCAATCTCTCTTGAAACACAGCTATACGATTGTGACGTGGTCCTCCGATTATTGCAAGCTGTATTATTATATATCTGCTAAACTTAATATTTGTGTGTAATTGAATTGAATTTGCATTTGTATTTTGAAATAAATGTGATGGGAAACCAACACTAACAGGCAAAGGCATATAGGGCATAAAATGACCACATGTATTTTTTTTATTTAATATTCATTAGAAATAATATTCCACGTGTTGCGATATAAACATTTTATTTTTAGGGTTCCGTACCTCAAAAGGAAAAAACGGAACACTTATATAGGATCACTTTGTTGTCAGTCTGTCTGTCTGTCAAGACCCTTTTTCTCTGGAACGCGTGGAGCTAGCAAGCTGAAATTAATATCAAATACCTACACCTGCAGTCCCTTACAGCTGTAAAAAAATCAAGCTTCTAAGTCAACGCAATCAAAAGATACAGTCATTAAAAAGGTCGTTTCCATACAAATTGCCGTGCTTAGAAAACCTAAAGGGTACTTCCAGTAGTTCTAGAAACTTGAAATTTGGCATGAAGGTAGCTCTTATAGGTAGCGTAAGTAGCGTTTACTTACTTACTTATAGCACAACCACTCAAAAAATTCTCAAAATCTTAATTTTTTATGTCTGTACATTTCACAGACCAATATAAGACGACCCCGCACTGCGTACATTTTGCTTAGGAGCAGGGCTCTGTTAACACTGGAGAACTTAAAACATTGGGGAAAAACGTTAAAATCTTTGTACGGAACCCTCGTGCGTGTTTGTTTGGCTTGTATTAATGGGCCCCAGAAATTAACAAGAGTTACCTTCTTACCTTCGCTTAAAGACATCTCCCCGCGAAGGAACATCATGAATGCCCGTAGCAGCCCCGGGCTACCGTCAGCGCCGTCGCCCCCTGAGCATGCCAACGAGCAGCCACTGCTGACCCTGCTGGCACTTCGTGACTTAAGACTGGATCTCTGCTCAATCTCCCTCCGCTTTCTCTCAAGTTCAGTGGCACTAGAAAAATTTTCACTTGTGTACTTCTGCACCAATGGGACAGAAATGAGGTCGTGGCATAGACTTTTATATAGCGCATGGACAGGCTCTTCGGTACCAGTTTTTGGTGCCAACGACAATGACGTAAAGCCGCGCGCGCCTGCCTCACCACCGGCGTTGTCGGGCCTTGCTCCGCCATTCCTGTTTTTAATGTAAATGTTCCAAGAGGCACACTTACCTTAATAAGTATTATAATGTTATAAAACTTATAAACATCAAGAGGTCGTAGGCTATATACTAAGGTAGGTAGGATAGTAAAGCGATCTCTGGCGGTTATTTTTATTCCTAAGTAAGGGCCTTTGAGTGACTTCGTCGAGGCCAATTTATCTAGAATTTCAGTAATCAGCAGAATTGAACAACAGTCCCATTATAATCGTTATCTGCTTAGCTCTCAGCCATTATCTTTATCATTGGATACCATAACAAATTTTTCTTAGTATTTGCAAGTATTTGATAAAACGGTTGCATGTTGTGGGGGTTCCCCACGAGTTGTAGTATCCGGGGGTAAATAAATTTCACTAGTGGTCACCCCACCAGCACACAGGGAAGTCCCCGTATTCTGTGCAAGTAATTGAATGCAACGTCTAAGGATATTCAATCAATAAATAACTCTTTAGTACCTACCTACATATATCTGTTACGGAGCACCTCACACATTACAGACACTCCGTTTACTTTTAAGATCAGAAATCTTAACGGTCAATATCGCTCACGTTTTTTAGTAGAAGGAAGACATTAAGTACTTGATTAAAATTAACAACTTGTATGAAAACATAATCAAATAACGCTTTTTTTCCCGTCATCACCAGCCTCGTCTTACGTCCCACTGCTGGGCAATTGGGAACTTTGCTTCGCAGGAGTATGCAATTTCCTTACGATATTTTCCTTCCCCGAAAAACTCTTAGGTGCAAGTCGCCGGGATTCGAACTTTCGACCCTCTGCTTGAGAGCCCAGACCACTATCACGTCTTTTTTCCACAATATTGGTCGTCGAAAAATGGAAGTGATACTTTCACCGTTAATTCAAATCTTAAATTAAACGGAGTACCTACTTATAGAAGACAGGTACCTACTGTATCGTATGTATTTAATTTCAACATGATTTTATGTTGATGACTTTATCTACTCCAAGTTTCAACACAAAGTTATGTACCTACCCGTGTAGTCGCGCCCTTTGTTGTACTTACCAGTCACACATGGCGTTGTTTTATGTTATTGCTACAAATAACTATTAAAAGTTCACATACTTATTTACTCCTTATTTTATCATCTAAGGCACTGGCTATATTATTATAAATTAAAGAATATTGAAGATCGGGTTTTTTTTATTGCACGCCTACATTTTTGATAATTTTGCTTGACAACGTCATGTCAAACCTGTCATTCGCTGTGCCGAAAATTCTTCTCTATGCTCTGAGTTCTGTCACCTGTTCTTCTGCTTGTGTAACTGACACTGCAACAAATAAGTTGGTTCGTATTAGGTAGGTAGGTACCTCTTATATTCACAAACAAAATTGCCAACTCAGTATCAAGGCAGGATAGCGAGCGGTTAACCCTGTTTACAAAATATAATAATAATAATAATAATTTTGGCCTTGAGTTCATAGATTATTTCTCATCCTTATCTCTTATTTGTAATTACGTACTATAATACTTACCGACTACTTAGACTAATACGAATTTACTAGAATAAATTGTATTGTGGTTAGTGGTGCAATAATATGCTTGTAAGCGTGAGATAAAATTCGTTCGCACTTATAGTAAGTATAGGTAGATATACTACATATACTACTTATATTGGCGTTGCGATATGATATCGCACGCACGCATGACGCGTCTCGCTCGAATAGAGCTAGAGCTTACCAAAAAACTTTACTTAGGTACATACAATTTACAAGAACTCTTTATTGAACACCACATAACATATAAAACAGGAAAAAAATACACACTTTTTCTTTGGGCAGTCGTGTAAAAAGGTAGAACGAAAATGCAAGGTAGCATGGGCGGCCTTACCGCTACAGCCAGCGCAGTCGGGTAAAAAAACATCCAGAGACTATAAGTTATCGTGTAATTTACACTTTATTATGAAAACTATAAAATTTATTTTAAATGAGTATTTTTCTTGACATTTGGCACTTTTAAAGTTTTTTTTTTAATGTGCAAAAGTGTATGTGCGGTGCGTGCGTAGCTAATTCCGAAAAGCGGAATATTAGCATCCCGCACACACCCTGAGCGGGATACGTCTCATTAAGGGTCTCAGAAACGGGTCCTCCCGCGTATAGCGGACGGTTGGCAACCCTACGTGTATCCCACACCCACACTCACCGGGTCTTTCTTGCCGCAAGTGCACTTGTACGGCCTGTGGGCCTGCTTGCACACCTTGTCGGGCCCGCTCTTCCCGCAGTGCCCGCCGCCGGACATGAGCTTGTAGAGCACCGCGAGCACGCCGATGCCGAGCGCGACGCCCGCCACTATCGGCACCCAGTCCTTGTCGTCGCCGCCGCGGCCACGGTTACTCATTGTAGAAGTGGAGGAGAAGTGCTGCAATTGACGTTTTTGGGCATTTTTAGAAAACTGTGTAGCTCTCTACCCTTAACTTTTTTTGAATAATATAACAAATTCTGGATTATTTTTGCTCAGAATCACGTGGACTATCTATTTAAATAATAAAAAAAGTGGCCCGCGTTTCTACATACATTCTACATATATGGGCCGTCACAAAACTGACAAATAAATTTTCTATGGAAAAATTTAGGACTTTTTTTGGCAAAAAGTGTACCTACGACAGTTTTTTGAAAATGCCCTTTTACTTCAATGTGCTAATATTGAACTAATGTTCTGCGTGTGGGAGGTGCGGTGGATAGGTTGAACGTATCACAGTATTCTACACTTCTACAGGGCTCTGTGAGCTGTAGACATCGCGAGCTTGAACATTTGAACATTTTTCTTTTTATTACAAAAAAACAATAGCCTAACCAACTTAGAAAAGTTGAATAACCCCCGACATTGCCATTTCAAAGTTCAATATTTCAGAAACAGGTGAACCGATTTTAATAAAACTTACCTACGAACCATCTCGATTAAACTAGCTTTCGATTAAAAAAAACCGCATCGAAATCGGTCCATCCGTTTGGGAGCTATGATGTCACAGACAGATACACAGATACACAGACACACAGATACACGGGTCAAACTTATAACACCCCTCTTTTTTTGTCGGGGGTTAAAAAAAGCTTATAATAGGCACGTCGTAGTACTATTCGTTATTCTGTGATACAGGGTAAGTCGCCCTGTAACCGGCCACTTTGCCAATATAATCTGTAAGAGAATGAAATGCTCATATCATGTAGGTAGGTACTCGTAATTGTACTAAAATGTACTTATAGTTTCCAGAACTGTTCCCAAGAGCATTCTGAAAGTATGCATACTCAGTATCGCTTATTCATAGCACAAACCAATCAGTTAATTCTGAAAATCTTAAATTTTGTACGTCTGTCTGTACCTATTAGTTATTTATGTCACTGACCACAATATTAAATTACCCCCGTCCGCTTGCATTTTGCGTAGGGGCGGGGCTTAGCAGTTTACTATTACTGGACATCTTAATACCTTCGGGGAAAAGTAGGAAAAAATCTTCGGGACTCGATTCCCATGATAGACGAACTATTTATAACAAATTTTAACGGAACCCGCGGTGCGCGAGTCCGTCCCGCACTTGGCCGGTTTCTTTTTCTAAAATTGGATGTTGCTGCTAACCAACAGTGACAGAAGGTCAAGTGATATAAATCTTGGCTTCATTTCGAGTTGTATGGCATCCGAAGATAAAATAACAAGTGAAATTATAAAGTAAGGTTAGCTAAGTACCTATCTTATACATCCCACCCACCCACCTACTTAGCTACCCACCTACCTACTTACTCTGCTAAGAACATTCTTAACGAAGAACGTCTTCAACCACTCGGTTCACTTGTAAATGCCTAAGCAGTCGACTAAAGTACGTAATCAAGTACAAATATGATTCAGCTATGTCCATGTTGTGACTGTAACCATTCTGACCTTGGCTGAAATACGTACATACCTTGAGGGCATCGTTTTTCTACCAGTTTCATGATTTTCAAGGCCTTCATTTGAATTTCTCTTAGATGCTCCAAACGAGTGTATTTAAAATGATTAATTGTTTAGAATAATTTTAACTGTGTATTTTGATGGTAGTGAACTAACATATGACTGATGGTGACGACTATGACACGAGAGGTGACATTGGCACTTATCAGTTTTCTTTTGCTAACGACGAACTTCTATGGCTAATGAAAACTTTTTGTTTTCATTTTTTGCTAAATTAAAAAGGTCCCCATCACACTCGCTGCATTACCGCGCTGAATGGCGATAGCCAACCTTTGCACCAAGAACGAACCGGAGCGGGAGTCACAGAGAATTCCGCGAGCCTACGACCCAATTCCCGCACAAAACGGCTCACGTGGCTGGCGGCAACAGTGTTGACGCAAGTAGCGTCCCATACTAGGCACTTTCCGTTCTTCCAGGGCACCAGAGTCAGGCCGTCTGGCCCCTTGCCATCAGATCTGCTCAGACCAGGAGACTCAAGTATGCAGGGCACGTTTGCCGATATGAGGGCTCTACGGACAATGTCAATGAGGGCATGGTTTCTATGTTATATTATTAAGATATAGGATAAAGTAAATAGGTATAACATGTTAAACTGTAACATGTAAAATGTACTGGAATTAAGTAAGAACATCATTTGTAAATACTATGGTTGCAATGAATAAATGATTATGATTCAATCTTAGGTGCTGTAGAAAATGTACGTATGGTATGGTAGGTATTACAAATAAATCCGAATGTTCTCAAAAAGCTATAATTTTGAAAAAAATATACACCTTATAGGTAGCGTTCAGTAAAGAGTTCTTGCATTGTTAGTAATTTTTCTACGAAAATTAAATAATAGTTAGGTACCTATTAGTGCGTTAAACATAATTCCTGCTCTAAGGCGTTAATGCACTCTTTGTTGAATATTGACGCGCTTTCATTTTACATATTTTAACCCTCGCCCGACGCAATAACGGCGATAAGTTTTGTCTATCTGTGTGGCCATCGTAGCTCCTTAACGAATTTGAATGCGATTTTGTTTTAATAACGATGGTTCTTGGCCACGTTTCATCAAAGTTGAAATGCTAACAAGTATTTATTTGTTATGAAACAGGGGGTAAGTTGGAAGGTGTTTAGTTTATCATGTGTTTAAGTACCTATGTATATGTTATAGACAATTAAAAATCAAAAATGGATTCATCATTTATTAGAAAAACATATTCAAAAGAATACAGTAAGAGGTGAAATAATCTAATCTAAAATACTGACGCCATTATCATACGTATAACAAAAACTAGGTTGTTTTTAAGTCATCATTCACACTGATAGGGACAGACTTTCCGATAAATCTGACAAAAGACAAAAAAAAACGATTTTATGCATTTAACTCCAATTTCACTCTTGGAAAGTTTTAAAAGTCAAACTTCAAATAACTAGCCAATATGTTCTCAACAAATCTAACAGTCAAATACATATAATACACCACAAAGACCACAAAGTCTCAAAAATGTAATAATTTTGCAACTTTGTGTGGAATTACAATATTGTTGCTGCAGCCATGCTGCAACGTAAATCTTAGTCAACACAATAGTAGATCAGATAGGCACACTACGCACACGACTTAGCTACGACCTAGTTACGATTTCTAAAGGCACACTCATATTACTTACAGTAATTAGTCTTATAGTTTCTATTAAGCACCATTTAATAATTGTCATAAGGAGATTACTTGTACTCAGTATTACTAGGAACAAAATTCTTTAATTAACAATAATTACGATGCTACCTATATAATAAGACTAATACACTTTGTGATTTTTTCATGAATACTAAAGTCAAACAAGTCAGGCCTTCCATGGGTATTAATAATCTAGATTAACATTTGCAAACAAATACCACACAACGTCAATTAAGTATACCAAGATTACTATTTTTTTAAACGAGCTTAGTATATAAAATGTATTTATTGTTAGACATTTCCTCAAACAACCCCACTAAAAATGTTCTAAAATAACAAACATGATTTAGAACCTACACTAACGCATGCAAAAAGTACAATCAACTAAGATTTATTTATGATGTGACTGTACTAAAATATAAAATGATACTAAATTTGCAAGAAATTCTTGTCATAAACAGCAAAGTCTGAGGGTGGTAGCAAGAACTTTGCTACAGTCTTGTACTGCGCCGGCGAATCCAATACTTCTATCAGTTTCTGGAGCTTGTTCGCGTAACCGGTCAACGTCGACTTCTCGATGTGGCCAAGAAGGTTATTATACTTATTCCAGAAGTACGGGATCACTCCATCACTAAGAGCCTTGTGGAACTTCTTGACCATCATTATGAAAAGCGTAGCCGGGTTGGTGCGACTCCAGAAGGCAGGGTCGTTCTCGTGCTCTATTGCTTCCAAAAAGAAGAGAGCCTTTATGTAGTAACTTGCTATTTTGTTCATGCCTATTGAGTCGCGCAGTTTTTTTATCTGAAAAAAAAAAATGAGGTCATTAACCATCCAATACATAATAGAATTCAATACATCTATACCTATAAAACAGTACCGTGACTGACTGACTGACAGACAACGCACAGCCTAAACCACTGGACCTAGAGACTTGAAATTTAGCAAACATATACCTTGAGTATCCTAGAGGTGCACTAAGAAGGGATTTTTCGAAACGGAATGTAAGAATGACGTATGACAGCTGAAAGAGATAGCATGACGATTGAGTGAACGAGAGGGAAAGAGAGGAGAAATCAGGGGGATTAAGACGAAAGACGCGCGCTGTGACGGTTGTACCTTTTAGATTGTTTTTTAATTTTTAATCTTAATTATATTTTTCAAGTTTAAAAAGTGTTTTGATTCATCGACGAGCCAATCCCACATACACGTACCCACATACATCATAGAGGTGCTCTAAAGAAGGATTTTTTTAAATTTCTATGGGATAGAGAAATATCTTAACTTTGTTTCTTTGTTTGTAGGAGGTAATCTCTGAAACTTTCACCAACAGAAAGCTACACTATCCCTGATTGACATAGGCTACTTTTTATCCGGGAAAATGCAAAATTCCCGCGGGATAGAAACTAGTGAATTCAACTACGGTATAAAAGTAGCCTATGTCAGTCAGAAACAGAGCAGCTTTCCATTAATAATGAAAATATTTTTTTAATTGATCTAAATGCAAAATTCACTTATTTCTATCAAATGGGAATTTTGCTTTTTCCTGAGGAAAAAGTAGGTAGCCAATGTCAGTCAAGAACTGTATGTAACTTTCTGTTAGTGAAAGTTTTTTCATTAAATCGATCTAAAGAGTTAAAATGCAAAATTCCCGCGGAATAGAAATAAGTGAATTCAACTTCAGGGACGCCATAAAAGGGATATAAACACTAACCACTACGCCGCCGAAAGGAAAGAGGGGGACTCGGGGGGCGCGGCCCCCGCCATAAAATAATACAAATAGTACTCTTTCTTCCAATCCATTGATAAGTAGCGAACCACTACGCTGACGGTAGGAAAGAGGGGGGCTCGGGGGCGCAGCCCTCTGCCATAAAAATAACACAAACATTACTTCTTCCTCCAAGCCATTTAAAAGTAGCAAATCACTACGCCACCGGGAGGAAAAAGAGGGGCTGGGGGGCACAGCCCCCCGCCATAAAATGGACACAAATAGTACTCTTTCCTCCAAGCCATTGATAAGTAGCGAACCACTACGCTGACGTAAGGAAAGAGGGGGCTCGGGGGGTGCAGCCCCCCGCCATAAAAAGGACGCTAACACTACTTCTTCCTCCAAGCCATTTATAAGTAGCAAACCACTATGCCACCGGAAGGAAATAGGGGGGCTCGGGGGGCACAGCCTCCCGCCATAAAAAGGACACAAATAGTATTCTTTCCTCAAAGGTATTTATGAGAAGTAAACAACTACGCCGCCGGATGAAAAGAGGGATGGTTCGGGGGGGCGCAGCCCCTCGCCATTAAAAGAACACAAACATTACCGTTTCCTCTAAGCCATTGATAAGTAGCGAAACACTATTTTGTAGCAAACAAAGAGGGGGGGGGGCTCGGGGGGGGGTACCCCTGCGCCAACATGACATTGATAAGTATCAAACCCAGCAAAGTGGAAGGGAGGTGCGATACTTTGGGTTCGTAACCCGTACCCGTTCATAACGTAATGTGTTGCATAAAAGCATACATATCTGCCGTGCAAATATAACTATTTTTCACTTGAGGTCGCGGGTGAGCAAAGTAATTGTTTTAGTTTCAAAAATAACATCTAGGCTCTAAGCCATCATTCTTGAGAATGGCTTCCCAAATTAAACAGACCTAAACGCATGGGATGATTGGACTATCGAATTGTTATACAGAACTTAATATATATGAGGTATAGCAATAAACAAATTCTACGCGTACGAAGTCGCGGGCAACAGCTAGTAATAGAATACGTATGTTGTTGGTTGGTGTTGCGTTATCAAGTAACGTTGGCTATTAATAAATACCTCTAAAATTAAGGAGATGAGTAATAGTCACCACAGAAGCATCTAAAGCTAATAAACTTTAACTCACCAGCCGAATAGCCTGCCTCATGTTGTTAGTGTCGTGCATCAACTCTCTTTCCTGCAAGTGCAAAGCGAGTCTCCAGGAGCGATCCACATCGTACTGGTTTAAACCACCTTTGTTCGGTTTCGGCACCACCATCCAAATGTCCTTAGAACAAGTCCTTGGAACCGTCCTGTAGCCTCTGCATATAGGCCAACGCTCTTCCGGGAACTTCAACGCTGGCACCAAATCCACATCCAATTTAAACCCTGTGGGTTGGTTCTCTATGATCAGTGTGATAGCTGGTCCGCTAGACGTCAAGCGCAAAGTGTAAGGAACACCCTCAGCTTTGCAAAAGCGACGCCCATTATCGTTAATTTCGAAGCGTTGCAACCCTAGATCAACCACGCTTTTGAACCAATCGGTGAACTTGGAGCGGAGGAGGTAATTGCGTTCATCAAGCCATTTATAAGCTGCTTTATTGATCTGCCAGCCGACACCATCTCTGTTAGGCAGGTTCCTGAATTGGTCACCCATTTTGAGCTGGATGAAGCCAGGTGACTTAGGTTCTAGGACCACATCACTCTTTTGGGGATTTTTTGGGTCTACACGCAGATTCACTGGCAAGCCTATGATGATGTCCATGTCAAATTCATCAGGCTTGTTGATTCGAAGCCTGTCATAGTGGCTGCCGGCAAACTGGACCTGTAGGCATACATATAATAAAATCTCTGTAATACATGTTTGAATAATAAAAATAAAACACATTTTCAATAAAAAAATAAGCAAGTAGCTAAACATTCATAAAAATGAAATCATAGAATAGAAGGTAGGCATTTTATTGTTCTGAAATGTAAGAATATTCTGTTAAGTACTGGTTAGATAGGTAAATGAGTTTTGTAACAATTTAATTTAATGACAGTGAGGTTTTTTTGTGTAATTTATCTGTGGTTACGTATTGTAAGAGCTAATATAACTTGTTTTTAGAAAAAAATACTTTGTGCCAAGTTTCTTGCGGCGCATTCTTCTTGGCAATCATGGTCTTTCCGAAAGCGCTGGTAGACTCAAAAAAAAGACGTGTAAAAGAGCATTCAACTGCCTATTTGCTGAATAAAATTTTGAATTTGAATTGAATTTGAATGCTTTCACTTTTTTAACAGACTTTTAAAAATGGAGGTTCTCAATGCGACTGTAGGTTTCTTAGGCGATTACTCCACCAATGACTAATAGATTTTTTATATCTAATATTTATAGGTAGGTACTATAGGATACTTAATAAAAAATAACTTGTACAGTGCATCTATGTCAACTAATTTTAAATGTACACTAAAAATATATGTAATATGGAAATGAAATAAACAGTAAACACACACTCTGTTATCTTTGGTTTTTTAATTGTTTTTCTAATAGTTTTTCTACTTCAAGAATAGATGTCTAAAATGTATCTGTCATGCTGTGAGCTAGAATAAATTGATTTATAAAATAAACTAAAACTGCAACATTACACTGCCTCTATTGCCTTTTAACTCACTCAACCCGCCGCCACCACCTCTGAGTCGTGCACTGACAGAGAAAAGGACTAAGAATGATTCCGAAACATGTCGAGCTAAACTCGAGTGATATACATTAGCAATCCGTTTATTTCACACTGATTGAGTGTCACGTTAGTTTCATGTTAAAAATGTAACATGCATTATTTCATTGTGTTAATAGTAATTACTTACCGTACTAGAATATTGATTGAAGTATTCATCTCCAGCCTTCATCTCTTTAACCAGGCGCCTGAATATAGTTTCAAACACTTTGTAGTATTTATCAAAATCTGCATCCTTGAGCGCTATGTGGCGGACGTAAATGTCTGCCAGAAGTCCATTCAAGTTGGTTATTGGTTTAGGAGGTGGTTCGGACCTGTTAGGCATTATAGACATCATGAAGTAAACATGGGATATAAAATATTAATTATGTATAGCTATGATTACTCTGTCTGGTCTGGACCTTATTACTTATTAACAAGGAAGTGCAGTGAGAACAAGGCTTTGCTCACCACATGACACTATTTAAGCTATAATAAAAACAAAAATACATTGGTTCTTTGCTTCTCTGTGCTTCTGCAGGTTTTGATTGGCTTGTCTGTGGTTTCTCTTTTCCCTTTGATGAATACAGATAGTAGAGGCCTCCTGCCGCTAGTGATCCGACTGCTGCAGCTGCACCCCAAAACCCTTTGTTATTACTGTTGTCGTCATTGTTGTTGCCACTGTTGTTTTGGGTCCGGTTATGGTCCATAAATACCTAAAAAATAAAACAGGTAAACCTACTTGCTTGTTCAATGACGAACAGGATGAAATACATTTCTTGCCATTGATCTAGACTGCTGATCCATCTAGAATTTGTTTTATTCAATGGCATACCCAGCTAGAAACCAAAGGCTCTGGTTAATCTGTGGCCATGTGGCAAGAAAACAGTTTACTTATGCACCAAGTAGTCTATCAAAGCAGCTTACATGAAGTTTTCTTTGAACCTACAAGAAAACAGTTGTTATCTAATTGAAAACAAAGAAATTAAGGTGAAGACCTGAGAATACATTAGTGGAAATACAGTGAATAATATTCATACACTACACACAAATTAAGTACCTTAGCACTTGCTGATGGGGTCAAATTCAAATCACGATGAACAAAATGCAAAACGTAACTGTTCTACTGAAGTCTGTTAACACACCGCACCGCACCGCACTAATTCGTTTCGTTCCAAATCCGCTTCGCTTTTATACCCGCACCGGACGCGCCGCGAGCGAGCCGATCAGCCGATCCGACCCGACCGACAGGCAAGGAAAAACGAAATATTTTAAGGGGAATTACGCAAAGATAGAAAAAACAATTGCGTTTATTGCACTAAAAATTAGTCGATATCAGAATAAGTAATAGTACAAGTATCAAATCCTAAGTTTTTGTTTTTATTTTAAGTCAGCACTCGTATTTACTTATTAATCTAGTTAAAATAAATCAGATTGCTCATAAATATTTAAAATATTTTTCCCATTTTTTACACAATGTTACCATGTTTGTGTTAAAAATGGGGAATAACTCGAGCGTAGACAGAGAAATAAATAGTCCGCTAGACTTTTCTTACTCACTCGCACACAAAAAGGACGGCTTAATACACGTTAGTCATGGCGAAAAGAGACAAATGTATTTTTGTCCCTCATCGTATGGCCGGGTTTTTCAAGGTTGAGCTCTTGAAAGTTAAGGTTGCTAGTTTCTAGATAAAAATGTACCCCACAATGGGGTAATTCGTAATATATTTGACTTGCCGCTGACCCAAATCTGTTTAAAATCTGGATCGAAGCTACGGGAAGAATTAATCGGGTTATTGTATTTTTTTTCTCTAAATGTATGTTTCACTAAATTATTTATGGTTTGACTTTTATGGTTTGATAATACAAAGTAATATATTGTTTCAACTCAGAAGTAGGTGCTTCTAACATGAAACTACTACTCAATCATAGTGAAATGTGCTTCTAACATGAAACTACTACTCAATCATAGTGAAATAGAACGGATCACTCACGTACATGAGTCGAGAGAGTCGAGAAAAGTACATGAAACCCTTAAAATTAGTCGTCATTCCAATTTCAACTGTGATAGTAGATGGTCGGTGCCCCCAAGTTGGAAGACTGTGTTAAATACTGCGTCAAGGGTGAGTGTGAATGAGCCTTTACAGAGCGATGTGATTAGTTTGGTGTGCTACCCTGCATTTGACCATAATAAATGAAATGATGAAAACGAGGGTAGTTGTGTGGCGCTATCAGCTGCGCCTAGTAGTCGAGCGAGCAGAGACGCGGCGCGTAGTGTACATCTCGGTGCCGCTGAGTCGTGCGCTTCCAGAGGAAGAACTACGAATTATGTACGTGAGTGATCCGTTTTTCATTTCACTATGAGAAGTAGGTACTTCTTTAAGTAGAATCGTAATTGATAATAACCTTTTTCGCATAATTTAAATAAATAAACTGTAGGGTAAATTTTACATTAACTAGCAACCATAAACGTTGTATGTTGTATGTATATATCATCATATACTCATCAATATTTTTACTTACTTACAACTTGGCATTTTTTATAAATTAGGTAAGTACTTAAGCAGAAATTAGAATTAGATTTATCAATTTCCCCTACCTTACAAATTTTACCCAAAAATAGGAGCAAGCCAGCAATAATGTTTGCTCTCTCGAATAACAACTAAACAAACTAAGTAAATGTAACTCTAAATACTGATAATTAATGACTTTCCAGGAGTACTGTTTTTTTATTTTTGGCAAATTATACACACCGGCAGTCCAGGGAAAGAGATTGAAATATAAAAATTGTTTACTTACTAGTAAATTTGAATATTAAAACAATGAAACATGTAGTAAACAGATTATCTGTAGATGCATTAACTAATCACTAATCAGCATATCGATAAGATAGCAGAAAGTTATACCTAGTTCAAATTAAAGTTGTTCAACACAAAAAAATAATTACTTATTACTTATTGAAAAATATTTTTACCTTAGTAAGACCTGGCGCAGTAATTTGATGTCCACTTCACTGCTGAATAATAGCTTGAGACTGAGACTGCTGAGTGAGTAGAGAATGGAAACAATGTGTTAGGGGTTCCAGTCCAGAATCCAGATCACAGAGTACCTTTTTATAGATCCAGCCAGATTGGTCGCTTCGCTCACAGACCTAATAGCAAGTGGACCGGTGATACCTACAGAATTAGCGTGCATACCTACTAAAATTTGGTACGTAACATGGCTGCTTTTCATAGGGTTGGGACTGTTAAACGTATGCAGATATCGATATCGATAAAATCTACGCTATAGTAGTTTATGCAACTGTTACATTACGAGTGTTTTAAGGCCTAATTATCTAGAGTAGCATACATTACTTTTATCTACACACATATTATAAGTACTCTAAAACACGTTCAGAAGCAGAAGGCATTATCATATCCATACCTGTCACGAATTTGACTGTTGTTTTTATCATAGATAAGTAAACATTATACATTTATTACATTTTGAACGCATTATAGAGGAGTTATGACATGTGTGTATATGGGTTTGCAGATGCGTTGCCAACCTAGAGAGCTAAGATGGAATTCCTCTTGTGCCCGTAATTACACCGGCTGTCTTACTCTCCACACCGGGACACAACAGTGCAAGCACTGCTACTTAGCGGCAGGATTAGCGAGTAAGATGGTGGTAGTGATCGGTACGGACCTCGCACAAGGTCCTACTAACCACAAAAGTGAAAATAAAAAACATTTGCCTTAGGCATCTCCAAAGTTTTTATTCATTTCTAATAGTTTCTGAAAGATACTTTGTCACAACACTCACAACTTGTTTTTCTGTGATAGCGAAACCTCAAAACTATAATCATTTTGATTACAGACATTACCTTACCCTCACACTTGATGTACAAGGCAACACAGGTGACAGGCACGAGTAGACTGAAAAAGAAGAATATTAAGTATCTATAAGTTTATGTCTAGCCTGCTCAAGGGACATTTTTTCCAAATCTCAAATCTGGTTCAGCCTGTGCGTTGTGTATCAGTCAGTAAGTCACGGTTTTATTTTATATGTTTATATCTGATAATTACCTGAATTGCTCCGTCACGTCATCAATCTCGACACATTAAGAGTTCTGTTGAAGCATGACATGTCGAAGTGCATCGAGCAGACAGACCATGTCTTATGTCATGGGTTTATATTTTCAATTCCAATCCTTTTATTTTTGGCAGTTTCATTCACAGGAAATCTGACGAAAAAAAAATTCAAACAATGTTTAGAATTTCATCGATACCTATGTCGATACTTAGCACCGCATAAGCTAATATGCCAAAATCAAGCAAATTATTTCTGTTGAAATAAATAAAATCATTGGAAAATAAAACAAATCGTACTTAAACAGACGTTCGTACTCATTTTATAAGATCATTATGTTACGATACATGCCAAAATACAATAAAACATTCGAATTATTCAAGGTAACTGGTTACTAACCTTTGAAGGGTCAATTCAGGTTGATTAATGTTTTTTTTAACACTACACTGTCTGACGCAGCACTAGGGCATGATTAGGACAATCAAAGACAGAGCCCTGCACACCATGATAACTCGTTTCTTAGAGTAATCCTCACAAAAACAGCAAATATAATCGGAGCCGGCTACCGTTTGACAGCACATCTACCACGAAACTTGGCACGGAACATGGTGGCACCTGCCACGCTGTCGTAAACTCGTGACGTCACTTAGAGAGTGCTTCCAAATTTAGTAACCAACAAATACTGTTTGTCTCTCCTATTCTTATGCAGCTGTCAGTAAGTTAAAAAGAGATAAAATGCCGTTTGACATGTATGTGTCGATATGGCAGATATTTGTATAAGTCACGCTTCATATAGAAGAATATAACGCCTCCACTTTCCTATCTCAATGCCTTCGCTTATAATTTCACCAAAGAATAAAATCACTACGGATTTTACCACCTAACTGTATTTATTTCCCCTGAGGGTGACCCCATTTAAATTGGTCAATCTACTTCTAGAGCTTTAAAAAAACTACCAAAATCTACCAAAGCCTTGGTCAAAAATCACCTTAATAACAATCATATTTTTTTTTACAAAAAGTACTTCAAACCGCCACCAAAAACCATAAAATAATCCTCTAAAGCCATCAGTTTTATGGCCTAGCACAAATATGAAGTCTGTACCCACGTGCGCTCAGAATATTTTGGGTCTTCGAAGGCGGTTTTACTTTTAGTAAATATTGTTGGAGAAAACATTAATAATAGGTACTTATAAAGTAGATGAATATATATATATATAAGTAGTTAAAAGTTAGTTTTTACTGTTGCTATACCCTACCAGGACCATGTTTTATAAAGCTACGAGTTACAATTTACAAGCGGAAGTCTCATTTTATTACCTTTTGTTAGAAAGAGGCTTCCGCTTTTAAATTGTAACTTGTAGCTTTATGAAACATGGCCCAGGGTCCATGTATAATTAGTTCTAAGACTAATGTAACAAATGTGTGATAAATGATGATGACGATGAAGATTTTTTATTACAATTTCTAGTTTAAAAACTACAAAACCAATTTATGACCAAATTTATTAGAGCGTTGTTAAGTAACATTGCCAAAATAAAGGTGAATCTCGTGACAATTGGGATTTTTTTTAAATGTGTAAATGTAAATCTACCAAAACACAGTTAAAAAAGCCTTAAATCTACCAAAAAAGTAGAAATCCACCACATGTGGTCACCCTGGGGTAGGGGTATTTCGACCTTCCCCCCGACTACGAGTGCAAAATTCGAACTTCGTATCGTGCCGTCCCTCTCAAGCTAATATTATTTAACACGAGAGTGTGCGGAACGATACCATACGAACTTTTCGAATTTCGTAGTATGGGGGCTGCCCCGACAGGCAGAATGGTGTGGGTTGCCAGCTTAAATTTTAAAGCCGTCATTGATCTTTGTTTAAAGCAGTGGTTCCTAAGCTTTTTTTCCACCTTTACCCCTGAAAACTGTAAGATTTTTGCCGATAACCCCTTTAAAGCAAGAACAGTGTGACTCCCTCATACTGTTTGTACCTCGACCCTGATCATTTTGGTCAGACTTAATGTTAGAGATTTGGCGACGAAAAGAACAAAAGGTACATACACATATACATATATACATACAACATACAACGTTTATGGTTGCTAGGTAATGTAAAATTTACCCTACAGTTTATTTATTAAAATTATGCGAAAAAGGTTATTATCAATCACGATTCTACTTAAGTAAGTATCTCATAGTGAAATGAAAAACGGATCACTCAGGATAACTAAGGCAAAGGTGCATGATTAAAATATTTATAAACAGTGGTAATATAATAAAGGCCTGCGCAAACCTGCGGACGGCAGGGGAGAGCATAGAAGAGGGTGTCCTCCGCCGCAGCGCACACTATCCCTCACGACACCGCGACCGTCTGCCAGCACGGGGCCGGCGACCGGAACCGCAGAGTGTGAGAGAGTGTATAGTGCTCCGGCCCAGTGCAAACTGGCTGACGGGAAAACAGAGGATATTATACTTGACTAAGTAAACTGTCATTGTTAAAACGACCGCGTTTGAAGAAATTATATTACCTGCAAATTTTTTATTCATGGTGGACATGGTAGTGGAAACAGTTCCATGGAGGTTATATGTAGATTGGGCAGACCGACGTTTACTATTGCTATATTATACTCCGACCATAACCTTACTACGCTGAAAATCCATACAATTTGCTCATCATCGGAAAATAGTTTTCACAGAACTTCGGTCTAGCGTAATAGCATTATCAAAAGTCATCGCGTTCGAATTCAATGTAGACAAAACTTAGGACACTGAAAGGATGGTTTCTTTTCTAGTCGTCAGTTGGCATCTAGTCCAAAGGGCAATGGTTAGAGCACGATGACAGCCAAAACACGAAGATTGACGATGACTCTTGGTAAACTAAAATAACTGTATCTGTGTGTAGTTTAAGTTAATCATAATATTTTTATCATTAGACCCATAGTTATAATAAATTTTGTGATTATTGAGAATAGAATCTGCACAATAATAGTAGAGATTTATGAGGGCTCCACTTCATGACTGCTACGTATTGAAGCATCTTAAATATCGCAATAATTTTGTAAGACAACTTCTAGTTACGTTTTTATTCCCTTTCTACTCCATTGGGGCGGAATGTGTACCTTTATTACTACTGAATATTACATTTAGATTTATTTGTCGTTTTATCACTAACTGGCCTCGGGTTAAGGCAATCGAAAAAGACTGGAATCCAAATTAACCTTAATAATAACTTTAAAAAAGTGATTGTAATATAACAGATCACTAACAGATATATAAAAAGTTCTGACTGACTGATCAACGCCCAGCCCATAGTCTTAGTTCTAGGTCTAACTGAAATTTGGCATAGAGGTTCCTTTTATAATGTACACTAGGGATGAGACGGTATTTTTCGAAATACCGTCCCTAAGGGGGTAAGGTTTGAATGGAAAATTATATGTTTTAAATTAAGCCTATGATATATATTTTTCAAGAGAAACAAATGAACACGTGTTTCACCGTTTATGAACATTTCAACCTTAAGGGGGTAACAGATATAAGCTAACGTAGTCTTCCATACGGCGTCGACAGTGATTTTGAATATAATTCAAAAACAAAATTACTAGAATTACGTAGGAGTTTAAAAAACTTTAGTTGATAATGTAATCTCGTAATTAGCGTATTTTCCTTCCAGGAAAAACATCCTTTCGCGTTTACTTCATCCCGCCACGCTATCAGAAGCAAGCTTTAGGTAAGAGCGTTATTTTTATCTAATATAAGCGGCTGTGTGGTATGACAATGCTTTTACATTAACCCTTTTCCAAGGCCCCATTATTAGTACAGGTATTAAAAACAACGAAATTAAATGATCAATTCTTTTTCTCCACACTTTGATACAATAACATCACATATTGCGAGAAAAGATGCATATATGCACGCAACTGCACTAACAGGCATAGCAGGACATATAATGTATATTATGTTTGACGACCGAGTAGTCAGGGGCTATGACTATGAAGCTTGAGGTCCCTGATTCGACCCCCGGTTGGGGCAGATGTTTGTATGATGAATATGATCGTTTTCGAGTCTTTTGTGTTTAATATATACATAAGGTGTCATTTGTCCCATGATATTTATTTATTTATATTGACCCCATCTTTTTCTTTCTTTTTTTTAGGGTTCCGTACCTCAAAAGGAAAAAACGGAACCCTTATAGAATCACTTTGTTGTCCTATCCGTCTGTCAAGACCCTTTTTCTCTAGAACGCGTGGAGGTAGGATGCTGAAATTAATATCAAATTCTCAAACCCGCGGTCCCTTGAAGCTGTGAAAAAATCATCAATCATCAAAAAATCAGTCAACACAATCAAAAGATACAGTCATTGTAAAGGTTGTTTCCATACAAATCGCCGTACTTTGAAAACCTAAAAGGTACTTCCAGTTGTCCTAGAAACTTGAAATTTGGTATGAAAGTAGCTCTTACCACCCAGAAAATTCTCAAAATCTATTTTTTTTAGTGTCTGACTATGTCACAGACCAATGTAACTGTTTACCACTGCTAACGACATCTAGCGTAGAATAGGAGAACTTTGTAGATAACGCGCGAGCTAGAGATCATTAACCTCTAGCTGACGTCGCTTGTTCTTCTACTCGCCACTAGATGGCAGTAAAATCCTAAGCAAAATGTAGGAACAGAGGCCAGAGTACGAATATTCGAAACCTGCGTCACGTAAAATCGAATAGTAAAAGTTATCGAGTTTGTATGACGTTTGGAACAGCGCCCGCCCGTGAGCGTATTTGGAACTAAAATTTAGTATGAGGTTTCTAGATCTTGATACGATAACCGTAACGTTACGCAGGATTCGAAAACTCGTGCTCGACCCTCTAGGCTTTGCTAATACTGGAAAACTTAAAACACTGGGGAAAAGCAGGGAAATCTTTGTACGGAACCCTCGTGCGCGAGTCCGACTCGCACATGGCCGGTTTTTGCTCGGAAAAGAGTTAGATGATAACTACCTAGTGTTTTAATTTTATTTGAACATTAGGTAACTGCCGTATTGTAAAAAATACTTTAAATTTTACTGTTAGTTGAGGAACGAATTGACAGACCACCGCCAAACGGGTATAATAGAGGTACGTAATGATTTCTAGGATGTAAAGATCTGTAATCAATATTAAGAAAATATCAATCCTACGAAGTTTCTCTTATTGTAATTTTATTGTAAGGATATTATTACCATTTTGCAACGTAAATAAATATTTTTTTTATAAAATGTTTCATTTGGCAACCCATGCAGTACTAAGAAACGGAGGCCTACCTTCTTACCCTCTTAACATTGTCTCACCTTAGTAATGAAAAAGCCAATAGCTCTTATAATATTTATTCCTTTGTTAAAAACATAGTACAAACTAGTAAGAGAAACTTTATTTTACAACGCATGGAATACAATGCTCTATTCACTTTACAATAGAAGTGAAAATCGGTTTACGACTGGCTACGCAAACAGGAATTTTAAAACTAGGTGTATAAGGTAAATATCCCTGAGGGACTTCTACGAAATTAGAATATCGAAGTTCGTATCGTATCGTCCCGCTCACTCTCGTATAATATTAGCGTGAGCGGGACGGCACGATACGAAGATCGAATTTTGCACTTCGTAGTATTACGCCTGTGCCCGACGCTATCTCAATAGTTACACCTTCAATCTTAATACGTAGCAATAAAGATGACAAGCAGGATGTCAATTATTGGAATGAACGTGTCGAACATTGGGACGTTTACCTTATCTGCCTTTGACTAGGACTAAGAGATGAATATTACATAAATAAAATAATAAATTGCATAAATGGGTCAGCATTTTGCCTGAAAGATTTCTGACGGACAAAATATCGCTAGGCAGCCTACGAATAATATCATTAATCATTATACTTACTTGTAGAATGCTGTAGACTGCATTAGCACTGTGAGCTTCGTTTGTGATTGGTTTTTATTTTAATTAGCGAATCCCAAACATTACAGTAGCTAAATGTCAAACAATCTCTCGATACTAACGCCATCTAGCGATACTTTGTCTATCAGGAAACCTTCATTGCACAACTTTTCATTATTAATAATTCAGGCGTTACTATGCGGAAATCCATATCAATAAACAGGTTTTTTTTACACCAATAAGGTCAAAATGTCGTATGTATGTAAATACTTCATTTATTGCACATAATAATGCAAAACCATTGCAATAAATATACCAAAACAGAAAATGTAGTACAAAGGCGTGAAAATGTAGTCTGTGTAATTGTGGACTAGGTGCACACCATTACATGGAAATAGGCTTTCCTTACTTTACTCGTGCTCAGCTGGTAAATTATTACACCTAGTAATAGTACCAAATATTTACTTTACAGAGATGGTACTTGGTACTTGATTTCTTTTTATTGTATTTTTAACCGATTTCAAAAAAGGATTTTCTCAGTTCCTCGGAATATTTTTTATAGTATATTTATGGGTTTAATAGAAAAGCTCGCTGTATAACAGTCGTAAACCGATTTTACCATCATCGCGATAACAAACTGGTTCCAATACACCCAACTGTCAAACGAAACACTTTTTTACATTATTTCAAATACCAACGCACCTTTTACACAACTTCGGTGATCGAAAACAGTCCAATCTTTTTTTTTATTTAATTTGATACTAGGCCGTTTACGATTACTGACTATGTAAATGCTTCAAATAAACATATTTTTCACTTTGTTCTTATCGTCAAACATGGCCAATTGTTGTTATTGTCTTTAGTTAAATCGGTGATATACTTTGCGCAAATTCAGAACAATGAACTAAAACGAATTAGCTAACAATAAGCAGCAAAGAAATTTTATTTTAGTTCATAGATCCATACATTTCCAACCGACATTGGAACATTCGTTCATTGAAAGTAATGTATAAAAATGTTTCGATTGGGTATTTACCGCGTGACACTCATAATCATAACGTACTATTTACATGAATTCACGAATAATGTTACAAACACGCAAATAATATAGTTTAGGCTATTTTTAATGCTCAGACTCGTAAGGCCCGACACATTTAGCTACAATATACAACAAAACTCCATAAATTATATCAATATACTTCAAAAGATTGTAAGATAAATAGACCAAATATGCCGTGCGTTTTTAATTTTACTATACCTAAATGTGTATACGGGCCCAGCGCTATTCATTAACGATCGATCTAGGCCTGCATTCGACAACTCCCAAGTAATTTACTGAGTATACCTACTCAGAAACGCTAATTAACTGTAAGGGTCTCACGGATCTGAGTCATATCATATCATTTTAGTTTTTTGCATGGAAATTTATATTAGTAATAATCCTTTGAAATGACTACAAAGCAAAAGTAACGCTTTGTCGCTCTATTTTTAGGTCAGTTTTTGGCCCAAATCAATCGTTAGCTAGTAGTATAAATAACTTATAAATTATGAAAAGTAAATAAAAAAATACAAAAGCTTATTTTTATTGCACATCTTTGTGATACATCTATGTGAGTTTATTTGCAAATCCTAATGAAGTTACCTATATGACTTTGCAACATAATATATGATTGACAAAAATTGACAAAATCGATACGGAAATAGGCTAGAATTTTGTGAATGTATTCTTGTATAAAAGTGGCAACGTACCATAGCAACGTATGCCAGAACGCTGTTACTGCTAAAGTTAATTTCATTGTTAGTGACAAAAACATTTGTATATTTTCACCTATTTATTTATTGGTTTAATTATATGCCTATTCTTTTTTTCTATAAGAATCTGCATAATTATGTTCTGTCAACCACAATCAAATTCACCTCGCAACTACATTTTAATAACAATAGCTATAGCTAATCTCAACGATACTATTTATATGTATTACAGTTATAATGTGCTTGGTTCTTTGAAGAAATATTAATATGCGGAAGGTATAATTAATTAATAAAGCAAGCATTCATACCAGTAACACCTAAAAACAGGAAAAAATAAACCTATGATAAACTACCTAATGCAGCCGCAAATAATCGTATAACTATAAAGGTAATTCGAGCGATAGATGGCGGTGACAAATCTTGATATATCATAGTATTTAACATGTACTGAATTAAGGAGCTTTCGACTCGCGTTAAAGAATACTATTTTTAACCGACTTCAAAAAAGGAGGAGGTTCTCAATTCGTCGGAATATTTTTTTATGTACCTATTACTCGAACAAGGCTGGACCGATTTCAAAAATTCTTTTTTTGTTCGAAAGGGTATTTATTGACAACTGTCCTAATATTCAATACAGACCATACAGTGCTTAGTTAAAATGTTGCAGGAACCAATAAAAATGTTCGACTAAATAAATGTATGTTTAATTTCCCCAAACCAAGCTTAGAAGCTAAAATCAGTGAGCATTCGATCTAGGCTACATAACATAAGACGCGCATGCCGTACACTTGTGTCATTGCTTTTACACAGTCTGTGATTGCCTTTAACTATTATAAATTATACGACTTCCAAGGTCTTCAAAGAATCTGTCCACAATTCTACGCCATACTATAAAATCTGTCTTATAAATTAAGCAGAGACGAAATAAACGCTGGAACATTACACCACCGCGGGCTAACAGGAAACATGCAAAGATAATTCATTATAATTATTATAAATACTCGTAGTACTATTATTACTCACACCAAAAAGCTTATAAACACAAATCAATGTATACCTAAACCGCGACATCAGACCATCACGCTTTGTGGAGAAAATAATTTAATCCGATCGGAGTGATAAGGCATAGCGTTCAATTGTTAAGTAACAAACTCCTATATTATAGATGGAATATTAGTATCTAATAATCATGTATGATACAGTACAACATGAGCAGAAACCACAAACCATTAACACAGCTCGAACTTACATTATTAGTATAATGCGTTACGTATAAAGCTTAATACGCACTGCTTCGATTTAAATAATAAAGAAAAAGCAAAACTACGTCCGCGCGACGTTAAATATTTGTCATCTTACCAAAATCATGTACTTTACATGGAAATGGAAGTAAAGACTGAATCTTAATAAGTATTTCGATTAATTCAAATGTCGTGTTCGAGCTTCGCGTGCCTTACAGTAGGTAAATATAAACTGATTTGCATTAACATACTATTTTACATTTTTTGAGATAAGTATTCGTGAACCTTTACATGACTTATCTGATATCAATGATATTATATTATTTTGAGATATATAATATATACATCGTCAGTCATTGAAATCGTTTTGATGCATTGACGTCTCTACTCTCAGCCTCCGAGAGAAAGCTACTTTGCATTCTTGTCAGAGAGAGTGACATAGCGAATGAATTGGCTAGCCACTTTTGATGAACAAACGATTAGATTTTGGTGGTAGGTACATACAGATCAGCAGCAAGCCAGCAAGCAAGCACAATTATTCCAGTAATCAATTCACTGCATAATTTATTATAAACAGTCAAGGTCATAATTATGCATGGACTTTTTACATTATCTGCTCGATTAGAAAAGGTTTTAACTGTAGATAGTTGCCATAAGATATAGCTGAGCTATCAAAGTGCCAAGGACTGTTGTCACGGCCCTTGAGAGTTTGTTAATAAATTTGGCACCTACATCTGAAATATGTAGACTGTCTGACAAATATGATTACTGCTCCTATAAATCTACTTCAGTCGTCACCAAATCGAACGAGTATTAGGCACTGTAAACGTATCTTTAAAAAAAAGTTATTTCAAGTACTTATTTTGGAGCATTTCTGCCGCGGCTGTGCCAAGCCAAAAGACGTATGTCCCAAAATTAAAAAAAAAAAAATTTACCGTAAGGAACCGGGTTTGTAATCAAAATGCTTCGTACGGCCTTTTGGCTTGGTACGGCAGATGCACGCCAGCACTGCGGTATCTAAGTAACGGGTATCAATCATCGCAGGAGTAGAAGACTCGTCATTTTATTTTATTACAAAATTAGGTTTCTAAATCTAGATTACATTTACTATATGAATTACCTTTTGGGTACTTAACCATTTGCAAAATTGCTTAGTATCATCCAAGACATTTTCATCATCCCATAACAACATTTGACATCTGTGAGCCAATTTTGCTATATAACATTACTTTGTATCATATAATATAAATAAATATTTAAACTATGTATACCGACCGAAAGATATTAATTTAAACAGAAGAGAATAACTCAATACTGCACACTAAGAACCTATTTGTACATCAAGTACCTGCTGCTATGTTTGAAAAGCGTCAAAAATGATCAAGCCAAATTAGTCCCTTGTTTAAATTTCATTTACAACTAACAAAGAGATAAGGTAATATAACATTTTGTCTATACTAATATAAAAAGACGTAAAACTTTGTTTGTAGTTAATCTCTGATCTGATTTAACAAATTATTTCGCTATTGGAAAGCTACACTAACCCTGATAGATATATTGCTACTTTTTATACCAGGATAGCGGCAATTTGCCGCGGAACGAGGACAAAGTTGCAGGCAACAGCTAGTACATTATATAATATATACAGGATGCGTTTTAATGAACCGTCAATAATTCAGCCCCCTCTTGTCTAAATGAGCACCCCTGTGAAGTTTTTTTTTTATAATAAAAAAAACATTCTCCCATACTCACATACTATCAACCAGCAGAGGCAAATGAATGCCCTAGTATGGGAGAATGTTTTTTATTTATTTATTTATTCCAAATAAAAACTTCAGGGGTGTTCACTTAGACTTCTCAACCCTTAGCTGAATTCTTTACGGTTCATTAAAAGGCATTCTGTATATGTTTATAAGGCGTAATGATATTACCTACTATAGATAATCTAAATATTCTAATGTAGTACTTACATGCCCACATATATAGTCACTCCTAGACAGTTGCGTATAAAAGCCTGGTTTTTTTTTATACGACAAGGAAGGCAAGGCCTGAATGGGCCGTATTTTTATAAAGCTACAAGTTACAATTTACAAACAGAAGTCTTTCTAACAAAAGATGATGGAATAAAACTTTCGCTTGTAAATTGTAATTTGTAGCTTTATAAAACACGGCCCTGGAGACGCAATTGTATTTTGGGGCTATACGCCATCGATTTAGCATCAGTATAGTAAAAAATAACATAATAGTTGAAATTAAAACTAGATGTAGAATCAAGGTGCCTAATAACACATCAATACGCACTCTACCTACAGTCTCTTAAAATAGGTACAATTGTTGTTGTCACGTGATTTTGCATCTGCTTACCAAACGGATGCGAAGAACCCTATGGCGTATAGACCAAGCCTTAATGATACAGACAAAGCTAATGATATGTTGTGCAAGTTTCATTTATTTAGTGTTTGGAATCCAATAGTAACTATATATATACTGGCCGATCGTACCATTGTATGTGGCAAAATTTCTTTTCAATATTTTTTTTTGGAATGAGCGAATTTAAAGAAATAAAAATAGAATCTAGGGTAGGTTATATTGCAACACAGAGCAACTGTCTCTTTCGCTCTACAGTAGTTGGAAAAGGATAAAGCTCGAGTCGTAAAATAATTAAGAAGTAATGCCACAGCAGGCATGGAGAATGCGAAAGCTTTGATTAATTAAATAATTATACTGAAATCACTACATAATCATTAAATATATTAATAGTAATATGTTGAACATTGTGACTATTTGTTATTTATTTTAATCAATAACCTTTCTTTCGTTTCGTGCCATTACGTTTGAGACATGCTCTAGAAAACAAAAAATTACAATTCATAAATAAATGAATATCTTATTTTAATTTCTTTCTTGTAATATTTATTTATGACGTGGTAATGATACACAAACCTTTTAGGTTTTGTAACTATTGGTGTTACAAAATCGTGCAGTGTTATTGATAATGATAAGACAATTTGGAAGCGAAAGAAATGGAACAACATAATCGTAATTTGAAATGTAAAATCTACAATGACCCGATCACTCAAAATTAATGAACTGTTTCATTTTAATAATGATAATATCGATTTGTAAATCATCATTTATCCATCATAAATTTTCGTTACTGAAAGCAAAGCATAAGATCCTTTACAAATCAAATTAATTAGCATCAGCTAAAGTTTACGTCTACCGGCAAGCTTTAACCCTTTCATCTGCTTAATTCAACTAGGTATTTTAGATAATTTAAACATTTCAACAAACCAAGTCACTTGGGACGGCTAGCACGCGTGAAATTCCTGCTGATGTCGCTTAGTGTGACCCTCGAGTTAAAAAGGGACACAGCGACAAAGCTTGAGTTCACGTGAGCCAGCCGTCCTTATTAGCCAGCCGATCGAATCAATAATGTATTACTAAGGTCTCATTCCGAGTCGACAGGCCACTTTTCGAATCTTATTGTATCTGTATACAGTTACACGGAGTTCGCGTAAAACACATTATTTACCGTTACCGACAACTCAGTTCGGGTAAACAGCGGTAAATAAACACGAGTTTTACGCTATTATTTATAAGAGTGGAGAGCGCGAAAGATTACACATTACGTTGTCTATAATGTTGCTTTTAGTTAAGGTTGCTACGCACGAATGGTCCAGTGCATCTGAAATCTGAGCCTCTAGAGTAATCGACGGCCATAAAAAAACGTCTCGATCGCGCTCGCGTTTACGTCTGAATTACTATGGGCACATTAGCAGCGCCACTAGTGGTACGTATCGACAACAAACAATTATCATACCATTTGACACCCGTAACGCAAACGCGATCGAGACGTATTTTTGGCTGGTGATTACACTAGACGCTCTGTACGATTTAACCTGCATTCTTCTGATAAGTCCGCAAAGTAAAATCGTAGCGTTGTATATACGTGCGTAGCAAGCTGTAAGGTGGAGGTAACCTCAGGGTCAGCGGGCGGCCTAGCGCGCGGCGCCCGACTTGCTGTGCTGAATCAGCCACTGCAAGGTGATGTCGATGTTGTCCTTCTCTTTGCACGAGATTGAGTAGCAGCAGATCTCGCGGTCTTGGATCGCTGACAAGTTCCTACAAAATGCAAACACGTTTATAAATTAAGATGGCAATGGTATGGCAAGGCGAGCTCGCTGTCCACCCCACACGGTATGTACCTATTCTCGGGTGTGTAGAAAAAAATTCAGAATGTGAAAAATTGAGACATCAAACTGTATAGAACCGAGCCTCTCTGTTTTCTCTTATCTACTGCGACGTCACTGGGTAAGTTACTGAGAGAATAAATGAGCCACGCGAAATCAATTTCAAAACATTGACACACCTTCATGGTACAGGAGCTGGTGCTGCTTATACCTCTACCAAGATCGAGGAGGAAATGAGTGAAGAGTGCTAGAAACAGGACCGGGTCAGTACAATCGTTCGCGAGGGCGGCCACCAACGTCGGGTGGATGACGACAGATTCGAGATTGAAGGAGTTTGAATGAGGTTACTTGTCGAAAAGAAACACATTTTTGAGTCTTTCATTTAAATTAATGAATTTAGAACTAAGATTAGGTTTTCACACCATTAAACAGTCGGTCTGGTTGGCCTATTTGTTTACATTTCTTTTAATTCGATGTACTGTACACAAGGTATATAAATACTATATAGGTATAGCATAAAAGCCGTAATAGCCTTGTAGTTTGACCTATGGCCTCTCAAGCAGAGGGTTCAGTTTTTCGAAATTTATGTGCGGAATTAAATTTGTAATTTATTATGAGCTTTTCGGTAAAGGAAAACCTGCACACTGCTGCGAAGCAATTCAATGATGTTTGTGAAGTTCCCAATCTGCACTGGTTCCGCGTGGGATCTATAGCCCAAGCTCTATCATCCTAAGAGGAGGCCTGTACCTATCAGTGGGACATTTAAAAGGCTGATGATGGTTTAGTATAGCCACGCATAGCAGTGTGGACTCACATGCGCTCGATGAGGCCGTGCTCGTCCAGGGCGTGCGGCAGGTCACGCTTGTTGCCCAGCACTAGCACGGGGATGCCGGTCAGCTGCTGCTTCTCCAGCAGGCTGTGCAGCTCGTTGCGGGAGGCTTCGATCTTCTCGCTGTCCGCCGCGTCTACCATGTAACTGAAAGCCAATATTTTCTTGATTATAAGTGGAAAACAAATATAACGACGTCCGGATAGCCTAGTGGTTAGAGTCAGAGACCCTGACTGTGAAGCTTGAGGCCCCGGTTTCGATCCCCAGTCGGGGCAGATGTTCGTGTGATGATGTATGAATACGAATGTTTGTTCTTGGATTTTGAATGTTTAATATGTATATAAGCATGTATATATATATCTATATAAGTATGTATATATCTATATAAGTATGGTTATCCGTTGTCTAGTACCGACAGTACAGGCTTTGCCTAGTTTGGGACTAGGACAATTGGTGTCAATTGTCCCATGCAACACATAATAGTAGATGATGGCTCGGAACTCTCGGTGCGCGAGTCCTACTCGCTCTTACTTATATGTTTAAATGATGTAACTCGACATTTTCGATGGTCACGGCACTCACGCCAAAGCTAAATTTAAATTATAATTTAAATTACGAATTTTGGCGTGTTACTTAGTCAGGTACTTTGGTCAAGGTCTAGCATTGAGCACCTTTGGCCAAGGCCTACCATTCGTTTAAATTACAACTAAAGTCGAACAAAATATAATTCACAAAGCCAAACGTCAATCTGTGAAATAATATTGCCACATTTATTCAAGTAAGTAGTGCTTGTAAACGTAAAGAATGATTTCATCAAAGAAAGAGCCAAATAATTAATAAATACCTATTACATCTTAGCTAAATATGTAAATTGTATTATGATCACATGATCGGTATCACTGAAATTATCATTCTTGTGAAGTGAATTATTTGTTATTCATTGTTTAGTTTGCCCATGGTACTACCAGTGGTCCCACCAGTAGTATCACGGGCAATTTTTTCTTCCTGTAGTACAACGAAGCAGTCTAGTAGTACAATGGGAAGAAAATTCTACCCGTGGTACTACTAGTACTAACATTGTAGTAAGCAATATATTTTTAGGCTTTTCTCGTAGTCACTCTCGTCATCTTAGAAAACATAGTTAAATAACAAATTTTAACATTCGATTAATTTTTTTTTGGGTTCCGTACCTCAAAAGGAAAAAACTGAACCCCTATAGGATCAATTTGTTGTCTGTCTGTCTGTCTGTCAAGACCCTTTTTCTCTGAAACGCGTGGAGGTAGCATGCTGAAATTAATATCAAATACTCAAGCTTGCGGTCCCTTGAAGCCGTGAAAAAATCAACCTTCTAAGTCAACGCAATCAAAAGTTACAGTCATTACAAAGGCTATTTCCATATAAATTTCCGAAATCCAAAAACCTACAGGGTACTTCCAGTTGTCCTAGAAACTTGAAATTTGGTATGTAGGTAGCTAGTAACTACTCCGAAAAGTCTCAAAATCTTAAATTTTTATGTCTGTCTGTAGATTTCGCAGACCAATATAAGGTGATCCCACACTGCGTACATTTTGCTTAGGAGCAGGGCTCTGCTAACACTGGACTTCTTAAAAAACTAGAGAAAAGCGTTAAAATCTTTCTACGGAACCCTTGTGCGCGAGTCCGACTTGCACTTGGCCGGTTTTTCTTATTTTTATTACTATTACTCACACGATCGCGTTGACGCCGCGACAGTACCTCTCCCACATGGAACGGAACCGGGGCTGGCCGCCGATGTCCCACACCTGGCCAAAAACAACACTTAAATTTACTTGACCTTATGACTTACTTTGAATATTCAACTTACTTGACGATTGGTCGTCGCTGCTTGTTGTGGCATCTCAATAAACACAGCACGTCAAAAGTAGACAAGGCGGACCATTTAGGTACGTAGATGGGTCAGTAGGTATGGCAAACTCAGAAACCAAACTACTGACCCACTAAAAATAATAACATTGGGAACAATTGCAAAAAGTTATACGCAGTGGTCAACAATACGTCTACGCCATACGTTTAGATTGATTTTCTATGATGATCATAAAGAACATCTCAGAATAATCTTGACAGCAACAGTTGTCAATCACATTTAATAATTGAACTAATTGTTTCCTGATAAAGATTTGGATTTTTTTTATACGACAAGGAAGCAAGGGAGTCAACAGATGGTAAGTGATCACCGCTGCCTATTGACACTCGCAACCCCAGGGGTTTGTAGATGCGTTGCCAACCTAGAGAGCTAAGATGAAATGCCTCTTGTGCCAGCAATTACTACAGCTATCTTACTCTCCACACCAGAACACAACAGTGCCAACAGTGCTGCTTAGCAGCAGGATTAGCAAGCGATCGGGACGGTCCTCACACAAGGTCCTACCACCCTTTTAACTAAAGAGGCTTAATTACATACACAACTTTGCATATAATTGAAGCAATATTATCGCAAATCAATTAAATTTGTTACACAATGCTGTGCCTGCGCAGCAGTGTTGATTACCTTGATAGTGACATTGCCTTTGGTGATTTTGCGCATGTTGAATCCAACTGTCGGTATCATATCTTCACTGAACTGGCCAGACTAAAATGAGAGAATAAAGTTTATTCATTATAATATAAGAATGAGTGTTTTATTGTACATATTCAGATTTGTCTTGTGGTTGTGGGTAGACTGAATTTGATTTCACTAGAATGTATTATCTAAAAAAAAAATAGTAATTAAAGGGTTTCATTCATTTATTTCCATTTAAACTAAGACTACTTCTTGGAGTCAGTCAATCATATTAGGAATCACTAAATTTCAAGACAGTGTGGAGTAAAGTAATAAGTATATTGTAATTATGAGAAATAATTATGAGACCTAATTTTAGTAGGATTTTTAAGTAAGCCTCAACAATTAGACACCTTGGTTAATAATGTACTTAACCAAACATTGGGCAACTTAGTCTGTGGCTTAGCCCTGTGGTAGAAACTCTTTTAAGAAACAACCAGCTACATATTGATTTACATCATGGCTGAATTTCGTAACATGCATCTTATTGATATTGTTACATAGCCACACAACTTCCTTTGAAGTTAAAGTTGAGGCTTTTTGTAAATCATTTGTCGCAGAAAAACAAACAACCAGATACTGGATGGAATCACAGATTTGAGTTTTTTAGTACTTTTATTATACTGCATTATGGTTTTCAATATTCGTAATTATAAACTCACTCTTACTTGGTCCCTGACTAACTATTCTTTGCCACTCAAAGGTTGGTTGGTAGAGATCCCTAAAAGGGATAAGTGTACCTTTGTAAGTAATTGAATTGAATTGTTTGTAATTTGTGTTTTTTTTCCTCTGTGTAATTACCAAGATATTTTTAATTTATATGAGATTAAAAAATGGTGGTATTTTGTCTATCTATTGATGGCAAACAATTTAGTGGCATTAAATCATCATAACATAACAATATTCTGAACTTACTTTTATACAACAACAATAATTAGGCACAAATAATTTAAATATTGGTAATAATATCCAAATAAAATGAAACTATTGTTTGATTTAATTACCCATAGTGAAATAAACGGATCACTCTCACATGTCACTCTATAGCCTAACATGTTTCGGACTGATCTGTAGATGTTTCTACGGAAGCACACACTTCAATGAGAGGAACATACTGCTACTACAATAACTCTGAAAAATGTTGGGCTGTACTCAACTGACAAAATAAATGAGAGAGATCTGTTTATATAAGTACTGTATCTTGATAGTTATATTTCAAACATACCCTGGTAATTAATTCATTATTAACCCTATCAGAAAAATTACATGTTTATTAAACTAAATAAATAATCAGTATCAACTGTTACCTCATGCCAATTATAACTACTTGTTTTTAGCAGAATGTAAAAAAAAATATCCCGCACACTAGTTACTTTTTATTATGTGACATTCATTATTATGATATTAATATCATGCACAAAGCACATACAAATGGAGGTGTTAATGTGCAGTGATCTTTTTGGTCAACCAAAGTAGCAAAAAAAATTATGCAAAGATAAGTTAAGATGCTCCTGATTATGTTTATTGACTCTAATATAATGTATTATGACCTCCAAACAGAGTATATTATATTAATATTGCTTGTGTAGTAACCTAAAGCCAGTTTATTATTGAGTGTTAAATGAATATTAATGTAAGACATACCTGAGCATTTCATGAAGATTTTGGGACAAAATATTGAATGGAAATTACAGAACTATTAATATTCAAGTACATCAAAAGCACAAAATAACATAAAAACACTGAATCTAGACTTTCAGAAGTAACTCCAAAATCATGTACCTAGCTATAATTATGCAAATGAGTTAGAAATTAGAAATAACCAAAGCATGATTCTTGTGGCAGTGTTAACCAAATATTCACCTAACTTAAGTGATTATCAACAAGTACAAGTAATAGGGCAATGGTACCAAATACAGAAGTAACTGCGGACAAAGCACATTATATAAATGTAATACGCAAGCCGAAACAACTCGATCATTACTCATAATTTAAACACATATGAAGGCGACAGACTAGCCACCTGATATTCGATCCCGCCCAAATTTCGTAGTACCGACATACAACATACACATTGTTTATCGCAAAAACTCAAACAATTACTTTGTTTAACATTTATTTATTGTTTTCCGATGATACTAACTGCTATGACGTTCACAAAAGTTGTTTTCCCGGAGTACTGCAAGCCGACCAGCGTGAGCTCCATCTCCTCTTTCCAAAAGAGGCTCTTGAACCAATCAAGAATACGATTAATCAAAGCTAACATTTTGTATTTTAATTACAATACTTTAGCCCTAACAACGTAAAATTATAACGCCTCTCGCGAAAAACTGCTGTCGACATCGACTGTCACCAGCTGCGTTTAGTTTGGGCTATTGAAAGTATTGAAACTACCATGACTCAGATATAACATTTGTTTCATTGTACGAATGAATTACAACGGGAAAAAAACTGAATGTGCAAAAACATTTCGTTCTATGAAATAAATATTCGTTAATGTTATTATAATAGCAAGTTAATATTAATATTGTAAAAAAGAATACGAATTCGCAATACAACTCATCGCTCACATTAAGAAACAAAACGCACACTATCACTAGAGTTGCTAGGTTATAAACCAAAAAGCACAGAAATTAAACAAGGGCGCCACTTTCTTTGTAACTGTAAAGTTTTTTACGTACTCACTTAAATATGGCAACAAATTTGTATGACAAATTTTAGTTCCTCTCATAGAGTAATATAATATACAGGGAATAGAGCGCCATCTCAGCGGAAAAAAATGTCACCCTCCACCAGCCTCTACAGCAATGCCATCTTTTATCTGTGTGTGCGCCCGCGCGCGTGTGTGTCCGAGAATGCGCGCGTGTGTGTGTTATGAAATCTGTTCTGTCGACTATCACAGATAAAAGATGGCATTGCTGTAGTGTGTGCGCCCGCGCGCGTGTGTGTCCGAGCTTGCGCGCGTGTGTGTGTTATGAAATCTGTTCTGTCGACTATCACAGATAAAAGATGGCATTGCTGTAGAGGCTGGTGAAGGGTGACATTTTTTTCCGCTGAGATGGCGCTCTATTCCCCGTATATTATATTACTCTATGAGAGGAACTAAAATTTGTCATACAAATTTGTTGCCATATTTAAGTGAGTACGTAAAAAACTTTACAGTTACAAAGAAAGTGGCGCCCTCGTTTAATTTCTATGGTTTTTGGTTTATAACCTAGCAACTCTAGTGATAGTGTGCGTTTTGTTTCTTAATGTGAGAACGAACACGAATTATGTGTACACACTCTTATTAGAAACATTATGAAAAATTCAAACTCAGAATTCAAAATCGTTTAATTCGTAAATTATACATTTAAAGCGTCCAAAATCGCAACAACTAACAATAGCACAAATCACAAGCAACTGATATCGCAATAAATAACTGAAACAACACAGAAAGATTGTAACTAAAGCGTCCGAATTTTCGTCGCAACGTCCAATACACACGAACTGACACTGATAAAACGGAGGAGCTGAAAATCGACTCTACGTATTTACTAGTGAACAATTAACGAAATAACAGTTAAACACTGAGCATTTTCTAAAAAACAAAGCCGCTGGGCGCTGTATGCTATATGACGTTTACTTGAGCCCGAAAATTTTGAAGGGATGTAGTAGGTGTACCAAAAACCGTTTTTTTTCTTCTTTGCATGATGATAAATTTCGCAATTTTTTTAACAGAAAAACAAGCAATAATTTGTGACTGAAAATTACAAGCCTTCGGTTCGATATTTTTTCATAAAATTTTGCAATATATAATGAAAAAAAAATAAACCGTATTTTTTTTAAACCGACAGCAATGATTAACGCACTAACTACTAAAAATTAGCCTTACACAGGTAAGAGATGGCGTAGCTAAAAACATCAACTGTCAAATACAGGTAACTTTCCTCCCCCTGGGTCAGTCACACACAGTGTTGCCAGAAGGTAACTTTTGTAACCTTTTAGGTTACATTTAGCTCTGTCAGGTTACGGCCGGGTTCCCCAGCTCAAAAGGTTACTTTTAGGTTACTTTTGAACTCTGTCTTTATTTTCAAATATTATTTTAAGCGCTGTTAAATAAATTTATAAATGTCCAGCTCAGGCTTTAACTACGTAAAACGGAACGTGCGTTGACGTAAAAATAGCTCAGCTACAGCGAAACACGTTCGTATCTTGCCGTCTCTTTCACTTATATGATGTAATACAGAAGAGTGAAAGGGACTTTGGCAAAATGAAACATTTGATTTGGCGGCAACGGTCTTCGGGTGGAGGATGGGTGGAGGGGTAATTAAATTAAATCAGATCGAAAATCAGAGGGAAACGCAATTCGAACTCACCGACGATTTATGTTTTTTTTTATTTATTTGGTAACTTTTCTAGGCAAAAGGTAACTTTTTGATCACATCGGGGTAACTTTTGAAAATTGGGTCGGGCAACACTGGTCACACAGTCGTTGTCATGAGGAATTTGGCGGGAAACCGATGAGAGTGGATCGTGTCGTTAATTGAATTTGAGTTTCTGTGCTTAATGTTGTTTGGCGGATAATAAAGATAGTGTATTATACAACAAATTGACGTGAAAGTGCCCAGAAATTGAAGAATTCAAGTGAAAACGCGTATTCCCTGTTTGTGACCCCCAAATATCCGCCGGCTGCTGCTCGCCGTAGCTCGTCGTAAAGTACACTATCGCTTTACGGAAGGCATGAGCAGTTGACAGGACGTGACTAGGACAGACTGACACATTTCTGACGATGACAGGACTTTAATGTACAGAAATTTACAAAACACATCAGACGTGGCTGTATGGACTCAGTTCCTTTGCCTATCCCTTATGGGATGAATTAAAAAAAAAAAAAAAAGTCGTCATGTTGTCAACCAAATCCAAAAAATCTAATCAAATCTAGTAAGTAAAATTTTATTCAGTAAGTATTTACACATAATTTTTTTGGGTTTATCTTCGGAAAGACCATGATTTCCAGGAAGAATGCACTGCAAGAAACTCCTTGGCACTTATATAGGTAGGTATTAGGTTTTTTTTCCTGAAAACCAGTAAGTACCGTGTTTTATAAAGCTACAAGTTACAATTTACAAGCGGAAGTCTCATTCTATCACCTTTTGAAAGAGACTTCCGCTTGTAAACTACAACTTGTAGCTTTATACAACACGACCCAGTTAGGTTTAGGTAGGTACACAATAGCAATACAGACCCACACCTAGTTAACAAATTCTTCAAACATGCTCCAAATTTTCGTGGCCGATTCGTCATCGATGTCAATGACGTCCAACTTAGCTGGTTAATGACAATGACTTTGTAGCCGACGTGTCCTACACCACCTGATTGACGCTGCTTGAAACAGAAGTCGTTCTGATAAGAACGTTAATAATTGAAGTCTGCAAAGGAACAAGAAGGTGGTGTAGGACACGTCGGCTTCAACTTTAAATAACTACTACTAGTAGGAGAACAAAGTGATTCTATAAGGGTTCCGTTTTTTTCCTTTTGTGGTACGGAACCCTAAAATTGATGTTTTTAAAGTTAAGGTGAATTATTATGCCACCTAAAAGAGAAATACATGTTAACCGATGAACTAAAACTAAAAGATTTATATAAACAATGAAAGAATAGTAAAATGAACCAATCAAGTAAGTTAGGGTAGTTTCGCCAGTTCGCCGACCGTCGCCAGTAACTATATACCTCATTTTCGTAGAATACCCAGTTCTCGACTGCTGCGGTCGAAAACTGGCGTCGCCGAGTCCAGAAAAGTTGCATCTTTTTCGACATGTTATTAAAGAAATTACTGAACCTAATTTTTGAATTCGAATCTTATTAACGCCAGAATTGTGTCAGCCAGTTTTCGACCGGATTATTTCAAATGTCTTAAAGATAACAAGCGTCAACTTTCTTGGTCGAAAAATGGGATAAGTAATAACTATATGCCATATTCCGACTATCATATTCGAATTAAAAGACAGTTTAATGCCTGTTTTGTGCTTTTGTACAAGAATCACATCAAATTCATCACACAATATATTTTGTGTCGAAATCTCCTTAGCTGATAAAAGTAGCGTTACTAAAAAATGAGATTTTAATTTTTATAATTAGAAATATTAATAAATGAAAGTTTGACCTAGTTACGTGCTTTATTTTGTTATCATAATGTTGTATACATTTTATATTTTAACAAAGAACGGGTTTTTATTACATAACGAATTTATAATATTAGAGTTCTTCATGTATTTTTCGTCAAATCCTGTAGTCGAAAACTGGAAATTTCGGTGGAAAACTGGGAAAACTGGCATTTTCAGCTTTATTGTTTTTTGATTAATTATAAACTACCCAATAGGTCTTACTGGAAAATAAATGGCATTAAATAAAGTTAGACTATATTCACTATAAGCATTATTTTTTTCCATTATTTATTCACATTAATTCTATTTTTTTTTTTCGTTCTGAGCTTGACAACTCCACTAATCGGTCGCGAACTGGCGAAACTACCCTATTAAACGTTTTCTGAAAATGTGTTTATAGCCAGCTTATTGATCTAACTATCGTAATCACGTAATATTATAATTAGTTACTTAATTGTATTTCTTTTCTGAACTTGTCCGCCTAAAGAATGTATTGTAGCCAAGTAACACCGCGGAGTCCCCACAAACTCTTTACGGAGCCTCAGGGCTCCACGGAGCACACTTTGAGTAAGGACACTAGGTAATTAAACGGGCTAACATGTACAATATAGTTCGTTGTGGTGAATAATACTTAGATATATTTACTCGATTTTGCAAATCACTGTACGGACGAAAAGTGGCACTGGCACCGACATCAAAACCTATTCACGTTTAACTGTGATCGGACGTTTATCACAGCAAAAAATCCAGAGTGCCATCACCAAAGACATTCAGACATTGGAAAGTTCTCAAAGGAAGCTCCGAATAACCAATATAAACAATATAGCGACATACTTAGGTCAGTTGAATACTTAGTTAATTTTTAATTTTTTTTTTCCTCGCAAGTATGTTGAAAAACGTCGTATGAAACGCGTGAGCATTATTAGTCAAATCATTACATTACACTCCTCGGCTATATTAAAGCCTTCGCTTCGCTCAGGCTTCAAACCCGCCTCGACTGTAATGACCAACTTAGCACACTTGTATCATAATGTACTATTCTATTTTTACGATATAATTTTTTTAAGCATCTTATTATTCTCTTTAACTATGTGCTCGAGTTCTTAGTTCGTGATTCGGGGCGAACTACTAAAATTCTAAATCTGACGGTAGCTGGGTAGGTAGGTACATCAACATCGCATTGATACACCGAATCGAACACGAAACGTGAATTTAATACAATAACAATGCAGTATACGATGACAGGGGGGAACGGCGCACGCGGGGCGAGGCTGGAGTCACGTGCAGACGAGCGTGGCGGCCGCTCTGCCGCACATTCCGCCGCCCGTGCCCGAGCTCGCCATATTTTGACGCCGCCTCGTCGTCACATGACCTGCGCTGCCAGATGTAAGGGATTCCCGTATATTTATGAATATTTGGAAACAAGTTTACGCCAAATGATATGTATGACCTAGACTTAATAGGTACCTAGATCTATATCACGGATCAGTGTAACTGGATATTGTTTTCTTCCATAGTAAGGAAGCTTCCTTTCCTTCTAGGAATAAATTAAGAAACCCTTGTAGCTTCCAACTAAACTTATAAAAATACGTGTAACTGATCTATAGGATCAAGTTAAGGATATTTTTATAGAAATAGCAATCGTTGTTTTCTTTACATGTAGGTACATGTAATGTAATAAGATTCAATTCACCTTCTACCACTACACTAATTTATACTTCACTAACAATGACTTTTCCCCTCACTACCTCGGAAAGCCGTCTTTTATCCTTTGATACTAACGGGTAAAAACGCATTTTATCTACTAGTGGGGAAAGTAATTTGACCTTGGAGTGGAGCGTGTTTAAGTAGCTTTTGACAGATAACAAAACTTAAAACGCTCATAATAATGGTTCGTTTCATATTAATTATCATTAAATAAATTGTTTGAGAGTTTAATAAAAAATACCGAATTTAGCTTTGTTTAATGATTTTAAGTCATAAACTTTAAAATTGTTTAAGAAAAATTTATTTTTTTATAATGATGTTGAATATAATGCTGAACGCACAATTTGGGTCGACGCAATTTCAAAACGCATAGTCAGAAATGTCAACATTGTCAACCAAAAATTTCTCACCGACTCCGACTCACGTAAAAATACACAACTTATAATTTTCTGTTATAATATCGAAAAAAAATTAGTGGTTCCATTGATGAAGATTTATTTGTTATGAGCTGTTTTTTTGCATCTTGCGCTTTCCTCGCTAGAGTGAGGTGAAAAGTTTTGTGTTACACACGGGTGCAAATGTATTTTACTTCTCGTGTGTTGAAACACTCGTTACGCTCATGATTCTGTTTTAGAACTATAGACTCATTTCGCTTGCTCGTGTTTCAATTCCACACTCGCAGGTAAAATACATCTTTGCACCCTTGTATAACAAGTAACTAACTATTCCTACAACTTATAATACCTAGTACGATGACTTTCACATTCCTTATAAGCTAAACTGTTTATTAAGCTAAGCTAAGCTAATTCTGTTTAAACCGAGTTTGTGACAATTTCGGTATTTTAATTTTCTACGAGAATTCGTGCAGATTAGTGTGGCAACCCTGCAAATTACTAAACCCGGCCGGCATTCAGTTCAGTTCAGTTCAGTCAGTACAACTGTTCGATAAGGCCGCTTGTGACCGCGAATCTAAAACTGCTCGTCGCACGTATCGTGCACGCAGGACAACGGGAAAAAAAACAGTCAAATACAGTGTGTTTTTTTACAAAAATGGATTGCGAGGACCTCACTTAGATTAGTTTTGTGTCTTGTGTGTGAAGGAATTATTTATTATTGCTAATTTGCGCGATCGCGCATTGTGTTGACATAGTGATCCCAGTTTGACGTAAATATGGAAACTAGACATTATTGGCCGGAGAATGGGCATGCTGTCAAATACGAAAAGTAAGTAGGTATAGACATAGAAGAAAAACTTCTCCCACGGGCCAGGCAAAAATCAATCTTATGACAATATGTCAATGTCATAAACATTTTAACAAGGGAAAGCTTTTCTCACTATAAATAATAAACCTCTGATCTGGAGTTGACAGTCAGTCATTGTCATTCATTAGTACCTACCTACTTATTCTTAGATTGCAAAACAGCCTGTAATAATTTATGGCCTAGCAAGTAGGTAAGTAAATGGTTTAGATCCCATTTATGTTTTGGCGTGTTGGACTAGGTAGGTATTTAATAAGCTATTAAGTAGAACTATTATTGAGGACAGTTGGTGATTTCAATTTAATTGCAGTGTCTTGTATTTACATGGCACCTAGGTAGGTACCTTACACACTACACTACACCTTCTTGATAATCTTGATTCCGCAAAAGAAAAGAAGGGGTGAGGGTAGGGTTACCAGATGGAAAATTTAAAAGTCCGGAGAAAAAGCCTGATTTCTATTGAATAATCCCGAGATTTAGTTGCGAATTTTGTCGCTACGTAATTTTGTAGGTAAAAGTCTAATTGTTGGTTTAGTGCACTGGATTTTTTTAAGTAGGTAAGACTTTTAATAAGTAGGTAAAAAAAGGTCTAAAAACTACTCTATTTTATTGAAAATTCTAAAAATCCTGAGATATCCTTGTAATTTCCAAAATTCGGCCGCAATCTTGAGAAGAGCCAAAAATCCTGATATCTCTGGTGAAATACTGACATATGGTAACCCAAGGTGAGGGGTGAAGGTGAGTAAACAACGCAAGCACAAATAGCACTTCAGTCATAAATAAAGCAAAGTAGGTAGTAATAATGGGTATATCTATAGTTATTCGTTATTTCCGAGATAAACAAATGCATTTCAAGGAGATACCTACTTAATAGGTAGGTGTAAAAGATCGGTAAATATATAGGTACCTACCTAAAATACATTGATGTAAACAGTAAGTTTAAACCTGTGTTTACGTACGTACCTACCTACCTTAATGTAAGTTTGTAGCATACTAGCACAGATACTAGTATGGATAAGTAAATGTTTGTTGCAAATAATGCTCTTAAATTTGAAATACCTAGATAAAATTTTATACCTAAATGGCAGATGATAGAATAGAATATTACCTACGTTACTCTTGTCTTGTCGGGGATTGATAATGATAACACTGAAGCAAGGACCGGAAAACCCCTTTTTTGATTAAGCCTATCGATAGGGTAACCCTATTATATGGCTACCCAAACGATAAGATTTCCCTATCGATTGTGTTAGCCTACCGTATGGGTAACCGTTTCGAATAAGATTAACCGCTTTCAATGTGGTTATGTTTGGGTAAGACGTAGCATAAATGCCCAGTTAGTGTTACCCTGGTTATTGCCTGTCTCTTTTCTTTTCCGCGCACTGGGGCACTGGGTGGGTGAGTTCTTTTCTAGCGTGGCTTTAGAGTACCTACCGACCCGTTTAATTACGTTTGGGATTGAATATACGACGAACGGACGGCGGCGGCGTTGCTTGTGTTTGTTTTCACCTCACTCGCTCGGAAACGCTCTCATTATCATGCGAAATCTGCGTGGAAAGAGTTTTTGAAATTCGAACGTGACTTCATCGTCAATTTCATTGGCTGCGAAGGGCTCCATTTGATGTTTTTTTTTTAATGGTTTAAACCCTTGTTGTTTGAGTAATAACGATTTTTGAATATTATTTTTTGTGTCCAAAACCGCCGCGAAGAGTTTGACTTTTTTAACCGACTTCAAAAAAGGAGGAGGTTCTAAGTTCCACTGTATATGTATGTATGTACATCGATTACTCCGTCAATTGTAGACCGATTTTCAAAATTTTTTTTTTATTCGAAAGGGTATACTCCTGAGGTCGTCCCATTGTCACCAAGTCATGATCTGATGATGAAATCCCAGGGAAATCGAGGGCAACCCTCAAATTTTATAAGCACGTATTATGTGTTTCATATATTTTCTAAGGCTATACAAGTATTTGCGTCTGTTGGTCATCATCTCATGTTGATGAGCTGATGATGGAAGGTACAACTCCTTAACGGTTAGGAGTTGGAGGATAATTTTCTTTATCACGTCATTCTTTAACGAAGAATATTTAAGTTTGACGTTAGTTTATTCGGGAAAATTGTATAGTTCTCGCGGGATAGCGATAACCGAAATCTACGCGGACGAAGTCGCGGGCAACAGCTAGTGGTTAAATAGGCGAGAAGCCTGCTTCTAAACTCTCTTGCTTGTGTTGAGCAAAGGTGATTAAATATAACTCCCATTACCTTTATTTACAACTAAAGTTACATTCGTCGATCGGTTACTAAGAGTCTAGGACATACATATATACTTAAAAAACAGCACAGTTCTCATGGCCACTGCATCTGGGCTGCCTGCGCTACGTCACTTGAGTTCAATGCTGTTCAGCAAGTTGGTACATTCAACCAGTTTAGTTCAGTGTGATAATTATGAATCATGTGACGCGACGCGATCCTCACCACGCACGTAGCGAGATAAGATAACCTATTGTCATCGGGATCGTCAACAACAGAAACGGGAAAGATGAATGAAAAACGTGATTCAATAAAACATATTGCTGAGTCATTCAAATTTTATTTGAAGCCGTGATAGCCGGTTGGTTTGACCTATGGCCTCTCAAGCAGAGTGTCGTGGGTTCAAACCCCGGCTCGCACCTCTGAGTTTTTCGGAATTTATGTGCGGAATTACATTTGTAACTTATCATGAGCTTTTCGGTGAAGGAAAACATCGTGAGGAAACCTGCACACACCTGCGAAGCAATTCAATTATGTGTGTGAAGTTCCCAATCCGCACTGGGCCCGCGTGGGAATTATAGCCCAAGCACTCTCATTCTGAGAGGAGGCCTGTGCCCAGCAGTGGGACGTAAATAGGCTGATGATGATGAAACAACACACATGTTCTGACTATGACTAAGAACGATGATGTTTCTGCCAATTTTTATTGAATAATGTATCCTGGCTAGATACATACGAGTTGATTGTTCAGATTGAATTAGGGATAATTTACTGATAAAAATACTTTTAGAGTACCTAATGCAACATGAAAAGATTATGTAGATCTAATTTCGATACATCATCATCGTCATCAACCTGTTTATCCTATATCACAGGGATGGCCAAACTCCAAACTTTTAACCTGTAAGGTCTACTTATGTCCAAAAATATTTCTTGCGGTCGACTGCTTGTCCTTGGCGCGAATACCTAATTCAAATGATTGTATTTTTATTTTTTTAATTTCACCGAACGTCCGGGGTTTTAACAGTTTTTATCCGGCGCCGGCAACTTCGGTGATGGCCTGGCAGCCCTAACCTTACCTATTTTGTTTCCCTATGGTTTCTTTTCTTTTCAAAGCAAAGAAACTTTCGATTATGTGTCACATTTCATAGAAAGCACTCAAAATACCTGTAACTGCGAAACCAAACAAAATATGAATTCAATCTAATTAATTTGTCTATAACAATAGGTTTATTCAGCCAATAAACTATTCACGAATCTTCTACTCTACAGTATCATTTTAATTGTGGAAACGATTGGAAATTTGTAGGATAATGTTGAGTTGAACTTCCATCCACACACCAACACCTACTCTAACTCCTTGCGTTACGATGTGATAGTGATAATCACTTTAGTTAACCCAGTCTTAAAAGGATATTAACTGGTATTGAATCATGATGTATTCAAAAGTAGGTATATTCGATTCTATCGTCACCACGATTACATTCAAGCTATAATACCTATAGTACCTACACACTATACATTGAAGCATCGGAGGAAGTTAGTGGCGAAAGCGAGCTCGGGTCTAAAATAGCAAGTGCTTCGCGAACTCCACAAGGCTACGTCCACAATTCCGCATTTGCCGTCATTTTATTTTCATTCTTCTGACTGAACGGAATGCACGAGCCGACAACTTCGGCACTTAAAGCTGGGAATACAAAATACTACATGCTCCTGAACTTATTTAAATTAACTTATTTCATAAAAGGCAAAACATACAATGTAGGTTTTTCAATGTTTGTTCCCTGAGTGCCTAGTGTAAGTGTTTCGATCGCGTTCGCGTTAACGTCAGAGTTAACGTGTCAAAACCTACCTACCATGAGAATAGTACGTTGCCAAATGCCAACATGTACTTTACCTAATTGAGATGTTAATGCGAAAGCGATCGAGAGTTTTCTTGTGTCAAAAAAATATTAAATCTTAATCGTGTATTTTGAATTGTTTACGCCTAAAATAATTCAATATATGCCATGCAGCAGGCAGTGATCAAAAGTTACTTTAAGAATAAAACTTATTGTCATTAAATAGGGTAGGGACACTATTTGCAGATTTGGAGCAATATCATCAATACTTTCTTTTGTATCAATTTTATTCATCATCATGTTATCATTTTGGCCTCATATTTATCAGAGAATGTATAAGCAGTGTCAATTACATAACCGTAAAACTGCACCCATTAGTTGCTCAATTAGGTAGGTATGTTACAATTCCTCATTTGAAATTTAAATTTTACAATGGACAACGTGTAGCATCCTGATCAAATGTCACCACTGCCACTGGCAATGGAAATACCCTAAGGTAAGACCTGACAAACATGACAGTGAAAATGTCAGGCTTATGTAACGGGCGCATACTATTCTTTCTTCTTTCTGCTAAGCAGCATAAAAAGCGCAGTAACAGAGGAGATCGCCGTGTCACTGAATTGCAGATGAGACTTTAAAAAGTAATTGTAACGAAAATTTTAAGAACTGTCCTAGTTGGCTTCGTTATACTCATAGTTTATTTTCTCAATAAACTTTAAAGAAGGTTTTTGTATATAAACATGTACCGAACATGCACCTGTTCTTCAGCTTATTACGTGGACTTTGCACAAAAATGCAACTGGTATCATGTATTCCCGAGTCCTACCGACTTTAACCACATTAAGAACGTACTTATAATTTTCCAGTCACTTTCCTTTATCGGATTGTATCGTAAAAATACATCGCTTGGTGTGAACGAGCGCTAACACGAGACCGCGCAGCGATAGGGTTGCCAGGTTCATCGCGTCGTGAACTCGAGTAACGCTTAATTTACACTCTGTGGCCTATAAAATTACCGTGTATAGGCCCAATCGATTTGACAACAGACCTTGCCGACAAAGTGACTCTTAGTTCAAGTTCAGCAAACTGCATTTTTTTTTTTGCAATTGAAACTTTCCCCTATGAATTCGTTAAATGCACATTCACACTGTAGTTCTATTAAGAATAAGTAAAGAAACCATTTTCAGGACCTTAGGCATTAACTAGATATATGATTACTGGTATCAGGACAAAAATTAAATTTCCCAGGTATTTCCGCATTGCCTTTTTACTTGCAACCCTCACCAACACGAGACCGCGCGCGGGGGGCGGCGGCCTTGCACGCGCGCGCCACCGCACGCCGCTCAAAACGTGACCGCATCGCACGCACACATTCACACCCCACTCACCCACGCGTAATCTAAATACTACGCTCGCCGGTATACTCGACTTTTATACACGTTATTTTTTTACACGCCTTTTTGTAATATTATCTATTTAAGTTAACCTCACCGTTTCGGATTACGTGTATAAAAAAACCTTCCACGTGAGAGTGGATTTGTGCACGGAGGGTTCCGTACAAATTTGTAGGTAAGTAGGTATGTAAATAGTTCGTTACCTACATTTAGAAACTTTAAAGTCAAATTAGATGGAGCTATATTAATAAAACATTCGTAGCTGCATTGTTATTTTACATATTGAATGTCTATCAGTCTAATTTATATTGAACTAATTATAACTACTAATTAATTTATATTGACTGAATCACACAGGAAGTCAAATTTTCCATGTCAAAATAAATGTAACCCTATATTTGGGCCCTCTCATTCTGAGAGGAGGCCTGTGCCCAGCAGTGGGACGTAAAAAAGGCTGGTGCTGATGATGATGATATTTGGGTGACAATCTGCCGACAATGCATGATAAGTTTTTAACAATTATTTGAAATAAGACACGACACATTGTAATTGTTTTTATATAATAGAACGGTACCTACTATGTGCAGCATAACATAAAATTGAATTGTAAAATGCCTCAGTTGACGTCAAAGATAAAGTATAGAATAGATAAGTAAGCAAGTGTTGATCCGATTCCTTAGCAATTACGGTTAGGCGCAGGTCCTTTTACTCGAAATTAGTGATTGTTGTACTTCTTATTTTTAAATTTTTTGAAACTTCGATGATAAAATGTTATTTTGTTATCGTTTTTTGACAGTTTCTAATCTCTTCGTGACATACGAACAGTACCTACAATGTTTGAAAACCGTCATGTATAAATTTAGTTGCCGTCGTGAATCGTGAACAGATTAGTTTACAAACTTTAGTAAATACCTAGTTATGGTACAATTGGTGCATGGTTGGAACTTGCACATCTAATCCCCAACTCGTGTACAGACATCTTGACAGTTGGATCAACGTTTTCAAAGACTGGTGCAAATCATGCAAATGTCAAAACGATATCTTCACGAAACTGAATCTCACGAGAGCTTTAAACCAACAATGCTCCAAGTCAACCTTGATGACATCTGTCGGTCGCAGCAGCTACAGCTTTAAAGCGGTTTTCCAAGAGTCAGCAACAAATACTTATAAATATCACAGTTATCGATATGCCCGGTCTTGTCTAATTCGAATTAGCTGCATTTAGGTGCCTTTCCATCAGAGTTGCTATGGATGCGCTGGTATCCACCAATCATATTCATTGCTCCACATAGCATAGCAGTGGTAGAAACGGGTGTAATGAATACGATTGGTGCATATCAAACGCATCCATAGCAACGTAGCATAGCACGTAGATCTACCCTGACCACCCAGGGGCATAAAAAATTGACAAAAAGCTTGATGCTTATCCATAGTCGTCAATACAGTATCGGCGACCCCGTAGGCGATACCTGGATCTTCCTACCGATATGCATTCAAATACTCTTGGTTCATATAACAGTAGGCTAGGTATAGAAAGATATAGCATAGGTCACCGCCTGCCGCCTCGCAGTCTAAGTCTGAGGTGGTTACGCCTCGTAAAGATTACAGTTTTCATATTTTTTTCGTCCTCATAAGTATGCTAGGTGCCACCCAGAAGACGTCCCAAAATCTATCTTTCCCAAAATGTAGGTTTAGTTCTGCCACTGTATTAAACAGTGTACGTATGATCTAACCACCCCACTTGCGCAACGGACCACGTGGCACCGCACGCGACGCGCCATGCTATTCCGAATATCCGATCGTACCTGCTAATTGAGGAACATGATACATTTGCGATTTCGGAATCAGGGTGTCAAATGGGACACATGCACAAAGCATGTACGGTGTCGAGTTTAATTGTGCTATCTACTTGTGCACCTTTTGTTTCCACCCCCTCCCCCATTGCCAGGTAGGGACCCTCTGTATTATAATAAATCATTTGTAGATGAGAAAGACCAATTATGATGTTAACATGACAATGATACTCCTGCTGTATTGCACCTCGAACAAAAATTTGGTTGAAAAAAACATGAAAATTTGGGTTAGGTCACTTCTCTTCTGTCTGACGGCCTCGTACCTACCTATAGTTATCGGAGTCTTTCTTAGCAAGTACCTACTTAGAAGGTACTTAATTCTTCTGAGCCATGGTTTTCAAGTAGGTAATATTTTTTGCATGTGATCTATTGGAGGATAAGGAAAACATATCGTTGACGTTGATATCGAAAAGTTTTAAATCGACTATATATTGCATATATATTGCAGACATCAATCCGGATTGAAATAGTCCGATAAATGTATATATAAATAAACAAAGTAATAGCTATCATGTGATGCACGTGTAGTGTAGTGTCGTGTATGCTTTTGCCATCCATCACCGCAAATCCATGCGATAAGAACTTGAAGTTCCCTAATACAACTGATTAATGAAATGACACTTTTAATTAATGAAAAGAACCACTTTGAATTGTATCAAAACATCCTGTTTTAGACTTCACCCCAAGGAAATAATACTTATTGCTGACCGATCGAAGGCGGAAGCTTAGAAAATATGTTAAGTAGTTTCTTAAACTATAGTTCATGGAACCCCAAGGGGTCCGTGGCATGATGATGGTGTCTAAAACTTCCTCAATTTAACATGCTTGACGGAAGCAGCAGAATTCTCTCACTGAAATCGTTCCTCTAATATAGTTCTAAATAATAAACGTTTTTTTATTTTCAAAATGTCTGTATTCCCTGTACTTGAGCCTGTAAAGGTTCCGTCAGTTTTATGAAGCTTTGCAAGGTTTCATGTTTACAAAAAGATTAAGAAACCCTGGTCTACCAGGAGCTCAGCTGACTTTCAGCTCAATAGGTAACAGTAGCAAGAAAGTCCTTTTTTACAAGATAAAGTTGACCTCTCAAGTTTTATTGCCTCTACTGTTCTACTCGATTGTCTAAAAACAAAACTAACAGGAACATTCAACAACACCTTTGAATTATATTTTCGAGGGCGTGGTCTCAGTAATCGCACTGATCCAATAGTTCTTTATATGCTCTCACTTCTCTCCCAGTGAATAACATTACGGCTTTGCTGAGCAAACACGTATTTTTATATCGTTTTTCCCGCATTTAAAAATACAATCGAACCACATTGTACTTCTTATGTTAATCTCTTTACACGTGCCTTAGAGCCCGTTGACATACTTATGTACACAACGTATTGAATTGCAAAGTAACAGGCAATTCTTCATACTATAACAATAAGGTCCGGTTTCCCTTGCGCATCATATAGCGATGCTCATGCGACGCGTACATGATACTGTGGCGCATCAAAAAAAGATGAAACTTTGTTGCCTCATTTTATGAAGCTCAATGTAGATATTTAATTACGGCAAATAATGAGTCCTGTCCAGTTATCCAGGGCAATGGGTGGACACTGCATATCGTACAACACGCTATATTATTAGCACTATATACCTAAGCGGTTAGTCCAGTACTGACACGGTGTTATTAACCTTAACCTGTTTAAACTAACAAAACACATGGTGGTGAGTAATGTATTTGTCGGCGAGTAGTACTTCCCTAGTACCTATAGAATACATTGACCAGTGTTCAACTAACGTCATGAACATCCGATCTAAATGAGGATGAGCAGATTTGTGTGGACACCGTTCCTTGGAACCATTAAGAAAAAGCCATTAAAAAAAACATTGAATTTGAATTCAAATCGGCAATTTTTTTCCTGAACTTCGTATAATACAAACGAATTTTTTTTGTGTAGTTTGTACAAATATTTCCAAGAGGTTTGCGATAAAGACTCGAAATTTTTATCACCTCCAAAACAATTGGTAATTAAATCATCTGGTGTACCAATTGGTGTACCGAAAAATCTGGTACACGTTAAATATTTGTATAATTTATTATGATTCTGCGTTTTTTTTACAAACTGTACACAACTGCTCACAAGAGGTGCTTTAGTAATAAAGCTTTTTACCTATACTTACGCTGTCATGTCGCACTAACACTCAAGCCGTCGGCTTTTACTCCCTCAATATGCCCTCAATGATGTACTTAGCCCTTTCGTTTACGGCGAGTACGTTCGTTAATCTAGCACCAACCACACTTATGGGAAAATTACTTTCCCTGATAAAGTCATAATGATAAGCGAGTAAGAAACTCAATACAATTTCAACTTGGTTTAATTAAGCACCGCCTCGGCCCTGTCCAAATCTAAAATTAGAAGCTGAATCATATTTTATTTTTAGAATCAAATAAATCACTTGACCTGTGCCAAGGCACGTGAAGAGTTATTTTAGGACTTCAGCATTGTTGGACAACGTAAAACAAACGAACCCATATATTTTGTTTTAGCTTGTGTAACTCTTTTTATCCTTTATTTTTTTACTTATTCCTACGTAACATATGCAAACCGCATCTAAATCGGTGCATCCGTTTGGGAGCTATAATGCCAAAGACAGAAACACATAATGCACGTACACGCATACCTACACAGGTCAAACTCATAACAGTTATAACACCCCTCTTTTTGAATCAGGGGTTGAAAAGTACCCGTGACGTAGGGAGGGAGTCAAAAAACCCGGCGAACAGTCGGCAATCAGATTCACGTGACCCGGCACAGCACGTGACGTGTGACGTCGCGGCCCGCAGGTGTGGTGTGCCGCGCCGCGTGCGCGTGAGACATTCGCGCGATCGAACGTCAGCGGGGTCATGACGGAATGGAAACCCGACAAACCCTTAACTTGAAGTATGATTAGCAGATCCCGCAGTCGTGGCCAATGGTAGTTTTACGTTAGAGTGCGGTTATGATGTTATGATTATAAAATGTGTCATTGTCTGATCATGTCATATGTATAAACTTGACTAACTATTTAACATAGAGAACCAGGCAAGCATCTCATATTGTGCAATAAAGTGAATATTTACAACAAAGTCGAAGGGTCAGGTTCAGATGGATAAATAATAATAATAAATATTAAATATTATGGGACAAGTGACACCAATTGACCTAGTCCCAAATTAAGCAGAGCTTGTGTTATGGGTACTAGACAACGGATAAACATACTTTATAGATAAATACATACTTAAATACATATTAAACATCCAAGACCCAAGAACAAACCTATCTTCTATTATATAAAGTCGAAAAACCAGAACCGGATAAAAGAAACGAGACAAAGCGATATGGCGCTCTACAACACCATTTTGACAAGTTTCTCCCAAACAACGCATTATTTATCTGGATTTTTAAAGCAATTCGATTCTTTGATCTTGGGAATAGCGTAAAACTTGAGAAAATATGATATCGGGTGCGTAAATTTTGTGTTTTAAGCAAAATAAAATTGCAAGTTCTAATTTCGAGCCTAAAGCGAGCGATCTATTATCTACTAGCTTGTGCCCCGCGGCTTTGCCCTCGTGAAATATTTCAAAATGGGCTAGTTCCCTATCCCGTGGAAATTTCGAAAAATCCCTTCTTAGTGCACCTCTAGGATACTCAAGGTATATGTTTGCCAAATTTCAAGTCTCTAGGTCCAGTGGTTTAGGCTGTTCGTTGTCTGTCAGTCAGTCAGTCAATCACGGTACTGTTTTATAGGTATAGAAGATGCCAGTGGATATGTTCAGGGATAAAGAAATCTATTAATTATCATGCATAGCAGTCTACGGATTTTTTTAGTTTTATCTATGTAAGTTTTTATTGATATCATAAAAAGCAAAAAATAGTGTCCAATATTTTTTTTTCGATAATCTATATGACGGACTAATTAGAAATATTGCTTTTATACCCAAAGGACACATAGCTATAGAGATCTTTATGTTTGTATAAAATTCCACGCGGGCGGAGCCGGGGGCGCTCTCTAGTTTATGTATAAGGACGTAGAAGACAATAGTTTATGTCAAAATGATTACCAGGTAAATGACAGATGTTTTAAATAATAGATCGAATACCTAATCCAATACAAGTTTGCGTTTTCTTTTCGTATAATAGTGTTAACCAAGCATGTCGACCAAAGCATGGTCTTGATAACAGTTAGTCAAAATAAAAATATTAATTAGATACACACCTACTTATAATGCAAAGAAAATCTCATACCTACAAGCACAACAAATAAAAATTATTTCAAAATTATTGCAGGTAGGTAACTTGAGAAGTAGGTAAACAAAATCGGAAATTAAATCTGTCGGAATGTTTTTCTTTATTTTTAGTTCTCCAAGGTCAAGTTTCAGGCGTCGAACATTGTCTTTTACTGCCATGTTAATGTGTTAGGTATCTTGAAAATTAATGACACAAAGATTTAATCGAACTGATGTTTTGTGCCTTTTGATTTTTACTGCACTTTTACTGTAAGAAGTTGTACGGGGTTAGTTTTCCTTTTTCCTACAATTGGACGCGTCTATTTTTATCCCACGGGGACTATGAATTTTTCCATGACCTTCATCAATATGCAAAAAATATCGGCAGGGTGGCACGCGCGGGATTGGTCGGGCGTCCGCCTTATGTGATAAAGCCAGCCTTCGCTGAACGGCGGATGGACGGGACGGACAGACAGACAGCGGAGGCTTAGCAATTGGGTCCCTATGATACCCTTTGAGTACGGAACCCTAAACGAGACACGACACGTGGCGTTATAAATAAATAAATAAATAGTTACGTTACGTTATACCTATAGTTACGCTCGTTTACATACCCAAACGGTGTTCCGCCGCTATCGTAGTAGGTTGGTACATAGTGATTATAAATTTTAATGAACTCGCATAGTTGCACACACCGCGGTCACCGCCAAAAGTGGACACAAAATATTTGTTGTGATCGTTTGAATTTCCGACCGACCGATAGATTTTTAGCTAGTTAAATGAATTTTTTTTTTAATTCGGCGAATGTTTTCATATAGGTACCTACCTAGTTAGCATTTTGTTTTGACGATATGACTACACGCCTTTTGTATTGGAAAAGTGCCACATGCGTTTTATTTTTAGCCCTCGCTGCGACTAGAGCTGTAGGTGTAGGTACCTAATACCTAACGTGATGCGATGTTGTAAATTTTTAAATACAATAGGTACCTATTTACTTTTATAGTTTAGTTGCTACGGTCTCCAATAGGTACAAGCCGAGCCCGAGAGTTCAGCAGCCAAGATTTTTATCACACCATGAGTCAAAGAGTCAAATTCAGAAATAAGACCTTAAAATAAGAAATAATAATAATACGTTTTCCAGTATTCGTTTGAGTGTCACGGTGTCACCGCGACCCCACACTGCGTATATACCTACCTACCTACCTACAGTTTGCTTAGGAGTAGGGCTCTGCTAACACTGGTTTCGAATAGATGTGATGAAAATACCTTTAAAATTAGGTAAGTAGGTATTCCAGAACCTATCTGTATCTATGCCAGAACTTTTCATAATGACTAAGGAAAACTCTATTCTGGGCGTGTCCGACACGCACTTGGCCGCTTTTTTATTCTGTGGCAACAAAGAGGCGCTGTGAGTACACTTGCTTTAGTTTAGTCATTCTAATAATCATCTAGACTAGGTAGGTACTTTACACTTTACCTAAGTCGTCAGAATCACAATAATTATGGTCATTGGAAAAAACTAAAAAAACTGGTTCAGATACGAAACTAACATATACACGTAATGCTATTAATGCCGTATATGTTATTATATGTAGATAGATGATTAACTATCGTTGCCGTTGAAGATGTTGCGGTAACACGCGTGAGATGGTAACACGCATGCTGCTAGACGGTTTGTCAATAAAATGTGTTGCAATCATAATCGCAATTGTTTTATACAATTTCTTATCTATGTTTTGTCGTTAACATCACAAAAAGAGTTTCCCGGTGTATTGTACAAATGGACAGGATATTATTGTTATAAAACACCGATAGATTTCATAATCATAAGTTATTTTTCCTAACACTTTATTTTTAAGTTATTTTTTCATAACACGTTATGATTCATAACACTAAACTTGTTCATTTACCTATCTAAATGAAACTACGTCATAAGATCACATTTAAAAATTTACCGTCAATCCTGGGTACTTATAATTTTTTAAATTTTAGCAACAACAAAGTACTTACCAGCCAATCAGTGTCAATCTGAATATTGATCCGCAGTAGGCTGTTGAACATATATCATCGGCACATGTCGCTTACATGTGCTCGCTGCAACACGTCTTGTCAACATTGTAAACAATGTTTAAATTACTGACTGTGCGGATATTTACTTCCACACCTAAAAATAATGGGCATTGTTTCTGAAAAATAATCTCTCTTTCCATTTCCAACATCACACATCCACACAAAGTAGCCTACTATAGATTAATAAATTACACGCAGGAAATAGTACAATTACCTTTCTATAAGTAAGTACAATCTTATCAGTTAATCTGTGAATGTTATCATTATCATAACTTGACACGGCGCGGTGCTCGAACCGTCGGTAAAACGTGTTGGCGATTGTACCTACCTATCAAACAAATCCTAATATAAATTTTTGGTCGTCGATTACACTAGACTAGACGCTGGGCCCATCTACGGCAAGCTACGCCACGCCATTCGAGACCACAACGTGATCTTTCTAAATGTCACGTTATGAAACCAGCCCACGTGTTTGTTTTGAAAAATTACCCTTAAAACTTTTTAAAGATCAAGAAAGCCCAATGCGGTGCACGTTTGCCAAAAGTTGATTTGCGTGGGAGTGGGACGGTGGTTGAGAATTTGGTTTGATCGAGTTTAGTTTCCGCACGTATCACAATTCCACGCGACTACAGGGTTACCATAACTCAGGTTTTGACCGGGATCTCAGGTTTTTAATGCTTTTCTCAGGATTGCGACCGGCTTTTGGAAATCTGAGGAAATCTCAGGGTTTTTCTTAGAGCAGGAAAGGAATGGAGATGTTGACGCGCGATTCCCCTCTGCTAAATCTTTAACATCAAGTCTGATCAAAATGATCAGGGTCTGTTGATTGTGTGCATGTTATTGGCATTTGTGTGACAGTTTTGTTTTAATGTGGGAACGTAACAAATTTTGACAGAAGCGTATATGTGTGCTGTACTTGTTTGTTCCTCGCCCCCCTGTAAAGGTGGCAAAAAAATTGTAGTGCATAGATAAGCCAAAGGCGCCTCCCGTCTGTCTGCTTTATGGGGTTTTTAGAATTTTCAGTAAAATAGAGGACCTAGATTTTTTTTAATACTTTTTATTGAGGTTTAATGAAACAAAAAACAAAAATAGCCTTAATCTTTACCCTACTTACTCGTATCAGATTCCGACTCCTTTGCGGTAAATTTGCAAAATCTCAGGGTTTTTCAATGGAAATCAGGCTGCTTCTCCGGACTTTAATTTTTCTGTCTGGTAACCCTACACACGACCACGTGTCAACTGGGCTGAATGTTTTTATGAAAAAGGAGAATATTATTCAAATCGAAAATCAGAGCATATACGAGTAAGTACCAACCACATTATCATCAATCATTTAAAATTTAATACTAAATTTATATATTGAAGAAAATGTAAAGAAGCTTTGACCTGTGCCTGACATACAGTTCGATAACTAATATTATATGTTAGGTAGGTACCTACTTAATCAAAACTTCTTGAAATGAATCGATGTTCAATTGTTTTTAGGGTTCCGTACCTCAAAAGGAAAAAACGGGACCCTTATTAGGATCACTTTGTTGTCCGTCCGTCTGTCTCTCTGTCTGGCAAGACCCTTTTTCTCTGGAACGCATGGAGGTAGCAGGCTGAATGAAATTAATATCAAATATTCAAGCTTGCAGTCCCTTGAAGCTGTGAAAAAATCAAACTTTTAAGTCAACGCAATTAAAAGATACAGTCATTAAAAAGGTTGTTTCCATACAAATTGCCGTTCCCTGAAAACCTAAAGGGTACTTCCAGTTGTCATAGAAACTGGAAATTTGGTATGAAGGTAGCTATTATAGCACAACCACTCAGAAAATTCTCAAAATCTTAATTTTTTATGTCTGTCTGTAGATTTCGCCGACCAATATAAGTTGACCCCACACTGCGTACATTTTGCTTAGGAGCAGGTCTCTGCTAACACTGGACTTCTTAAAACACTAGGGAAAAGCGGTAAAAATTTTCTACGGAACCCTCGTGCGCGAGTCCGACTCGCAATTGGCCGGTTTTTTTTTTAATGTCTATCTGTAAATTTCAGAGACCAATATAAGATGACCCCACACTGCATACAGTTTGCTTAGGAGCAGGGCTCTACTAACACTGGACTTCTTAAAACACTGGGGAAAAGCGTTAAAATCTTTCTACGGAACCCTCGTGCCGCAAGTTCGACTCGCACTTGGCCGGTTTTTTCCAGTTATTTGGCTTCATCGGCTACTTCGTTTTATTTTTAGAGTCTGTATTGTAAAGTAAAGAAAAAAATACGAGAAAGCTCTCACATAAGCTGATTATCATGGTGATAATATGAAGATTGGGCATGATAATGATTGCATTAGAATAAATTCCCAATCGGGAATGGGGATTGGGATTAGCGATCACCACCACCACGAATATTATGTAAACCTCTACATGTTTGGCAAATTAGGTATTGGCACTCACCAAACTCAAGCGTATGTTTCCATCAATGGGATGCATTCAAACTGTAAAAACAATATTCAGTCCTATCTGAAAACACGTGTTGTCAACAAAATAAGTTATGGGCAGTCATATTTTTTGTGAAGTCACGGGTTAGGTTTATTTCAGAGCAATTTATGCCGCGTGACATTTTGGTTTATTTATAACATAAACTCACCTATGTGAAGCTGAAAATCAACTTACCAATAATTCTTTTTTAGCTATTCTATTCGATTGTACTACGTTTGTACCGGATAGTACCACTTTTTAAATCGTTTGTACCTCTAAGGGGTGAGAAATACAGGGGTGCTAAAATATGGTTCAAAATCAACATTAAGATACGACATTTTTGTTGATGCCATCTGATAGTACATCGTTTGTACCGGATTGTACCACAATAAAAAAAAAAAAAAAAAAATACAAAAAAAATACAAAAAAAAAACATTATTTTTTTAATTTTATGCTAAATCAAAGAATATGGATTCTGCCGGATTGTACCAGGCTTGTACCGGATTGTACCGCTTTTTAAATCGTTTGTACCTCTAAGGGGTGAGAAATAGAGGGGTGCAAAAATATGGCTCACAATCAATCAACATTATAAGCTGAAAATCAACTTACCATAAATTCTTTTTTAGCTATTCTAATCGATTGTACTACGTTTGTACCGGATAGTACCACTTTTTAAATCGTTTATACCTCTAAGGGGTGAGAAATACAGGGGTGCTAAAATATGGTTCAAAATCAACATTAAGATACGACATTTTTGTTGATGCCAACTGATAGTACATCGTTTGTACCGGATTGTACCACAATAAAAAAATACAAAAAAAAATACAAAAAAAATACAAAAAAAAACATATTTTTTTAATTTTATGCTAAATCAAAGAATATGGATTCTGCCGGATTGTACCAGGTTTGTACCGGATTGTACCGCTTTTTAAATCGTTTGTACCTCTAAGGGGTGAGAAATAGAGGGGTGCAAAATATGGCTCACAATCATATTTAAACACAGGGGTGCAAATAAACGATTAAGATTTCAATATGAATTCTCTAAATTTTACATTTGGCACAATTAAAAGGGTGGAAATTAAAACGGGTAAGAACGAGTGCAAATGACAAATCGATTTATTTTCTTAAAAATGAAAAACATATATAACGGTCTAATCCAGTCAAAAATAAATTATAGGATAATGACCCGGGGTGAATGATGACAATACAAACCGAATACACGACGGTACAAACGAGTACTAACGAAAATTCGACTAATTTTATTAAAAATCAATTAACCCTTTAAATGGTCTAATCCGGTAGTAAATAAATTATGGAATTTGTGCCCCTAGGCGAATTATTATAAAACAAACCAAATAATCAACGGTACAACCGGGTAACAAACGAAAAATCGATTTATTTTCTAAAAAATCAATAAACACTTCAAATATTCTAATCCGGTCGAAAATAAATTATGGAATTATGCTTCAAGGTGAATAATGACAATACAAACTGAATACACGACTGTACAAACGGGTACAAACGAGAAATCGATTAATTTTCTTAAAAATCAATAAACACTTGAAATGTTCTAATCCGGTCAAAAATAAATTATGGAATTATGCCCCGAGATGAATAAAGATAACACAAACCAAACGCTTGATGGTACAAACGAGTACAAACAAGAAATCGAGACATTTTCTTAAAAAATAACAAACACTTGAAATGTGCCAATCCGGTGGAAAATAAATTATGTAATTTATGCCCCTAGGCGAATGATGATAATACAAATGGTAAACTCTACGTTACAGTCGGGTACAAACGGGTACAAACGAGTACAAACAAGAAATCGATACATTTTCATAAAATCAACAAACACTTGAAATGGCTTAATCCGGTTGGAAAATAAATTATGGAATTATGCTTCAAGGTGAATAATGACAATACAAACCGAATACACGATGGTACAAACGGGTACAAACGAGTACAAACGAGAAATCGATTTATTTTCTTAAAAATCAATAAACACTTGAAATGTTCTAATCCGGTCAAAAATAAATTATGGAATTATGCCCCGAGATGAATAAAGATAACACAAACCAAACGCTTGATGGTACAAACGGGTACAAACGAGTACAAATGAGAAATCGAGACATTTTCTTAAAAATTAACAAACACTTGAAATATGCCAATCCGGTGGAAAATAATAATTTATGCCCCTAGGCGAATGATAATAATATAAACCGTAAACTCTACGGTACAGTCGGGTAAAAACGGGTACAAACGAGTACAAACGAGAAATCGATACATTTTCATAAAATCAACAAACACTTGAAACGGTCTAATCCAGGTCAATAATAAATTGTGGAATTATGCCCCGAGATAAATAAAGATAACACAAACCGAATGCTTGACGGTACAAACGAGTACAGACGAGAAATCGATTAATTTTATTAAAAATCAATAAACACTTGAAATGTGCCAATCCGGTGGAAAATAAATTATGTAATTTAGACCGCGATTACCTTATGTAGGTTTGATGAGCTCCCGATATTTCGATGCAGTTGCATGCATCATGATCACGGGCAAAGGTAATCGCGGTCTATATCCCGTTTTCATTATGTCTAATGCAATTAACCGCGAATCATTTAAAACTGACATTGAGGGGCTACTTTCGACAGCTACTTATCAGAGCCTGGCCTGATACATGCACTTGCCATAAGTAACTTAATGGTTAATTCGGAATATTTTAACAAGACGTTTTAGCGTGTGTTTTTATGAAACGAGGCGAAGTTGAGTTATTTTAAGGCGAGCAGTCGGCGACGTGCTGAAATGCTGGTCATTTTCTACGGTTTCTGAACGCATTATAGAGGACTTATGATATGTGTGTAGATAAACATATTAATAGCATTTCATCAGTCTACACGTGGTCCGTGATGATGATGCATGTAACTTTTGGAGCTCCCATCCAAAAGCGGAAGTCGTAGACAAAATCAAATTCTTTAAAATTATAAAATTTCAAACGGGAAAATTGCAAGACATAGAGCGATCATTTTATTTTAAGCGAGTTGAATTTATTCGACTGTAAACGCGTATTTTTGAATATGGATTCTGTGGGAACAGTTTCCCAGGTCCCTTTTCAGTTCGTCCAAAATTATTTGTCATTTGCAAATTATCTCTTACTCACGACCGAAAGCCTTTATCGTTTATCGAACACCGATTTGCAGAGAACGCAGTTTTATTATTGCTTACGACTTTTTCTTATTGCGTAGTCGTGAGCGAAAGCAAACATTAGATTGAGATATTGAATATTGTATAATAATTCCATAGTTTTTAGTTCTATTGAGTTTATAGTACTTGTATATACAATATAATACAAGTACTCTTTATTGAATATCACGATATATAATAAATACTAGCTGTTGCCCGCGACTTCGTCCGCGTAGTTTTCGGTTATCGCTATCCCGCGGGAACTACATAATTTTCCCGAATAAAAAGTAGCCTATGTTATTCCTCAATATTCAAACTATTTTCTTACCAAATTTCATCTAGATTGGTGCAGCGGTTTTCCCGTGAAGAGGTAAGAAACAGACAGACAGAGACAGAAATGCAGAGAGACGGAGTTACTTTCGCATTTATTTTATATTTATTTGTCTCTTGCTTTTATAACTACCTAGGAATTATTTGCTTTAGTTATTAAGTACGTGACTCATTTTCAGTAGCTCACACGTCGCACGCTTAGAATTAAAGTGACTCAATTCTAAATACATGATAAATCTTAAATAAACTTTATAGGTTTAGATTTTAAATGAAATTTTGCAATATGTCATATTAAGAATTGAGTCACTTTAATTCTAAGCGTGCGACGTGTGCTACTCTTAGGGTTCCTTACCTTAAAAGTGAAGACGAGAAGTTTTCTGTTTTCTTTCTATCTTCTTCCTGATACTTTCTATTGACTTAGAATCATGAAATTTTACACTAAGCAAGGTCTCACTGTACAAGTAAAAAAAATAAAATAAAAATATTGGGTTTGGAACCCCGTGCGCGAGTCCGATTCGCACTTATTCAGCTTTACAGGGCGGAGTATGACTTCAACATTTCCGAGAATAATGTTTAATTAGTACTTGAAACTTCTTTACATTGACATAGTAGATGAAACTTATCAAGACAACTTGACAACGTTGAGTAAATACATACACATACATAAGGTAAATAATTGGATGAGCTGTCATTCTAATATTAGTTATCTGTGATCTTGGAGTGTCTCAATTTCTTAGAATACCGAATTGACAACTTGATATATTATATTGATACTAAGTTTTTTTTTTGTTAAGTCCCAATAGTTAGTATTTTTATCTACACACATATCATAAGTCCTTTATAATGCGTTCAGAAACCGTAGAAAACGACCAGCATTTCAGCATGTCGCCGACTGCTCGCCGCCAGCCGCCGCCAGCCGCCACCAGCAGTAACGAAAAGTCATTAGCTAGCTATTTCCGATAACAATTGTCAGCCCATACAAAATGAACACGATGCTGATTGCGAGCGATTTAGACAATAAGCATGCTGGTTCACAGCTTCAAATCTGCACTGGGCCTCTGACAAACAAATGACACTCAGTTTCAAATGTTTGTCACACTGTCTAATATGCCCTAACAGTTCTAGTGACGACTAGCGGTAGGAACAGTCAGCAGCAGATGTGGCTAAGCGACCGAAGCGGTCACAATGATCTGAAGCTCTTTATGTCTATAACAATAGAGCCGTGCAGATCATTGTGAACGCGCCGGTTGCTTAGCAACTAATGCTGCTGACTGCACAAACCTTTTCTGTACTTATCAAGAAATTCACTGAGGCTATTACTTTTAAAGAGTTCTACTGTGGGTTTTAGGAAGGGTTGTTAGATTACGACGTTTCTCTTGTGGGCCGGGTAGTTTGAGCCTGCCCCTCGTTGAGGTTTCAACCTTATTACACACATTATCACCGATAGTGTGGGCATTAATGGTCTAGCAAACACCCCAATCAATTAACAAAGACTACAAGGATTAAGTGAAATCGCTTTTTTTAAACAAGATTCTAATCTCAAAATGTAGAGCACTGAATAGACTATAAGTTACCACACAGTTACAGATACCAAATATATAATAACTGGTCTTTTTTAACATTAAAAAAGACAACCTACCTATACGAAAATTATGTGGATAATTATATCGTTCCAAATTTTCAAATCGCGATAACTCAAAAAGTTGCTAAGGTGACTAGACAAGTTCTTTCCGTGTACTCTGAGTAGTATGACTACCGGATAGCCTAGTGGTCAGAGACCCTGACTATGAAGCTTGTGGGACCGGGTTCGATTCCCTGTCGGGGCAGATGTTTGTATGATGAATACGAATGATTGTTCTCGGGTCTTGGATGTTTGACATGTATATGAGTACATACTTATCTATAAAAGAAAACTTCATCCATTGTCTAGTACTCATAGTACAGGCTTTGCTTAGTTTGGGACTAGGTCAGTTGGTATTCATTGTCACATGATATTTATTTATTTAACTAATTCTAGACAACAAAACACAAATTTAATAATTCGCTTTGGGGGTAGTTACAACCCTGCAATACTCTGCATGCATTCTGCAATGTATAATATTATTTAAGTCTGTCTTATGTTATATAGAATGCAGTAGGTACTTATGGGTGGGGTGGTTATGTTTACAGGATGTTTATGTTTACACGATACTTTTACTTACGTAAATGGTTCACGGTTTTACACGGGTTTGCCACACGGCTCATCCTGATGACCCGGTAACGGAGGTTAATTTCGTTTAATCTCACTTTAACGGATGTTTCGAAGGTAATCTCACCAATTTGGCTAAACCTGTTAGGTAAATTGAGGTTTTTTTGTAAGGTCGGCTACGGCTAATAACGCGAAGATTACCTAACGATGGATATACCGGCGCAATAGAAGAACAACTGAATATGCGTTGACAACGCATGAAAAAAAACCGGCCAAGTACGAGTCGGATTCGCGCACGAGGGTTCCGTAGAAAGATTTTAACGCTTTTCCCCAGTGTTTTAAAAAGTCCAGTGTTAGCAGAGCCCTGTTCCTAAGCAAAATGTACGCAGTGTGGGGTCAACTTATATTGCATTAGACACAATGAAAACGAGATATTGACCAACTGAAAACTTTATTTAAAATTGCAACTTATATTGGTCTGCGAAACCTACAGACAGACATAAAAATTTAAGATTTTGAGAATTTTCCGAGTGGTTGTGCTATAAGAGCTACCTTCATACCAAATTTAAAGTTTCTAGGACAACTGGAATTATCCTTTAGGTTCTCGGATTTCGGCAATTTGTATGGAAATAGCCTTTTTAATGACGGTATCTTTTGATTGCATTGACTTACTTAGAAAGTTGATTTTTTCATAGCGTCAAGGGAGTATTTGATATTAATTTCAGCATGCTACCTCCACGTGTTCCAGAGAAAAAGGGTCTTGACAGACAGACAGACAGCAAACTGATCCTATAAGGGTTCCGTTTTATCCTTTTGAGGTAGGTACGGAACCCTAAAAAATTATTGAAGTAAGTATATGCTGGCTCTGCACAAACTTTATTATACCCTTTTTAGCCCCACGCTGTAACTCACTGGGAAAATCACGAGGTTTAAGTACATACATTCCTTATGTTCTGGGGAGATGCCTTTTGAACCAAACAGTGCCCTAAGCACGACTTGTCGAATCCTGCGTCACGTAAAATCGAATAGTAAACTATAACGAGTTTGTATGACGTTTGGAACAGCGCCCGCCCGTGAGCGTATTTAGAACTAAAATTTAGTATGAGATTTCTCGATCTCGATACGATAACCGTAACGTAACGCAGGATTCGACAAGTCGTGCTTAGGGCACAGTACTTAAGCAATCGTTGTGGTACATGTGAGTGAGGGAATGAACTACCAGTAGGGGTAACGACGGTAAAGAGTAGCCTTGGTAACGACGGTGACCACTCATATTAAGAGTAAGTACTGAATGGTTTTTTTTTCTAAATTTACACCTTTTACTTAAATAGTTTAATTTGAATAAAATACAAATTTATTACAACAAAACAAACAAAAACAAAATGAATAATAATAATTGAAACTAGAACCTAAAGTGGAGAACGTCCCCGAGGTCGCTGCTCCGGGACAAGGTGCCCAAAAGGCTGGCGGCGTTGCCTCTTTGTATAGCAAAGCCTATACGTTGGCCGAAGAACGCGCCAGCTCTTTGGGCACCTGTAACAGTTTAATTTATCTTTAATTTATTTTATTGAACTAGACAAGAATTTTGTTATAATCTTCTGCAAACCCTAGCACTTTATTAAGGGGTATAATAACAGAAAAATTACCATTTTTTTTCGTGGTTCCATTTAAATTCCAGCCCCACAATGGTGCCCTTTTACTTTCTCCTTCATACATCGATATAAGAGATTTAATAGTAGTTGTGATTCCAGTATTTTTAATATGGTCTATTTCAACACCATTTAGTTCGTATTTTATATCTTGAAATAAAAACAATATTGGATTATTTATAAATTTAATATCTTTCGGAATTTTTTTTCCTGCTGTATCCAGTCCAAATAGACGAGCATATTTATGAACTAAAAAACAATTACTTTGCTCACCCGCGACCACTAATGACAAATAGTTATATCTGTGCGGCAAATGTATGTTTCCATGCAACACCTCCACCTAAACTGCTACACGAATCAACACATGCCACACAGACCCAACTATCACCACCACCACTATACTAAACGCTGACGCGTTTCGGCACTCTCCACGAGGCCATTTACGAAGCACAACAACAACCGCTCAACATGCCACCACTTCCACTACTGACATATGTAAACCATGTACTCAACTTAGTTAATGACAAAACCAACGTACCCACTAATATTTTATAAATTCCAAACTACCCTTTTATGTAAGTCCTAAACTACCCTTTTTTAAGAAATGAATTCCAAACTACCCTTTTTATTTTTATTTTTAATCTACGCCAGGTACCCCGTTATTTTTAACCGAGTACGGTAAAAAGAGAAGTCATGTTCTCATTATTACTATGACACATTATTAAAATTAGAACCAAGTCGTAACAAAGGCGAAGAAACCAAATTAACTTGTTCATTAATAATAGACCCCATGTTGTTGTACCTAATTATTTCCAATTGTTCTAAAACCGATAGCCGCAAACCCTTATCACAATAATGTAAAATTTCGTACGTATCTGAGTCTAACAACGAATGATTCGTTTCTAATAAATGCTTGGCAAAGTTTGATTTCTCTGGATGATCATGCCTATATGACGAGACATGCTCTTTAAATCTAGTATCAAAGCTTCGACCGGTTTGTCCAATGTATACTTGACTACAGTCGCCACAAGTGAGTTTATATACGCCCGACCTGTTCCCTTTATCCACCTTTTCTTTGTTATTACAAAGTCTAGAACGTAAAGAATTAGTAGTCTTAAAGGCAACATTGATGTTATTTGATTTTAAAATATTATAAATCTTGTCAGACAACCGGCCAACATAAGTAATACTAGATCTAAATTTGTTAGTAGGCTGAGATGGCAACGCAGAGTAAAGCATGCTATTCACTATCCGTCCCTGCTTCTTTTGAACCAGACTATTAACCATTGCTGTACTACAACCATTTGTTGTTGCTATCTGATATATAGTATGTAACTCAGAATCATAATGCTCTTTCGACAGAGGTACAGTTAGTAGTCTATGTACATAACAATGGAAAGCAGCCAGTTTATGCTGCCATGGGTGAGTAGAATTTGCAGGTATGACAGTATCTGTGTACGTAGGCTTACGGTAAATTTGAAACTGGTGCCTATTATTTACTCTTGTAATTGTTAAATCCAGAAAATTTAATGAACGATTTTCCTCTAATTCTCGTTTGAACTTTATTTTTGGATGTTTGTTATTGAGAGCACTAATAAACAAATCTAGCTGCCTCATACTCCCCTTCCAACATAAAATTAAATCATCAACATACCTATAATAATATACTAAATTGCTGTTCCCCACTATATATTGTTTTTCAAAGTTATCCATAAAAACGTCAGCCATTAAAGGACTAAGAGGTGACCCCATTGCTAAACCATCACTCTGCAAATAATATTGACCATTAAATCTGAAATAATTTTGTTTCATGCATAAAGTTACTAATTCTATTAACTCACAAACCTCCCCCGGATGTAAACGCTTCCTTTCTAAGTGACATCTAAGAATATTTAAGGTTTCACTATATGGTACGTTGGTAAACAAACTATCCACATCTAAAGAAAGTAATGTTGAGTTTGGCGGTATATTAATGTCTTTAATTTTATTTACTAAATCTGAACTATTCTTTAAACTATATATTGGCTTAAAAGAAGATTTTTCCCGAACAATGCTATTTAACTTCCTCGCTACTTTATACGCTGGAGCACTCACGTATGAAACAACAGGGCGAACAGGAACACCATCCTTGTGAATTTTAGGTAAACCATATAAAATTGGTGCCTGCGGATTCATAGGAATCACATTGCTCCTCTTTTGTTCGGTGTCAAAGGTAAATGCAGAATTTTTCAGAAGGTTTTTTAGGTCTTTATGAAACGCGGCGGTGGGATCCCTACGTAAATTCAAAAAACCCTCTCCTTGAATGATGTCATTTACTTTATCATTATATTGACCCCTTTCTAAAACAACAATACAATTGCCCTTATCGGCCTTAGAAATTACCAAATCATTGTCATGGACCTTTTGCTGAATAGAACGTAATGAATGCAAGTCACCAACATCCGAAATACCCCCAGAAGAAGTTGTATTTTTTAATGAATTAGCAACCAAAACCTTAGTATCAAAGTCACCGCGATTACAAACAATCGCAACCTCAGAATCTACCGCCAAACCCTCCACTAATTTCTGACTAAATTTAGAGGGTAAGTTATATTTCAAACCTTTTTCCAATAACTGCACTTCACCTTCTACAAATTCGACATTAGTGAGATTTTTAACTCGAGGGTAGAAACCGTTACCGTTACTTGACTCACTATTATTGTTGTTCAAAAGAGACTGAGTTCCATTTCGCGTAAGCCTACGCAATTTATTAGTTTGGGTAACATACTTTTTATGTGCCTGCACCGAAGCAAAATATCTCGCCTTTTGGTCCAAAGTATCAAACTCAATATTATGCAATTTAAATACCAGTTCCGAATGTAGTACTCTAAGATGTAATTTTAAATTATCTCTAACACAAAACCAATGACGAGACTCCTCATTTAACCAAATCTTGCGAGCCTTATTTATTGCTATCGTAGCGGCCCTACTAGTGTTATTGCTATGTAAATTTATATAATTTGGTACAACATTTAAATGCTTACAACGTTGATTAAACCAAATGTTTTGAACAGCTAAACGGTGTTGTTTTGTTAACTTGATATATAAACGTGCCTGTACGGCTACGCTTGCCGATTTTAAATAATTTATTGAATCAGGCGTTACTTTGCGGAGGTCCATATTTATGAACTAAAAAACAATTACTTTGCTCACCCGCGACCACTAATGACAAATAGTTATATCTGTGCGGCAAATGTATGTTTCCATGCAACACCTCCACCTCCACTGCTACACGAATCAACACATGCCACACAGACCCAACTATCACCACCACCACTATACTAAACGCTGACGCGTTTCGGCACTCTCCACGAGGCCATTTACGAAGCACAACAACAACCGCTCAACATGCCACCACTTCCACTACTGACATATGTAAACCATGTACTCAACTTAGTTAATGACAAAACCAACGTACCCACTAATATTTTATAAATTCCAAACTACCCTTTTATGTAAGTCCTAAACTACCCTTTTTTAAGAAATGAATTCCAAACTACCCTTTTTATTTTTATTTTTAATCTACGCCAGGTACCCCGTTATTTTTAACCGAGTACGGTAAAAAGAGAAGTCATGTTCTCATTATTACTATGACACATTATTAAAATTAGAACCAAGTCGTAACAAAGGCGAAGAAACCAAATTAACTTGTTCATTAATAATAGACCCCATGTTGTTGTACCTAATTATTTCCAATTGTTCTAAAACCGATAGCCGCAAACCCTTATCACAATAATGTAAAATTTCGTACGTATCTGAGTCTAACAACGAATGATTCGTTTCTAATAAATGCTTGGCAAAGTTTGATTTCTCTGGATGATCATGCCTATATGACGAGACATGCTCTTTAAATCTAGTATCAAAGCTTCGACCGGTTTGTCCAATGTATACTTGACTACAGTCGCCACAAGTGAGTTTATATACGCCCGACCTGTTCCCTTTATCCACCTTTTCTTTGTTATTACAAAGTCTAGAACGTAAAGAATTAGTAGTCTTAAAGGCAACATTGATGTTATTTGATTTTAAAATATTATAAATCTTGTCAGACAACCGGCCAACATAAGTAAACTAAAAAACAATTACTTTGCTCACCCGCGACCACTAATGACAAATAGTTATATCTGTGCGGCAAATGTATGTTTCCATGCAACACCTCCACCTCCACTGCTACACGAATCAACACATGCCACACAGACCCAACTATCACCACCACCACTATACTAAACGCTGACGCGTTTCGGCACTCTCCACGAGGCCATTTACGAAGCACAACAACAACCGCTCAACATGCCACCACTTCCACTACTGACATATGTAAACCATATACTCAACTTAGTTAATGACAAAACCAACGTACCCACTAATATTTTATAAATTCCAAACTACCCTTTTATGTAAGTCCTAAACTACCCTTTTTTAAGAAATGAATTCCAAACTACCCTTTTTATTTTTATTTTTAATCTACGCCAGGTACCCCGTTATTTTTAACCGAGTACGGTAAAAAGAGAAGTCATGTTCTCATTATTACTATGACACATTATTAAAATTAGAACCAAGTCGTAACAAAGGCGAAGAAACCAAATTAACTTGTTCATTAATAATAGACCCCATGTTGTTGTACCTAATAATTTCCAATTGTTCTAAAACCGATAGCCGCAAACCCTTATCACAATAATGTAAAATTTCGTACGTATCTGAGTCTAACAACGAATGATTCGTTTCTAATAAATGCTTGGCAAAGTTTGATTTCTCTGGATGATCATGCCTATATGACGAGACATGCTCTTTAAATCTAGTATCAAAGCTTCGACCGGTTTGTCCAATGTATACTTGACTACAGTCGCCACAAGTGAGTTTATATACGCCCGACCTGTTCCCTTTATCCACCTTTTCTTTGTTATTACAAAGTCTAGAACGTAAAGAATTAGTAGTCTTAAAGGCAACATTGATGTTATTTGATTTTAAAATATTATAAATCTTGTCAGACAACCGGCCAACATAAGTAATACTAGATCTAAATTTGTTAGTAGGCTGAGATGGCAACGCAGAGTAAAGCATGCTATTCACTATCCGTCCCTGCTTCTTTTGAACCAGACTATTAACCATTGCTGTACTACAACCATTTGTTGTTGCTATCTGATATATAGTATGTAACTCAGAATCATAATGCTCTTTCGACACAACAAACAAACCAACAAATCTAGCTGCCTCATACTCCCCTTCCAACATAAAATTAAATCATCAACATACCTATAATAATATACTAAATTGCTGTTCCCCACTATATATTGTTTTTCAAAGTTATCCATAAAAACGTCAGCCATTAAAGGACTAAGAGGACGAGCACGAGCATATGCTTCAACGTAAATGGAGCTTGCAGATGGTAATACATAAACGTCCAGCTGATGAACAGGTATTCTGATTTCATCGTTTTCTTTAAAGCTATGATTGTAGGGATTGTAACTGTGGATCTCGTAGCTTTCAATAGAATTATCTTGCTGCGGCGGATCGGTAATTTGCAGCATTTTATTTTTTTATTTTGAACCCGAGAGAATGAAGAAAGTTTTTATTACTTTTGGTTATTTTATTTGTTGTACTTAATCGACTTCTTCCTTTGGACACTGGAAGCTGAATATTCGTTTTTTGTCCATTGACGTTACTTTTATTGAAAACATACATATTGATTAATGGTATATTTATGATATAAAGCGTTTATATAATGTACTCAACCAACACCCAATTCTGAACACTGTTAGCTAATGAATGTGCTAACCTGGTTTAGCTTTTCATTTTATTATCATTGTAGCAACTGTATATAATCCACTTATTTAATTATTTATTAAGTATCGATCTATTTTTACAAAATGATTTTAGAAATTTTAAACATAAATGTCCACAATTGTATAAATTATTGCCTTGTAAATTATCATAATTATACTGAATATTCGTTCCCACGTATGTTATGAATTCCTTTATTATGGTTATGGTTTTTAATTACCGTAACTGTCAAAATATTCAATATAATCTTTCATTTTTCCATAGGCTACCCAGTGAGTACCGACATTTCTAGATGAATCTAAATTAATCACACCACATTCCATCAACCACGGCATTTCTGGTAATTCATCTCGCATAAATACACCGCGAAAGTGAGGTATATTTTTCGTGTGCTTTATTATAGCGATATTAGTTAGAGCTCGTTTAGGTAGCCTGGTATCTAGTTTTTTTTATTCGAAACATAAATTCCTAAACCATGCTTGTACGGTTTAAGATGTAATCCTTTCCCAATACACATTGCCTCCATTTTCATGTTATCCTTTTTTGATTTCGCAAGTTGTTTTTTAGCCATTTTATAATAATTGATAGCTTTGGTGATTCCAGCAACACCTCCGGCCAAACTCCCTGTAGCAGATAAACCGGAAAGAATAGGAATTAATGGTAGAAATCCACCAGTTTTAGGTACAGGTATCACTCTCGGTGATTGTATAGTTATGTCAGAAGCAAATTCTTGAGCAGCTGCGTATGCTAATTCCGTTAACAATTTCTTGCATTTTGGTTTCAGATTTCGGATATGTTTTTTAGTATGCGAAATAATATTACTAAAAGTTTTTTTCAGGCCAGCTCCAGTTTTCTGAGTAGGTAGTAAGGTTATATTTTTATTATGGGCTTCGTCTTTACGATTCTCTGGCGTGCGTTTCATTTTGATAATATTGGTATTAAAGAAATAATGTATGTAATGTCGTCTTTGTTCCGTAAAGATCTAAGTACAAATGGACACATTAAGTGTAGATAGATTATTTAAGCAGTATTTTACACCTACAGACGATTTGTTTTATCAATTCAACTGTTTTCGCTTGATGGAAGACCTAGCCACTTAACATATACTCTGTTTCCTTTGCTTTTCAAAACTTTTTCAACAAGATAAACATCAGGGTGTGCAGTTTTCTGAATTTCTTGCCTGTAGAATGCTCCTAAAATGGGTCTAGACTTGGCGTCTTCTAATATATATGTAGTGGGGTTAGTATGTTGAACTTTCGTTATCTTAAATATTTCTGTAGACCAATTAGGTGTAAATCCTTTTTCAAAACATCCTTTGTATTTACTGATTCTTACGAAATCCCCGACTTTAAATATTTCGCGATTTGGTATTTTCTTAGATGCATTGTTAATGTATCTTCGCAAAACGGTTTCTTTGTTACTATGATTAATTGCAACGGGTGGTTTCCCTATGGTTCTATGGATGGTGTGGTTGTATTCGTAAAACTTCTTGTCAAGGGTCCCATCAATCCATTTATAATTTCCTTTCAAACTAAACTCCTTGTACAGCTTAGTTTTGAGAGTTCTTATAAGTCTTTCTACGATTGATGCTTTTTTTGTAGAATAAGTAGAGTAATGGTTTATATTATACTTCACGATTATTTTTTTAAATTTGATATTATTAAATTCTGTACCCATATCCGTTTGTAAATTTTTTGGATAACGTCCATTTTGTAACAGTGTTTGAAACTCTTTAGACACGATTTCTTTAGTTTTTTGTTTCAGTGGGAATGCCCAAGCATATTTTGAGAAACAATCGATAATTACGAGTATGTATTTATAACCAGCGTTAAATTTGGATAACGACTGCATATCCATCAGATCTGCTTGCCAAAGGTCATCTATATCTCTTAATATTACACTTCTCCGAGGGAAGTTTATTCTCGCGTTTTTATGAATTTCATTAACAACGTCGGATTTGCTCATAATGCTTGTTCAATTTTCCTTCAAGTTCCTTTAAAGCAATGTCTTTTTCGATATTTTTTACACGATCTATTAAAGTCATAGTCAGCTTTTCGAAATGTGCTAGTTTGTCAGAATTCTTTTTAAAATTTTTGTCAACATACGCTTTATTAACAACATCGGATACTTCACGTTGATCTACAGGTGAGATTTTAATTACTTCCACTTTATAACTATCAATATTAAAATTGTCTTTTCCCTCGATATTCATGTCTAATGTTCATTAAACTACTAAACGTAATGACAATGCTAAGATATATTTTATTATACCAGCCTCCTTCAACTCTTCAATAATTGATATAATTTCATTGTCATGATTGCTGTTACCAGCACTTTTAGATGCAATTAAACGTTTCAATCTTTCAATAAGTTCGTTTGGATCATCCCAATAAATGTAATCCGTGTTGCTTTTATACCGTTTCAATTCAGGCAAGTGTCCACCTATTTTTATTTTCGGTAACTGTACGGTGAAGTCTTTATTTTCGTCATTTATTTGTGAAAATAAAGGCTTGATGATTGTACAGTATTTTAATCCTTTGTCACCTTTTAATTGTCCGTTCGGGTCAAAGTCCCGTTTGTGTGCGTTTGTGTTAATTAACATTTCTTTGTATTCAGCTTTGTCTTTTTCAGTTACAAGCTTAAGATCAGGTTTATTACGCAATAAAAGTTCTTTCAAACCCGCAGTCAATTCATAAATTTTATTGTTGACGGTAATCACATACTTTTTCCCCAAAGTATTATTTTTAAAAGATAAACATACAACAGTATTTCCCATCATCAGGTTCTTATCTTGACTATAAATACCAAATGGTACGTTGACTTGTTCATACATGTCCATCATATCTTCTTTTTACAAAGATAAAAGAGTATCTTGACTGTTACTTTGATTTGGTGAACTTTTATCATTATCATTAGTACATCCATAATATTCTGAATGGTGATTAGAATCAGCATTAATTACGTCTTTAAATTTTTCATAGCCTAAAGAAGAGTTCAAATCCTCGTGAGTGTTATTTTTATCTATTCTTGGTGTCATGTTAAAAGCAGAGGCGGGTGTTTGATTCATCTTGATAAGAGTTTCTAGAGGATCAGTAACAGATTTAAATGCTTTTTTGAATTTCAGATCAGCTTCATCATCTTCATTTTTAATCATCTTTATTTTGTTCTTTGTTGTTTACCGATTTAATGAGTTGCGCTTTTAAATCGATTTCCATTGTATTTTCCATATAATAATATCACTGCCGTTTTAAACAGACACTTCTCTTCAAGTGAGATTTTTAAACTAGAAACTATAATATATGAGAAAGTTAAAAGTAAACAAATGTGTCAAATCCTTGTCTATATCGTCCGTTATTTATTGCGCAATCTTTATTTATTAATAAAAAGTTAAATGGATCTTGCCATACAGTAGAACACAACCGTTCAAATTGAACCCAATCTATATCTGCATTGACATGCTCATTGTGTATATGTTTTAAATTTGTGTTGTCTTGCTTGAAGACAATTAATAGATTGACATTATCTCGTAGTAACTGCTTGGGTATTTTCGAATAAGTTTGAGATAGATAAAAACAGTCAATTTGTCTATGTCTTCCCATAGCAAAGTGATTTCGAATGTTCATTTGATTTTCACACGCAACGTCATCAAAAATCATAATAGAATTTGTGAAAACATCATTAGGATGAAGAACTTCTTTACTGTTGTTAAATAAAAAGAATTCAGCTCCTGGAACTCTCTGCATAATTTGTCTTAAAAAAACGTACTTTGGTTGGAAGGCAGTCTTTAAATATAAATAAATATTCTTAAACATTAAACCATTTTTATGTAACAGTAGATTCAGCATAACATTAGTTTTACCACAGTTAGAAGGTCCACATATTATACAACGGATTGTGTTGGGCAACAGAGTACTATGTTTTACCTGATGCTTGGGATTTTCTAAATTTATAGTTTTCACTTCTAAAGTTTGTGCTTGCTTTACGAACTTCATGGTAATGAAGTTAATTGAACATTGCTAATGTCTATATACTTAATAAGTTATGTACATTAGACGGTGTGTGTGTGTGTGTGTGTGTGTGTGTGTGTGTGTGTGTGTGTGTGTGTGTGTGTGTGTGTGTTGTGTGTGTGTGTGTGTGTCTATTTATGCAAAGATTGGGTGTGAAAATAAAACGTGTCATATTGTTTAACTTAATATATTGAAATTTAATAACAACTTTAAAAAAAATCTTATATACACTATCTTTAAAAGATAAACTTATTAAATAAATATCGGTCATATGGCATCACAATGCCCCCAAGGCAACGTATCTATTTGGTTTGCAAGATCCTGTCTCTTGTCATCATTTCTGTTCAAAACCAACTTCTTGACTTCTTGGGAATATATAACATGCTTCATAGATTTAATCATATGCATTTTACATTTAAGTTGCTTATTATTCAGCAGCGTATTTTTATAGTTGTTTAATTCAAGTCGTTTATCGCCTTAGATATACCTTTAGCTTTTTTTATTTGTACTTTAAGACTTTTAATACAGTAAAGTTTGGCTCTAAGCCCTACGAATTCAGAAATTACACTCCCTCCCATTTCATCTTTGAATAACCCGGGAACTTTAGCATTTACGATTGGCAAATTGTATGGATTGTCAGCTGAAAAATTACTTGTATCTAATTCAGACAAATGTTTGGACATATCCTTATAAAAATCGTCAGTATTTACTAAGTATAGTAAGCTGTCGGTATCAGTATAGCACAATTTAGCGTGATCTTGGTATTTATTTTTAATGAAATTGTAATGGAATTTATACAAATGAGTTTAAGCGTATTCAAGAACGCTGAAACCAATATATATAGGGCGATCAAGTATTATTTTATTGGGATTTAGTTGAATTGCAGCAAAAGTTTTAGAAAATATAGATATGTTTTTAAAATTCGGTTTCGCGATTAACCTTTCAGCACCTATATTTTTATTTGTCCTGTTATTTTTATCAACCCATTGTGTAACTAATTTTACAACCGCTTGCTTACGTTTGTTTTGAATAGTTTTGCCGAATATAGCATTGTTCAGTAATTTGAAGAAGTCTTTATTGAATGCTGATTCTGCATTCTGACGTAACTGAGTATTTAAGTTGATGTATTTTTTTAAATAATTATCCTGACGAAATCGGACGACGCGATGAATTTTTCTTAATTCAAGACCCTGTTTCAGGCATTCTTGCAAGTGAATATAATGAATAACGTAATTTAATTTATCATGTAAATTAGCAATCAATTTAGGTGTTTTGCCGCCCGGAGGTATAATTTTTTCAGGCGCAAAAGGCAATTCACTATGTGCGTTGTGCGAACGACCGCTATACGCTAAATCTACTTCCAGAATATAGCCCAAATCGTCTTCATCTCCAACACTGAGTATATCAAAATTATTAATTTCCTCTTTTGTTAAAAAACTGAAATCTGATATGGGCATCTTTTTCATCATGGCGTAACCATACAAATTATTGCAATCTAAATATATTAAATACGATGAAGGTTCCCGATCATCATATTCAGGAAGATATTTATTGTTTGCTTTCGCATGCCTTAAAGAGCATTGAGCAAGCCCGCCCCTTATTCCGCTCTCTAGCAACTGGTACATTTCTAAATCATCAATTAATTCTAGACGTACTTTAGTATACAGTAACATTGCATCCCAACTCTAACTAGGTGACGTGACGTAATAAACAGGATCTAGGCGATAATATTTTAAACGAGTGTTTCTAAAATTTTCAAAGACATCACATAGCAACAAAACATCACATTTTAAATATAAATCTGTGTACTCTCTTAGACAACTTATGCCAAAAGTAGTCCAAACATTTTGAGCTAACATGTATTCTTCGTCGGATATATGCTCTTGAGTAATGGTGTTATAGAAGCAATTCTTGGTCGGAAGAGTTTTCATTATATTTAGACCATGCATCAATATATTCGTAGGGATATATACCTTTTTGACGAATTAAGTTTATTTGAGTCTTATTGTTTTCGAAACAACTTGAAAGATAAACGAAGTCTTCGTCGTTCAATGTTTTACTTAAATTGTCTAAGCTTGAACTCAAAAACTGAAATGAATCTAGAAATTTTACTTGCATGCTAAAATTTGGGTCTTTCGTGGGTAAAAATTTGGTTAATGTTATGTATTTTTCTTTTGTTTTCGGTATGATTTGTATTTCGCCGGGATATTCTGCTAATTCTTTTATGAATAAATGGCAATCGTAACCTGATAAATTGTGAAAAACCACTGGTACAAACGGACATATTTGAAACAACAGGTTACAATGCGAGTGTGCAGCACCTCTAAACTGGGATGTAATATGATCGTGATCTGCGACTTTATCATCAAAGAGTAATTCTTCGCAGATGTGACATATTTTAGCATTTTGGTACTGATTCATGTTGTTAAAGGAGACATTTGCTTGTTTATTCTTAACAACTTATAAATTTCTTCAACTTCTCTTATTAAACTTTGAATAAATTTCTTGACGCAGTCTGGACCTCTATACGATACAAATTTATTCAAGTTAGAGTCGTGTGAGCAACAAATATAGAAAGCAAAACAAGAAGGTTTATGTAACTTTGTTTTCTTAGTGTTACCAATATTATGATCTGAGCAATTACTAAGTATGCTTTCAAAATCAGCATATATCACAAAATTAATTTTTTGCTTTCTCTCAAAATGCTTAAAACACATTGTCGTGTTCTTATCAGGTAATACAGTAAGGATCTTAGAACATCTATGAGAATTATACTTTAAGTTACTCGAATAAAACTGCAAACAAGCCTCACATAAATACATTATACTTGACTTTTCACTAGTCGTAGAAGATCTTTAATGAGGCAATAGTGTTGTTTCCCGTTCTTCTCAATAAATAGTCAATTAACATGGTTTATTTGTCGTGATTGAGTACTGTATAAAGGGCCAGTCACATTGTTTTTATTATCTAGACCATAAATAGTTATGCTTATACTTGGATTATGTTTTCAAATAATTTTATATCACTTATGGAAGGCGGGAATGTCATACTCTGAACATTAAACACTGTAGAATAATGTGGATATGACTGTGGTCTGCATACGTTACTTTTACATGGATATAGAGCAGCTACAATAGACCATAAGAAACAATGATCATCTTTGTTTTATACAACTTTTTGTATTCTTTATTTTAAGGGGCAGATCTATAAAAGAACCGCCTCTCAAAGGACTGTATTTATTGATATTTATTTCCAAGTGACTTATTGAAAGTAACGTCCACCCTGATTCGCAATGCTGAAATTCAGCCAATTTATCTTTTATAGAATTTACAGCATCTGTATAAAATTCACTTAGATCTCTGCTTTTATAAATTACCTCATATTTTGTATTAAATGACTTAACTTGTTGATCATTATTCTTTGGCTGTATAAAGCTTGCGTAAAACTCGAAATTAACTTTTATGCACTCATGTTTAGATAAAGACATGTTTATCAGTTTTATAACATCCTCAACATTGCTTTGCAAGAATGCTTCTGGTACGAAGTACTCAACTTCTTGCGTAGGATTTAATCTATAGGTCATTATTCTTTTTTTAAAAGCTGTAGCAATAATTTTAATATTCTTGAATTCAGTCGTTAATAAACAATTCGATTTATGCAAGTTTGTTTTAACATGATAGTGGTACCGACATCACGGTAATGTAATATGACATTTATCACAATTAATCGTATTAATATATTTTTTTCTTGCCACTGTTGTGACCTCTGACTGCATTGGGGGGGCTGTAATAAAAACAACAAATAACACAATCATATTTATATGATAAAAGTCAAACGATTTATTTTAAAGTCTACCACTAGTAAGTACAAGATAGGTATAATGCGGCTAATATTTAATACGCTAAATCATTGAATATAATGCTGAAATATTGTTTTGTTTCGCAAGTAAGAGTAAAAATTAATAGTAAGAAGAAATGAATGTAGGCGGGACTTTAAATTCTTTTCTGGTCATTGTGATGGGACAGCAAATCCCATGCAGGTGTATCAGTATCAGTTTTGTTTTTAATAGTAACTACAGCATGGCGCCATCGGTTCATCGGCGCTATGTCTTCAACTTCACTGCATTTGTACACCTTGAGCTCTATGTAGTGAGACCCGAGCTTCTCATTAACCGCCTGCCGACTAAAGCCGTTGGCTACTCGCCTAGTCAGATAACATTGTAAGGGTTTCTTATTACCGCACTCCTTATTAACTTCGGGCGCCTCATCTTCGCTGTCAGTTCCAAACAGATCATGCATAGTGGTTTTTTTGACCGAAGTGATTGGACGAATACTTGGTTTCATTTTCTTGGAGCTTGACACTGAAGAAGTACTTGACCTTGTCGATTCACCATGCTTCGAAGACCGTGAATCTTCACAAAACGATCTCTTCTTAGCTTTGCTGTTTTTCTTTAAGACTTGTGTTTCCTCCGCCGATGAATCATCTTCAGAGGGGAAAAGGATGTCAGCATTCACATCAGACTTGGACCTGTAATAAATACACAATAAAATTAGTAAATAACTGAATCATGATAATAATTATAATAGGAACATTTACTTTCATTGCATTTGCACGTTAAGCACTTAATTGCATTAATGATTCCGTGTACTTGCATGGATAAAATATTTTAAGCACTTGACTCTATTGATTAATTCATATTTATTTTCTGCGGTGATTGATCTCCATTAAATAAACCTTCTGCTCGTTTGCCCCTCTCATATAAAATAAAATAAAATCAATGTAGTTACATCTATTCACATCTATTCAAACCGAATCAATTAAAATAGAACACTCTTTTCGATATATAAATATTTACATAACCAGCATTGCACTCTAAATATTTAATTGCAGGGTAAAATCAGAGTACTTTAAAAAGATACATATTTGAAGCCCTTACTGTACAACACAGGTTTTCCATCTATTCAAATCAAAATGAAACAATAGTTTATTCGAAATAGGGACATACATTAAAAATGCAAATCTATTCAAAATATGAATCTATTTAAATAGAAAGTACGTATACTGTATCTATTCAAAATGTGAATCTATTTAAATAGAATAAACATCTTTTATATCTATTAACAAAGTAAATCAATTTAAATAGACAATTATATTTGGAATATCTTAACTTACGTAGCTTACATTTGCATGTTAAGTATTAAATTTATGATTAATTTGAATATTCGAGTAGATATGCTATTCACGCGCTTTGCGTATACGAAGCACATGTGTTATCATCTATTTGAAAGAGTCTAAGTAATAAAAATATGCTATATTCGAATAGATGCACTTTTACATAAAGGGACTTGCGCAATTATTTTTTTTAATTAAATAAGTTTACCAAGCTCTGTATCATAGAATATTCTGTTTAAAATAAGAAAAGGTAAAAATATCTGGTACTCACATTTTGGTATATTCTGGATAACTCGGAACTCGAAGAAGAGGTTATGGCTGGCCCGCGGGAAGCTTGGAATGATGTTCCCGATCTTAGATACTCTGTTTAAATATTATGAGAACCACGTGGTTTCAGAGTCCTTTTTTGTAAAATCCGCATGAGATAGGCATATATTGCATTTTCCCAAATGCAATATGCGTTAAAATCAATAAACTTTATCCAATTTACTACCCTATGTCTCAGAGATAAGGTTGCTCAGTTTGCGTATTCAATTTTATCGCTGGCATATTGTTTAGGTTACCTACGACATACATGGTAGCGATGGTGTCAAAGTGTATTTGATAAACTAATGCTATCCTCATAATTTACTTGCGATTTAATAAATGAACCTACAAATAATTAACAAATAAGCATTATTTTTTTTATTGCTCCTTTCTTCTTCTTTCTGTTGTAAAGGTATCGCTTACCTTGTAACTGCTATGTACCTTTTTTCTGTATTGTTTATTAGGTATACATGTAGTGGTTAATGAAGAGTCGCATTGTATTTATAAAAATGGCTAAAGCACTAATGTACGCACGGCTTTAAATACAGGCCTTATTTCCTATGGAATTAAAGCCACTCGTATGCGTAATGCATGTAGTAATATTTTGTTCTACCGACAGACAACCTTATAATTTATGTATGAACGTAAACACAGACGGAATCAACTTACTTATGGCACCAAACGCTCCATATTAACTTTCCTAATTTGTAATTTCGCTATAATCGCAATAAATAGTCGATTTTGAACTATAATAGCATGTTCCTTCCTGAATATAAATTCTTTAATTTAGAAGAAAATAATCAGTGCAACAATTAATTTATAAGTGAACAGTCTTCTTGTTGATATGTCGGTAAGTACCCTTTTAATATTATTGGTCTTAATTCATGTAACTAGTTCAAATTTATAGTTTATTATTTGTTTCAAGTAAAAATATAAGTTTTCGAAGTGTTTTTATGAAAGTATAAATTCTATTAAAATGCATGCCTACCTACAGTCGTCTAAGCAAATTTTATTTAGTCGTTAATTAGAACATCTATTCATCGTTTCAGGATACATCAGAGCACCTTTTTAACTTCGTGCCAGACACTGCGGCGCAGAGGAGGCCCTCAGCCCAACCACGTCTGGGTCTGGGACTACGTAAAAGAAAAGCAGAGACTCCGGTTTATTCTTTTATCAAGAAGCCGCATCGCAACGGAGCGATAAAAGTGAGAAAAATCGAAATATTTGACGGCGACAAAATAGATGTAAATGACCAAATGTGCAAGTGCAATGGTGAACTATGCGTCCAATACGCTGTGAACAACTCACGGACAATGTGTACGAAGCGACCCGCTGCGTCATAGATAAAATTGAGGGGTCCCTACAATCGGACACGTTATACATTTACCGTTATACATTGTTATAAATATAAGATACCTAGAATGGAAATGTTTCACTGTATCAAATTGTTTATTTTTTAATCTTAGAAACCGTATTTTATTAATAAATGTTTATGTACTGGTAAATATGTAATTTGTTGTTTAATTTACTCCTCTAGCTTACCCTTAATTTTTGAATAGAAGTAATGAATAATGTTTAGGTACTTAACTTAATCTATTCTAATACATAATTGGTTGCTCTAGATTTCCTTGATCCAGAGTAACCAATTATATACTACTGTACTCGTTTGTACTCGTTTGTACCGTCAAGCATTCGGTTTGTGTTATCTTTATTCATCTCGGGGCATAATTCCATAATTTATTTTTGACCGGATTAGAACATTTCAAGTATTTATTGATTTTTAAGAAAATTAACCGATTTCTTGTTTGTACTCGTTTGTACCCGTTTGTACCGTCGTGTATTCGGTTTGTATTGTCATTATTCAGCTTTTAGCATAATTCCATAATTTATTTTCCACCGGATTAAGCCATTTCAAGTGTTTGTTGATTTTATGAAAATGTATCGATTTCTCGTTTGTACTCGTTTGTACCCGTTTGTACCCGACTGTACCGTAGAGTTTACGGTTTGTATTATCATCATTCGCCTAGGGGCATAAATTTCATAATTTATTTTCCACCAGATTGGCACATTTCAAGCGTTTATTGATTTTTAATAAAATGAATCGATTTCTCGTTTGTACTCATTCGTACTCGTTTGTACCCGTTTGTACCGTCAAGCATTCGGTTTGTGTTATCTTTATTTATCTTGGGGCATAATTCCATAATTTATTATTGACCTGGATTAGACCATTTCAAGTGTTTGTTGATTTTATGAAAATGTATCGATTTCTCGTTTGTACTCGTTTGTACCCGTTTGTACCCGACTGTACCGTAGAGTTTACGGTTTGTATTATCATCATTCGCCTAGGGGCATAAATTTCATAATTTATTTTCCACCGGATTGGCAAATTTCAAGCGTTTATTGATTTTTAATAAAACGAATCGATTTCTCGTTTGTACTCGTTCGTACTCGTTTGTACCCGTTTGTACCGTCAAGCTTTCGGTTTGTGTTATCTTTATTCATCTCGGGGCATAATTCCATAATTTATTTTTGACCAGATTAGAACATTTCAAGTGTTTATTGATTTTTAAGAAAATTGACCGATTTCTTGTTTGTACTCGTTTGTACTCGTTTGTACCGTCAAGCATTCGGTTTGTGTTATCTTTATTTATCTCTAAGCATAATTCCGTAATTTATTATTGACCTGGATTAGACCATTTCAAGTGTTTGTTGATTTTATGAAAATATATCGATTTCTCGTTTGTACTCGTTTGTACCCGACTGTACCGTAGAGTTTACGGTTTGTATTATCATCATTCGCCTAGGGGCATAAATTTCATAATTTATTTTCCACCGGATTGGCACATTTCAAGCGTTTATTGATTTTTAATAAAATGTATCGATTTCTTGTTTGTACTCGTTTGTACCCGACTGTACCATAGAGTTTACGGTTTGTATTATCATCATTCGCCTAGGGGCATAAATTACATAATTTATTTTCCACCGGATTGGAACATTTCAAGTGTTTATTGATTTTTAATAAAATGAATCGATTTCTCGTTTGTACTCGTTTGTACCGTCAAGCATTCGGTTAGTGTTATCTTTATTTATATCGGGGCATAATTCCGTAATTTACTATTGACCTGGATTAGACCATTTCAAGTGTTTGTTGATTTTATGAAAATGTATCGATTTCTCGTTTGTACTCGTTTGTACCCGTTTGTAACCGACTGTACTGTAGAGTTTACGGTTTGTATTATCATCATTCGCCTAGGGGCATAAATTTCATAATTTAATTTCCACCGGATTGGCACATTTCAAGCGTTTATTGATTTTTAATAAAATGTATCGATTTCTTGTTTGTACTCGTTTGTACCCGTTTGTACCCGACTGTAACGTAGAGTTTACCATTTGTATTATCATCATTCACCTAGGGGCATAAACTACATAATTTATTTTCCACCGGATTGGCACATTTCAAGTGTTTATTGATTTTTAATAAAATGAATCGATTTCTCGTTTGTACTCGTTTGTACCGTCAAGCATTCGGTTTGTGTTATCTTTATTTATCTCGGGGCATAATTCCATAATTTATTATTGACCTGGATTAGACCATTTCAAGTGTTTGTTGATTTTATGAAAATGTATCGATTTCTCGTTTGTACTCGTTTGTACCCGTTTGTACCCGACTGTACTGTAGAGTTTACGGTTTGTATTATCATCATTCGCCTAGGGGCATAAATTTCATAATTTAATTTCCACCGGATTGGCACATTTCAAGCGTTTATTGATTTTTAATAAAATGTATCGATTTCTTGTTTGTACTCGTTTGTACCTGTTTGTACCCGACTGTAACGTAGAGTTTACCATTTGTATTATCATCATTCGCCTAGGGGCATAAATTACATAATTTATTTTCCACCGGATTGGCACATTTCAAGTGTTTATTGATTTTTCATAAAATTAATCGATTTCTCGTTTGTACTCGTTTGTACCGTCAAGCATTCGGTTTGTGTTATCTTTATTTATCTCGGGGCATAATTCCATAATTTATTATTGACCTGGATTAGACCATTTCAAGTGTTTGTTGATTTTATGAAAATGTATCGATTTCTCGTTTGTACTCGTTTGTACCCGTTTGTACCCGACTGTACCGTAGAGTTTACGTTTTGTATTATCATCATTCGCCTAGGGGCATAAATTTCATAATTTGTTTTCCACCGGATTGGCACATTTCAAGCGTGTATTGATTTTTAATAAAACGAATCGATTTCTCGTTTGTACTCGTTCGTACTCGTTTGTACCCGTTTGTACCGTCAAGCATTCGGTTTGTGTTATCTTTATTCATCTCGGGGCATAATTCCATAATTTATTTTTGACCAGATTAGAACATTTCAAGTGTTTATTGATTTTTAAGAAAATTAACCGATTTCTTGTTTGTACTCGTTTGTACCCGTTTGTACCGTCGTGTATTCGGTTTGTATTGTCATTGTTCACCTTGAAGCATAATTCCATAATTTATTTTCCACCGGATTAAGCCATTTCAAGTGTTTGTTGATTTTTAAGAAAATGTATCGATTTCTTGTTTGTACTCGTTTGTACCCGTTTGTACCCGACTGTAACGTAGAGTTTACCATTTGTATTATCATCATTCGCCTAGGGGCATAAATTACATAATTTATTTTCCACCGGATTGGCACATTTCAAGTGTTTGTTATTTTTTAAGAAAATGTCTCGATTTCTTGTTTGTACTCGTTTGTACCCGTTTGTACCATCAAGCGTTTGGTTTGTGTTATCTTTATTCATCTCGGGGCATAATTCCATAATTTATTTTTGACCGGATTAGAACATTTCAAGTGTTTATTGATTTTTAAGAAAATTAATCGATTTCTCGTTTGTACCCGTTTGTACAGTCGTGTATTCAGTTTGTATTGTCATTATTCACCTTGAAGCATAATTCCATAATTTATTTTCGACCGGATTAGAATATTTGAAGTGTTTATTGATTTTTTAGAAAATAAATCGATTTTTCGTTTGTTACCCGGTTGTACCGTTGATTATTTGGTTTGTTTTATAATAATTCGCCTAGGGGCACAAATTCCATAATTTATTTACTACCGGATTAGACCATTTAAAGGGTTAATTGATTTTTAATAAAATTAGTCGAATTTTCGTTAGTACTCGTTTGTACCGTCGTGTATTCGGTTTGTATTGTCATCATTCACCCCGGGTCATTATCCTATAATTTATTTTTGACTGGATTAGACCGTTTTATATGTTTTTCATTTTTAAGAAAATAAATCGATTTGTCATTTGCACTCGTTCTTACCCGTTTTAATTTCCACCCTTTTAATTGTGCCAAATGTAAAATTTAGAGAATTCATATTGAAATCTTAATCGTTTATTTGCACCCCTGTGTTTAAATATGATTGTGAGCCATATTTTGCACCCCTCTATTTCTCACCCCTTAGAGGTACAAACGATTTAAAAAGCGGTACAATCCGGTACAAACCTGGTACAATCCGGCAGAATCCATATTCTTTGATTTAGCATAAAATTAAAAAAATATGTTTTTTTTTGTATTTTTTTTGTATTTTTTTTTGTATTTTTTTATTGTGGTACAATCCGGTACAAACGATGTACTATCAGTTGGCATCAACAAAAATGTCGTATCTTAATGTTGATTTTGAACCATATTTTAGCACCCCTGTATTTTTCACCCCTTAGAGGTATAAACGATTTAAAAAGTGGTACTATCCGGTACAAACGTAGTACAATCGATTAGAATAGCTAAAAAAGAATTTATGGTAAGTTGATTTTCAGCTTATAATGTTGATTGATTGTGAGCCATATTTTTGCACCCCTCTATTTCTCACCCCTTAGAGGTACAAACGATTTAAAAAGCGGTACAATCCGGTACAAGCCTGGTACAATCCGGCAGAATCCATATTCTTTGATTTAGCATAAAATTAAAAAAATAATGTTTTTTTTTTGTATTTTTTTTGTATTTTTTTTTTTTTTTTTATTGTGGTACAATCCGGTACAAACGATGTACTATCAGATGGCATCAACAAAAATGTCGTATCTTAATGTTGATTTTGAACCATATTTTAGCACCCCTGTATTTCTCACCCCTTAGAGGTACAAACGATTTAAAAAGTGGTACTATCCGGTACAAACGTAGTACAATCGAATAGAATAGCTAAAAAAGAATTATTGGTAAGTTGATTTTCAGCTTCACATAGGTCATAAACTCTTTGAATAAATGTTTTTTTATGGATTCATAATAAGGACTCAAGGTTTTTGCTGACCTACGTCGATCTTTTTCTCGAACCTTATAAAAAGTTGTATCTGTGACATTATTTTACACATTTTTACACTCTAAAATAATCAATTCGTACGAATACCGAAATAGGCCCATTTATAAAAGACACGCCACTGAAAACGTGACTAACCCGTAATTGCAATAACATACATTCATAATACATATGCATTGCTGTGCTGGACGTTAGAACATAACGAATTAGGTATATTCGACAGGTATCCAAACACATAAGTATACCTACTGGGTACTGTAGTATTTGCTAAACACTGACTGAATTATTGGAGGCATTATGTAACACGTGGCGGGCGACGCAGGTACGATTAATACTTACCGCTCACAATTTCAATACAAAACTGATAGATACATTACATTTGGATTCATATCCATTCAAGGCACTTGGACCGTCATTTTTTTTTGGGATATTGTTGGGGTTATTTGCTATCTTTTCAGCCTTGGACCTTGGGTCCTAAGGGTCACGGTTTTGGAGATATGATTTTTTTAATGTTGTTTCTCAAAATCCTGGATGTGGATTCTTCGTGGATTATTTCACACAATCAGTAATTTTGTGGAATAAAAAACCTCGTACGTCCATTTAAGACTATCAATTAGAATAAAAACTAATATTATTTGAACTAGTACGTATTACTAAGTATTAAATACAAAAAAAAATAATTTTACATAGTTACACTAATAAAAAAGTTACGAACGTTTAAAGACGAGATTTTTAAAAGTTTTCTAAAGGTTTTATTTTGTTACAGTTTCAAATCAACCGAAGAGTTCCGGGCAGCTGAGGAGTTAAGCTTCGCGGTGCCTTCAGAGGACGAAGATTACCAGGCTGGATTTCTGAAGAAGGGGAAGGTCTCGAGGGCAAGTTTATACAAGCCCTTTTATTATACTTTATACTAACCAGTGCTGCAGCTAGGGCGGTGCTAGCGGTGGCCGCCCAGTACGCAGACTTTTTGTAGGCCTAACTTAGAATTACAAGTAGCGGTAGCGTAGCCAGGCAGGGGTCTGGTGACGCGTCCCGGTATACCCTTGACCGGGACGCCAAGTGTCCCCATTTTCACTTACCTTCTTACAGCCTTATCACACTGGCGATTTGCTAGCGTAGGCGTTTTGTATTGAAGCGATCACGCAACGTGTTCGCTGCGAGCGATATTAGCATGAAGTATTGAAGCACTCGCTTGCAAATCGCTAGTGTGATAAGACTCCTATAGTGTGTACCTACTGTACTGTGTATGTGTAGGTACACTATCTATAATCAGGAATTATTCTACATAATCTAATTAAAGCCAAAGTTAAATGCCTGTCATTGCAAACACTAAATAATACCTTAAATTTTCTTGAAATGTTTGTAATGTCATTAATTGTTAGGAAACATGCAAGTAACACTGCTTCATTATAATTATGCCTTTATAAGTTTATAAGTATACCTACGTCATTGTGACGTGAATAACTTCGCAATATTAAAGACAAGCAAGGGATCAACATCGGGAATAACAGTTTGTGGTAGCCACAAAGCAGACAGACGGGGGGCGCCTTTGGCTTATCTAAGCATTATAATTTTGTTTGCCACTTTTCGAGGAGGACGCGGTATACACGTACAACTTACAGAACACGTCTACGCTTATGTCAAAATTTATTACGTTCTTACAAACTCATACTGAGACAAAACTGTCACACGAATGCAAAAAACACGCATGCAATCGACAGACCCTGTGCATTTTGCACAGACTTAATGTAACGTTTTTGGCAGAGGGGAAATCGCTTGTTAACATCTCCATTGCTTTTCTGCACAAAGCATCTTGAACTCATAACAATTTTACTAACAGCAAGACCCGATGTCGCACCGCATCATTGAAAAGCGGCGACGGGACCGCATGAACAACTGCTTGGCGGATCTGTCCCGCCTCATCCCTCCGGAGTACCTCAAAAAAGGCCGCGGCCGCGTCGAGAAGACCGAGATCATCGAAATGGCCATCCGACACCTCAAGTTCCTCCAGGAGCGCGCCAATGGTTTGTACCATGGCTTTGCCCACGGGCCACCGGCAATGGTAACATCTTTATACTATGTCGTATGCGGAGTTGTTAGTCGCACGGGTTGCCAAGTAAATTTTGAGGTAAGGATGTAAAGGAGTTTGGTATACCGGATTTCCCGAGGGTTATTGAGAAGGGTTTTAAACATTTCACTAACGGAGTTTTTTTTGTGTGAGACATTATGGTTTTTTTTTTATTTTACATTTTTCCCACCCGTCGTATTTTTCGTTTCGATAATTTTGACATAATTAACTCAGGCTAGCTATACTCTGTGTTCTAAAGAACTTTTCTCAATAAGGGCCTCAGTTTACACACTTGCAAGATTCATTCGGACATTATACCTACTACTTATAAAAGTAGATAGAACATTTTTCTTTAACTTTGGCAATCAGGATTTACTTTTTATGTTTCACCGCGGATGACAGCTCCTTGCCCGTTTTCTATAATAAGTAGCTTATGTCCTTATCCCTAATCAAAGATTTAGATTTACATAGGTACATACTGTTCCGAAAGTTAGCTTTAAAATTCCATCAAGGGAGCGTCACTCAATAGTAAACAAGCAGTGTAAACGTCGCCGTCGCGTATGCGTAACTGGTAACTAGGGAACGCACGCATTCGGCCTAGTTCCGCGAGGTCGTGATCTGAACGCATACCAGACGTACTGTGCCAAACACTTGATACTATTACATTTCAACATCAAGGAGTACATATTTTGAGCTGTCGGACGTCGGTCTTGAAATATGAGATAATATGGGCATTTTCAGAATTATTTGCGGTGAATTTGAGTAAGTACATACCTATATAAGATTATCTATCGTCGCTATAAGCGCTGAGAGAATCGTCATAGTACCTAGGACGTATTATTCTTAAATCAGTACATATTATTCTTCTCAAATTCATGGTACTTATTTTGCGTGACGGTAATCTTTTACTGCGGCAGTTTTACTCGAACAGTTTAGGGAGGAAAGTAATAGAACACGTGTAATAAGTTTCAACCCAATCGGTCAGGGTTGTCCTCTTAATTCCTTCAGCTGGCATGAAATCTCAGGATGCGGTGTCCAGCGCATTTGTTTGCATTTTGCCCCGGGTTCTGTTCTAGCTGCTGAGCGGGTGACGGGTGAGGAGTTCCGAGCTGGCTTCCAAGAGGCTCTTTCTGAGGCTGCTCGCTTCCTGGAGATGCAAGGATATGGCCCAGCAGATGGGCTCTGCGCACAGCTGGCAGCGCATCTGCAGCGACATGTTGAAGTCATTACTAAGGGTAAGAAGAACACTGAAATAGTTTAGCTCGATTCAAGACACAAAAGTTCAGTTGTGGCGACTTGATGAAGCAAAAAGCATTCCACAAGACGAAGCTGTTTTCTATGACATAAGAGACTTGAAGATCTATGAAACTGGCTCAAGAAACTGGCTATTCCAAAAATGACATCAAGTCAGATATATGACCTATCTTCAAAATAGGGGTTTTGCTATCACACACCGTCTCAAGTTTCTATCTTTTCAGGCGAGGCACCTCAGCGCGAGGACAAACGCATCCACCAGAATTTCTCGTCGGAGGCTAACAGTTCCACGTCCATCTCGCAAGGGTACGCGGTCAACGGCATGGTCCCGCGCCGCCCCGAGCCACCGCCGGCGCCCGAGCCCTACGCACCGGCACCGGAGCCTTACCCCATGGACTGCGATAAAGGTATGCCCCAAAACATGTTTCAGGTTGCAAGGCAATTCAGAAATACTCGAGGAAAACGAAAAATCGTGTTTCTGAATTTCTTTACTTTTAAGTTACCTATTTCTCTAATTTAACAGTAGTTTAGGTCTTTTGAATCTGATAAGCTGCTTTTTTCAGGATGTTGTGCCAGTTCTGAAAATTCATATTTGTCAAGAATTTGGGTTTTGGTACAGATTTTAAGATATTTAATATGTCAATATAGTGAATCAGCTGTGTTCGGAGCCTTTAAAATAATATTCTTAGTGCTTGATTTTTTATTTTAGTTACTTACTAGTCCTGATTATATATAAAAATTTCCACTTGCACCCTGCACTTTAACTTGATACCTGATGTTATTCTCAAACGGAACTATGTAAATATTTACAGATAAAAAACCTAAAAACGCAAAACGCGATTGAAATTTTTCAGTTTTTCACGTATTACGCAGGGAGCACAATTTTTTTTTTGATTTTAAAATGTAGATTCACACTCCCCTAAGGGATCCAATAATACATCAAGAAACCGGACAAGTGCGAGTCGGACTCGCGCACGGGGGTTCCGTACAAAGATATTTTCGCTTTTCCCCACTGTTTTAATTTGTCCAGTGTTAGCAGAGCCCTGCTCCTAAGCAAAATGTACGCAGTGTGGGGTCATCTTATATTGGCCTGTATTGTTGTGTACTTATCTACAGACAGACATAAAAAATTAAGATTTTGGGAATTTTCCGAGGTGTTGTTCTATGAGAGCTACATTCATACCAAATTTCAAGTTTCTAGGACCACTGGAAGTACCTTTTAGGTTTTCAGGATACAGCAATTTGTATGGAATTTGATTACTATCCCTATTATTTATAAACCTATTTTAACTAAAATGCCGTTAAAGTTCGTTTGTCCTTTTTTGTCACGTTAACATTTCCGTTAGTAAGAAGAAGACAAAACCTATTTTAGCTAATGGAGGCTTGAGTGACGTTTATGAATAAGGCCCTATATCTTTTGTTTGAGTGCGTTGACTTAGAAGTTTGATTTTTTCACAGCTTCAAGGGACTGCAGCATGCTTGAGTATTTGATATTAATTTCAGCATGCTACCTCCACGCGTTCCAGAGCAAAAGGGTCTTGATAGACAGACAGACAGACGGACAACAAAGTGATCCTATAAGGGTTTCGTTTTTTCCTTTTGAGGTACGGAACCCTAAAATGCAGTTTTACATCGCGTTTTGCGTTTTTAATGTAGAATATGACTGGGCTATTATTCCCATCATTGGCAGATAATAAAAAAAACTTTTTTTCAAAAACTTCTTCCTCTCTGGCCTTTTTTGTAACCTTTCATTTAGTCTCTACAATCATCTTTTCCAACCTAAAATTGGAAACCATCCATGTCAATATCCACACGTGCTTTAGAATACTAGGTACTTTAGAACCCTTTCTCACTAGAACATAATTTGTATTTTATTGAACATCTGGACTTAATATTTTAACAGTCATATAAAGTATGAGAGAAATTCCACAGAACGCCTGCTTATGCTGGCAGTGAAGGCTCTTCGGCAATGCCAGATGGGGGCTAGGACGAAAACAAACTATGCCGGTAAATACTCTATCTACTTCGCGAGATGACAGCTTACGGTACCTACTAAGTTCTTGATGTTTACTCTGGGTGTAGAGTAGGACCTATGTACTTTCGTTTCTGTCGGAGGTAAGATCATGTGCATTATAACCATTTCACCCTGACGCCTACAGAACGACAGACGGTTATTGGACTGGATATATGGTGTCCTGATGTTAGGAAATGTTTCTGAAAGGATATCTGATCAGTTGATTTTTTATCTATCATAGCATAGTTGCTGTACAGATGAAAGTGAAGGTCATTGCGGGGGGTAAGACTTTGTGCGAGGTCGTCGGGATCGCTACCATCACTAGTCGCTAATCTTGCCGCTAAGAGGCAGTGGTTGCACTGTTGTGTTCCGGTGTGTAATTTAAGACAGCCGAGGACATCACGGCCACAAGGGTTTCGGGTCTATTGGGCACTGAACAGTTTGTTCGGTTACCTTCCTGGTTACAAAAAGAAAAAAAAATCTAAAGCTGAAGTTAGACTCAAGATTCCGCATTTGTTTTTCGTGGACGTAAAATTTTGAAGATACTATTTAGGTCCGCGACAATCAGTACAATTCGTCCGCTTGAATATTTCGCATGGCCGGCCACCAAGAAGATACAATGCTCTCCTTTTGCGTGGTCTGGATGTTTTTGGAGGTTGGCCATGTAACTTGTTTGAATGGTGTTGTTTGTGTGCTAAGTATAGTCCTCTTTCCAGTGCCCAACGGTGTAATAGCTGGTCCGGAAGAGCCCCCTCAGGCCAGCGAGCCGTTGAATCTGGACGGGCGACGCAAGTGCGAGCTGCGCACGATTCGGAAGCAGGACCACAACGAGGACTATCTGCACTCGTACAAGTTCAAGAACTCGATCGAGAGAAGGTTCTCCAAGTCGCAGGATTGTGAGGTAAGAATTGGCGCACCTACTCTTTTAGTAAACATCGTATGCACAAATTACCCACCCCAATGTTAAATGAGTCATAATAATCACTGTCTGCCGATAAAATTTTAAAGTGTCTACCTACATATCCTTTTCCAGAAGGAGAAATAGAAATATTATAATATACCTACCCAGTTTTAATTCTTGGGTCCCGTATCTGAAAAAGGAAAATACAACTTAGGATTATCACTCTTTGCTTAGGTATAGACGTACGTATTATTACGTAGGTAGACGTATTACGTCTATAACTATAGTTAGCCATCATTTTGCTACATAAAAAGCATTTTGTTTGAATTAGCCTTAAAATTCCTTCAAGTGATACTCGATAGTAAACAAAATCGTTGTTAACTGTTATGCGTTATATCTATATCGTTGTTATTGCCAAACGTTTTAGATTTTGTCAGAGCACTGTCTGAGATTATGTGGATTCACTGTGAGTTTTTCACGTTTTAAACGTTGTGCGCAGGCAGCGGACATGTCGCACAACCCGGGCAAGCCGAACGGGCACAAGCGGCGGCGCGCGGCCAAGCCGGCGCCCTCGACGTCCAACTCGGGCTCCGGCTCGGGCTCCACCGGCTCCACCCCGCAGTCCGGCTCCACCTCGCAGTCGGGCTCCAACTCCAACGAGGACGCAAGGGACACCTCGCCTCAGGTAAGGTGGTTTTTATTTGATCCGTCCACTTCTATAGGTGCTGTAAACTCTTCATATTCTTTTATATTTCATTCATGTTTTTCCACCCTTTGATTTTCATTTAATAGAAGGAATGTTTACCACTTGAACTTAAACTAAACTGATAAAGCAATTACGTATATAATAGCACCACCTGCTTTAATCTGTTCTGAACTTTATTCCATTATGGTTGCCTGGTAGAGATCGCTCTGTAGCAATAAGGCCGCCCATTGCTACCTTGTATTTTCTTTGTGCTTTATTTCTTGTTTTGCCTGTTATGTGGTGTTCAATAAAGAGTTATTGTATTGTATTGTATTGTAGATCGATTTTGGTTGAGAATTGTAGTTGTCTCTGAGTTACATTGTTACAAATATTGCAGGATACATCGAGCGAGTCTCCCCACCAGCACTATGACAAGCCGCTAGCGTCGCCCGCGCAGTTTGTTCCTGTGTTCGCGCTCAGCTCGCTCGGTCAGTTCAACAACCAATCGCATACATATCCTTATTGTTGTAAACCTATTAGCTCTCGCCATATGCACCCCTGATAATACGACCAGACACTTCCGGTAGATCCAACGATCACACTGAACGACCTAAGAAAAGACCTGTGGTTAATAAGCAAACATTGGCTCCAATGGCATAAGAATAAATAATAACATAGTAGAACGGAATCTCTTTTGACCGAGTCCAAAACGCCGCCATTTATAGACCTACTTCCCCCTTCACGTCGTTACACCTCTCTGTCGTCAAGGCGTGTTGCTAGGGTTGGTTGCTGTTAAATGTTACTTACGTCTAAAGATAATATCGCTAAAATATAAGTTTTTCTTTACTCTGAAATCATTATTTTTATTCTAGTTTTACAAAATATGAGATTTATAAATCATTACGGAGGTCGTCTACATATTATAGACACTTCTAAATAAGAAGTTATTATAAGTGCCATACCAAATGAATCCATTTAAGGTGATTTAAGTAAGTATTACTTATCTACAAATATAAAATAAAATACATACAGGCTCACGTAAAACTCTTACAACCAAATTATAAACAACCAAACGCGCGTGCGGCGACGCCGGCCGTGACAGTCTGACTGAGTAGTCTGTTTAACGAATACTCTAATATCGTGACCTTGAGCCCGTCCGGAGCGGGAGTTTCCGTTCTACTATGTTATTATTTATTCTTATGCCAATGGAATGGGTCTAAATTGGTTCCAAACTCTCAGAGTTCCATCAGAAGCCTTTAAGGAATATAAGATAAGCACGTCCTTTTTGGAACTGGATCACACCGAAACCTATCAGTCTACCTTTAAGCGCCCGCTACACTGCAGCTCTTATTTATCGAAGTTCAGCTTGTGTATAATATATCTGTTGACACTTGGACTTGGGCCAACTGACAAGTTGAGAGCTTAAAAACTTGTTCCCCGCGGGCAAAATCAGAGCTTCAATAAAGTGAACGCTTTACAATCAATAGCGCCACCAACCCCAGTCAACTGGCCAGTCGTTCTCACGTCTCTTCGTCTTTGCAGGCAAATACTACGTCCCGTTGAGCGTCGACTACGCGTGTCTGGCGCGCCAGCTGAGCCCCCACGACGCGTTGGACAGCCGGGCCGCGCACGTCACGCCGCCGCTGCATCCCGTCACGATACACGTCAACTTCCAGCCGTGCTTTGACTACCACCAAGTCAAGAGCGAAACAAACGACCGCGACTGGCGGCCCGTTTGAGCCAGCCAGTCGTGGACGCGAAGTGAAGTAACTTTCGGAAGTGTAAATAAATGCATAGTCGGTTTAGGGACATTATTACCGACGTAGTGTTCACAGAGCAATGTGAACTTGGAAGATTTTTAATAAGTTCGCAGTCATCAGGATTTTGGACACCCTATGAGTTTTTTGGGATGGACCTTTACCTTATAAGCTTTACGTAAGTGCCAAGCGACAATCTCGGTTAAGTTTTCGAAACATCCATGGTGGTTGGTGAGAAAATGTGATCGATAATAGACGATTTTTTTCCATTCTTTTCGTAGGTACTGTTTTCTCCATGTTTATGTTAGAAAATAAACTCATTACTACAATAGGTATACGCTACCCCTGCAAATATACTTACCTATAATCGTCCCACGATAACTCTGCATAAGATATTAATTGGCAACCCAGAAAAATCACGCTGTGGTAATACTTTTTTCATGACACTCAGACATTTCTTTAATTATAAATAATAATGATAGTAGTAATCAAAAGTTGCTGTTTTTTTTTTAAATATGGCTCTGTCCATTGGAGGACAATTTTGCCAGTGTTTAGTAGGTTTTGCCGTTGTTGTACGTTAAAAAAAATGTAGAAAACGAAATAAGAGAGGTATTTTAATGGTGGATGGTGGATGAACGATGACCTGTTTGCGGGTGGTAGGACCTTGTGCGAGATCCGTCCGGATCGCTACCACTGTCTCACTCGCTAATCCTGCCGCTAAGCAGCAGTGCTTGCACTGTTGTGTTCCGGTGTGGAGAGTAGGACAGCCGGTACAATTACGGGCACAAGAGGAATTTCATCTTAGGTCTCTAGGTTGGCAACGTATTTGCAGACCCTCCGGGGCTGCGGGTGTCTATGGGCAGTGGTGATCGCTTACCATCAGGTGACCCACTTGCTCGTTTGCCTTCCTCGACGTATAAAAAAAACCTGTTTATGTTTAGTCTAATCAAAAGTTCAAAACGTGTTGTTTGACTATAAATCAGTGTTGCCATAAACAAACTTTAGATTTCTGCTGTTGTCAGTTCGTTGCAGAGTTATCGTGGGACGACTATTGCGGCAAAAAATGTAGTCTGGGTATTGAAAGTTTACCCTTTTAGGTATTTAGACATTACGGCAAATGTCATAATTGACAAATATGCTGCCAATTTATAAACGATTTTGGTCGTGATCCGGCATGAAAAAAATCTGGTTTATACCTGATTCCTTGGTTCTTACTAAACCGTAATCTAAGCTTTTGGCCTCATCTTCACTTACCATCAGGGTCGTGTTTTATAAAGCTACAAGTTGTAAGTAATTTACAAGCCGAAATATCTTTCTAACAAAAGGTGATAGTATGAGACTTCCGCTTGTAAATTGCAACTTGTAGCTTTATAAAACACGGTCCAGGTGGGATTTTTTAATAATAATCAGTTTTTAATAACAATAAAAAATACGATTTTATTCTTAATCAGTTTATTTTATCTCTTGAGTCACGTTTTACTATTAAAGTTTACTTGACTTTTGGAAAAGGTTCTTGCAAGTTAAACGTTTAATACAGTCGTGTATTAAAATTGAAATTACTAATTAAGGGAAAATGTAAAAGTATCAAAACTATAAATACCTTGTATACAAGGTGTATTACATTTAATTGCGTTTTAAAAAAAAACATTAACAATGATAAATCTCGAAGTTAAGTGTTGTCAACTCAATATTTTTCAAAATTGCCGCCTTTTTTCAGTGTCAACTTTCAGTAGCCAGACTAGCCAGACTATGTAGACAGATATAGCTGTCGTGGGGATATAAATGTAGATAATTTTCAGTATAGGTGCTGGGACAAATTTTGTGCTGCTAAATATAAAGTACATAATAATATGCCTACTTATAATGGCATGAAAATGGCAAACTTGTATTAGAACACTTTTATCAGACATATGTCAGTAGTTTCAAAGATGCTAGAAATTGTCACTGATGTGGATTGGTCTACTTTATAGATATTTTTGACGATGTGTAAAGAATATCCCAAGTAGATTTTTAATGAAAGAAATTTGTTTTTGTTAACGTTAAGATTTACATTCTTATAAAAAGTAGGTGAAACGGGTTTATTAAATAATTTACAGTTTACGGGAAGGTGAAAAAGATGGCAATGCGCGGCGCCACCGTCTTTGCAAA